>JALAZF010000841.1:0-1200000 GCA_022829125.1 Lathyrus tuberosus
AAATGAAGTTAAAATTGGGGACCGAAACCCTTTTTGCATGCTAAATTATTGGAAGGAAGTGCAAGGGTACCATAGTTTTGGCAGCGAAAGGTGGCTTGACATAAAGATAGATGGGTGCAGAATGTTTATGTTGAAAGGAAAGTTAAAAAGGATCAAGGAAAGTCTTAAATATTGGCACAAGAAAACATATGAAAAATATGGAAGGAAGAATTCTGGAGACAAAGGAAAAGCTAAATCAAATAGAGTTACTAGGAGAAAATTCAGTCTTGTCGGATGAGGAGTTGGTAATTAAGAAAGATACTACATCAAAAAATATATGAATTGTTGAGACTAAATTGTAATGTACAATGAAAAAGGCTCGCTTAAGTGGTTAAGGGATGTAGATGCAAACACTAAATATTCTCATAAATGCATAAACAGAAGACGATAAGACATGAAATCCCAAGTCTGCAAGTGAATGGTAAAGGCTAACATATGCGAAGGAAATAAAAGATGAGATTCTCGAGCGTTTTTTAAACCAATACTCAGCACGTGGAAAAAAGACCGGTTCCAGAGAAGATAGAGTTCAAAAGAATTGAAGATGAACAAAATGTAGAACTGGTGCGGGAGTTTTTGAAAGCATGACTTAGAATAGCAGTATGGGGATGCGATAACGACACAAGCCTAGTTTTGGATAGATTAAAGTATTGATTTGTGAAAGAATTTTGGAAGGAAATCATAACAAGACTTTCTGAGGGTAATGGTCGAACTCCATGGAAAAATGGAAGTATAATTGAGGGTGCTAATAGCTCATTTGTGGTGCTAATCCGAAGAAGAGAAATTCGGTGAAAATATCATAATACAAACCAATCTCATTGATAGGGTGCATATACAAGGTGATATTTAAAGTTATTACCAATAGGTTAAAAAATTTATAGATTCAGTTATCTTAGAGTCACATTCAACATTCATATCAGAGACCCATATTCTTTGAGAGGATATTAATCGTAAAAGAATAAGCGGATGTGGTTAGGAGAAATAAAAAAAGAAGTGTTAGTGTTTAAATTCGACTTCGAGAGAGCTTACGACTTAGTGAGTGGAATTTCTCTGAATATGTGATGAAAAATATGGGGTTTCCTGAGAAATGGAGGAGGGGGATAGCAGAATGCTTAAAACCATATGCAATTTCAGTGCTTGTTAACAATACATCAACTAAGAATTTAGGAGGGAATGAGGTTTGAGACAAGGAGATCATATCTCACTATTTTTATTTCTCATTGTTGCTGAAGGTTTTAACATGTTGATAAAAAACGGTGAATAGCGATAAATTCAGCGGCTATAAATTTGAGAAGGGAGAAGAGTGGTTCACTCATTTACAATATGTCGATGACTAATAATATAGGAGAAAAGGTGGTCAAACATCCGGTTAATAAAGGCAATCTTACTGCTCTTCTAAATGACGTTAGACCTTAAGTTGAACTTTAACAAGAGCCTACATATAGGGGTAAACATTCATCAAGGATGGATTGAAGAAGCAGTTGTAATCTTGAACTGTTAAACGGGCTCATTCCCATTCAAATATCTTGGTCTCCCAATCGGAGCTAATCCAAATAGACTTGAAACTTGGCAATTGGTGATGAAGTGGTAAGGTCAAGACTAGGTAGATGGAAGAAAAATACGTTGTCTATTGGTGGTCGAGTGGTGATAATAAAATTATTCCTTTATGTGCTTCTGATATACTTCCTCTCATTCTACAAGGTTCTGATAGGTGTCATCTATAAGATTGAATCTATTTTCAAATAATTATTGTGGGGTGGGAGTGACAATGAGAGGAAAATAAATTGGTTCTGAAATTCTATTCTTAAGGGGGGAAATGTTTAAACCAGATGCTTAAACCAATGTGTTCAACATCTTAAACCAGAATTGACAAATAATATAAAACAAGATGATGAATCATAAAGAAATAAAATAACACAGAAAATTGTTAACCCAGTTTAGTACAAACCACACTTACGTCTGGGGGGCTTCCAACCCAAGAAAGGAAATCCACTTTTCAATAGAATTAGTACAAAGAGTCTTAGATGAACAACCCCGTGTTCAATGCCCCCTTTTCTTAATTCTACTAGTGTATTTCTATTTAGGACACCCCCTAAATATGAGAACCCCTTTCACTTTCTCTCAATCACTAATACTAAGTGTATAATAATCAGAATATTGAATGTTGAACTTTAACTCAACTAAAAAAACCAAACTCCATGTCATTAGATATGAATGCAAGGCACTGGAGTGGTGCACAAGCAAAAACAAAAACAAAGACTCTGAGTATAAACCCTAACATATGAATCTTTAATACTTGCACACATCAAACGTTAGATTTGAGTCTCCTTAAATATCAATGCAATTTTTGGGATTTTCTCCAACGTGAAAAATATATGATCAGGTCCATCTTTGTAGAGGATTCACGTTTTATTTGTTTTTCAACAACCTCCAAAAAGATTTAATTGTTTGAATTTAAATTTAAATCTCTAACTAATTTAATTGATCCTTTTAATCAACAAAATAAATCTAATTAAATGCATTGCTAAAAGATAAAAACAAATTTGATTGATATCCAATTAGATAATACACTCATTAAAGGTACATCATTGTACTGCTGACAAGGGAGAGATGTTGCAAAGATGATGGAATATCAAGTTCTACATGTGTTCTCTTTCTTCACCAAAATATTTTGAAACAGTTCATGTTGCGTCATGAGGTTGATCTATGCCATGATGCATAGTCACGGGACGACCGTGAGGTCGAGCATGATTAGTTGCTCCATATGCTTGACCAACGAAGGAAAGACATGCATTTAGAGCTCAACAACTGCAATGCAAGGGAGGACGAGCGTAATCACCTATTGCGCTTGCAGGACACCATGATTCAGGACATGTAGTTTCATATGCAAAACCATGACATGCGTCCTCGACAATTAGATTATGATGGGCGTTGATGCCTTTTTCCAAGTCCTACTTTCCTTTCACCCACTTTTGTCGATACATTGAGAACAATGTATGATTCGAGTGTGGGGGAGGAAATTTACCCGCTTTCTTTAGATTAGATCTACTTGCATTAATTTATTTTGCTTTTTAGATTAGAATTTCCCCGTTTTCTAGCTTAGTACTTTTTATTGTTCATGTTAATTAGTGTTATCGAGTCTTTTCATGTGATGTTGAGTCTTTTTATGCGTGAGTTTTTGCATTGTTATCAAATTCTCCCAATTCCTGAATTCACCAATTTTTTTTTCAAAAAGGCTTAGGATTCATAGCACGATTTGAAACTATATAGGTCACAAAGGAAGAGAGACTAAGTTAAGAAAACTAGGGAAAATTTTGACAAAATCGATATTATTCCAACACCTTAAGCCTCTTGAATATGGATAATCAATTTAATTACCTGTTGTGTCATAGTCTTGAATTTCTATTTGGTAGTAATCCTCAAGTAATTTTCTCTATCCAATCAGGTACCATCTATAGTCGCACATTAAGTAGGTTAGTAAATGAATATAAGCGAAAAAAAGTGCATAAAAAAGGGAAATTGCATCTACCAAGTTGGGTAACCCTCACCCAGTTACTTAGCCTAATGATGGTTGAACATTGATAAAAAAAATTTTAAAAAAATGCATCTTTGATCAAAAAGAAAAAAAATAAAAAGAAAAGATGAATAAAATCGCTAACCGACTTTCCTACCATGTGCGTGACATTAATATAGATAATTAAGGGCCTTAATGTGAGTGTCTCGAATGAAAGAGGATGAAACAAATAGCAAAGTTAGACTATGATACAATGACATGATTTAAACCGGTATGCATAGGAGGGAGACTTTTGTCCGTAAGAGAGGTTTGTGTTGTCACAATATCCTTGGTGTTAACAACTAGTACCTATCGAATTAACTCTAGCCAATCCGAATTTGTATCCATGTATGAGTATTTGAGATGTTATATTTCCTTAAGTTCTTTTGCATCTAAGTTGCTGCATTTTATTGTTTTTACATGCTAGCTAAGTTTCTTGAGTACAAACAACTGTTTAAGTATGTAGGAGTTTAATAACAAGCAAACATATCATATATTTTGACTCATGCATTTTTATATCGTTTTTTATGTATTTTTGTGATTTTATGCTGGTAGTTTATGCTTATTTTAGGTACTTAGTGATTGGAGGCTTGTGCGCGAGAAAACGGTGAAAAACAGCAAAAACTAGAAGAAAATGCAAGAGTTATGCTGTCATGACGGGTCCTTAACTGTCATGACGGTCGTCACCCCCAAGGGAGGTCAACCCGTCAGGAAAAGTTAACAAAACAAAGAAGGAATGCCTGCGCAAGGTGACTAGCTAACCGTCAGCAAGAAGACGATCATCACCAGCATAACAGACAGACCGACAACAACGTGACTCCTGTCATGCCTCGTCAGTTTAGTTTTTTCGCCTATGTTTAATATTCAGTTTTCTCCACTTCCTAAATCTTCTTCACTATCTTAGACATGATTCTAAAAGTTCTAGTACCAGATTTTCATTGTAATAAGACCTTCTAGAATCAGATTTGAACATCCAAGCTTTGTATGAACCATAGAAATCACTTTCACATTAAGTAATATTGCAACTTTGTTTCTATGTTTGGAGTATTTCAGTTTAGTGTCCAGCAATCTATTTCATACATTTGTGCTGCTTTATTTCAATTTATTGTTGCTACAATTTTTTTACAAGTTTGTGTTGTTGTTTCAAGTCAGACTTTGTACGGGATAAAGTCTCCCTTTAGAGCATTATTTTATTCAAAGTTCTCATTTTTATCCTAATTTCCAAGTTCCCTTTACTTGAAATTTTTTATTTTCTGTTATGAATATGTATGCTTTGAACAAATTATGTCTGTTTAGTATTTTTACCACGTCTGCTTAAATCAGCTGAGTCCGGTATGCGAAGACCGTCTTACAAACGGTACTCTAATAAGTCATAAATTAACGTTTATAACAAGAATTGTTTTTATGTCTTAAAAATTATGGTTTTTATAATTAAAATTCGTTGCGAAAGGTGAAACATAGCGATATCGATTTCAAATCGAAAGAGTGAAATATGCATCTGACCGTAGAAAAATTCAAGAATTAATTCTAAACATTGTGAAAGCACTTTCTTATTAATTTGGTAAAATCTAGTTTTCAAAAAGGTGATTTAAGATTATAAGTAGACACGCGAAAGCGGATGTTTATATGCTTAAAATCTAGTACCGATCACGTGAAAGCGGATGACACCTTTAAATTAATTTTTCTACTAAAAGCAACATTTTAAGTAAATAAAAGTGATTACTTTTCAAAAGGAATTTTGCATTTTAACATGTTGGATATGCGAAAGAGGTCAGTTATATTACATAGCCAAAATCTGGTACCGGTCACGCAAAAGTGAACGGTACCTTTAACTTAATCCTTTTTCATACAAGAAAATATTATCTCGTTATAGATATAAGCCACAATTTTTTGAGTACCAACGGTCGATGAGAATATCATTCCGGTATCTCGTTATATAATTAATTTAAAACCAGTTTATTTTCCGCTTTATTCAAACAAAGCCATTCGCAATGCCTTAGATAAACATCATGATAGTAGAGAACGATACTTGTCAATTGGTTTATGCGGGATCGATAATCTTTTATACTAAAACTGATAAAGACGTGCACTTGCAGTCGCATCTTAGAGCTCTCGACCACAGGCTATTGAGAGCATGATATAAATTCCTTACCTGCTAAGGGACAATGTTTTCTTCGTCAAAAAATGTGATCAATGTTAGAGACACCACGACCTCCATCACACCCTAGTTGAACTTCTTCATTCCATGACATTGCCCTAGCCTTTTTACTAGTGGGGTGGACATCCTATGCATATTCCCCATGGCGCCAGGACAACTAAAGCTTTTTAATTTAAAGTGTTGATTACTTCACAAAGTGGATAGAAGCACAAGCCGTCGCCAATATCATAGTCGATAAAGTTCTTCGTTTCTTCTAAAATAAGATCATGTGTAGGTTTGGACTCCCTGGCGTTATCATCTCTGATAATGGAACCTAATTTGCTAACACCATGGTCGTTGACTTTTGTCGCGAATTAGGAGTTCAAATAAAATTAATCTCTGTTGTCCACCCATAAGCCAATAGACAAGTAGAGTCAGGGAACAAGGTGATTTTGAAGGGAATCAAGAAGAATCTTGATGACCCCTAATGGTTATGGGCTGTATTACTCCATGAAATATTATGGTCACACCATACCACGCCCCACACAACTACCAATGAAACTTCTTTCGCCATGGCATATAGGGCAGAGGCTATGCAGCACGTGGAGATTAATATGCCTTCATGGAAACACTCCCAATACAACCTGGAGGTAAACAATGTAAAACTTAAGTGTGTTGTAAAGTCGTTGAATGAGTTAAGAGACGTCAGCCACATCCTTACCGCCTTTCCAGACAAAAAAACTATGGTGGACTTCCACAAAAAGATCCTTGTCGCCTTTCCAAGAAATGCATCTATGATGGACTTCCATAGGAAGATCATTCTCGTCTTTCTAGGTAATACAATTATGTTAGATCTTCACAAGAAGATGATTGTTGCCTTTTCATGCATTGCAAATACATCAGACTTCTACAAGAAGATCCTTGCATCCCTTAAGGGAAATATGATCATAATATTCGTTGTGGACAACCCCATCTAAAGTTTAGTCCAAGTGGTGTAACCTTTAAGTGAAACTTTATGTTAGATGTATTTTGAATGATGTCAAAACTAGGATATTTTAGCATTAATGTATATTGGATGGTATCCTCTGATTCTATATGTGCATCTTAGCATTCGGAAGCATTAAAATGTTTTGGAAAAGGTTCATACATCATAAATGTATTGAAAGCAAATTTTTTATGAAAGCACTACAACATAGGTCGATAGATACAACTATAGGTCGACACATACAGTCTATAGGTTCTGTCCATGTGCTGACTGCCATAGGTTAGCACAAGACCTTCATTGGTCGACTAAAGACCATTACAGGTCGACATAAGACCTTCATAGGTTGACCTATAGCTTTCATAGGGTCGACACATAAGATACATTTTTCCAAAAATCACAATTTTCTCCATTCTTTTGCATTCCTTTCGCTTCCAAACTTGCATTCTTATAGATACTTGATACATGCATCATTTCTAGTAAAGTTCTAGAGTAAAACCTACATGAAACTAAGATTTTAAAGCATACTCATCATCTTCAACCTCTCTTTTATGCATACACACAATCAAACTACACATAATCATTTTTTGATTGGGTGACCATCTAGATTATAGTTGATAACATCCAATTAGGCTGTTGTAACGAGAGTATTGGGTTGAGTTCTTTGAAGGTTTCAAATCAAAAAACGAAGGTAAGGTTTTCCTTCAAGATCATTGAGGATTTGAAGGTTTTGGACACGATTACGCAATTCAAATTCGATCGAGTGAAAGCCTTGGGATAAGGGGTGCCTTGCAAGGGAGTTGCGTGAGACAGTGGATCGTGTTGGTAAATCTTGGGTTTCAACAAGTGTGCTCTTAGGATTAATTCAACCTGGTGAAATCCTTGGGACAAGGGGTGCCTTACAAGGAAGTAGCAAGAACAGGTGAATTGAAACAACATTGTTGGTTACTTGATCAATCTTTTATCAAGGGTTTTGGAGGTGGTAGAATCAACAACAAACTTAGGGTTTGTAGGTTAGAGTTCTTTATCTCATGTATATACACTTTTTGCATAGCAAGGTTAATTGCAATTATCTCAATTTGAATTCGAATTTAGGGTAGACGTACCCAGTTACAGTGGACGATCTTCTTTTGAATTGGAGGATCTCCAATGATCATCAAATCAATAATCTTCTTGGATACATTATTAATCACACTTTCAAGTACTTTGACACAAAGAAAAGGGGTAAGATCATTGTTGTCTAAAGAATTTTTGGCACGTTTTGCATTTATTCCAACTTTCATTTGGGAGCTCATTGTAAAATGCATGTGCATACTTTGTCATTCGTACGGTGAGGTAATATCTTTTCAACTTTAGCTTTGTATGGAAGTTATTTCTTTTACCTAGTTATTTTTCAATGCTTATGCTTTTTCTAGTTCAAGTTTATGTCGATGATATTATTTTTGGATCCACTAACAAGCAACTTGTAGAGGAGTTTTCTAAGCTTATGCAGGGTGAGTTTAAGATGAGCCTCATGGGAGAGTTAAATTACTTCCTTGGTCTTCAAATCAAACAACTCAATGAAGGTATATTTGTGTGTCAAACCAAATATTGCAAAGACTTGCCAAAGAGATTTGGCATGGAAGATGCAAAATCCATTGACACTCCTATGGCCACAAATGCAAATTTGGAAAAGAATGAAAATGGTAAGGATGTAGATGTGAAGAAATATAGAGGGATGATTGGTTCTCTTCAATATCTTATTGCATCTAGGCAGGATATTATGTTTAGCGTGTGTATGTGCACTCATTATCAATCGACTCCTAAAGAATCTCACTTAAAAGTCGTCAAACGCATTCTTAGGTATCTTCACTGTACTTATAAGTATGGGTTTTGGTATTCTAAGGGAAGAGATTGTAATTTGGTTGTTATACCGATTCCAATTTTGCCGGTTGCAAATCAGATAGGAAGAGTACTAGTGGAACTTGCCACATGTTTTCAAATGCCTTATTAAGTTGGCATAGCAAGAAACAAGTTTCCGTTGCTTTGTAAATCGCCGAGGCGGAATAAGTAGCGGCCAGTAGTTGTTGTGCTCAAATTTGTGGTTTAAACAACAACTACTTCATTTTGATATAAAACTACAATGTATTCCTATTATATGAGACAACACTGGTGCTATTAATCTAACAAAAAATCCGGTGTTACATTCTCGCACTAAGCATATTGAGATTCGTCACCACTTCCTATGTGACCATGTTGAAAAAGGAGACGTCGTATTTGAGCATGTTGATAGTAAAAATCAACTTGCAGATATTTTTACAAAACCTCTTGCGACCGAGCCATTTTTCAACATTCGAAGGAAATTAGGGATACTTGATATCTCAAATCTTGCCTAAAATATGATTTGTTGCATGCACTTTATATACTCTTGCTCTAACTTTCCTTGGAAGTTCTATTACATAAGAGTTCATCCTTCATCAACTCATAAGAGAGGTAATGTTGCTCCATTTTTTTTTGTAAGCTTTTATTTTTGCATATTACTTGCGTTCCAAATGATTGATATTATTGATGTATGAAGTAGTTCATAAATATTCACTTCCAAAAAAAAATTATTGATGTATGTTAATTATATGCTTATAGTGATTTTGTGTTATTCCATCTATATGCTTGAAATATACTCTTGGTGTATTTGGCTTGTTATGTATTCTTGTATGAAATATGGGTGAACATGTTATAATGTTAACAAAATTCTTGTTGTGTGTTGTTATGATAACATCTCTGTCTTTGGTTTGAGTGGTGATAAATTTGTATATCGCCTTGTTAGAGCACATGTGTGTGCATCATTTCAGGAGCACCAAAGGAATATGTCACATAATTGTGTCGCTTTTGTAGCAACTCAAGAGGTTTTTATTACATTGTATCTTTCATTTTTCATGTTTGTGTTATTTTGTTTGGCATAAGTTGTGGCAATTATGTTCTATTGTTGCTTAATATGCTTGTATTTATGTTTAGGCGTTCTTTTTTCAATATGAAAATCATTATATGTGAGTGTTATCATGTTGATGTTTTTATCTTTCAAAATGCCTCTGTATGGTATATTGGTTTGTATGTGATATTAGATACTTCTCGTGGTTTACTTTGTCTCTTTTTGATGTTGTCAATGGGGGATAAGTATACAAGATGAAGTTGGATGCATATATTCAGGGGAAATCTTCATGAAGACACAAAATATCATGAAACGCACTGTCTCAAGTTTTGCCATCATAAAAAAGGGGAAGTATGTGAGTGAAACTTTACATTAGATGTATTTTGAATGATGTCAAAACTAGGATATTTTAGCGTTAATGTATATTAGACGATATCCTCTGATTCTATATGTGCATCTTAGCATTAGGAAGCATTAAAATGTTTTGGAAAAGGTTAATACATCATAAATGCATAGAAAACAAAGTTTTTATGAAAGCACTACAACATTGGTCGACACAAAGAAGAAAATTTTCTTCTATAGGTCGACACATGCACTGCAATATTAAAGCCTGTAGGTTTTGTCCATGTGCTGACTGTTATAGGTTGACACAAGACCTTCATAGGTCGACATATGACCTTCACAGGTAGAAACAAGACCTTCATAGGTCGACCTATAGCTTTCATAGGTCGACACATACGATGCATTTTTCCAAACATCACAATTTTCTCCATTCTTTTGCATTCATTTTTCTTCCAAACTTGCGTAGTTATAAATACTTGACACATGCATCATTTCTAGTAAGGCTCTAGAGTAAAACCTACATAAAACCAGGATTTCAAAGCATACTCATCATCTTCAACTTCTCTTCTATGCATACACACAATTAAACTACACATAATCATTTTTTGTTTAGGTGACCATCTAGATTAGAGTTGATAACGTCCAATTAGGTTGTTGTACCGAGAATATTGGGTTGAGTTCTTTGAGGGTTTCAAATCAAAAAACCAAGGTGGGGTTTTCCTTTAAGATCATTGAGGATTTGAAGGTTTTGGACACGATTACGCAATTCAAATTCGATCGAGTGAAAACCCTGGGACAAGAGGTGCCTTGCAATTGGGTAGTGTGAGACGGTGGATTATGTTGGTAAATCTTGGGTTTCAACATATGTGCGCTTGGGATTAATTCAACCGGGTGAAAGCCTTGGGACAAGGGGTACCTTGAAGGGAGGTAGCAAGAACAAGTGAATTGAAGTGGCATTGTTGGTTACTTGATCAATCTTAGATCAAGGGTTTTGGAGGTGGTAGAATTAACAACAAACCTAGGGTTTGTAGGGGTTAGAGTTCTTCATCTCTTGTATATACACTTTTTGTAAAATACGGTGCTGTACCCCAAAATTTTCCCTCACCCTTTCTAACCCTAACTGGTTGTTGCTTCACAATCATATGTATTTGTCCATTAGGTCATACATTCACAAACATTCATGTGCATGAGATCCTAAGGCATGGGATCCAGGCCTTCTAAAGAATCAAGGTTTTCTATTGGCTTGAGGCTTCTATTTTTTTGAAGATTAATTCAATTGGTTCTTTAATGGAGTTTGGAATTAGGGTCTGAACTATCATCATCATAAGCATCTTGTTATCAAGGTTTATCAAGTATCAAGGTCATTTCCTTCAATATTTCGCAGAGGTATCAAGCTACTTCTTCATTCAGTGTGCATACAAAACAAGAAGATCAATGTTTCTTATTCATGGTGTTTGAGCTTGATCAATGAAAGATCAAGAATGCCAGGGTTTTCATGTTAGTGTTTATTTTCTTATGCATCTTCGAGGACTCTTCAAGGCATTGCTATTATGTTCCACATCCAGTCAATATGTCTTTGTGGATTAAAGTACAAGATATGAGTCAAAAGATTCATTTTCTTCAAGGCATTATTTTATTTTCAAGTACTCATTACTGGTGACGCAAGTTAGGTTTTTCATTAAAGGATGCGAGTTGGTTTTCATTAAGAATTGAGAATTTCACTTGATGTTTTAATTTCAAATTATTAAATAGATTGGTTCGAAGTTCTTAATCCTTTGATTAGTCAAGAATTGATTCAAATATGCTAAAATTGGGGAGTTCATGGATTCCTTGGAAGTAAACATACAAGCCATATGTTACTTAGGTTCAAGGCATTTATGTTTGTCCATCAATCCATCTTCAGTTGGTTCGAGTTTGTTTTCCACTCTACATCATTTACGGTTCGTTTTAAATTCGAGGCTTCAAGTTTATTTGATTTAAAGTTCATCAAGGAATTCAAACATATTCATTCACCATTTCAAGTTCATCATTTCAAATGACCAAGACTCAAATTCAAGTTATCATTATTTCAAGACTTTGGTTCCTCAAGCTCGATGCCATGATCATGGTCCATTCAAAATTTCAAATTCAAATATTATCTCAAGTTCAATTTAGATTGCAAGACATAGTCTTTTTGTTCATCAAAGTTCTCAAAGGCATATTTTTTGTTCATACAAAAGTTGAAAGAAGAATATAAGAATTCCTTTCAACCATCTAATTCATCTCTTTTGCTGCCTACTCTAACTCCAAATGGCATCCCAAAAATAAATTTCATTTTCCTTCAAGTTGGATGAAAAGGGCGTAACATCTCATCAACACACCTACTCCTCTCATGTAGCATTCTACGTCATCTTTTTCTGTTCACATCCCTACTTGCCGCCACTGAATCTTCCTTTGTGTGCGACACCCTTTATTCAAGAAACATCATACATCTCCATTCATATGCTGAAAATGGAGCACAATGCATAATGTTGAAAAATGGAGCAAAATACATGATAAATAAATAAAAAAAGAAAACAAGATGTCCCGCAACCAACTCGAGAATTAGCCTAAAAGACCGTGGGGATACCTTGAGGCGTTCACTAGGGGACAAAAATAAAATCTTAATTACAGTGGATTAGAAGGAAAAAAAAAAGGTATCGGTCCAGTGATTACGAAGGACATGAACTCTATTTGTAAAGAAAGTGAAATGCCTATCGACGTCATCTTCCCCGCCATCGCGGGCTGATTGCCACGGCGCGGCGAGCCTCCTTGTTTGCCGGCGTCACCTTTCTTGCGCGAATGGGTTTCAGCCGTCGGTGAGAAGGAGAACGAGGGAGGGAGCTGTGATTGACTTCCGCCGTCACCGGCCAGAAGGCCATGGTGCAGCGGATTCCTTTCCATTCCGGCAACGCGTGCAAGACCAAAGAGAGATGCGATGACGAGAGAGAGACTAGGGAGGAAAAACGGCACAAGGAGGAGAGGATTGATCTGATTGTGTTTTGGTTTTTTTTTTTTTTTCCAAATATGTTGTTGTTGTTGGGCTGGGTGAGTGAAAACCGGCCCATGTGTTTTTTTTAATTTAAATTTTTTATTTATTTTTATTTTATTTATTATTATTATTATTTATTTATTTTATATTATTGTGTATTTATTTACTCTTGTTTTTATTTATTAATTTAGTTCAATTTTGGTTTAATCTATATTAATTTAGTTCAATTTTGGTTTAATCTATATTTTGATATTGAATTTTTAATGGTTAATTAATTTGGTGATGTCGATGTTGATTCTGATTTTATTCCTGATATTGATTTTGTTTTTGATGTTGATTTTGATGCTAAATTCATGATTAATTTTAATATGTGGTCTTTGATTTAAATTTAGATTAACTTAAGTCTGTGATTCGTTGTTGATTTATGTTTACAATTAATTTTGTGAATTAATTTCGATTAACCTTTCATTAGTCTTTATTAGGATTTTTAGTTAAATTCCGGTTGATATCTTTTTGGAATTTCTTAGTAGGAATTTGTGTATTTCTTTTGCCATGACACCTATGCTTGATGAGTGCTCTCGATATATGATTGCTTGTCAGTATAATTTGTATGCTCCCTTAGATTTTTGGTTCAATTTTATCTTCGATAAATGGAATGAAGATAGACATTAGGTTTTAGGATCAATTTCCCTATATGGTAACTGCTAAGATAAGAATTCCCTTTCAACCTAACCTTAGGGCTATAACATTAGGATAAAATGCCTTTCTCATCCTCAAGTATAGGGCCGCTTTGCATGACAACATCTAGGTGAGCTTCCCTTAGATTTTTCTTTGCCCTTTGAGTCTCTCTCTTTCACTCTCTCAAATCGATTCAAGATACTTAATAAATACGATGTGCATAGTGCGTCACGAGCCTTAAGCACATCGGAAAAGATGAGCGGATACATTTCTAACCTCATCTTAAGGTACTTTCTGCGCGAGACGTTTGGATCGTTAGCGCGAAGTACTCAATCCTATGTCATAGACTTTAGTGCAATGCACATCTCAAACAAAGTCAATTCACTTCTGATAAAACTCTTAAACAAACTGCAACTCATTTTGTCCCTCGGGATGTTTCGTCAAACTTTTTCAAAAAGGGCATGTTACTTCCGTTCTATCGCAAACAGGCATCGACCCTAGCTGCTGCAACGCAAACTTGGCATCGCTCATAAAAGGCATTAATCAACCCGTGGTCCCACGAACTACGAACGCTTTGACTTCTTCATTCACGTCTGAATGAGGATACGTAGGCACAAGACGGCGAAGTCTTGGCGAGCACAATCCCGCATCCACCTGTAGTTCTCTGAACTACGTTGACTCTGACTTTCCTATTGAACAAGGGAATACGTAGGCCTAGGACGGCGAAGTCCTATCGAGTCTCCTTTTTGTTTTCCCTTTTTCCCCTTTTCGTTTCCCTTAGCAAGTAGGCTTTAGATAAACACACCTTTTGATTAGAACAACAAGAATGGATCCCGTTGAGTACAACGGACGCGATGGGGTGCTAATACCTTCCTCTTGCGTAATCGACTCCTGAACCCAGGATTTGGTTGGGAGACCATGTCTTCTCCTTTTTGAGGTTTCTTCGATTGTTTCTTTTCCCCGTCGGGATAAATAACGTTCGGTGGCAACTTTATTTTTCTACCAGTTGTTTTTCGCATTGCGATATAAGGTTAATTGCAATTATCTCAATTCGAATTCGAATTGAGGGTAGAGTACCCATAACAAGGACGATAGGGGAACTATCTAAACAAATCCTTGTGTGTGTGTGTGTGTGTCTCTCTCTCTCTCTCTCTCTCTCTCTCTCTCTCTCTCTCTCTATATATATATATATATATATATATATATATATATATATATATATAATTCTTATGTTAACAAATTATTGAATTCATTGTTTATTTGATAAATTCGTTTGGGAATTAATTTTTTATTACATTTTAAAATAGGGCTTGTTGATATAATCACAATCAATTTGATTGTGATTGGTTTTTAGATCAATAAAATAAAGAATAAATTTAAAACAATATTGATTGCACACAAAGTGTTCGATAAATTGCCTCATTGTGTTTTTGTGTGTTTTGATAATTGGGAATAAGCTCTATATATATCTTTGCATTCAATTATTTGTGATTGATAGTTGTTGGACAATTTGTGTTCATATCATACGTTTGTATACCTTTACACATATCCAAGCTTTTCGATAGAGGTTTGTCATACTCCAAAATTTGCCCCACTTTTCTCCTTTAATTCACCTGGCTTATGGCTTTGTTCATTTGCATACATTTGTCTATTTGATCATAACAAATTTAGGTCAAAGGTTTGGTAATAATGGATGTTATCAGTTTAGGTGGATTTTCAAAGAGGATATTATTTGGTAATTATTTGGGTTTATTTCCCATGTTGCTTGTGGTGCGGATTATCTCGTTGAGACTCATGGTTAATTAGGAGATTCGACTGATTGCCACTCAATTCAGAAGTTTGCTTGGATTCAAAGAAAAGGACAATGTTGGAATAAAAGTAAGATTTCATTCACTTACTGGAAATTCACGATACGGTGCATATTTCTTGAGACACAAGTTAAAAGAATGGATTACAAGGGAAGAGGACAAAAAAAATACATCTTTTTGGTACAATTAACTTTTCGATCAACTGTTGACTTTTAGTCAATCGTCGACCATTGAATCGATTTTGACTCCTGAATTTTCTTAGACCTATTCTACAAGAATTTGATCAAGGGATTCATCATCATTCATCAGAAATGGATTGTGTTACAATTATGTCAAGTGCTGATTTTCAACAAAACTCACTACTTGTTTTTCAAAACTTTCCAACATTATTTCAAGCCCCAAAATTCAGAATTCGATTCATGAGTTTACACCATTCAAAAGTGATTATTTTCAACACAAAATCACTTCTTAAATGCACTTAAATCATGGCATGATTCACTAAAAATTCAAGCCAAAAGTGGTAGGAAAATCAAGGTAAAAGCATTCAAATTCAAGTTAATTACTAGTGATCATTTGTCTTACATCTTAACTTGGTACTTTTGCTAAACTCCAACACATTGGTCTCTAACTACCATTAACTGCCTATTTCTCCACAAACCATCAATTTACCTAATTACCCCTAACTTCTCTAACTACCAAACTAACACAAAACATCCAAACAAAAACAAATCTCAACTTTCATTTTTTCATTCAATCTTAACCATTCTTAACGATTAATCCTATGGTTGAAATTGGTGATCCGCAACTTGAGCTTAAATTAATTTCTAACCATTGATAAACTCATTACTTGGATCACAATCCAAGGGTGATTATTCATTTAAGTCTATATAAACATGTCATTTCTCACAATTTTGGGGCTAGCTAACATGAACTAACCTAACTTAGAAAATTCAATTAAATCACTATTTTTCCACCATTTTTTCTTCTCCAACTCTCTCTCAATTTTTCTCTCAATTCATCTTCTCCCTCACTATCACCAAAGTTCATCTATATCACCATTTAGAACTTCACATTGAAGTTCTAAAATGGTGGAACTTAGCCACCATCCAACTTCAACAAAACATTCATCAATAATTTCTACATTATCATAAACAATCATCATCCAAGGATCATCAATTCAAGCTTATTCATCAATATTCTATATTCAAGATTCATCTTCTACATCATCAAAAAATAATCACCAAGCTTGGAAGTTAATTGGATTAAAGGAGATTATTCTTGAAGTTTTCTATAATTTTCTTCGAGACGCCGATTTTCAACACTAACCAAAGCAAACCTCCGTTCCATCGGTAATTCTTTATCTGTTACATATTCTTGCCATGAATTGTTGGATGCTTGTTGGTTGATTTAACTTAAGCTATTGTTTTAAAATTGCTTATTGAATAATCACTTATTTTTGCACAAAACACATAAACTTTAAAATAGTGATTTTTTAATAGTTCAAAAGCTCACCTCCATGGCTATACTGTTCATCTTCTCATCTCATTAAGTCTATTATCTCTTCTCAATCTTGCTGGGATTAACTTTTTTAGTGTTTTCGGCTTAAACTCCTAGCCTTAGGGCTAGGGGCTTTGGCATTACTCGAGTTTATTTCTGGGAAGGTTCGAATTAAGAGGCACAGTTATAGATAATCTAGATTAATGGCCATGGAATGGAAGGTAGTGGGAAGAAAGAACAGGGAAAAGGACAAACTCAGATTCTCTATTTGGAAAGAAATGAGTGGTAAACAGGTTCGGGAGAATGAAGACATCTCATCATTCTTTTTCACTGAAATACCTAATTATTATCATGCAAGAGACATGGCTAAAGTGTTCATGGAGTTTGGGATATTGGTTGAAGTGTTCATTCCTGCTAAACTAGACAAGAGAGGAAAACGTTATGGTTTTGTTAGATATAGGAAAGTGGAAGATGAAAGAAGATTGGCTATAAGGTTAGAAAATATCCAAATTAATGGGAGGAAAATATATGTAAACATTCCGAGGTTTAATAGAAGGAGAGAGACGGAAGGTATTGTTAATGAAACTAAACTAATGAGGAAAATTGATCTCAATGAAAAACAACATAAGAGAAATTGGGAAAAAGTCAGGCAAGGAAGTTCTTATCTGGATGCAGCTAGAAAGGGTAATGGTTTCACCAAGGATAATTTTCGTTTCCCTCATGGTGTAAATCTATTGGAGAACAGAGGTCCAAATCTTAACTGGACATGACTTACATTTAAGATTGAAGATAACGATTTGAAACGATTTGAAAAAGCTTATGTTGGTGTCATCAAGAAATCGGGTAACTCTTACAACATTCAAGAGGTGTTTCATAGAGAAGGTTTCTTTCAAATCAAAGTGACCCCAATGGGAGAAAACATGCGTCTTCTTGAAGATATTCAGGAGAATGCCATGGAAAATTTGGTAAAAGAAAAAGAAGAATGGTTACAGAATTGGTTTGAAGATATAAGAGGCTGGTCTCCATCAGAAGTTGATAAAGAGAGACTTACTTGGGTCAAATGTTTTGGCATACCATGTCACGCTTGGAGAAATAAATTTTTTAAATATATTACAAGCAGGATAGATGAGTTCATATGTTGTGATGAAGAGATGGAATCCCAATCTAAGCTGGACGTGGCGAGGATCTTGGTAAAAACAAGGTACACAAGCAACTTGAACGAGGTTTTTCGTATTGAAGTCAATGATATGGTATTTAGTATTAAATTAGTAGAAGATAACCATGGTCCGAAAAGAATCATCATAAACGAATCAAAGAGGAAGAAGTTTGCAGAATCTGATGAATTTATGGTAGAGGAAACTGAAGACGATTCAGACGATGATAGCAATGAAGAAGGTGACTCCATTAATGAAGATGAAGCAGGGGAAGAAGCTGAATCTCCTAAGCTAGGAGATGATGTTATCGGAGATAGTGTCAATAGGCATATTGCTACTATCGAGAACAACAATTTTCAAGAAACAAGAAGTAATCATGTAAAAAACCATAATTTATCTGTCAATATGGGAAAGACAAGTAAACACTCCAAAAAGGTGTCTTTTGGAGGTAATGGTGGGGAATGTCAGAACACAGAAAAGTCATTGAAGTGGCTAAAGGTACTTCGATGGGACAAGAGGAAGGGGAGTTAGCAAGTAGGAAGGGAGTTAGAAGAGAGTTTGAATCAGAAGTTGGTCTAGGGGGTACGGAACAACAGAGTTTAGGAGACCCTCAGTGTAACAAAAGGTTGGAGTTGGGCCTAAGCATTTGTTATGATAAGCCTGTGGAATTGAGGCCCAATTCTCTTCCTTCGTCTGACCGCAAGTTGTGTGGGCAGCCCTCCAAACCTTTATCCAGAAAAAAGAAATCTCTGGATGAAATATATGAAAAGCTGCAGATTCCATACACTTCATCCTTCTACTCTACTTTACTTCACTCTTCTTTTAATCAGAATTCTGAAAAGGCTTATGTTGGCCTAGAAGAGGGATCAATTTCTATATCCTCCCAGAAGAGTGAAAGTGAATCAAGGTTTTCAGGGGGTTCCATCTTATGTTGTGAGTCTATATCAGATATGGATGTGGCAAATGGAAATGATAGAGTCAAGAGAAGAATTGAAGATGTTCCTGGAAAGGTGTGGACAATCCTCAAGGCACTGGGGATTGAAGGTGATGAAGATGATGAAGCACTTGAAGGTATATTGAGAAGGATGGAATCTAGGGATATCACTAGGAGGGATAATTTGAAGGATACATTAATTAGAGTTCCATGAATTTGACAACATATAACATTCGAGGGTATTATCTGAAAAAAGGATGTTATGGGAGAAGCTGATTAACTTGAAATTAAATATGCCTAGAGGGAATTAGATTGGGGGGGATTTTAATTCAATCAAATCTAAAGATGAGAGGAAAGGGAGAGGGTGTAATAATCAAGCTGAGATGGAGGAATTTGGAATGTTTATAGATGATATGAACTTAATAGACCTTCCTGTAGTTGGTAACAAATTTACTTGGTTTAAATCTAATGGTTCATGTAAGAGTAGGTTGGATAGGTTTCTTATGGAAGAGAGTTTATGTGATAGTTGGAAAGCTGTTAATCAGAAGGTTGGTGAGAGAGATATTTCAGACCATAGGCATGTTTCCTTAGTTTTGAATGACAAGAATTGGGGTCCCAAACCCTTTAAAATAATAAATGCTTGGTTTGATCACCCTAAGTTCTTAGATTTTGTCAAAGAAAGTTTGAATTCTATTATAGTAAAAGGCAGTGCAGAAAATATTCTAATTCAAAAACTGAAAAATCTCAAGAGAAGCCTTAGAAGTTGGAATTTGGAGGTTTTGGTGTTATTGATCTTAAAATTGAGGAGAATGTGAAGAAAATCAATGATTTTGAGGAAGCCATGGCAGTTGATGATGCAGATACTCCAGAGAATATTTTGAGATTGAGAGGAGAGGCTATGGAGGATATGTGGAATAAATTGCATTTTAAGAAAATGTTACTTAAGCAGAAAGCAAGATCCAGATGGTTAGAGGAGGGAGACTATAACACTAAGTACTTTCATTCTATCATCAATAAAAGGAGAAGGGATAACACTTTATCAGCTTTGAATATAGGTCTTAGTGAAGAAGATGGAGTAGAGAAGATTAAACAAGTGGTCCATGATCATTTTGCAAAGAAATATCAGAATAAATCTATTAATAGTTTTGATATGGATATTACTTCATTGAAAAAACTTTCTGAGGAGGATAACATAAGGTTAACTGCACCCTTTTCACCTGAAGACATTATAGAGGCTATTAAAGCTTGTGATGGGGATAGGAGCCCTGGGCCTGATGGCTTCAATTTGAAGTTCATTAGGAAGACTTGGGACATTGTAGGGAAGGATTTTATTAACTGTATATCAGAGTTTCATGAGAAGGCTTCTCTCTCTAAATCTTTCTGCTCTGCATTTTTTGTTCTTATTCCTAAAGTAGAGAACCCTTAAAATCTGATGGAGTTTAGACCTATAGCTCTAATTGGCTACTTACACAAGATTATTTCCAAGATCCTAGCAGCAAGGTTAAGAGATGTCAGGTCTAAACTGGTCTCTTCCACCCAAACAACTTTTGTCCCAGGGAGACAACTACTAGATGGTATTCTTGTTGCAAATGAAGTTTTGGATTATGTCAAAAAGAAAAAGAGAAAAGGCTTTATATTTAAGATAGACTTTGCCCAAGCTTATGATTGTGTGAACTGGAGCTTTCTTTTAAAAGTGCTAGAAGTTATGAATTTCTGTTCTAAATGGCAAGACTGGATGAGGGGTCTGATATGTAATAGTTATGGATATGTACTAGTGAATGGGAGTTCATCTATGGATTTCAAGATTTGCAGGGGCTTTAAGCAGGGTGACCCTTTGTCACCATTTCTATTTGTACTAGTCACAGAATTTTTGGCTCTCCTATTCAAGAAAGCTGAGGAAAATGGATTGTTGAGAGGAGTTAAGATTAAGAATGTCACCAGTATATCCCTCATACAATTTGCTAATGATACCCTGGTCTTATGTGATGAAACATGGTCAAACATCTGGGCAATTAAATCCATTCTTAGAGGCTTTGAGGTCTTATCTGGTTTGAAGGTGAATTTCAATAAAAGTAAACTCATGGGTTTTGGATTAGAGGTGTATCAGGTAGAAGCTGCAGCTACTTTCTTGAACTGCAAAGTTGGACAGTTTCCTTTCAAATTCTTGGGACTGGTTGTAGGGGGTAGTCACAAGTCTATTGTTTTCTGGAAACCAGTCATTTCATCTATCAAAAATCGTTTGGCTTCTTGGAGGGGAAGGATGCTTTCTATTGGGGGTCGAGTAACATTGATCAATTCAGTTCTAACAAACTTGCCAATTCATTTTCTAACTTTTTAAAATTCATTTTTTGCCTTAGGGAATCACTTCCAAAAACCTTTTAAAAAAGGACATGTTATTTTTGTTCTACCGCAATACAAACAACGCTTAAGCCTCCCATGTGCGAGCATACACGCGTTTAACTGCTAGAATGCAATCCAAGCGCATTTGTTCTACCGCAAACAAACAAATGCTTAAGTCTCCCATGCGCAAGCATATAATTAACATTTAACTGCCAGAGCGCGAACGTTAATACTATTCACTAAAAACAACCAACACACACTTATTTTCACCTCGAACTCCGGAGCTCTGATTTCCTTATTACACTATGAGGATACGTAGGCACATAATTGCGAGATCTTGGCGAGCTGACTAATTTAAAACTTATTTTTACTCCATAGCATGTAGCCTTTAGATAAACGACAATCATTCGTTCATAGAAAACCTGGATGGTTCTCGTTGAGCACAACAGATGTGAGGGGTGCTAATACCTTCCCCTTGATAACTGACTTCTGAACCTGAATTTGGTTGCGAGACCATTTTCTACACCTTTTAGGGGGTTTTATCGATATTTCCCTTTCTTCGGAATAAATAAAGTTTGGTGGCAACTATGTGCATTTTTCGCGTAGCGACAAGGTTCAGTTAGACGATTCGATTAAGGTTTTTTCCGTTGTGCCATAAAACTTTTGAAAACCGTTTTTGCCAAAAATTTGATTTTTAATTTGTGATCTATTGACCCCCTCTAGATCGAAGCCTATCGTCTAACACGAGCAAAGTCTAACTCAAGAGACTTTAAGTAAAGTCTTGTCTGAGTTCTTGATAGAAGTCCTGCTCAAGGGGCTCAAAACCTTTCCTAAGAGACATGGAGTCTCATCAGTCGAGGCTTAACATATAACTTACATGAGGGACTGAGAGTCCCATCGAACAGACTTATCTCAACACCTCGCCGAAGTAACTTGGAATTTTCTCGGGCAGGATCTAACTTATAGTCTAGCCCAAAGGGTACGAATAAAATCTGGCTCAACAGACTTTAAGTAAGGTATTGTCCAAGGTCTTGATTGAAGCCCCACCCAAGGGTCTCAACACCTCACCTGAGGGACATTAAGTCTCATTAGTCACGAATTAACATATAATCTCTCCTAAGGGACCGACAATCCCATCAAACATGCTTATCTCAATGCCTTGCCTGAGTAATTTAGAGTTTTCTCGACCGTGATCTAACTTAAAGTCTAGCCCATGGGCTCCGACCCAAGTCTAGATCAAGAGACTTTAGGAAAGTCTTTTATGAGGGCTTGATCGAAGTCCCGCCTAAAAGGCTTAAAGTAATGCCCCAAACTGCTTTAAGGATTACTGACTGACCTCACAAACCAACATGGGTCTTTTTAGCATGCTTTTTCCTCACTCACACGCTTTCTGAGAAACTTCCCAGAAAGTCACCCATCTAAATACTATTCTAAGTCAAGCACGATTAATTATGGTGTTCCATTTGTTAGGCTACCTAAAAGAAGATGCATATATTGGTATAGATAGTAGCAATCAATCCTTAAAAGTCTTCCTTCGACCATGTAGTCCCATACCTGCACAACTCCAAGATCCTCTCATTTCGAAGTGAATTCGGGCGACCACTCCCCGCCCTCTTCAGCCTCGGGTGTTACAATCACTCCCCGCCCTCTTAGGCCTCGGATGTTACAAGCCCCCAACTTCCGCTTGGTTCGTCCCCGAACCAGATCGTACTTAAAGAGGTATGTTATGATACAATTTGTAACATCCTATAATGCTTTCAAGATTACCGACTGACTCCACAAACCAACACGAGTGTTTTTAGCATGATTTATCCTCACTTACACACTTCTTAGGAAACTTCCCAGAAGGTTGCCCATCCAAATACTACTCCAAGTCAAACACGCTTAACTATGGAGTTCTTATTTATCTGGCTACCAAAAAGAAGATTCATCTTGTTGGTATAAGTAATACCAATCAATCCTTATAAGCCTTCCTTCAACCATGCAACCCCATACTTGTACATCCTCAGGATAATCTCATTCCGATGTGAATTTAGGAAACCGATCTCTGTCCTCTTCGGCCTCGGGTGTTACAACCAGTTGCCGCCCTCTTCGGATTCGTGTGTTACACTCAACACCTCGTCTGAGGGATTTTGAATCTCATCAATTGATGCTCAACATATAATTTCGCCTAAGTGATTGTGATTCCCATCAAATAGGCTTATCTCAATGCCCTTCCTGAGTAACTTAGAGTTTTTTTTCAGACGGGGTCTAACTTAAAGTTTAGCCCAAGGGTGCGACCGAAGTCTGGCCTAAGAGGCTTTAAGGAAATTCTTGTTTGACGGCTTGACAGAAGTTCCATCCAAAGGGCTCAACGTCTTGCCTTAGGCATTTTCGCCCCTTTGAACAGATATCCCCAACACTCTGTTATTTAAATCACTTCTCCCTTTATCAAAGCCCTTGTGCTTGAGGAATTATGTATTGATATATTTGTAAAAAGACCTATTAAGGGTAGGAGGATTGCCAGTTTCCCTTAAGGGGCGACTTCTATATGTCGCCCGCCATTAGGAACCACCTTACCTTAAGTGGTCCCAACTCACCCAGTCATGGAAAACATGGGAAAAGACATTCCTCGGTGTTGGAAGCGGTATAGCGGCAAGCAACAAACATTTTGGAAGTATTTTTCTGGGAATTATCGTGTCCACAGAGATCGGTTCGAGGGAAAGAATGTCGTTCGACAGTTTAAACGTTAATGAGTTCGGGTTTAAATTGTGCTTAAAAGTAAATGCGGGAAATAAAACTATTGGACAGGAAAATAATTCATTCCTTGGCGAGTAGAGAACTCTCGAGTTCACATTTCATCTACCCTATCAAATACTCAAACTTACTACTCATTTGCACGCAACCTAAATCACTCGTCCACATTATCATGTATCGTCCACAACCAAGGTTATATCTAACTCGGAGGTGATGTCTCACGCAACTCGACCATACATAAGCATTAAGAATCGACACTCAAGTGAATATTAAGCCTCAATCTATCTCTAGAGTCGAGAACATAATAGATGTTCACCCTAATTCCGAATTCAAGAAGGATGTGTTTACCGCAACTCAAATCCAACATAAAGCGATTAAAATAAGGATAACACCAATAGAGGTTTGTAAAAGAGCTCGCATACAAAGCCATGAGTAACAAATATACATACTATCAAGGTAAATTTACATACAAACTCACACCAATGGAACTACAAAGGGAAGAGAGAAGAGGAATCAAAATCTCTCGCGGTGTCAATCACGATCCAAGAATCATCCGTCTCCAATCGTCGAGTTGCAACCACCATTGATGCTTTTCTAAGCTCTAAGCTACAAAGAATGAAGGTCTGATGAATTGGGAACAAATAACCCAAAACATAACCAAAAAATGAACTGAAATGAAATATATACACTTTCAAAATCTGTCACGTTCGCTAAGCGAACGAGTTATTCGCACAGCGAACCCACAAAAATGGCACTTAAGTGCCTCTGAATAGTTAAATCGACCCTGCAAAATTCCAGAAGTTCGCAGTGCGAACAATTTATTCGCAAATCGAACTTTGGCTTCAAGTTCGTAAAGCGAACTTTGGCTCCTTTTTCCTCTGCCTCAAACTGGGAGCATTCGCTAGGGACATCGCCAATTGTTCGTAAAGCGAACATTCGCTGACTCCTTCGCAAAGCGAATATGACAGCACACCAGCTCTTATTCTGCACTTATTCAGCTCCCTTTTATTACTTCAAATGACACATCTTGGAGCCTTTATTGCTCATTTCTCCAACAAAGCTGAATTTCCTACAATATGAATGGAAAACTATCAATTGTTACATAAATGAATCAAAAACACAAATATATACTAACTAACGTATTTATACACAAAGTGGGGTTTATTCGATCGATATTTACCAAAAAGTATCGATAAATGCAACAAAACATATATACAAAAATAGTTACATTTTGCACTTATCACTCGGTCAGAGAGAAGTCAGGATCTTGAGTCTAACCCACTTCTCCCTATTAAATAGGGATTCAACAGTCCATCATTGATTGAGTTGGCAGTTAACATTCCCAAGATAGATTATAACACATATAGAATATCACATAGACACATGGTATCTCACCTCATCTCATCCTACACACAACTAAAATAGACATTAACCATAATACAACTACTAATAGACACCCTCATCCAAGACAAACACCTAGATACCCCGAACTAGAGAAAAAGAAAAAGGAACTCCCCTTCGATCTACACTAGATCGAGAGTAATCCTCCGCTATTACTCACCGTCAGAGTAAAACACCACTCATAAAACTCATTTCCCTCAATACACCAGGGAGGCAGACACAACAATAAGCTTAATTTCCCAAATCGCCACAAACTTCCGAAAATTTGTAGAGACAAACTCCTTAACTGTAGTCTTCTTAATCCTACCCCCTAACTACATACATAAAAAGAACTAATTAACATTGACCCCAACATCTAGACACCCTAACAAACCTCGACTAATGATCTTTCACTCCCAACCCTACAAGACTACTAACCACTACCTCCTTACTCTATTTAAAAGAACAACCAAATTATCTATCAAGAGCAATACTATCCTAGTCAACAAAATAGTCAATTCTTTAATAAAATAATATTAATATGAAAATTATGAAGAAAAATATCCTAAGATACATGTCATGTACGGTAGCCATATTTGCCTTGATTTATATTAAATAAAAATTAAATAACACAAATATATATATATATATATATATATATATATATATATATATATATATAATCCAGGGAGGGGTTAGGTATTTTGGGTATCAACCAAAACTTTCTTTAGAGCATCCACATTCATAATACTTTACAAAGTTCTTTAAATGAATCTCATATAATTTTTTATAGTATTTCATACTTTTTAATTATTTAAACAATTCAACTCTATTTTTTAAATATCCATATAATTTATTAAAAACAATTTATTGGACCCACAGTATATCTCTCAAACTATTTATATTATTTTTTTTTCAATTAAAATGAAGAAGAGCGTGCTTTAGAATATGAGCATAACAATTAATCTCTTATATAAGAATTTAATTAATATGCACTGACAGTGTAAAGAGTTTTTACACTGTCAGTTAATCACAACCGTCGATTCATTTAAAATGTTTGACTTTAACATTAACCAATTGAAAAATAATATCAACGAATGATTGTAATGCATTGACAGTGTAAAACTTTTTACACTGACAGTGCATAACAATTAATCTCATTAGATAATAGCATTTTACCCCAAACATTCATCACAAACTGACCAAGTATCTTTGGTAAATGTGAAAACACGGTTGAAGGAACCCGATATTCATGCTCTTATGTTAGTTTTCAATTTTTCATTCTTCTGCCATTTTCCAACCACTACCAAAATACTATTACATACCAACAACCATTTTGAACAGTGTGATCTTTTATCTCACAAGAATATATCGTGCCAAGTAAAGTGGTACTACATAAACAATTAGTATTGGAGGATAACCAAATATGATTTTAAAGAGGAGAACACTTATACAAAGAGTTATTGAAAAAGTAAACACAAATATATAAAGACATACAAAAAAAAAAAGGAAAAGTTGTATTTTACCATTTTTAAAACCTCAAAGGATAAAAGGATAAAAGAAAGAAAGAATATATATATATATTATAATTTTTAGATTTTATTTGAGAGTTTGAAGAGAAAGGAAAGAAAAGACTTTAAAAAAAAAAGAAAGAGAGTGAAAAGAATATAATGATTTAATTGGAAAGGTTTTAGAAGGTTTGTGTTTATTTATAATTCCAAAAATCCTATCATTTGAGTTCTTTATTTATAATTCCAAAAATCCTATCATTTGAAAGAACTCAAAGTTTATATTAGAGAAGTATTTTGGAGAGTTTTAAAAGATTTAAACAAATTGCTTAAATATAATTTTTTTTACTGTATTTCAAAAATTAAAAATATATTCATGATATTCATGTATTTAAAAAATTAAAAATATATTCATGATAATCATGCTCTAAACAAAATATTTTTTAAAAAAATATTAAAAATTTATCTATACTTTTAAAAAAAAAAAATCATATTTTAAAGTCCTCTAGTCCATTCTACTCCGAAATCCCAAACAAAAATCGTATTTTGTTGTCCTTTAGGTGATTGATGTGCCACAAGAGTCTATTGAATAAGTTACTTTATATATATATATATATATATATATATATATATATTAAATTGTAATTACTTTTTATTTATATTTTCTTAATTGTAATTAATCATTCTTTAATATTTTATTATAATTTAAAATTTAGTTTAATAAAATTCACTCTTCCTCCGTCTTTCAATTTTTTCACATTTTTTATTATATATTTTTTTTGTTAATTGTTTTTCTCTATCTCTTATTTAAACTATTAAAATTGAGAAATTAAATAAAAATGAAGAATTAGTTTAAAAAATTAAAATTAAAACATAAAATAAAATTTTAAAATATATTTAAGGCTTAAATAGGTTTTTCGTCCCTGTAAGTTGGCGAGATTTTGGTTTTCGTCCCTGTATCTTTTTTTTTTTCGGTTTTAGTCCCTATATCTTACTTTTTGTTAGTGTTTAGTCCCTAAAGCCAAAATTCGCAGGAAAATCGGAAGGTTTTCTGCGGATTTTTCTAAAAATTAAATTCCGCAGGAAAATCCGCAGGAAAATCCGCATGAAAATCCGCAGGAAACCTCTGTAAGGACTAAACACCAGCAAAAAATAAGATACAGGGACTAAAACCGAAAAAAAAAGATACAGGGACGAAAACCAAAATCTCGCCAACTTACAGGGACGAAAAACCTATTTAAGCCTATATTTAATTTAAAATATACTAATTAAATTTGTCAATATTAAAAATTCTTTTTACGCAAAAGAGAATACCTTAACATAAAAATATACTATGTATATATTAATATCATTAATATTATGTCATTTATAAGCTTTATTTTTTTGGGTATTTTATTATTTTGTTATATTTTTTTAAACAATTTATTAAATAAAAAAACAAAAACTAAATAAATTTAAATAGTTTCTCCAAAAAATATTTTAATTTTTTTCTTTTTCAATTACTTTATTTTTGCAATATCATTATTGGGTTAAACTATCATGACAATATAGTGTAGATATTACTATCATGACATTGATTTTTATAACTAATAATCTCATAAATTTTGGAAAACAATACATATAGTAAAAAGAAATCCGTATTTCTTAGAGGGGAAGGTATCCTTCCAGTGAACTGAATTTAATCCATTTTAAATCCAAATACTTAAAATTAAATATTATTTTAGTTTTTATATTTGAACATAGGTTTCAAAAGTCTGAATCTCAAAACTATGGAAAAAATAATTAGTTCTACTACAACCGATATGTAAAATTTTAGAAAATTAATCTCTGTTTTTGGTTGATAGGAAAAGAAAAACATTTTTACACTTTAGAGAGAAATCAGATATATAAGATTATTTAGATTTTAAATTATTACTAATTTATGTGTATATCATTATCAACTTCACATAATACTAATTTCATTGGTTTTTCTTTATTTTATTGGTAGATACTGTGAATTATTTTTAATCCTTCATTTTTCTTTATTTTATTGGTAGATACATCTTTTTCTTTTTGATTGGTTTTGGTTTTTAGGGTGAAAGGTAGATATTTATTTTTATTTTGGTTAGAAGTTATAACCAAAAAAAATATTGTTTTTTTTAATATAAACTTTTTAAATATTATATAATTTTTATTTTGACATGTATTATATATATATATATATATATATATATATATATATATATATATATATATATATATATATATATATATATATATATATAAAAGAAGACATACATATATTGTATATATATATTGACAGAACCTATGTACATGTTTTCAACAAGATAGCAAACCAATAATATTTTATATATTTAAAAATATATTGCTTACAACAAATCCAAAATAACATACATACATTTACATCATATTAATTTAGGTTACTAGGCAACAATCCAAGAGAAATGAGTATAAAGAATAAAAATCTAAGAAGCAACAAGTCTAACGTGAATGGATACCATATATATTTTCTTGTGTGAATGGTGTCACATGAGGCACGTCAAGGGATAACTACCTAGGAGATTATGCATGACACGAAGCAGCAGGGGCATCAGAGATCTGCCGACCCCGACAAATGCCAATCAGAATCCATTGCCATTCGATTAGACATGAACCCTCATGAAACACCATTTTAAACGAAGCAAACTGGGCCATCCCAAACCTGAAAAGAAGGCTCAGGAATGCGCAGCAGAATCCGGACACATCCCGAGCCAAGAGTCCGATCAACTAGAGTCGGCTAAGCACCAAGCCACCCAGAAAACCTCATTAAAGGAAGCGCCCAGTATACACTTATGCCCGACATTTAGTTAAGGTGTTTGTAAATTAATTATATAATAGTTAATTATTATTATTATATATATATATATATATATATATATATATATATATATATATATATATATATATATATTACACTCTACTGTTCTACTTTTTGCCCTGTCCCCTTTTTAGGGCACAAAAACACAAATGCACGTTGCAGAGAACCGGGGAATAACCAACACAGTTGATGCCCATCCTTGGAATCCAGAGGTGTTATCGCATACGCTTCGAGCGCTCAGCTACAACAATTAAAACCCCTGGTACTTTGCATGTACGAAGTCATGGGTGCTGTCGGATATGCTTCGAGCGCCCGACTACAACAATCAATTCCCCACAGCGCCTCGTGCGCCTTCAGAATTCAGGGAAGCTGTCGAAGATACTTTGCATTTCCGACTACATCCACCAATTCCCCCAGGGGTGCTATTGGAGATGCTTTGCACGTCTGAATTATAACATTCAAATACCCCCTGTCAAAGAAATACACGCTTTCAAGCGTAGTTGACGCACCCCCTATGGATCTATCAAATCTGAGGGCGGACCTGGTGAAGCCTGGATACGTCCATCTTGATTCGAGTTATAGCCTCGGTGGCAGGGACGGGGATCCTCTACCTTTGGATGGTTAAGATCCTTTATGACGCGGAGTGTAATTCAAAGCATGGCTGCCTCAAGTCGGATTCTTGCCCTTCGTTTGTAAGTATAATTTGAAACAACACCACGACTAACCGGACTTATCCTTATCCATGAACATGATTAAGGCATAGCCATGTCTAGCTGGGTTAGTAGGAAATACTTACAAGTACCGTTGGGAGCGTAAACACACATAGCCGAACTCACGTTCCACCATTTACGGTTCGACATACAAATACAACCACACGCTACTACCTCGGCCTTCAATCGACACATCACGTGCATCTCAATGTAATTTACCTCTGAGCGACTATTATTTATCGCTTTTTGAAATTCTGGCACAGATATCAGATGTCCTACACAGATGTTGAGACACTGATATCCAACACAATGAACAAGATAACAATAAAAATAACAGTGCAGAAAGTAAAGAACACAATGATATATTTACCAAGTTCGGATCAACAATCCTACTCTGGGGGCTACTAAGCCAGGGACGAAACCAATATACGATAGTATTAATTCACAGATCATACAGTAACCAAACCTGTTATAATCTGCTCACTTAATCACTACCCTTCCTATGACTTCTACCTAAGACTCACCTAGGTATGAGGCCCTCCTCAAATCCCTCTACAACCACAACCCGTGATTGGTTTCTTTCCACACAAGTAACACCACGAAAGTCACACTTTCAAAACACACAATTCTCAATACTTCAAAGCTTATGAGAATTGACACACAAGAAACTCAATGCTTAAAAGCTTATGAGTAACTGACAGAACTTACAACACAAAAACCAGTCCTTATACTGTTATCAGAATGATACCAGTTAGGCTCACAAAATACACTCGAAAACCCTAACAAAAACACATGTAAGTTCCACCCCTAAACTAGGTTAACACTAGTCAATATATAGCATTTAATCTGGACTGGATTGGGCTTCAAAAATGCAACAAATAGACTGCTCACAAATCTGCAAAATAAACTCCAACAAAATAGGTCTTCAATCTAAAGTTTCCTAATATGTCTCCATAATTAGAAACAGCTGAAAATCCGAAAAACCAACACATAAATGCAATCCAAAAATGCTTTGGATGCCACATAGGATAACCAAATATTCACAGAATATTCAGTAACAATTCTCAGCAACAGAATCTGCTTTTTAAACTGAATCCAAACGCGATGAGCAGGTATGGGACATCTTCATTCGACATGTTGAGTGCAGCATAATTAGAACATCTTGTTTCAACATCTTGCTGCTAGAAAAAGTTTTAGCAAAATAAATGCCAACCACAGAATCAAAGAAATAACAATCTCCCCCTTTGACTTATTTTGGCTAAAACTACACACCAAATAAAACTTGCAAAGAAGCACAAAACGATCCATATCAGAGACAGCAGCGAAATACTAACACACATCACACATAGCAGCAAAAAAAACAGCATAGCAGCACTCCCCTTCAACTACATCAACACACAGCACGCATAGAAAAAAAACTCCCCCTCAACTACAGCAACACAAACATTCCACATTCTCCCCCTCAACTACTGCAGCAACACAAGCACACCACACACAAACATACTACTCCCCCTTTTTAGCCAGAAATATGACAAAGGCAAGTAGAACAGTTATGAATAAAACACAACAAAGGTTAAAGTTCAGAAGAGATACATAGAAAAGCTATTCTAGGTGTTCAATCAAAAACAAGAAAAAAACTTCTGCAAAAATTATGCCATTATTCTGCAGCACCATCATCGTCAGATTCTACAATGTCTTCACTCTATCCATCAGCAACAGCATCAGTATCAGTATCACCACTCCTAGATCCTGAGTCATCTGAACTCTGTTCACATTCTCTATCAGATTCTACAGAGGCATCACCTTCAGCAGTTCCTTGGTCTTTACCAGCTGTCCCAGCAGAAGCATTCCTTTTCTCTATGAAGGTTTTGATTAACTGTTCAAGTTTGGCCTTCCGAGCAATGTCTCTTCTGATGGAATCTTCCAGTTCCTTGCACGTTTCTTGCAGCTGTGCAATGACTTCATCATCCAGATTAGCATGACTGGAAGTCTGAGAAGATGTCCCAACAATGTCTGAGACATGTGCTCCACCAAGTAACTTATAGTGTAGGGACAGAAGAGGTTTTATTTTGAGCGCAATGTCACTCCTTAACACAAGACTAGGACACTGATCTAAAATAACACCACAGATCAAGGAAGGGAAGCAAATAGGCATCTTGACAGCAGTTGAACTAGCTTGTTTCAGAATCTATTCAAAGATGTATGACCCAAAATCAAAAGAAACCTTTTTCCCGATATCATAAATAAATCTGCCAAGTATGGAGGAAATAGTAGATCTGTGATTGGTAGGAACCCAATTCACAACAGCAATCCTGTGGAGGATGGCATATTTAACACTCAGTTTTCCAGACGACAGCTTTTCTTCATTTGGCCAGTGTTTAATACAACCACCTGTAATCTCTTTGCATACTGCATTGTCTGTAACCTCTAACTCAGGTTGAGGTTCCTTACACCTGCCCAGATAGTTGTTGATAATTTCAGGAGAAAAAGTGACAGTTTCTCCTCTCACAGACACTTTTCTGAGGTTGTTACCCCTGTTCTCATCACACTCTTCAGATATATTCACCACAAATTCCTTAACTAGATTTCCATAGCAGGGTCATATCTTGGACACAGTTCTCATCAATCCAGCCGCTGCAATAAGATCCATGATTTCTTTGTACTTATCGAAATCCTTCCCCAACTCTCTCTCCAGAGCAATCCTCCTTTGATCCACAATTCTCCATCTATCTGCATTTCTCATAGAACTTTCAGCATAAGTCTTTTTGCAGGTAGAGGTTTTCATACCAATGATGTCTTGAACATCTGTTGCAACTTCATAGTCAGACTCACTGTGATCAGTGATTTTTCTCTTCTTAGTGGGCACAACAACCTTACTCCATTGTTTAGGAGGCCCTGCTCGAACTTTTCCCTCCCCACCTCCAGATTTTCCATGCAGTTTCGAAGACTTTGAGCCTTCACTTATCACAGTTTTCTCTCTTCTTCTCTTAATTTTCCTTAGCATTCCAGCAATAGGTTCCTCATCAGAAGTGAGGTCATCAACATTAATAACATCATCAGTCCTTCTTACATCAGCTTTATTTTTACTCCTTCTTTCACGGTCCACATGCATGGGAACACCATCATCAGTCCTATCAGTAGGGCTGCTATTGATATTTCCTGTCACGGATGTTGGAACATCAGACCCGACATCTGTCTCAACTCCACTCAGAATCGTGGCAACAAACCTCCTAAGTTCCTTATCCTTTTTGACAACATCATCATCAGTGGAATTCTTGTTTACACCTCGTGATTTAGAATCCTTCTTCTTCTCAACTAAACCAGACTTAGACCCCTTTTCAGACACGTTTTTCCTAGGGCTTATTTGGTCAGCATACAAACTAGTCATGGAGTGAACATTCTTCTTAGGTGAAAAAGGTTTAGACTTCTTACCAGGAATATTGACATTCGTTGTGTGAGAAGCTTGCCGTTTTCCTTTAGGGTCAGCCGGTACAACGTTCAAAGGAGCAATATCAAGTACAAGATCAGAGAGGTTGATCATTCGCAGTGGTTCATCATCTCCAGCATTGGTTCGAGGAGATCCTGAGTTATCAGAGGAGCCATGATGTTGAGACATTTTTAATTGATCACACGGTACAATATTGAGAATGTTAGGAGAAAACCCTAAGACTCGTGAACTTTGGAGAGAGAGGGCAAGAGGAATTTTTGTAGAATAAGTTTGTTGTAGGTAGAGTATGTTTGCCCGCCTATTTATACTTTTGAGGACTGGGCCCAGAGAAGCGCGGTACCCACAGACTTTGAGCACCCGATTCGCCTCAAGAGTGCATTCACCAAATTCTCCTTCTAAATTTACCTTGCTGACATACTTACCAAGTTTAATCTTATTATTACAGTTCACCATGCATGCATTATGAGTAGCTTTACAATTGATCAGCACCTGTTCTAACTCAATATTCTTTCCAATAGCTTTCTTAGTCTCCAAGCATATTGCAGCGTTCTCAGAACTCCACAGATAACAATTATCTTATGCTCTCTCGCCTCTCATGATAACCTTACCCTTCTCATTTGTTATCAGATATTCAGCATTGGAAAAGTTGACCTTGAGACCTTGATCACATAGTTGACTTATGCTTATCAAGTTTGCATCTAAGCCTTCAACAAGTAATACCTCCTCCAGATTGGGTTGACCTGTACAGTCCAGTTTACCAAAGGTCACATAGTTAGTAGAATGAGACTTAACATCTAACAGACATCCCTTGATACCAGTCATGTGCCTGGAACATCCACTGTCGAAGTACCACTTTTCCCTTGCAGAGACACTGAAGGACTTATGAGCTATGTGTTCTTCCACAGTACTCTTGGGAGTCCACACTTTCGTTGCTCCAACCCACTCTTGTTCCCTACTAGACTGTAATCCAGTCTTTGGGTAGCCATATAATCTGTAGCAGAAGGGTTTTATATGGCCAAACCTTCCACAATAGTGGCATTTCCATCTTTGATTCTTTCTTCTTGTGAAATTCTTCTGATGTTTGTAAGGATGTTGCAACATGTTATATGACATCTTTAATTTTTTCTTAGATTGAGCAGGTGTCACTTCAGGCCATTTTCCCTTGTCCATCTCACTAGAACTTTCAAACCCAAGACCACTAACATCTCCAACATCTCTCCCTGACTTCAAAATCTCATCAAGCACATCAGAGCTGCTATTAAGCATTCTGACTGTCTTGATAACATTACCCAGTTTTGAATTCAGAACAACCACTTCACTTTTCAGATCAGAGATAGTAGCCAAATGCTCTAGCTTTTCAGCATTTAGGTGACCAATAACCTTCTTTTGTTCTTCTTTCTGCTGACATATTTCTTCACTTTTAATGCATAAGTTCTTATAGGAGGCAGCTAGCTCTTCAAAAGTAAGATCTTCACTGACTAACTCTTCATCAGACTCACACACACATGTTAATGTTGTAACCCTCTTTCCAGACTTCTCATCAGTTTCAGTTTCAGAGTCATCTTCTGACCATGAGACTGATAGCCCCTTCTTTTGCCTCTTGAGATATGTGGGGCACTCAGATTTTATGTGCCCAAAACCTTCACACTCATGACACTGAGCTCCTCTCCCTTGGTTGGAATTATCTTCAGTACTGGTATTTCTCCCAGCATTCTGATTTTTACTGATGTCAGATGGCTTGTCCCTAACATTTGATCTTGACTTCCAATCCATCCTTCTGAGCACTTTGTTGAATTATTTGCCAAGTAACACCAGGTCTTCTGAGAGGCCTTCATCTCTGTCCAGATTACCTTCTCCTTCTGAATCACTTTCCTTTGACACAAAAGCTATACTCTTCTTCTTTTCAGTCTTTTCACTGATCCCCAATTCAAATGTTTGAAGTGATCCCACAAGTTCATCCACTTTCATCTTATCTATGTCCTGAGCTTCCTCTATAGCAGTCACTTTCATGTCAAATCTCTTAGGTAGAGATCTGAGGATTTTTTTGACCAGTTTGCTGTCAGACATCTTTTCACCCAGGGCACTTGAGGCATTAGCTATCTCAATGATGTTCATGTGAAAATCATGAATGCTCTCATCTTCCTTCATCTTCAAATTTTCAAACTTGGTAGTGAGAATCTGAAGATTTGACATCTTCACCTTTGAAGTCCCTTCATGAGCAACCTTCAAGACCTGCCAGGCCTCTTTTGCAATGGTGCAGTGTTCAATCAACCTGAAGATATTTTTGTTAACACCATTAAACAACGCATTCATGGCTTTGGAATTTCCCACAGACCCTTTGTAGTCTGCATCATCCCAGTCTTCCTCTTCCTTCACCACATCAGTAGGGGTACCTTTTCCATCTTTAACCTTTGGGGGTTCCCATCCTTTTATAACAGCTTTCCATGCTTGATCATCCATAGATTTGATGAATGCTATCATCCTTGGTTTCCAATAGTCATAGTTGGAACTATCAAGCAGAGGTGGTTTGTTCAAAAATCCTCCATCCTTGTCCTTTGTACCAGAAAGTACCTTCCCTGAATCTCACCCAGAACCAAACAAGGGTGCAAGCTCTTGATGCCAATTGAAATTCTGGCACAGATATCAGATGTCCTACACAGATGTTGAGACACTGATATCCAACACAATGAACAAGATAACAATAAAAATAACAGTGCAGAAAGTAAAGAACACAGTGATATGTTTACCCAGTTCGGATCAACAATCCTACTCTGGGGGCTACCAAGCCAGGGACGAAACCAATATACGATAGTATCAATTCACAGATCATACAATAACCAACCCTGTTATAATCTGCTCACTTAATCACTACCCTTCCTATGACTTCTACCTAAGACTCACCTAGGTATAAGGCCCTCCTCAAATCCCTCTACAACCATAACCCGTGATTGGTTTCTTTCCACACAAGTAACACCATGAAAGTCACACTTTCAAAACACACAATTCTCAATACTTCAAAGCTTATGAGAATTGACACACAAGAAACTCAATGCTTAAAAGCTTATGAGTAACTGACAGAACTTACAACACAAAAACCAGTCCTTATACTGTTATCAGAATGATACCAGTGAGGCTCACAAAATACACTCTAAAACCCTAACAAAAACACATGTAAGTTCCACACCTAAACTAGGTTAACACCAGTTAATATATAGCATTTAATCTGGACTGGATTGGGCTTCAAAAACGCAGCAAATAGACTGCTCACAAATCTGCAAAATAAACTCCAACAAAATAGGTCTTCAATCTAAAGTTTCCTAATATGTCTCCATAATTAGAAACAGCTGAAAATCCGAAAAACCAACACATAAACGCAATCCAAAAATGCTTTGGATGCCACATAGGATAACCAACTATTCACAGAATATTCAACAACAATTCACAGCAACAGAATCTGCTTTTTAAACTGAATCCAGACGCGATGTCCTTTGAGCAGGTATGGGACATCTTCATTCGACATGTTGAGTGCAGCATAATTAGAACATCTTGTTTCAACATCTTGCTGCTAGAACGGCCGGTCATACCGATCCATCTCTTCTTGCAAAAAGGTAAGAGCATCAGTGTTTTCCCGAAGCTCAACCAACTTCTTCTCAAGATCAAAATTATGTCATTCAAGGGTTTCACACCTATCCTTCAGCTTATCTCGTTCCTTCAAAAGCTCGCTAGAGCCCAAAATGTCATCTTGGTCTGCAACTGCAAATAGAAATAAGGGACCCGACCCTAAACAAAGTACGTGAAACATCTGAAAAAAGGCCTTGCCTGTCATTTGTAGATAAACCCTAGAAAAAATCCAGGTCCTCAACGGCCGCAATGGCAACAAACTCCTTCAGGGTTTTAGGTACCCGGGAAGGAAGAATAGCAGATCATCCCGCTCATCGTCCTCAACTAAATGAGCCCGTTTAAGAGAACCTTCTCTAATAGAAGCGAACAGACTATCACTTTGAACCCTCTTAGCGGGGGAAGAAGAAAGTGAAGCTCCTAGAGTAGATAAATCAATTATGTTAGCATCCGACTGAACCAATTCAGGGCTTGGAACCGAGACCGTCTCCAAAGTAGTCACAACATCAGTAATCCAAACATCTGGTACAGAAATATAAGCAACAACAGGTGCCATCGACGTCGAGATAGACAACCCAACAATTAGAACCTGGTCACTTGCAAGCTCCAAATCTTTCTGCAATTAACTCAACTGATTCATGTTATCTGCAAAAGTTCAAATCTCTTAATTAAGAAAAGGGGGCGCTCAGATCCCAATCCTCACCAAAGAGCTTTTGTCTTGCAGAATGTTCAGAAGCACTAAGGATTACATGAGTATCTATACACCTCTTCTTCTTCTGAAAAGAAAGCACTTCACTAGGACCAAAACCTTCTTCATATCTGAGACCTTGGTACCATGCATGCAGATCTTCCTTTATTTTTACATATTTAGAAGACAAAGAAGTTGACCTAGAATGATAAAAGGGGATTGGCCGGTATAAATGAGCCCATGACCAATATTTTCAAAAACCTCTTTTGCAAGAGCGGGCATTTCCCACAGGATCTAAATATGAACATAAGGTCATGTGCTCCTCGGGAGTTACGGGTTTCATCAATACAAAGCGACCTAGAAAATCGCCCAAATCGGAAGCGAAAGGGTTGAACCAAGGTACTTGGAGTTAAAAAGAGATTAATCCTTGATCCCGAGCATCATATAATGAAGTACAATCTATAGATAAGAGTTCAAAGAAAAGCCCCAACAAAGGCTTCCAAGACTTATACCCGGCACAAAGCTAGAACATTGATATGAAGGCCCAGACTCTAAGATGAAGTTGTGAGGGAAAACTTTTAGATGATTCATCACAACCACCTCAAAATTAGAGAAGGGCAGACACATACCTAACCATGTGAAGAGACACTCATACAAGGAAACTTAGCAACCCTCGAAAGAGCTACACGCCCTCTCATCCAGGCCTACTGGTAGAATTACCCAATCTGACGTGTCGCCTATTATGATGTTAGCCTGAGTTACAACTTCGGTGGTGTTAAGGTCATAAGGAATCCCAACTATTTCAGCGGCCACCCAATGATACCTACTTGCATTGGCTGACTTTATTAATTGAATACCCTTACGAGTCAACACAACAACTATATGATGATCACTAGGATTGACCCAAGACACAGAGTCATGCTGCCCGTCACACTCTAAATGATGAGCAATATCTACATCACTAGGATCATGACCAATTGACTCCCTGTATGTTTGAACAAAGCAACTGACATGTTCCCTTCTTTGATGAGAAGCATTTATTTTTTGCCTTGGTCATGATAGGAGGAGGTATCGGCCTCTCGGCAAGTTTTCCACCCATACCGGATTCCATAGCGAACGAAAATTCTGAAGTGTTCATGGATGAAGTGTCATCTAATATAGGTTCTCAAGACGAATCCTCCATCTCCAAACCATCACTCAATATGATGATTCCTGATTAGGAACCCCCCCTGACAGAAGCTAAGGAATGTAACTCAGGCCCCATTCACTCTCTCGAAGATGAAGAAACACTACCCTCTGAGTCACTCATGGCGATGATAGGGTTACAACTCATCGTGATAAAAATGATCTGAAATGAGAAAGGAAGCTGAAAAATCAAAGCATTAGCACTTCAAATTTACAACGTAAGTTCTCTCAAACAAGAGGGAAAAACTAGAAGAGACAAGGGAAACTCAATCTATGGAAAAACTAAGAAACATTTTCCCACGCCCTCTCTCTATCTTTATATATGCAAAGGCAATCAAATAGATCAAATCAAAAGTAGGAAATAAAAATAGATCGACTGTTAGATTTTATCTAGAAAAGACAACCGCACTTAAGTGTACTCAAGTACACAGAAAGCTGCGTCACGTGAACCCATAACTTTTTAGGTCACATCTCATAGAAAAATGGCAAAGCGCTTTAATGATGGGACTACATTCAATATTCAAATTCGCATCATGCTTAGACAAAACCAAAGCGGCGTATGTCAGCCGAAGCTTGGATAAACTACTTTGAGGCCGATCACTACTACTGAAAGACTTCCACAACATCAAACACGATTGACGAGTCTTGGGGGAAATTGTTATGTGTCGTCCAAAGACCCGAAACATACCAGTCTGTGCCGACCAAGATCCGGAACCCTCCAATCTGCGCCGAGCAAAGATTTGAGCTCCACTACTCCTCACTGGTCAAAGGCCCAATTGCACGACGCCTATTACCTAGACTACTTCGCCAGGCCCATGGTATAAATACTTTCGTAAAAGGTTCTAAAGTACACACACACACACACACACTCAATCTCTAATTTCCACTTTCACTATCACCTATGTTGAACCCAAACTGCCTTGGGCGTTGGAGTGTTAACCATGTAGGTACCCCCCTTAGGTCCACAATGTCAGAGATAGCAACATCTGTTATCAACTCCGTATCAGCACCAATACCGCTGGTTCAAGAAGCACCATGATCACAACCTTCGATTCCACGGTGCCGCATCTGCAAAGAACATTGGAAGCTTTGTTTCGCCGCAATTTCCTCAATCATCTCCATTTTTTATTCCGTAATAGAACAAATTTGAAAAAAAATAAAAAATAGACTAACACAACAACAACACCATTTAACTTTCAATCTCCATAACAACAAAAACATAATTATTTTACTAGCTAACATCAACAACAATAACTTAACAAGTAACATAAATTAATTATATGCATATGGATAAAGTGATTACCTTAGCCTATGAATCTTCAATGCCTCCGGAGACAATATCCAATATATGTTTCATAACATAATATCCACACACATATTTGTTTGGTTGTCTTCGTGTCTATAAATAATTGGTATATAATAATTAATACACATAAAGCACAAGTAATACATTAGCGAAAATTTAAAGAATATCACAAATAATACCACTTACTTTTGGGAAAATAAATTTTGACTTTTCATTTCTTTGACTATGACATATAAGATTGTATCCCTCTATAGCTTTATATGTTGAAAAAAATTAAAAACAAATAAAAATTATTCAAAAATAAAGGTAAACATTTTAGTATTTCCAAGAATAACACTTACGCGCTTGTAATTTCTTTCATCCTTTAATCTAGATAATAGAATACCGGTAATAAGATAATCATGCTATTTTGCTTGGGACAACTAATAATTATTAGTTGCCAATGACTACTATATAAACATCTAGAAATAATTAATAATGGGTAAAAAATTGAATATTAAATATGAGAAAACACATTCATATATACATACGAATTGATAAATGATCCTAAGTAACAATCTCTTTTCTCTTGAATTAACTTATTTTGTATGTACGCTGGATATTATTTGATGAACGTTTCGAAAATTGAATATGGAATGGTTCCAACAAATCATACTTTACTAAATCTCTTTGTGCACAAAACTGATGCATGTGCCTAAATGATATTAACACAAAAGTTGACATTAAAAATATTTAAGAACAGTGAGTATAAATTGAAATCACCATAAGGGTCTGTTTGGTTCAAATGAGGTGGAAGGAATGAGAGGGAATTTAATGGAGGGAAAGGAACGCGAGGGGAGATGAGGGATTTTTTTTTAAATTATATATATGTTTGGCTCAAAAGAGGAGAGGGGACACTTCTACAAAATACACCTTCGGTAACACTAATACTACCATGGTTATATTGTCCACAGTTGTAATATCGCAAACTAGATGCGCCTGGTATATTTTTTATTTTTTGAAACTTATTTAATCACGGTTGAGGTAAACAACCATGGTGATAAAGTAAGTGTTACAAGCTTCTAATCCTAGCAACTACATTTTTTCCATTTTTCTATTACAAAAAGTGCGTGTCACTTAAGTTCATAACTAAATAAAAAATTGAAAACTATTTAACCATGGTTTTACTATACAACAGTTGTAATAAGATCTACATTTCGTTGCAGTTGAAATTAACAACCGTGGTCAAAAATTTTCCCGATAAATTTAAAACAAAAAAGATTCATTATTTCCTTCATAACATGCCCTAAGCGAACCAGCGAACCAGAGACGACAGTGATATCGATAGCGAAATTTTCATCTTCACAATCTTCGTTCATTTGAATCTTCATTCGTGATAATCTTGACTATCTTCATTCTTGGTCTCTTCCTCTTAGAATTACGGTATGTTTCGTGCAAACTTCACTCTCTTCCTCATCTTCCTAATTCTTGATAATTTTCACTATCTTCATTCTTGTTTGATTTTGTGGTCTATTTCGTGCTAAGTTCATATGCTTTATGTTTTGTTGTTGGATTTAGCAGTGAGAAAAAATATTATAACTTTCTACAATGGATATCCATATGCTTAAGATTTAGAGTTGTATTATCGTTATGAATATGCTTCAGTTTTTCGATATGCTTTAGGTTTAGATTTTGTTGTGCCGTTCACAATATTGTTTTGATATAAATTTCATAATATCTTATGGATGGTAGTTGTATGAAAGCTAATAGATTAGATCCAATATATGAGAAAGGAGTTCTTGAATTCCTTGAATACGCTGATCAAAATGTTCCCGAAAATAATGGGTATCTTTTATTGTCCTTGTGTTAATTACGGGAATATAAATAAAGGTACAAAGGATGAGATATTCCATCACCTATGTTGTGATGGTATATGTCAAAATTATACAATATGGATGTGGCATGATGAGGTCGAAAAAAGCGAAACATGGCGTCACGAAGTTGATAAAGATGAATATATGGATGACCGACTAGAAGATATGCTCCATGATATTGAAGAATCTTCTTTTAAGAATGCCCATATTTATAATACTTTAGGTAGTGATAAGGACACCCCTTTATATAAGAGGTGCACAAGTTTTACACGATTGTCTGTGGTTTTAAAGGACACAAAGCGTGTCCTATTTGTGAATCTGATACCTATTATCACCAACTTGGGTTTGGAAAAAAGACCGTTTACCTTGGGCATCCGAAATTTCTAAAACCCGATCATTCTTATCGTAGATTGCGGAAGGCTTTTAATTGAGAGCATAAGTTTGATATCACTCCTAAACCTTTAACCAGGGATGAAGTTTATCAACGACAGAAACACATTAATGTTTTCTTTGGAAAGAGAGAAAAAGAAAAAGGGCCAGTTGATAAAAATATATGGAAAAAGAGGTTTGTGTTCTTTGATCATCCATATTGGTCAAGTCTTAATGTAAGACATTGTTTTGATGTGATGCATGTGGAGAAAAATGTGTGTGATAGTTTGATTGGAACACTTCTAAACATTCCAGGCAAGACTAAAGATAGTAAGAAATCTCATCTCGAAATGGAGATGATGGGTATACGAAAACAATTGGCTCCAACAGAAAAAGGGAAAAAAAATTTATCTGCCTCCGGCTTGTTACACTCTATGTAAAAAGGAAAAGAAAAGTTTTTGCGAGTGTTGGCATGGTATCAAAGTTTCCCAAGGTTACTCATCAAACATAGAGAAACTTGTATCAATGAAAGATCACAAGCTAATTGGTTTGAAATCTCATGATTGTCATGTCTTGATGCAACAACTTTTACCAGTGACTATGCGTGGCATTCTACCAAAAAATGTGAGAGTAACTATAACTAGATTGTGTTTGTTCTTCAATGCCATATGTAATAAAGTTCGTGATTTCAAAAAATTAGATGATTTAGAAGATGAAGTTGCCATAATCTTGTGTCAATTGAATATGTATTGTCCTCCATCATTTTTTGACATTATGGTTCACTTACTTGTTTATCTAGTAGGAGAAATCAAAATTTGTGATCCAGTTTATTTAAGGTGGATGTATCCAATAGAGCAATACACGAATATCTTTAAAGGATATACGAAGAATTATCACCGACAGGAAGCTTTGATTGTTGAAAGGTACATCACAGAAGAAGTTGTTGAGTTTTGTACAAACTATTTGTCGGAAGCAGGATCTATAGGAATTCCAAAGTCTCGTCATGCTGACACAGAAGGTAGACCTATTCAAGGTTTAAATGTTAAGTTAATGGCTTGGGATGTAGTTATTCAGGCACATTTCTATATATTGAATAATCTTGAAGAAGTTCAACATTACGTGGCTACTCACAAAAGAATTTTGAAGAAAAGATATCCACGAATGAGTGACAAGTTGTTGTTGATCGAGCATAACAAGAAATTCCTAGATTGGTATAATAAAAGGATACCAAATCATCATAGTGCATCCGACACAATTAAATGGTTGTCGTACATGCCAAAATTTAAAGTGATAAGTTGGACTGCATATGACATTGGTCATTATTCCTTTTATACAAAATCAAAAGATGATCGTAGTATAATGCAAAATAGTGGGATTATGGTTGAGGCCGAATAGATGTATTTCTCTAGTTCAAAAGATAAGAATCCAATATTGGCATCTAGTGCGTTCTATAGTGTCATTGAGGAGATTTGGGAGATTGATTATGTTATCTTCAAAGTGCCTTTATTTAAATGCAAGTGGGTTCCCAATAATATTAATGGTGTACAAATTGATGACTTAGGATTCACCCGTGTTGACCTTGGCAAGGCAAATTATAAGGCCGAACCATTCATCATGGCTTCACAAGCAAAACAAGTTTTCTATGTGATCGACCCTTCGGACACATCGGGGAAATTGTCAATTGTTCCATGAGGAAAAGACAATCCTAGTAGTGATGAAAGTTTTGATATTCCTTCCACTCCTTCTTACACAACAAAAGTGCCTACCACATATGATGAAGTTGATATAGATGATGTGCATACTATTCGTATCGATCATAATGAAGGCATATGGGAAAATTAACAAGTATTTTATTCTTTATTCAAAATTTAATGTAAGTTATTATTTCTAAGTATATTTACTAACAAGTATGATTATTTGAAATTGTAGGTGTTTAAAGTCAAGCCACCAAGAGACAAAGAAACCAAAACACTAAGATACAATTATGTGATATTATATAATGTTTGTAGGATGTTTTGTGACATTTTTCTTTTGATGTAATATATATATATATATATATATATATATATATATATATATATATAATGTTTGGTTCTTAATCCAATGTATGGATTTGATGTAATAGAATACAATTATTGTTATGATACAATTGTTGTTTCTGTTCTGATACGGTTCACAAAAATACAGGTTAAAAAATGGAAAAGTTTCAAAAAGCCTAAATATATATTTTTTTAAAAGAAGATAATTTAACGATGGTAGTTAAATATTGATCGTTCCTGGATCAGACAGTTTGAAGATGGCCAACGACGTCTGGAATTGTTGATACTTCAATGATGATGAAAGACGGCCGGGGGGGGGGGGGTGTACCTGCAGGGCACTCTGATGCTTAAGTCAGTGAGGGCACAGCAAATACAGAGAAAGTGAGTGAGAGTAAGAAGTTAACTATCCTGACCCTCTCAAGTGAGAGGGTATTTATAGGAGACCCCCAGCGCGTGGCCAACGGTTACTTGCAACGGGTGGGACCAGCGTGTGACCCGTTCCAAGTAACTGCTAGGGCTTACGTGTAGTAATAATGACCAGCTCGTGGTTAACACCCTAGTGTAACCGTCCCTTTAATGCCATTAGTAGACGGTTACATGAAACGTATCTGTGTAGATAAGACCGTTAGTAGACTCCTCGGGGGAGAGTCTTCAATGTCGAGGAAATATGGTGGTCGTGGTCTGGACATGACCTAACGGAGGAGAACCATGCTTGTCAAGGACCTATGAGTCAATGAGATTAGGAGTATTCTCGCGGGGAGAAGTTAGTCTGTCGAGGAGGTCCATTTCATCAGGGTGTGATGTCTTTCTTTCCTGTTTATCCTCAGATGCTCGACACTGTCAAGGTGCCAGGTGCCCGACATAACTTTGGCCTCGCGTATGGCAGTCATGCGTCCTTCTCTAGGACTTTATTGGGCTTCTTCAAGTTGTATGGATTGGGCCTGTTTGATTGTAGGAAACCACAGCCCAGTCCAGAACAGGAGCCCCCCCAAGTCGTTGCTTTGAGGTATCAGAGTAATGATTTGAGGGTCAATAATCGTGTCGGGGAAATGCCAAGGGATGATCCGAGGAGGATATCAGCATAGTCGAAATTTCCATGATTATCATGAAGTCGGGCATTGAAAGCTTGCGGGCAATTATCATGAGGCGGGCACTGATAGCTTGCGGGCAATGAACAGTTGCATCTGGTATAAATGTTGGGGAGATGAGAAGTTTCCGTTTTGAAACGATGGGATGACGAAAGGACACGCGTGGATTTTTTACCGGTGCAAGTGTGCCACGTGTCACTTGTCATCATTGCATAGGGTGGCTGCCTAGGGTAGAGTACTCGAGTGCCCCAGGCTTCTCGAGTTCCGTGATTTGTCTATAAATACTCCCTCTTCCCTTCATTTCTCATTTTTCGCTCTTTCGTTCAAGACTCGTTTCCTCTTCCTTCTCCGTTTTCTCATCTTCCGTTCGCCACCGTCAACCACTGCAAATCCGCCGTGAACCGCCATGCTACGCTGTGCCGGAACCCTATTTCACCATCTACAAGGTATTTTCTTCAAAACTGTTGTTTTTTCTGACATTTCCTTTAAGTTTAATGTTGCTTGAAATCGTTTCTCTGATGAACTGATGAAGTTCTCATGAGAAATGGAAGGATTCCTGGCGAATACGGAAGGGATCTTTGGCTGTTTTAAGAGAAAGAGTGTATGAATTTTTCTCTGTTTCCGTTTCTGTTGAAATAAATCGAGGAACTGGATGAATATTCCGGGGACTTGTAGAAAATTTCTAGGGAGCGTGATGAACATCGCGGGGGACCTGATAACGTTTTGGGTCCCCAATAATTACTCTTTTTCGTTGATTTCACGGGAAAAAGGGGCAAGATTTTTCGGGGAAACGATGAGTTTCCCGGGGACATCCGTTATTCGTCTCCGACCGGCTAGTTTGGTATGACTTGTCGAATTCACCTGTTTCCTTCTGCTTTTTAGGTTGATGGACAGATTGGCTGCTGAAGTGGCCGTAGGTGAATTTGAAGAGGATAACCAACCCGAAATTCTGATGGCCCATATGGCTTTTAGACAAGAGCGACCGCTTGAGGTCTGGGTGTGTGAGGATGCCCTCACTATGTCGTCCGTCTTCTTATTCCCCGACGAAGATGGGTTTTGTACTGTCGAGCATAGGTTGCTCGGTTCTGAGCAATCCTGGAAAGTGTACCGCCCCAACGAGGACCATCGTATATGTACACCTTACATGGGAATGCGTTTCCCGGTGTATGAGTTTATGTTTCAAGAGGCGGGGTGGAGGCTCCCCTTCACAGACTTTCAAGAGGGGGTCTTCAAATGGTTAAAATTGGCTCCATCGCAAATCCACCCGAACTCATTGGCCTTCCTCCGGGCTTTTGAGCTCGTCTGCAAACACTTGGGCATCCGGGCAACAGTGTCCCTTTTCTTTCGAATTTTTCATCTGCAACAGTCTACAACCAATGGTCGACACGACTGGGAGTCGTTCAAACAAAATAAAGCTTTATTTCACACCTACTTGGACTCCATTCGAGAATTCAAGTGGCGTTACTATTTTGTGAAGCCGGTCACTCCTGAGGCCGTTAATTCAATATATGAAAGGGTGACTCAAGAAGTGGATGGGCTGTCTACAGAAGTGATGGTGCCAAAATTCCCCCTCTTCTAGACAGAAGAGCATTACAAAGAGGGGGTAGACAAATATAAAGTAAGACATAATAAGCTCAATGTCGAGGATCGCGAGGCTTATGACAAGATAGTCGAGTACGTGAAGAGTTTGAATAAAACCCCAAGCGTATCCGAGGACGGAGAGACCTCGATAGGTGGTGATGAGCAGGTGACGAAGACCCGTCGCCTGATTAATACTCGTGTTCTGCTCGAGACTTTCTCCGATGAGGAGGCTGTCGAGCTCTTAGGTGATGCAAAGATCCTCGACTTAGATTTCTCTCATGTTCGCGTATCTTGTTTTACTAATATTTTTCTTTCTTTTTGTAGGGAAAATGGTCGGAGCCGCAGAAAGATACTCGAGGCTAAAGGCAAAAATGGCTAGGGAAGAACAATCCCGTCCAACATAACAAAGTACCCCTCAGCATATCTCTTCTACGACAGTACCTGAGAGTACTCCCTCTGCTGCAGTGCCCGAGTGTTCCGAGCAATCTCATGTTGTGTTAACTGTGACCTCTGAGAATCAGTCCCCGGGGGCCCAAAGGACACCCAAGCGGGTAAGGACTACTGGGTCGACCATTGTTGATGTGGAAGGTAGTCCCCTTCCTCCTCCTGCAAGCTTCGAGATTCCTCCGTGTTATCTCCAGTGTCGCTACTTCTCCGAGGTTATTTGTCCTCGTGTCGCCCCTGCTGAAGTCCAGGCTTTATTGGGAAGTGCTTCAGAAGCGAGAAGGAAAATAATTATCGAGGATATGTCTTCCGTCATGCGGCTCTGTTCGGCTGCCCTTGTTCTGAATGACGAGAGTTGCTCTGCTACTGAGCTTTCTCGACTGAAAGAAAGACTTCATATTTTGGAGGATGAATTGCTCGGCGTGCAGAAAGACTTGAAGGACTGCAAGGAGCTGAACAGGGAATAAGACGAGCAACAAAAATAGTTGGAGGAGAGGTTGAAGGAGGCTGAGGATGTGGCTAAGGGCCACCTTGCCCGGATCACTGCGTTGGAAGAGGAAGAGCAACGTCTCAAGCACAGGATAGTTGAACTGGAAGAGGCTGTTCGGCCAGCCGAGAATGAAACTGAGGAGGACAAACTATTGACCTCTCGAGCAGCCCTGATAGCCAAGCTCAGGGAAGTCGAGAAGGATCTTCGGTTGGCTGAAGATGATACTCTAGAGTTTGCAGATGTCGGGTTCCAGAATGCTGTGGTGCAACTTAAACTCCTGAATCCGGACCTTGTGACTGACGGAGTTGATTCCAAGTTTGAGGTGGTCGACGGCAAGATTGTGTTGCCCGGGCAAGCGGTAAATGCTGATGGGGAGCAGGGGAATCCCGAGGCAACTGTTGTTGATGCTGTTGCGGAGTGATAATGTAGTCAGTTTGGCCTGCGCGTCAATTTTTTGTATTGACTGGCCTGCGTGCCACACTTGTTGATTTACCCGGCTTAAGAGCCAGGGCTTTATGTAATATTTTTACAATGGGCTTGCCCGACTTAATATTTCCATTTTACCTCTTTATCTGTTCTGTGTGTGGTATTTTACTTATTTTTATCTAAGTTATTTTGAAATTGCTGGATACTTGAGAGTTTGCTCGACTCTAGTGATCCTCGACTGCGAAGAGAGCTGGTCGAGCGGTCAGGGGTTGTACCCTGACCTTCAACGAAGCTAAGAGGTCGATCGAGGTCTTAGTTTCATGGCGTCCCATCGCAGTTGGGTGTTCTGCCTGCAAGGTACGTCGACGACGGAGCTCGATAGAGTACTCCTCACCGGGCCAAAAGTTCAACGCACACACAATGTGACTTTTGACCTTCGTTAGCATATAGAGGTGTCGTGCCTGTACCCTGGCACGCTCCCTGTAACAGCAACTTTTGTATAGTTACATGCAATGTTTAACTGTAATATTGTTTAAGCTTCTCAGCATTCCATGGTCGAGCAAGTTGTTCACCTTGGAGGTTTTCGAGGTAATAAGCACCTGGCCCTGTATTTGCAATGACGTGGTAGGGGCCCTCCCAATTTGCGGCCAGCTTTCCTTCACGTGAATTTTTCTGATTTCACCGTAAGACAAGACTGCCTACTTGGAAATCTCGTTTGATGACTTTGTCATTATAACGCAAAGTTATTTTTTGTTTTAAAGAGGCTTCTTTGAGGGATGCACCCGTCCTTATTTCTTCAACAAGGTCGAGTTCCTTGCGAAGGGCTTCGTTGTTCGCTTCTTTGTCAAGAGGAGCTTCTGTCCTTCTCGAAGGTTCCCTGATTTCCACGGGAATTACTGCCTCGATTCCATATGTTAACCGGAACGGGGTCTCCCCGGTCGTGGAATGAGGGGTTGTTCGATATGCCCAGAGGATGCTGTGTAACTCCTCGACCCACCGTTGTTTGGCTTCGCCGAGTCGTCGTTTGAGTCCTCGGAGTATTACTCTGTTCGCTGCTTCAGCTTGCCCGTTGGTTTGTGGGTGTTCGACCGATGTAAAGTGTTGCTTCGTACCCAGCTTGGCAACGAAGTCTTGGAAGTTTCCATCGATGAACCGTGTCCCGTTGTCTGTGACAATGGCCTGAGGCATGCCAAATCGAGCGAGTATATTTCTCTTGTAGAAACGTAATATGTTGAAAGCAGTGATCTTGGCTAATTCTTCCGCCTCGATCCACTTTGTGAAGTAATCTACCCCGACGATGAGGTACTTATTTTGGTATGATCCTACTACAAAAGGCCCGAGGATATCCATTCCCCACCACGCAAAGGGCCACGGGGATGACAATGATTTAAGCTCGTTTGGAGGAGCGGGGTGCATATCCCCATGCCTCTGAAAACGGTCACACTTTTTGACGTGTTCCTTTGCGTCTTGTTGCATAGTGGGCCAGTAATATCCTGCTCGGAGCGCTTTTCGAGCCAAAGATCTTCCGCCCAGATGTTGCGCGTTGATTCCTTCATGTATTTCCTGGAGAATCTCTGAAACTTTACTTTCCTCAACGCACCGGAGTAGAGGGATGGAGAATCCTCGACGATATAGCTTACCTTCGACTATGGTGTATGCACATGCCCGCCTCTTAACTATCCCAGCTTCTTTAGGATCGTCGGGCAGTCTGCCCATCATCAGGTATTTGTAATTGGAGTCATCCAATAGTTTACGTCCCCGATAACGTTCACCTCTATGGTCGAGGTAGGTTTGTTGATACTCGGATGGGTCAGTATCTCTTGGATCACTGATTTGTTCCCTCCTTTCTTCTTAGTGCTCGCTAGCTTGGAGAGCACGTCTGCTCGAGTGTTATGCTCGAGCGGGATGTGAGCCACCTCTGCGGAGACAAATTTATTCAACTTTTCTTGTACCAAGGTTAGGTATTCAATGAGACTATCATTTTTGGCCTGAAATTCTCCCCGAACTTGTGATGCTACGAGTTGAGAGTCTGTAAAGATTTTGACTTCTTTTGTGCCAAGGTCTTCTGCAAGTCGAAGTCCTGCGAGGAATGCCTCATACTCAGCTTGGTTATTCGATGTTTTGAAAGATAGCTCTAGTGAGACTTCTATCAAGATGCCCTCCTCTTTTTCAAGGATAATGCCTGCCCCGCTGCCTTTTGTACTGGAGGCTCCGTCGACGTAAATCATCCATTTTTGGGAGCCACTGGTCAAGGATTCAGGGACTGTCATTTCCGCTACGAAGTCGGCCAGTACCTGAGCTTTCAAGGCCTTTCTTCCTTCGTATCGAACGTCGAACTCGGATAGCTCAAGAGACCACCGGAGCATTCTCCCCGCCATATCTGGCCGACTAAGGAGTTGTCTGATAGGCTGCTCAGTTCTTACCACAATTGTGTGGGCCAGGAAGTAATGGCGTAGTCTTCTGGCTGCAGTTACGAGGGCCAAGGAGACCTTTTCAATCTGTTGATATCTGAGCTCGGGACCCTAAAGAGCTTTGCTCGTGAAATAAATTGGTTTCTATCCGTCGGGGGTCTCCCGTATGAGGACAGCACTTACCGCTTCGCCGCTGATGGCCAGGTACAAGAAAAGTGTTTCCCCGTTATCTGGTCGGGATAAGACCGGGGGTTGTGATAAGACTTGTTTTAGATGGAGGAGGGCTTGTTCGCATTCTTCACTCCATTCAAATGTCACTTTCTGTCAAAGAAGTTTGAAAAATGGGAGTGCGTATTGGGCAGATTTAGCGACAAAACGAGAGAGGGCAGTTAGCATCCCGTTAAGTGACTGTATCGACTTCTTTGACTTCGGAGTAGGAATCTCGGAAAAGGCCTTACATTTGTCGGGGTTCGCTTCAATTCTTCTCTCCGTAAGGTAAAATCCGAGGAATTTCCCTGCTCGAACACCGAAAGTGCACTTGTCGGGGTTGAATCTCATGCGACATTTACTCGCCGTGTCGAACACCTTTTTAAGATGAGCAGCGTGGTCGACTTCTTCTGCGGATTTGACGATCATGTCATCCATATAGACTTCGAGCATGTCACCAATTTCTGTCCGGAAGACCTTGTTCATCATTCGTTGGTAGGTGGTGCCAGCATTCTTCAGACCAAAGGGCATTACATTATAATAATAATTGCCCGACTCAGTCATAAAAGATGTATGTTTTCTGTCGGCCTCATCCATGGGAATTTGGTTATATTCCGAATAAGCGTCCATGAAAGACAACAGTTTAAATCCTGCAGAGTTGTCGACCAGTCGGTCGATGTTAGGTAATGGGTAAGAGTCTTTCGGGCATGCCCGATTAAGATCCGTGTAGTCAATGCACATCCTCCATTTTCCATTAGATTGTTTAACAAGTACAACATTGGACAACCAAGTGGTGTAATTGGCCTCCAAAATAAAGTTTGCCTCTAGGAGGTCTTTTACAGCTTTTTCAGCAGCCTCCATTTTTTCTGGAGACTGCCTACGTCTATGTTGAGCTATAGCCTTAGCATTTGGATCTATAGTCAGCTGGTGGCAAGCCACTTGAGGATCTAATCCGGGCATCTCCGAAGTGCTCCAAGCGAACAAATCCGCATTCTCTCGGAGACATGCCTTCAGCTGCCTCCTCACTAGGTCGAGGAGTCCATGGCCGATCTTCACAGTTTGCTCTGGGTCGTCGCCAAGAGGGATCAGCTCGAAATCTCCATCTGGGATGAGGCGTGTTGGGTAGAGAGGCTGCCCGTTGACTTCAACTGGGAGGTCTTTGCCTGCAACTTCTTCCTGTTCCCCGGTGAACCTGCTATCAAGGTCGACCGCGCTGATCGGCGGTAGTGGAACCTGTGCGACATCTGAAGTTGCTCTTTTGGGGTGGACGCCACCGACAACACTTAGACCTTTGATCGCTGCATCGAAACATCTTCTAGCTGCTTCAATATCCCCGTGGAGGGTAACCACACGTCCTTGTGTCGTATAATACTTCATTTTTAGGTGGACAGTGGATGATACAACTGTTATTTCAGCCAAAGTGGTCCTTCCCAAGATGCAGTTGTAGAGGGAAGGGCAGTCGACCACTAGAAAACGCGTCTTCACCTGTCGAGCTGTTTCACCTACTCCGAATGTGACCAACAATTCTACATAACCTCGAGGTCTAGTAGACGCGCCGTTGAAGCCTTGTAGATCAGATCCCACATATGGGGACAGGTGACGCTTTTTCAGCTGGAGAGTGTCGAAGAGGTGAGTGTACATGATGTCCACTGAGCTTCCCTGATCGACCAAGATCCGATGCACATCAAAGTTGGCCATTTGTGCCCGAATTAGGAGGGGTATATTAGCATTCGGGGATCCACCTGGTAACTCCTCGAGATAGAAACTTATAGGGCATAATTTTCCATGAGATAAGCTGAGAGTTGGGTCTCGAGGAGTGGATGTCGTTAGCTCGTCAAACTTCCTCTTTATTGAACCGACAGTCACTCGTTCAGGGTGTCCGCCTGATATGACTAGGGCTTGGGGGAAACTTTCCCAGGTACTACGGACACTTACTAGTTCTTCTGCCGGGAAGCTCTTCCATATGTTTCGAACAACTTCGGCATCGCTAACATTTCCTTGGAAACCGAAGTCTTCAGGTCGTGTGATGCTTAAGGCAACCTGCAGTTTTCCAGTGTCCTGAGGGTTTGACTCCTCGGTATTTAGAGCTTATTGGCCGGTGGGACGAGGAACCTCGTCTTGTTTGGCGTACTTTTCAGGTAGCCTTCTTTAATCAACGTTTCGATTGCGTCCTTAAGGTGGATGCAATCCTCAGTAACATGCCCGTGACTGCGATGGAACTGGCAGTACTTGGACTTATCAGTATTTGGTTTGGGAGCTGTTGGTTTTGGGAAGCGAATTCCCCCTTTCACGAACTCCGAATTTGCACACTCACTGAAAATGCGTGCACGGGACATGTTTAGTGGAGTGTAGTCTTTGAAAAGACCGGCAGGTCCCCAAGATTCGCGGGACTCTTTATTCCGATTTTCTTTTTTCCTCTCCCCGCCTCGCTTAGGTGGAGGGGAATCTTCTCTTCTCATATCCCCCCTCGCCTAGGTGGAAGGGAGTCTTCCCTTTTCCGGCCACGGGGGCCTTCTCTGCTTCTTAAATCAAATTCCTCGAACTCAATGTGTGATTGAGCTCGTTCGAGGAAACCTTCGAAGCTGCGAGGACGGTGTAATCTGACAGATTCTGTGAACTTGGAACCAACTCGCAGTCCTTTGATGATGAGATATAATTTTATATGGTCGGTCGTATGGACCTCAACCGCCTCTTTGTCGAATCTCTCTATGTAGCTCCGGAGAGATTCTTTCTTTTCTTGGAAGATGGCCTCCAAGGAGGATATAGTTTTTGGATGTCTTCGAGAAGCTGTAAAATGCTTCCTGAAACGTTCCCTCAGAGCTTTCCACGACGCTATTGATTCAGGTGCCAGGTCTTTATACCAAGCCATGGCCCCTTTCCGAAGAGTCGTAGGGAATAATCGACATTTGATAGCGCCGGAGACGTTTCTAAAGTCGAGCAGAGCCTCGAATCTCTCGACATGGTCGTCCGGATCAGATGTTCCATCATAAGTCCCCAAGGATGGAGGTCTCTCTAAGCCTTTAGGAATAGGAGCTTCCATTATTTGTCTAGATAGAGGAGTCCGGTAGTCGTCATCATCGCTGCCTCCCGGGGATACAGAAGGAGAATTATGACCACGAGCATAGTGACGTATCTGGGAGTTTTCCTTATGACGGCCTCTTGGCTCCTCGACATCAGGCTTACTCTTCTTAGTATTCAAGGGACGAGTGGGCCCATTTGGTGGCGGGGAGCGATGACGCTTCTGTGGATGCTCGGTCTGGTTACGCTCCAAACGTGGCATGCGACCTCTATTTACGGGGGAGGGGCTGCGAGATTCCACTGGAGATGGTGAATGTCCCGGATAAGGAGGTGGTTGGTGTCTTCGCGGGAAAGTTCGACCACGGCCTCTTTCTAGCTTCTCGATCCGTAAGCTTTGGTTAAAGATCATTTAATTGGTCTGATTGACCAACGCAAACAAGGCAACAGTGTTCGGATCTGCATTTGGTGGTGGATCCACAGGATGGTAGGTGGGCTGGAGGATTGCTTCCTATCCATCTTGTTGAGCAGTCTCGTATTCTACCTCATCGGAAGACGGGGAAGCGGTGATTCCATCTCTGATATCATTCTCCACGACAGGCTGAAGAGCATTGTTGTCGCCATGGGTGTTACCACCAAGTTGTGTGATGACATTGTCTATAGCTTGACTCGCCGACAGGTTGGCCATTGGTGGTAGTTGAATGAGGAAACTTTGGTTTATCGCGAGGAAAAACGGGGAAACTTATGAAGTTCCCACAGACGGCGCCACTGATCGTTCCTGGATCAGACAGTTTGAAGATGGCCAACGACGTCTGGAATTGTTGATACTTCAATGACGATGAAAGACGACCGGGAGGGGGGTGTACCTGCAGGGCACTCTGATGCTTAAGTCAGTGAGGGCACAACAAATACAGAGAAAGTGAGTGAGAGTAAGAAGTTAACTATCCTGACCCTCTCAAGTGAGAGGGTATTTATAGGAGACCCCCAGCGCGTGGCCAACGGTTACTTGCAGGTGGGACCAGAGTGTGACCCGTTCCAAGTAACTGCTAGGGCTTACGTGTAGTGATAATGACCAGCTCGTGGTCAACACCCTAGTGTAACCATCCCTTTAATGCCATTAGTAGACGGTTACATGAAACATATCTGTGTAGATAAGACCGTTAGTAGACTCCTCGGGGGAGAGTCTACAATGTCGAGGAAATATGGTGGTCGTGGTCTGGACATGACCTAACGGAGGAGAACCATGCTTGTCGAGGACCTATGAGTCAACGAGATTAGGAGTATTCTCGCGGGGAGAAGTTAGTCTATCGAGGAGGTCAATTTCATCAGGGTGTGATGTCTTCCTTTCCTGTTTATCCTCAGATGCTCGACACTGTCAAGGTGCCAGGTGCCCGACATAACTTTGGCCTCGCGTATGGCAGTCATGTGTCCTTCTCTAGGACTTTATTGGGCTTCTTCAAGTTGTATGGATTGGGCCTGTTTGATTGTAGGAAACCACAGCCCAGTCCAGAACAAATATGTTCGTGGTTGTAGAGTGAACGCTGTCCAGAATAATATATATACCAAAAAGGCGCTGCTGAGAATAGAACTTGAGACCTTTAATATATTAAAACGGTTAGTTAAAGCAACCATAATAATGTGTCACGCGCTTTCAAGTTTTCTAAAACGGTCATATGATCGTGATTGTAAGTAACGCATATACAACCACACTCTATGTAACAACGTCCGGTCCTGCGTGATAATATATCTTTTCCAACTGTTGTTGTATATGTTTTTTGTAGTAGTGGGAAGGGAAAAGGGAAATTTTAATTAAAAATATGTTTGGTTCACGAGGGGGAGGGGGAGATTTTATTAATAATTTATATTTTTATCCTTATGATTTTATATATATGATATGATATATAAAGATGAAAAATGCATACATAATTTTTTGACAATAAAATTTGTAATATTGATTGTTTAAAAAAGTCATAACTTTCCACATAACGTTAAAAGACATTGAGTACATTAGATTCATATTATAACTCTCCGACACAAATTAAACTATGAGTTTATATATATATATTACAATGTTATAAAAAATGTTAAAAATTTAATATAAAAGAAAATATAATAAAATATATGAAAAAATTAGAAAGAAAAAAAAAAGCCTAAATAAATATAAAAATAAAAATTATAAAATAAAACAAAAAATTGCAGTGATTATAATTTATATTAAATACAAAAATAAAAAATAATAATTTGAAGGTGAATAATAATTATAATAAGTTGATGGAAGAAATAAGGAAAAATCACACAAAAAGAGTAGTAGAAACACGAAAGAAAATAATAATTTTGAAATAATAAAATAAAACTGAAGATATTTTAGTAAATATAATAATTTATTAATTATGAAAATTCATATTCCCTCCCCTCCACTCCATCTACCTCAAACCAAACACACCCTAAAAGCTGTACTTATCCTCCCCATAGTACCTTTTGCAATATCCACAATACAACTCTTTGATATTAAAAATAATTAATCTGGTTCATGTTGTAATTGTATTGTGAATGCGTCTTCCATCTCCTCTACCATGTTTGTTAATCTTTGCAATGGATCTCGTTGAGGTATTAGGGTCTCATTCTTTTGCTAGGGGATGAGCAAATACCTTTCATTTTTGCACCATATAAAACAACTTTCTCAAATAGGTCTAATTGATTTAAATTTGGATGGACGAGTACATCCATCGATATCAATTGTTGCATCATAAAAACAAGGCTAAAATACAGTTTTGGTCCCCCCTATTTTTCAAAATTCACAGTTTTGGTCCCCCTGTTTTATTTTTTAACAGTTTTGGTCCCCCACCCCTCACTGTTCATGTACGGACGTGTACTGTTCATGTACGGACATGTTACTGTTCATCACTTTTTTTGGGCCAAAATTGAGGTGGGGGACCAAAACTGTTAAAAAAAAAAACAGGGGGACCAAAACTGTGAATTTTGAAAAACAAGGGGACCAAAACTGTATTTTAGCCTAAAAACAACAACAACATAATACATAATTTTAAGATCACAAACAGTAAAACACACAACACATATTTTAATGAGACAAAAAAATTCCAAAATCAATCTTATATTTACCTCAATGACTTCCCAAGTCACACTCTCCTGTGTCTCTTCGGTCACACTCTCCCACACTTTCTGGGTCACCCTCTCCTGCACCTCCTGCGTCAAACTTTACTGCACCTCTCAGTCACACTCCCCCTAAAGGAAAATCGCAATCCAAAACGCAGCGGAAATTAAAATTTTCCTTTTAGTGATCCTTACAAATGAGCATGATCAGTGATAGAAACAGTTACCTCTTATGGTGATTAACACTTTTGATGCAAATCCGGTTGAATGATCACGAGCGTTGAATGAAAAACAACGCCTCTACTCAGTCCACACGAACAAAGTGTCTTCAATCTCAATGCAAGCTACTACGAATGAAGACTTTGAGTGTGAGAGAAAAGGAGAGAAATACGGTCAGGGTTTCACCAACTGAATTTCATCAAATTCAGCAAGCTTCTACACAAGGGTTGTATTTATAGAACCACTTGTGTGGACTGCAAGCTAAAAATCCGAACTTAAGTGCACCATATAGTAGTAATAATAATAATATAATAATAATAATAACCATTATTATAATAAATAAATATTATTATTATTATTATATTTAATAACTATTATAATAATAATAATAATAATAACTCTTATTATTATATCATACGATGTTCCATTTTTCACTTAAGTACACCGTACCTTACAGTGTTCCATAATTCTCTCAAGTACACTGTACCTTACAGTGTTCCTTATTTATTCTATCTCTCATCAATCTGTCCTTATGTGTGTGACCCGTAGGTTCTCATGACGTTGAAAAGTATATTAAATCATATATTTAATATAATAAATAGTGAGCGGTATCTAGCAACACATCACTGCTACTCAAGTCAAGAAAATGTCATGTGATCTAACAAAACCTTTTGTGATAGTACTTGTGCGTACAATTATCTTTTTTCCCTTATGTCTATATTGAACACAAGGCATATACCGTGTCATCCTTGTCTAGTTCAATATGGACAATGTTAGATCAGTAATAAAGTACTCGACTCTACATCTAGGGTCCATAGTGGTTTCAGGTCGAAGGGTGGTATACACCATTATCACCATGAGAGTAACTTATGACACTTTGTCTAAAATTCTATGTAGTACTCTCATAGCGGGTCAATCCAGTATAAATATTACTCCTAATATTCATACATATGTTAAGACTTGATAATTCCTTATCCATGATCCATGAGATGTGATCATCAGTCTATCAACATAATAGTCTTAATGCTTTAAGGGTATCCCACTTCACAGTAAAGCTCGACTACAAATACTTTAAGAATAATGTCCTAATGTTTAATGAGATCTCATGATTAAGTTACACTTAATATTTCATTAAACGGACTAGCTATTATATGGACTTTATTATCTTGGAAAAATAAACATAATAAAGAAATGTCTTTTATTATTAATAAACAATTCGATACAAGTACCAAAAGTAATGGCCTCTAGGGCTTACACCAACACTCCCATATAGCCACCTGCTTATTTTCTAATGTTGACTTTATCTGCCCTTGGATCCTCTCCTATAGCCTCTGATCTACTAGCTATTCAATCTGTTTTTTGCACATTCATCACTCTTTGACGATGATCCGAAAAAATAACCATAAGTCAACGCTTTGTCAAACACCACAGACATACCTACAATGCTAATTTTTTCCAATCATTCCTACCATTATGTCATGGATTAGTTGTAAAACAAAGGCACCAACATTTGTTTTTTCAACCAGCGAATCCTACAATACAAATAAAATTTCATTACCAAATTTAATTAACTACAATTCAAAATGTTGAAAAAAGAATCTACTTACAATCTTATCAGCAACTACACATGTAGCCTCTAATGTGAACTCACCTCTTGGTCTTTGACGTGTTCTCTTCCATTTCTCATGGCGTGATGGTGGATATGTGCTACGATGAAAGCTTATAGAAGGATCACCAAAATCTTGTTCTCTTTGTTTTCTTTTTTCTTTAATCATTATCTCATCTAGTTTTTCCCTACTCTCCTTTCTTTATTCACTCTTAGCCAAGAATTCAAAAGTGTTGCAAGACTCAACAAACCTCTCTAAACTATTATGATCAATAAAACTATACGTCACACATGGAGGCTTTAAGTTAGTACTCTTTGGGTTTGTAATATATTCCATTATGAGCTGTGTTTTAAAGCCCCTTCAACGCTCACCGACATATGATATCGATTTCTTTTCCAACTTATAATCTTTTGGAAGAATAAAAATATTCTACATTTACATAATAAAGTTGGTATTGGTATTAAAAAAATGTTCATATATACTTGTAAAATAAATCATGAAAGTTAAAATAAATACCCTAAGATTTGGTCCATATACTTGTTTTCAAGTCACCATCTACCTTGCTCAAATCATATAACAAAATTATCAATTTTCTTCTACCAATTAATGCCACGTAACTCTTAAAATTTGTAGCATTTGTGTAATATTCTAAACCCTAAAAAAATCTAAATTAAATAAAAACAAACAATTTTCATATTTATACAACAAGGGTGTCACACTTCTCCCTCAAATAAACATGCTTCTCAAGAAAAAAATTTATAACAACGCAACGAAAATTCATGTCATTTTATTTCAACTGAAAACCAACTCAACATAATTAAATAAATTCATAAATATCATAAAGTAACAAATAAAGAAATTTGACCCGATGTTACACTATCAGAGCGACACTGCAAAAAACTAAACCAAAACAATAAACATAAAGAAGTTGGCATATGCGCCAATCCTTCAAACAAGAAAGCATCTAGTGCTCCTCTACATGAGTATTTGCAATACCAATATAATGAACAACACAATAACAAAAAAGGGGTGAGAATAAATTCACATATGTTTTCGGTGTATTAAACAAAAAAGATAGTTTCAAATAACAATAACATAAACTTAGTTGTCAATTCACAACCACAATCAATTACAATGCAAATGAAATGCTATGTCATTATCCTTCAATATGCACATGGTACCAGGGTTTGCATGTCAGAGTTATGTTATTGAGTTATCCATTTATTTAGTTCCTCTCTGAATTGTGTTCCTCTCTGAACCTGAGACTGTCATTGGTTCCTCCCTAATCTGTCAAACTCGTACTCAACAAAAACAAAAATAACATTCACATCCCATACTCAACAACTGTTCCTCCTGAACCTGGTTCCTCTCTGAAGCTATAACTTTTTAATGTAAGGCCAACTCTGTAGTTCCCCTATAAACAACTCAACTCAAAATATGTTATACAATTATAAATCAAATCATATAATCATATAATGTTCAAACATACTAATCAACACAGGAAAATTATTACTCATGTCACCCCATCAACAGGGTAAGAAAACAATTACTCACAGGCAACAACAATTATTCGAAAAAAATACCATTTGGGATTTTTTTGAATTTTTATATAATTTTTCTCAACAACACCAATCAACAAAGGCGTAATCTGAGTGAAACATATAATAACAATGCATCAGTAAGGATTCAAGTAAAACATTACAATAATACTCAAGAATCGAACAGAAGGGTTTGAGGCAAATCCTTTGGCCTCAAACAAACAACACATATACAAAATTGAGAAGAAAAAGATAGGAGGGTAAGGATCCCTCACTATCTAACTGCCTAAACACCCACATGTGAATAATTACTCCCTCTTACCTCAAAGTTGTTGATCGTTGAACTTTCTTGCCCTTGAGATCTACCTCTCTCTTCCTTCCTATGATCGCTCTAGCTTTTTGCCTCTTTTCTCCTTTTTCCAACTCTTCACGTACTATGAAAACTTTCCCCATAACAATTATCTATTTATTCACCATAATTTGACCAATTCTCCTCCCACCCCTCAAGTCTCATCACACCATTCACTCATTCTATTTTCTAAATTCTATTTCAATTTAATTCTATATTCTCTATTATTATATTAATTAAAATAAAATATTATTCTAATTCTATTATTTCTCTAATTCTCACAACACCTCAACTCTTATTCAATCCACCCCACACTCTAATTTTAAATAAAATTCTATTTTCTCCCAACTCTAAAATATCTCCAATATTAATTAAATTAAAAAATTATCAATAAATCAAATAAAACATGTATATCACTCAAATAAATAAAATAAATTAATATAAGTTCAATAAAAAATAAATAACTAAAGTTAGGGTGTTACAACTCTCTCCCACTTAGAAGGATTTTCGCCCTAGAAAATTACCTGACGCAAATAGCTCTAAATATGACTCTCTCATCCGGCTCTCCAGTTCCCACATTAATCTACCTCCAGCAGGTCTTCCCCCACACTACCTTCATCAACGAAATCTCCTTACCCCTCAAATGCTTCACCTCTTAATCTTTTATTTGTACGGGTGATTCCTTAACAGTCAAGTTATCATTCACTTGCATATCATCCATTTGGATCACATGAGACGGATCAGGAATATACTTCCGAAGCTAAGACACATGAAAAACATAACGAAGGTTCGAAAGATATGGTGGTAAGACAACTCGATAAGCAACAACTCCAACTCTCTGGTGAATCTGATAAGGACCAATGAAACAAGAAGTAAGCTTCTGTGATTTCAGCGCACGACCAACACCAGACACTAGAGTGACTCTCAAAAACACATGATCTCCCTCTTGAAATTCAAGACTCTTTCTCAAATTATCATGCTAACTCTTACTCATGCTCTGCAATGCTTTCATCTTCTCTAGAATCATCTTGAACTTCTCAGTAGTCTACTGAACAATCTCTAGCTCAAGCACAATACTTTTACCAGATTCATACCTACACAAAGGTGTCATGTACTTCCAACCATACAAAGCCTTAAAAGGTGCAATTCCAATACTAGAATGGTAACTGTTATTATAAGTAAACTCAATCAAAGGCAAGAAATTGTTTCAAGCACCTCCTTACTCTAAGACACAAACTCTCAACAAATCTTCTAAAGACTGAGTAGTCTTCTCAGTCTAACCATTTATCTGCGGATGGTAGGCAGAACTCAACCTCAACTTGGTTCCCAAGATTTCCTTCAAGAACTCCCAAAACCTTGATGTGAACCTCAGATTTCTATCGAAAATAATACTTGACGGAATACCATGAAATTTCTCAATCATGCTAATGTAGATCTCTGCTAACTTCTGCAATGGAAAAATGATATTTATCGGAATAAAATAAGCCGACTTAGTCAGTCTATCCACAACAACCCAAATTGCATCGCTTCCCTTAACGGTATTCAACAAACCTATCATGAAAGCCATAGAGATACTATCCCACCTCCATTCAGGAAAACTCAACGGTTGCATCAGCCCAGACGTCTTCTAATGCTCAATCTTTGACTTATGACAAGTCAAACAAATGTAAACAAACTCTGCAACATTCTTCTTCATACCTGGCCACCAAAATATTTTCTTAAGTTCTTGGTACATCTTAGTGGCTCCGGGATGAATACTCAAACTTCTTCGATGGCTCGCTTTCAAAACCATCTTCTTAAGTTCTGGCACATCAGGCACACATACTCTGTCCCGAAACTTTAAGATCCCATTCTCGTCAATTCTAAAGTCCACTTCTTTAACTTGGTTAACTAATACCAAACGATAAACCAATTCTAAATATAGCTCATTAATTTCTCTAAATTCATTTAGAAAATTGCTAGTCAAATTCAGCATTACCAATTTCACACTAACATGAGTTATCTCACACACCGAGCCAAGATATTGAAATTTCCCGATAAAATGAAATTCTCTAACCAACAATGCCGACATATGCAAGGACTTCCTGCTCAACGTATCTGCTACCACTAGCCTTACTAGGATGGTAACTCAACTCGAAATTGTAGTCTTTCAAAAACTCCAACCACATTCTCTTCCTCATATTTAATTCTTTCTGATCAAACAAGTACTTCAAACTCTTATGGTCGCTGAACACTTAAAACCTCGAACCATACAGATAATGCCCCAACATTTTCAGTATGAAAATTACAATTGCTTACTCTATGTCATGGGTAGGATAATTCCTCTCATGAATTCTGAGTTGTCTTGAAACATGCACTACAACCTCTATATTTTGCATAAGCACACCACCTAAACCCATCTTGGATGCATCACAATACACAACAAAAGATTCATTTGCATTTGGTAAGATCAAAATTAGTGTCGTCGTTAACCTCTTCTTCAACTCTTGAAAACTCTTCTCACACAGGACATCCCACACGTAAGCTTAACCTTTTCGAATCAACTGGCTGAAAGTCAACGCCAACTTCAAAAAACCTTTGAGAAACATTCTATAGAACCAGCCAAACCCATAAAACTTATGATCTCTCTAACTGACTTAAGAGTCTCCCACTACAACATCGCGTCTACCTTAGATGCATCAACTGCTATACCACCACTGGAAATCACATGAACACTGAAAATTACTTATCGCAAACAGAACTCACACTTGTAAAACTTGGCATACAACTGCTTCTCCCATAAAACCTGTAACGCAATTTGCTGATGTCTCGCATACTCTTCATCTAATTTAGAATACACCAAAATATCATCTATAAACACCATAATAAACTAATCCAAATAAGGATGGAAGATCCTATTCGTATACTCCATGAACACACTTGAGGCACTAGACACACTGAATGACATCACTGAGTACTCATAGTGACCGTATCGAGTTCTAAACGCAGTCTTCAGAATGTCTTCAGCCTTCACTCATATTTGATGATAGCCTAATCTCAAATCAATCTTTTCGAACATACGAGCATCAACCAACTAATCCATAAGGTCGTCAATTCTAGAAAGATGATACTTATTCTTGATATTAACCTTATTCAGCTGTCAATAATTAACATATAATCTCATCCTACCATGTTTCATCTTAACCAACAACACTGGTGCTCCCCATGATGACACAATTAGTCTGGAAAATTTATTTTCCAAAAGCTCTTGTAACTGATCTTTCAGCTCACCGAACTCTCATGCCGACATCTTATACGGTGCCATCGACACAGTTCTAATAACAAGTACTAAATCTATGGAGAAATCAACTTCTCTCTTTGGCGCCAAATGTAGCGTGCAATTTTTGTCGGTGACGCGACCACCTTATCGCAAATGGTTTTCTCCTCACTGCAATGAGGAGGAGTGGGGTGCTACTTTCTGATTTCTTATTTATCCCGTGAAGCTGGAAGGGAAAGGGAAGCTATCTAAAACTAACCTTGCACGCGAATGTTTAACTGAACAAACGCTTAAAGAGATTCGGGGAGTTCGGGGTCAGGTTATATAACGGGGAGTTGTCAATTACCCATCCTATATGTGGTTATCCACAGGTTGTTAGTTTTAGGTTCTACTTTGTACTTGATGGTGTTTATCTGTTGATGGGTTGGGAAAGTTTCTTCTTTGGGAAATATGAGAGATAGTGAGAGTTTTTGATGAATTTTGGTGAGGAATTGGACCTCGATTTTGATTGGTATGAAGGTACTTGGACCTAAAGTTTTGTGTGAAGGTACTGGACCTAGAGTTTTTGATTGGTATGCTCGCTAAGATTTCACAATCTTATGCCTACGTATTCCAGTTTAAAAGAAACAGGGAAATTAGAGCAATCGTAGTTCCTCCTATTCTATGGGAGGAAAATATGATGTTTTGGTGTCTTGTTCAAAGCCCAAAATTGAAGTTAAAAGGTTGAGTATTTGTGTCTTGTTCATAGCCCAAGATTGAAGCTAAAAGGTTTGACTGAGAGAGAATTTGTCATCTCTAAAGGGAGATATCTCGTCTTTTTATCACAGTTGTTGGGTGACTGATTATAAAGGAGGATTACTTTAACTAGGATATGAGAATCCAACAATTCCATTAATTCCTTTATAGGGGATTTGTCCTGAAGGAGAAAACTTTAACTTAGTGTTGAGCAATGCCATTTTTCCTTAGGAATCTTTCATGCTAAGAGAGGGACAGTGGCGTGGATGTAAATAATCCAGAGGCTTGCCGCTTACAGCAATTATATGAAAGAAGGAAGTTTTCTAGGATAAGAGATGGACAACAGCTTGGATTTTTAAATTAACAAGTGTGCCACTTACATCAGTCATCTGGGATTTGTGTTTGTTGATTTGTTTGTTTTGATGTGTGATAACACAGAGAAATGTCTTCCTACAGAGAATTTTTTATTTCCTCTGAAGGGATGTTGATTTTTGTGTGCCTTGATCAAAGCCCAAGGTTGAAGCTAAAAGGTTGATTGACTCCACTGGGGAAGTCCTTATACAAAGCCTAAGAGGAGGCTAGAAAAGGCTGACTCAACAAGATAGTGTTTATATATGTCTTGTACAAAGCCCAAGATTGAGGCTAAAAGAGACTGACTCCTTTGGGGACATCATTATACAAAGCCTAAGAGGAGGCTAAAAGTTTGACTTTACCGGGGAAAATATTCTGTCTATCTTGTACAAAGCCCAAGATTGAGGCTAAAAGGGATTTTGACTCTGCTGGGGAGGGTTTGTATGTGTCTTGTACAAAGCCCAAGATTGAGGCTGAAAAGAAGACTGACTCGGTGGGAAAGAAATCTTTATCTGTCTTATACAAAGCCCAAGATTGAGGCTAAAAGAGACTTTACTGACTCGGCTGAGGATATTTTAGGTGTCTTATACAAAGCCCAAGATTGAGGCTGAAATGAGTTTTACTCTGCTGAAGAGTGTTATCTGTCTTGTACAAAGCCCAAGATTGAGGCTGAAAAGAGGATTGACTCTGCTTAGGAAATTTATATGGTGTCTTGTACAAAGCCCAAGATTGAGGCTGAAAAGGGTTGACTCAACAAGGGAGTGTTTTCGTTTTGTACCATTGACTCAACAAGAGAGTGTGTAAAGGTGATTGACTCAACAAGAGAGTCTGACAAGGTTAACTCGGCTGGGGAAAATCATTCTACACAGCCCAAGAGGAGGCTGACTATGCTGAGGAAAGGAAGGATCATTATACAAAGCCTAAGAGAAGGCTAACTTCTGCTGAGGATTATTGAGATCCAGAGGAAGGTCCAAATGGGGAATCAACTCTTGCTGAGGATTTACAGAAGAGTTTGAGATATCAGATGCCTTGAGGTTCTGATTTGGGATAGTGTTATCCTGATGATAAGCTGACCCTGGCTGGGGGATTTTTAGGAGAAATATTGGGTTTTAGAACCCAAGGGTTTTAACTCTGCTGGAGATTTATTAAAATGACCAGGGTTTCTCCTATGTTTGTGGTGAACTTGAGAATGTCTTTGAGACTCAAGAGGAGATTAGACTGTCCAAGTCTACTGGTATGGAAAAGTTTATCTTTGTATGATGCCCAAGAGGAGGCTGGTGTTTTAAGGGATAAGAATTAACCCTAAATTGGTCTTATGTTTTGATACTGGAAAAACTACTCTAGCAAAGGATGACTAAGTTCTATCTTATACCTTTAAGAGGTCTTCAGGGTCCTTGTATTAAGCCCAAGAGAAGGCATGAGAACTTCTAAGAAGCCGGAGGGTCCTTGTACAAAGCCTAAGAGGAGGCGGGGATGCTTTTAGGAAGCCTGTGGGTCCAAACCTAAGAAGAGTTCAAGAAAAGTTTAACCGGGAATAATCTTTTCTTTAGTGAACAGTTCTAGGGTTTGAAGAAATTCAAGAGAGGTTTCACCGGGAATTAATCCTCTCTGGGGGAAATGAATTTCTTTGACAATTTCTAATAGTGACAGTCTGAGAAAAGTTTCACCGAGAATAATACCTTTCTCTTTTTCCATATTATTTAAGCCCAAGAGAAGGCAAGATTGTATCTGGAATTCCTATGGGGAACTAGTTTTGACTCTATTTAAGAGCGACCAACTGGCTTTACCTAGTTCTAGACCTAGTTGCCGGGGAAAATTCTAAGCAGATATACTAGTATATATACAATTGATATATGACAAGTATTTAAAAGGATATGAAAGAAGGATTTACAGGTGAGCAAGCTTCCAGCAAAACAGTTATATAAATGAAAGCAAGTAAATGAAAGCTGATAAAACTTACAGGCGAGCAAGCTTCCATTGTAACAGCTGTATGGTTAGTTGTTCAAGAAATTAAAGAAAGTTTTGACAACAACTATGAATTTGAACCCAAATCAAAAGGGAAGTTGTTTTCGAAAAGAAGATTGGGGCTTATACTCAGGGAGAGGCCCAGATAAAAAACAGTAATCGTACCGTTGCTTTGTAAACTATACTGGGACATATACAATGACTGAGGCCTAAAGAGGTGTTATTTACAAAGAGGGTTGGGTCTTACAACTCAAGGAGAGCCCATAAAGGATTGAAAGGAAAAGAAATGGGACTTACAACACAAGGGTAGGCCCAGTTGATTTGCTTTTGAAATGGCGATCGCGCCGAGATTTTTGAAATCGCAGTGGGACTTATACAATGACTGAGGCCCAAAAAGGTTTTATATTTACAAGGGATGAGTCTTACACTCTATTAGAGGCCCAAAAGTATATTTTTGTACAAGAGATGGGGCTTATAACTCAAGGAGAGGCCCTGATGAAAAACAACGATCGCATCGTTATTCTGAAAATCGTAATGGGACTTATACAATGACTGAGGCCCAAAATTATTTATGTACAAAGGGGGTTAGATTTTACACTCTATTAGAGGCCCAGAGTGTTTGAAAATTTAAAATCGAGAGGAAACCCTAATTTTAAATTAAAATGTCATTTTTCAAAGGAAATTAAATGAAAAAAATGATATAAAATACCAAATATATTCAAAAACAAGTTGTACACTTTGAGAAATATTTTGAAAAATCATGTTTAATCACATGAAAGTTTCAAATTCAATTGGTTTTGAAAGATCAAAGTGGGAATTTCATTTAAAAATTGTTTTAAAACAATAAAAATGAAATTAATTACAAAATTCTAACTATATTAAATAAATAATATAAATTGGATTTTTTTTGTAGAATAAAATATTTAATTATTTTAGTGAATTTTGGGAAAAAGAATCAACTCAAAAACACAAATATTCAGAGAGAAGTTAATTTTTGAATCAATTAAACAAAATAACTAAAATTCAAAAATTTGAATTAAGGCGCCAAGAACACTTGGTTCTTGCCCGCGCCCTCTGTTTTTCCAGATTTGCATTTTCCCAATTTTCTCCATGATTTCTCAATGGTTTTGCACAATTCAAGTACCAATCTTGTTCGTTTTTGAACAAGGATCACAACCATATAGTTTAATTGCATTTATATTAAGTGTGGAGAAAGAAATCAACAGAAAACCTCAAGAACCCTAATTTCAGCATGAACACAATGAAATTCTATACACGATGGATTCATGGCAATTAATTGAGGGTTATTACTCTACAAACATGCATAAACAAGATGGTAACTCAAAAATTCATTTATGATGCATGGATTATAGAGTTTGAAGGGTTCAGGCCTACCTCTTGCAGCTGGTGATCGAGTTTGATGATGGAGGTGTTGCAGCTAGGTTCCAATGATCTGGACAGCTTCCTTATGTGCCATGGAGTGTGTTTGAATGCTTGGAGTGGATTGAAATGAGCTGGAACTTGATGTGGCACCTCAACTGCAACTCTGTCAAGAACTTGAGCAATTGGCTGGTGATCTTGTGATTTTGATGTTCCAGATGTGATTTTGTGTTATGGATCACTCATACATGATGTTTATGAGTGGTGTGTGTGATTGGTTTGGTTGGAATCACTCTCAATCTCAAAACCCGATAGTGACTTGAGTTAGAAGGCAAAAAATGGAGTGAAAGGGAGATTTTGAGGAAATCATCAGTTTGGGTGCTTTGGTGTGCTCAAACTGATCACAATTAAGGTCTATTTATAGTGTGTCAAGTTTGTTTTGGCAACAATAGTGTGTGGCAACTGTAGCAGGACTGTGGCCAATGTGGATCAAATGGAATCTCAAGTCTCCTCTAGCCATTGACTTGAGGTTAGAGCACATGCCTATGGTCACCTGGTTCAGAGATAAGGCTTGACTCATTCAGTTAAGCTTGCCTCAGTTCATGCCACCTTGATGCATCCATTGAATGCATTGAAACAAAATTGGATTCTTAGCACTTTTTAGCTCTTTTAGGTTTGGCATGGCTATATGTAGATCCTTGGACTTGGGAGACTTGGAGATCAGATCATTCTCCTTTTGTTTTATCCTCTGATGTGTCCAAATTGAAGACAAGGCTTGGAGTTGTCCAAATTTGCCAAATCGAGCAAATGCACAAAATATGCCTTGTACAAGACAGTTGGAAATGGTGATTTTGAGGGGATCATATCTCCCCGCTCAGGATGAGTTATGGGAGGATCTTATGCTTTTTAGAAAGCCCTCATATGATACAAAACATGTGTGATCATAGTTTGTTTTGAAACTATTTGGATCCAACTGAAAAAACCTCATGAACATTGATGTTCAAGGCTGGTAACTTAGGCAGATTTTCACTAAGTGTTGAAAAAAGTGTCATTTTCATGTTTTTGTCATTTTGATCACTCCATAACTCAAAATCCATAAAGAATTGAAGTTGAAGGTAGTTGAAGCTTTTATAGAGTGTAGCAAGACCTACAAATCCAGCTTTGGATCACCCAAAATGGTTGCTTGGATCTCAAGTTATGATCCTTGAAAGTTGGTACCAAAATCACTTTTGTTCCATAACTTAGAAAATTTTTGGTTTCTCAAGGTTGCCCCTTTTGCAAGAAACCTCACTTTTCTTGATTTTTCTTGATGGATGATGATCAATATCATACATTAACATTTTTTTGGACTTAGGGGAACCATATTTGTGAAAAATTCCAAAAAGTCAAACTTGATTTTAGGTACAATTGACTTTTTATCGGATGAAATCCAAACTGTGCGATCCTTAGTGAAATCAAGTCCTTGACCTAAATCAAACCTAATGGATGGATTCCAAAGGTATTATAGGGTGTATTGAATCATGTCCCAAGTTTTGGGAGCATGTCTTGGTCAAAAGTCAAAGGCACATTTGACTTTTTCCTCAAAACCCTAATTGTGGTCCAGATGAAATTGAAACTTGTGAATCAAGCTTCTTGGATCAATAGATTGCTGCAAATGGATCAATGTGGTGTATTGGAGGCCCTTAAATCATGTCTTAAGGTCTTGGCTCAGGTTTTGTCCCAAAAGTCAACTTAGGGGTGAATTAGGTCAAGAAACCCTAATTCCTGATTTTTTTGGTAAATGCATCCCCTGAGGTTAAATTGACTTGATGATTAGGTCCATGAGTTCCCTTGGATTATCTTGGGTGGTGCTTTGAAGCATTGGCTCATGCCTAGAGGAAAATTTTCATCTGGAGGCCTTGGTCGACCAAAACCCTAAATTGGTGACACTGGCGATCTTGAGGCTTGATCCACTTGGAATGTTGCAACCTTGTACTTGATTCTTGATGTGGGAGTCCTCTTGATCCTTTATAGGTGTTTGAGAGGTTAGACAAGTTGAAGATCATGTCATTCCTTGATTGATCCTTTGTCTAAGTGCTCTGAGAGGGCTTAAAACCCTAATTCTTGATTGTAGTGGATGCTTGACAATCCTAGAGGAGATTGATGAGGCATAGAGGTACATCCATATTATGATGATGATTTGCACAATGATGGGAAATCTTGGTGGTCAAAATTTGGGGTATGACAGATGCGCCTATTTAATCTTCTTGGACCCGAAGGTGTGAATGACGAAGGTATTCTGGCATTCGGGGTGCAAGAGGATTAAATATCGGAATACCCAAAATTTTGATGGTGGTCATGGATGGTAGTTTGCTCATCCATCTTCTTTTGCTAAGCAATGATGCTTAGAAAAGGGTAAAACTTCCCCTCGATCCTGGCCTTCAGCCAAGGAACTGGTCTCAGTTTCTTAAATAAACTTCCCCTCGATCCTGGTCTTCAGCTAAGGAACTGGTCTCAGTTTCTGATATAAACTTCGCCTCGATCCTGGTCTTCAGCCAAGGAACTGGTATCAGTTTCTTTTGTCAATAAACTTCCCCTCGATCCTGGTCTTCAGCCAAGGAACTGGTCTCAGTTTCTTTTGTCAATAAACTTCCCCTCGATCCTGGTCTTCAGCCAAGGAACTGGTCTCAGTTTATTATTTATTATTTTTTTTTCCGTCAAGTTCCTTCCTTGACAAGGGACGCTATGTGTAGCGGTTTTTCTCAAACTTCTCGCTGAATTTTCCTGGGGAGATGCCATTTTATGGGGAAAAATTTTGATGTCAGACTTGCTGGGGAACCCATTCGTCTAAGTTGTAGAGGTGTTCAAACTTTTCTGTTGGAGACGCCATTTGTTGACTCTACTGGGGACAACGAGTCTCTTGAGAGGCTGTTTCCTGCTTGGGGACATTACATCATACTTTTCTTCGAGATCTTCTCGGAGAAATGCCATGTGAAGTAATCCAATTTTGAGGTGTTGATGACTTCGTTAACATTGAATTTTTGGAGAGAAAAATCAATGTGTTGTTGAGAGTCTTTAGTCGCTAAGCTTTCTCTGGGGATTTTCTTTAATCCGGGAAAGCGAATATATCATCTTCACTGGTGAAGAGTGACGTTTGTCTGATTTTTTTGGCTTTTCTGAGGTTCAAGTTATCAAAGTGGTCGAGGACTGGCTCTAACCCAGAAATAAACTGGGGGAGAGATTGCTCAAATGATACATTTCCTGACGAGGAAAGAACTGACAACTCGATTGAGAGAACTTTTACAACTTGGGGATAAGACGGACCAGACTGATAGTGATGCAATATGAATATGAATGTGAATCAATAATGCATGATGTATGTATGTATATGCTGACAAAATTGACGCGACATACAGACTAGTGAACAGGATCGGATACTCGGCCACTGCTGGGAATTAAAAGTATCACTGGTTCCAGATAGCAATTCTGCCTTGTTTAGGAGAAATAGTCCCTGCGGGGAGAAAGAATTGTTCAATCGGTTTTAAGAGATACGAACTCTGCCAGGGATATCAGATGGGAAAATCACATCTGATACAATTGATCATTCATTCAGGCGTACTGGTTTAGAAGAAGTACTTTGATTCTGCACTTTGAAGTTCAACCACCTTCGGAGAAGTGATCAATGTTTCTTTCGGTGTTCAACAGTCAAAAGAATTGCCATCTTTATTTTAAAAGCAGAAAAATTTTGACAAGTAAATTCATTTTTGTTTTATTTTAAGATTCGTTGATCATGTTAAAATGTTATTCTGTAAAGCTAAAACAAATAAGAATTACAAACAAAAGCACTAGGGCTCAAATTTTATTGATAGGATGGAAACCAGCCAAGTGCGTGATTCCATAGAGTATTTACAAAGTTAGAAAATGGTAATTTAAGGGAAAAGGGCTACATTGAAACATAACGACCGCTATCCTTCTACTAACTTTGAATTCTGGACATCCTGAGCTTCTGTCGAAGATGACCTTGACTGGAGTTTTCCTGATGGATGGCATTACTGCTGGGGATTTAACCTCGTCGGACGTAGTTACTTGCCATTAATCCCTAACTTTTGCCTGGATTGTACTTTGAGATTTCCAATCCATTGGGATGATGATTTTTTTTTCTTATGTCTCTAATTTTTGCCTGGAACGCCCTTTCGGATTTTCAATCCACCGAGACGGTTTTTTTTGTTTAGGCGAAGTATTTCTTGACTACGTCAACATTCGTGGGGTAGGTAAATTCTTCTCCATCCATGGTTGCGAGTCTCAAGGCACCGCCTGAGAAAGCTTTCTTGACCACATAAGGGCCGTCATAATTCGGAGTCCATTTTCCCCTAGAATCAGTGAGAAATGATTGTATCTTCTTGAGCACAAGGTCTCCTTTTCTAAAGACACGAGGTCGGACCTTTTTGTCAAACGCTTTCTTCATTCTTTGATGATACAACTGTCTATGGTATAGTGCCGTTATTCTCTTTTCTTCTATTAGGTTCAATTCATCGTGTCGACTGGGGATCACTGCTTCCATGCCATATACTAGAGAAAAAGGGGTTGCCCTTGTTGAAGTGCAGATAGATGTGCGATAACCGTGAAGAGCATAGGGTAGCATCTCGTGCCAGTCTTTGTAGGTTACAACCATTTTTGAACGATCTTCTTGATGTTCTTGTTAGCCGCTTCTACCGCCCCGTTCATTTTGGGTCGGTAGGGAGATGAGTTATGGTGTTCGATTTTGAACTCAGCACACAACACTTTCATCATCTTGTTATTTAAGTTAGATCCATTATCAGTAATGATCTGGCTGGGAACACCGTAACGGCAGATGATATTGTTCTTGATAAATCGGACCACAACTTATCTGGTTACATTGGTGTATGACACTGCTTCGACCCACTTGGTGAAGTAGTCAATGGCTACCAGGATGAACCGATGTCCGTTTGAAGCCTTGGGTTCGATCATGCCAACCATGTCGATTCCCCATATGGAAAAAGGACACGGGGAAGAGAGAACTTTGAGATACGTTGGCGGTACATGGATTTTGTCTGAGTATATCTGACACTTGTGACATCTCCTCATGTACTTGTAGCAATCGAATTCCATTGTCAACCAATAGTGCCCTGCTCTTAGAATTTTTCTCGCCATTGTGTGTCCGTTGGCATGAGTGCCAAAGGATCCTTCGTAGATTTCTTTTATTAGCATGTTTGCTTCTGGTCTGTCTACACATCAGAGCAAGACCATGTCAAAGTTCCTCTTATAGAGCGTATCACGGCTCAGAAAGAAGCTGCCAGCCAATCTTCTGAGGGTTTTCCTGTCTTTTCTTAATGCCCCAGGTGGGTACTCTTGTTTCTGAAGGAAGCATTTGATATCGTGATACCAAGGTTTATCGTCTATGACTGCTTCAATCGTGAAGATGTAGGCGGGCCTTTCAAGGCGCATTATGTCGATCTTAGGTATGTCGTTCCATTGACCTACACTAATCATGGAGGAGAGAGTGGCTAATGCATCAGCCATGTGATTCTCTTCACGAGGGATATAATGAAACTCGATTCTGTTGAAGAATGGTAACAACCTTCTTGCGTAGTCTTTGTAAGGAATCAGTCCTGATTGTTATGTGTTCCAATCTCCTTTGATCTGATTGATAACCATGGCTGAGTCTCTATACACATCCAAGTTCTTTATTCTTAAGTCAATTGCTTCTTCAAGACCCATGATACAAGCTTCGTATTCGGCCTCGTTGTTTGTGCATTTGAATGTCAGTCGGGTGGTGAAAGGAATGTGGATACTCTGAGGTACTACGATGATTTCCCCAATTCCGTTTCCATAAATGTTGACAGCTCCGTCAAAGATTAGTCCCCATCGGGAACCTGGTTCTGGCCCTTCACTGGGTAGCGGTTCATCGCAATCTTTCATTTTCAAGTACATGACATCTTCGTCTGGGAAGTCAAACCCGACTGATTCTCAATCTTCAATCAGTTGATGAGCCAAATGATTGGCTAAAATACTTCCTTTGATGGCTTTTTGAGCATGGTATTCGATGTCGTATTCTGATAATAACATCTGCCAACAAGCAATCCTTCCCGTGAGAGCAGTTTTTTCAAAGACGTACTTGATCAGATCCATTTCAGAAATTAACCAAGTAGTGTGACAAATTATGTACTGGCGAAGACGTTTGGCTGCCCAAGCCAGAGCACAACAAGTTTTCTCAAGCATAGTATACCGAGTTTCACAGTTGGTAAACTTCTTGCTCAGATAGTAGATGGCAAACTTTTTTCTTTTTGTTTCGTCTTGTTGACCAAGTACACATCCCATGGAGTCTTCCAAGACTGTTAGGTAGATGATCAGTGGTCTTCCCTCCACTGGAGGTGATAGAATCGGTAGGTTCAATAGGTATTCCTTGATACTGTCGAAAGCGGTTTGCCCGTCTTCTGTCTATACTCAGTCCTGATTCTTTTTTAGTAATTTGAAGATTGGCACGTATGTCGCGGTCATGAGGAATATAAATCTGGAAATGTAATTCAAACGTCCCAGGAATCCTCTGACTTGTTTTTCAGTCTTTGGAGAAGGCATTTCTTAAATGGCCTTGACTTTGTCAGGATCAACCTCAATTCCTTTCTGGATGATGATGAACCCTAGTAGTTTTCCTGAGCGAACACCGAACGTGCGTTTGTTGGGATTCAAGCGGAGTTTGTATTTTCTCAGACGCACGAATAGTTTTGACAAGTGGGTCACATGCTCTTCTTCTGTTTTAGATTTGGCAATCATATCATCGACATATACTTCGATTTCTTTATGCATCATGTCATGAAACAGAGTTGTCATGGCCCTTTGATAGGTTGCTCCGGCGTCCTTCAAACCGAACGACATTACCTTGTAACAAAAGGTGCCCCATGGGGTGATGAAGGAAGTTTCCTCCATGTCTTCCGGTGCCATTTTGATTTAATTATATCCCGAGAATCCATCCATGAAGGAGAAGACTTTGAACTTTGCTGTACTGTCTACCAGCATGTCTATGTGCGGTAAGGGAAAGTCATCCTTTGGACTAGCCTTGTTCAGATCCCTGTAGTCTACACACATTCTGACTTTTCTGTCCTTTTTTGGAACTGGCACTATGTTGGCTAGCCATTGAGGATATTCTGAGGTGGCAAGGAAACCCCCATCAATCTGTTTCTGTACTTCCTTTTTTATTTTGATGGCCATGTCTGGATGAGTCCGTCTCAGTCTTTGTTTCACCGGAGGACATTCTGATCTTAACGGTAGATAATGTTCCACGATGCTGGTATCCAACCCTGGCATGTCCTGATAGGACCTAGCGAATACATCGGGAACTCTTTGAGAAGTTTTATCAAGTATTCTTTGACAGTGGGACTGAGCAGTGCCCCAATCTCGACTTCTTTTCTCTCTTCTTCTGAACCCAAGTTTACTGTTTCCAACGGCTCTTTGTGGGGTTCGATGGACCTTTCCTCTTGTATGAGTAATCGGGAGATCTCATTTGGAATTTCTTCATCTTCTTCTTCTTCAGCTTCAAATACCGGGAATTCAAAGTTGGGAGAAGGCATTAGATCGTATGTTTCAATGGGGTTTAAAACAAGCAATCTGTATGACATGATGATTGTTTTTAGAAGAGATAGAGAGAATGCAAGAGTGTGTACAGTGTATTTTATGAAAAATGCTTGTTTTTATTATTTGGGCTGTTTTAGGATTACCATTTTCTGAAAAACGAAAAGTGAAAACAGCAATAAATGCGGAAATTACAGAATGACGTTATTTATTTCTGATTTTGTCGATTCTTGAAACTACAACCCTATAAAACAAAACTCTGTCGCTTTGGGCAAAGCGAAGAGAGACATTTACAGAAAAGTGAGCCCTATAAAAACATCCGTTTCACCTGGGCAGGGTGAAAGGTTAAAACAAAGACGGCAATTACTTAGACTTATGAACGACTTTCGGGACATCGACAACAACCCATTGGTGGCGAACTCCTCGGTGAATCACAAAGTCTAGTACCTTATTTCTTGGTCTGTCCTCAGAAACGACACTGATTTCTGGCGAAGCAGGATTGTTGGAGTCTTCCTCCCATGTAAAGTTGTCGTAGACGAATTCTTCTGTTGTATTTTGCACAGTGTTTTCATTCTCAGGCAGATCTCCCCATCCAGTTGGCTGGATGTCTTCGAGCCTGATACGAACGCTTTCAGGAGCAGTGTACTTGACCAAGAAGTCGTACTTGCCACTCGGCTGTCCTAAGGTGTCCCATACTTCTGTGGGAACAGAGGAGTCATCCTTCTCGATGACGTTGACCTCGGGAAAAGCATAGGTGATGAACTTTTGTCCTGCAATCTTTGCAGATTCATCGTTTTGCTGGATACCATTAGAATGTCCTGAGTAATGATCCCATGATTTGGTGGGGACGCAGGTATTTTTTTAAATGATGCTCAGCTGATATGCATCATTTGGCTTACTCTTTTGCCCCAAGTCTTCTGGGTACAGTTTTCAGATAGGCAAGTCATCTATTGGGTTATAATAGTCGTAGTCAAAGTTGTCTTTCATCAGAGTGTTCTCCTCTAACGAGTTTGGCGGAGCACGGCATCCTTCTGGATCACAATCTCCGTACATCATCTTGACATCTGATCTTGGTATATATCTCGGACTCTGCATGGGATAGCAAAATGGCGTATGCGCCTCTCCATGAGACATATAACCGTCCTTGTTGAGATAGGACTTCCACTCTTCATCTGTATCGGAGGAGTCTCCCTCATTGATGGTGTGTACTTCTTAAGATACTGGGTGAAGGAAGCCTCCACTGTGGAAGAAGTCCTGAATGGGATGAAAACTTTCATCTTTCTTGACAGTTTGAGTGCAGGTTAAAGAAAAACCAAGACCTTTCTTCATCTTGTCATCAGTAAGAATGACAACCTGTCCCCATCCTTTTACGTCGTTACTCTTGATCACTTCGAGAGCGTCTTTGTATGAGGAAATCGACGTTCCTTTTTCTGATTGATTCTTATTGCTCAATGAAAGTGCTTGGAACTGGGTCCCAATGACCTCTTCTGGTTCTACACAGGTGAATGATGATAAGTTGCTCACGATTAAGGCTTGCTCTCCGTAAATTGTGACTAGCTTATCATTCTTGACGAACATCAGCTTCTGGTGAAGTGTCGAAGTGACTGCCCCAACCTCGTGTATCCAAGGTCTTCCTAATAAATAACTGTATGCTGCCCGGATGTCCATGACCTGGAAAGTGACTTGGAAAGTGTGAGGACTGATAGTTATGGGAAGATCAACTTTGCCAATAACTATTTTTTTAGATCCGTCAAAGTCTTTGATGATGACCTCGCTGCCTCTCATCGGAGATCCTTGAAATGATAGTCGCATCAGAGTAGATTTTGGCATAACATTTAGAGCTGATCCGGTATCTACCAGTACGCTGGCTAAAGCATCGTTCTGGCAGTTGACTGTAATGTTAAGCGCCATGTTGTAATTTTTGCCTTCTTCCGGCAGTTCTTCATCACTGAATCCTAAGTTGTTGTAGGAAGTGATGTTGGAGATGATGCTGTCAAATTGTCTTATTGTCACATCTTGTTCCACAAAGGCTTGCTCTAAGACTTTCTGTAGAGCTTCGGAACTGAGCAAGAGAGATAGGATAGAGATTCTCGAAGGAGTTTATAATAGTTGGTCTACAATGTTGTACTCGCTCTTTTGGATGAGCTTCAGCATCTCATCATTGTTCTTTGAAAGGTCAGGATTCCTGGATTGCCCTGCTGGTTGATTGGGAACTTCTATTTGAGGTTCCTTTTCTCTGGTGGGTTCTCCAACTCCTCTGTTGAAGATCCGGCCGCTCCGTGTTACTCGACTGATGTCTGCAATGTTTACGATGGAGGGTAGTGGAGTTTCCTTTCCATTCTAGATTGTTGTTGCACCGTATTTGTAAGGGATAGCCTTATCTGATTCAGACGGTATTGGTCCCGGCAGATAGATAACTATAGGAGCCTTTTGATTTTTCTGACCATCGTAATCGGCCTCAATTGGTTCGAGATTGAGAATCTTTTTACTATCAGGAGGAACTCTTAATTCATGGAGTAGAGGGATTATGGTGCATACGTCTTTGGCCATTTCCTGTTTAGGGATTAAGACAACGTCTTTGCTTTAATCAGGGAAATAATCTAGTATCACGTTGAGCGAACCAAAACTTGAACACGGTCGGATCTCTTTCCGGTCCAACTAATTTTGAAGATCTGCCCGCACGAGGTAGCATCCTTGGTTGTTCTCTGAGCAAACTCTACAGCGCTCATAGTTGTGTGGTGGCACCCGGCCACATCCGCTTTATATGCAGTGCAACCTTACTAGATTTGTTTCCATCGATCGAACATCCTGACTTTGATGCCTAGTAGGATTCCCGTCAGTCATACTGATCTGTTGTGTGTCTTCATCCAGGTAGATCGGAAGCCACCAGTGGTTCAACAGGTGTTGAAGTGTTCTTTGGACAAGTGCACATCCTTGGTTGTCTTTACGACATACTTTACAGTTCTGATAATCATGTAAAGCCAGAAAACCGAGCCTGACCTGCTTAGCGTGTAATTTTACCAGACTGGTATTCATCAAGCAAATATCAAAGATTTGAATCATATTAACTTGATGAATATTTCTATCACGGTAATCCTGAATCCATCCGAGATCCATCTGACGCTGAAGGGCCTCTTGTACAAAAGAGCATCCTTGATTGTTTATTGAGCATATCGGGCAGGAATTATAATCGTGTCGTGGCAAATCATGATGTTGGCTTTGCCTTGAGTGCATTGCCACCAGGTTGACATTCATCATCAGAATGTTGTGGTTTTGAACAATGTTGGGATTCGCGTGAGTCATATTGACCTCACGGATTCGGTGATCTTGGATCCATCCGATATCCATCTGTTCTTGTAGAGCTGATTGCACTACGAAACATCCTTAATTTTTCTTTGAGCAGATATCACACTAGTGATAATTGTGAGACGGTACATGACTGTATCCACTCTGTCTACAATGCATCTTGACCAGATTGGTTCCTAATAAGAGTACATCGTGAATTTGATAGCTGTGATTAGATTCTTCCTCTATCAAATTTACTGCAGCCTTCTCATGTTGAGGCAACGGGTTCGTCTGAACATTTGGATTTGTAACCTTGAAGGATAAGACCCCGTTCCTGACAAGCTTCTGCACATCAGATTTGAAGCTGAGACAGTTTTCTATGTTATGCCCCGGTCCTCCTTGATGGTAAGGGCAAGTTTGATCCGCTTTCAACCAAAAAGGTGGATTTTCTGGTATTGTAAGAGGAGACCTAGTTTGGACGTGCCCCTTGACCAGTAGTAGTGGAAATAGTTCTGCGTACAACATTGGTATAGGGTCAAACCCTGGTGGTCGCGTTGAAGAGGTTGATGTGTCCTTTGCTGATACTGTTGTTGATTTGGTTGGCTCTGAGCAACCTGAGGTTGATACATTGGACCCGGCGCAGGGTTGTGTTGGATGCAGAATAGGGCAAGCAGCAAAAATATTTATTTTCGGAAGAATTCCCTCTGGGATTTATATCGTGTCCACAGAGATCGGTTCGAGGGAAAGAATGCCGTTCGACAATCTCTCGCGTTTATGAGTTTGGATTAAAATGGTTTACAAGTAAAAACAAACAGAAAAGTAAAGATGAACATAAAAAGAGTACATTCTTTGAAGAGAAGAAACCTATCAAGCATGAATATACACTACTCAGAACAAACGTAAACCTATCAATCGGTCGCATTCAACATACAATACTCATCAAAATCATCACGTATCGCTCACAACAAAGGTTATGTCTAACGCACAGTTGAGAGAGCAACCGTATTACTCTCGTCGACGCTCTCGCGCACGACGCCTCGAAACACGGAAGACATTAAGTTCCAACACCATAAAGATTATTATCTAAATCTATCTCTAGAGTCTAGACAATAGATATCCATCCTTAATCAAGATTCATGATGCTTATCTCTAACACAACACAAATCCAAACATAAATGCAAAAAGATCAAGGAAGACATCAATAATGATTTGTAAAGCATATATATTATACAACCATGATCAATACATGTACATAGGTTTAGAGTAACAATACAAACATAACCCACAAAATAGAGAAATACATAGAGAAGAAATGGAGAAAAACCAAACATCTCAAAAGTTGTCGGCTCCGATTGATGAAGGATTCGACTCCGAATCATCCTAATTCATGCTCCAATGTGTTTTCTAGCCTAATTCTACTCAAAAAATGCTATTGGATGGATTTGGAACTAAAAATATCAAACCCATAACTAAAAAATGATGAAAAATGGCTTAAATGGGCAATTCTGCTTTTCCAGGTTCGCCTAGCGAGTCCCCGTTCGCTAGGCGAACGTAAACCGCCTTTCTGTTGAGCTTTTTCACGATTCTAGAACTTTTCGTTCGCCCCGGTTCGCCTAGCGAACAAGCTAGCGAGTGTTCGCTACGGGGGCTCGCCTAGCGAGCATGACAGAAAACCAGAATTTGTTTTCTTCATAACTCTTGAACCGTAACTCCGATTGACGCACGGTTTGAAGCGTTGGAAAGCTTATTCAATTCTATTTATGAATATGGAAATATCCCATTGCTGGAACACCTACAAAAATAAATGAAAATCGATTAAACTCAATGATATTTACACGATAACGCACTATACACCGAAAACGTAAAGTAAATGTAATTACGAACAAAGCGGGGTTTATTCGTACAATATTTACCACAAAGCAATGATAAGTGCAACAAAACATATATACAAAAATAGGTACAATTTGCACTTATCAAACTCTCCCCAACTTACCTAATTGTTTGTCCACAAACAAGAATCAAACAAACTTGAAAATGCACAAGCAATATCCAAAGAAAGACGAATCAACAGGTTTTGAAAAACGGAAACGAATGAATGGTTCAAATGACAACGATACACACAAAAAGTAAATACTTACCACTAAACTGCAACGATAACATAGTCACGAAACAAAAGCAAAGTACAAAAGTCATGCCAAAAATTCTAAAACAACACAAGTTCAAATGTGAATCACACCTAGCAAAAACAATCATCGGTAGATGAAAAACACAAAATGAGGTTCTTTCACTCACACAACAATCTTGCAAACAAAAGACTAAATTATGCATACATCCAAAAATCATATTGAAGATACAAATGCAAGAATCACAAGGGCTTTTCAAGGTTGTAACGTGGTCGGGTAAACAAACAAGGGATAATTCCAAAAGCTAATCGAAACAAAAACTTGCCTAAACCTAAGGGAGTGAAAACTCACAAAGATTCACACACAAAATTTCAACCAACTTCTTCCAAAATCCCAAGTGCTACACAACACACAATACTTATTTAGCACAATTGTTGAAACTCTTTTTGTTTCCTTTTTCAAGGATTTTTCTTTTTTCTTTCTTTTTCACTTTTTTTCTTTTCTTTTCTTTGTCATATTTTTCTCTTTTTTCTTTTCTTTTTCAATCCTCATAGAATTCAACCAATGAGTACACACAATCATCCTCTCCCCAACTTGAATTCAACCGCACCATCATGTGAATACTCCCTACTTTCTAAGGCAAGGAAAAAATTCATACAACAACACAAAAAGTTGAGGGCTCAAGTAAAAACAACAATCAAGATCCACACAAAAATATGAATTTGACACTCATAGACAAGCATCAAGCTCAAACAACATGGATAATGACCAAAGGCTCAAAGGGGTTACAAATGATCACACACTCACAAGGTGAATTGACTATTTGGCTAAGGTGGTTGTGCTCAAAATGAAACAATTGCCTTGATCCTTTTCATGCATTCATATAATCAACACAAATAAAAGATTCAACATAATAAAATCCAGTTATAACAAGAATGTTGGTTCTCCGCGCATATATGAACAATAGAAGGCTACCTCACAAAAAGGTGGGAACTAAAGTGATTCACAATAAGAACAAGTATACAAAAGAATGGATGGCATGGAAGTTTGTAAAATGCCTAAGTATCATGAATATGCTACAGTATAGAAAGCGATAAATACATACCTCGGACGTGTACAAAACTTACAAAGATCATTACCACGCATTCGCAAGTTGAAACGAACCAACTTGGAAAATCACAAAAGCATCCTCAAATAAGTCAATCAAAATCTGTGAGCAAACAACAACCAAAATCTTAGCAGCCTTCGCCCAGCGAAGGAATCATTCGCGACGCGAGCCTTCGCTACATCCTTCGCCCCAGCGAGTTTGAGTGTTTTCAAAAGTGAAAGTTTCTGCCACCCCCTCGCTGGCACCTTCGCCTCGCGAACACATCAACGAGCATTCGCTGGCTCCCTCGCCCAACGAATTTACCCAGTTTTCCTACTGAAGGTTTTTGCATACTTTCTGCCACTCCCTCGCTGGCACCTTCGCCAACGTTCGCCAGGCGAACCTTCGCTGGTGACTTCTCCAGAACTCGCTTAGCGAGAACAAGAATTATTAATATAAACAAACGAAAAGAAAGGGAGAAATTTCATTAAACAAGTTGTAAAGTGAAGATTTGAGAAGTTTACGAAAAATCCGAGTACAACTTGTTTAATGAAAGTTCACCACACAACCAAAGAAAATAATACAACATGCTTGTTTTACGTCGTAAGCTCGACGCCTTTACATTTCTTAGCTAGCAAACTCACTTCCTTCATGCCATAGTGATGCCTCACCGCGCAAACCTAAAGTAAGTGTCCTAACCAAACATATGAACAAACGGTTACGGGAACAAAATGTATACAACACTTGAACAAACATAATGGAAATAGACAATATATACGATATATACAAAACTCAAAAACAAAGAAACTATCGCAATGCGATTCAATATCAAAACCAATCCCCGGCAACGGCGCCATTTTGTTGAATGCGGAATAGGGCAAGCAGCAAAAATATTTATTTTCGGAAGAATTCCCTCCGGGATTTATATCGTGTCCACAGAGATCGGTTCGAGGGAAAGAATGCCGTTCGACAATCTCTCGCGTTTATGAGTTTGGATTAAAATGGTTTACAAGTAAAAACAAACAGAAAAGTAAAGATGAACATAAAAAGAGTACATTCTTTGAAGAGAAGAAACCTATCAAGCATGAATATACACTACTCAGAACAAACGTAAACCTATCAATCGGTCGCATTCAACATACAATACTCATCAAAATCATCACGTATCGCTCACAACAAAGGTTATGTCTAACGCACAGTTGAGAGAGCAACCGTATTACTCTCGTCGACGCTCTCGCGCACGACGCCTCGAAACACGGAAGACATTAAGTTCCAACACCATAAAGATTATTATCTAAATCTATCTCTAGAGTCTAGACAATAGATATCCATCCTTAATCAAGATTCATGATGCTTATCTCTAACACAACACAAATCCAAACATAAATGCAAAAAGATCAAGGAAGACATCAATAATGATTTGTAAAGCATATATATTATACAACCATGATCAATACATGTACATAGGTTTAGAGTAACAATACAAACATAACCCACAAAATAGAGAAATACATAGAGAAGAAATGGAGAAAAACCAAACATCTCAAAAGTTGTCGGCTCCGATTGATGAAGGATTCGACTCCGAATCATCCTAATTCATGCTCCAATGTGTTTTCTAGCCTAATTCTACTCAAAAAATGCTATTGGATGGATTTGGAACTAAAAATATCAAACCCATAACTAAAAAATGATGAAAAATGGCTTAAATGGGCAATTCTGCTTTTCCAGGTTCGCCTAGCGAGTCCCCGTTCGCTAGGCGAACGTAAACCGCCTTTCTGTTGAGTTTTTTCACGATTCTAGAACTTTTCGTTCGCCCCGGTTCGCCTAGCGAACAAGCTAGCGAGTGTTCGCTACGGGGGCTCGCCTAGCGAGCATGACAGAAAACCAGAATTTGTTTTCTTCATAACTCTTGAACCGTAACTCCGATTGACGCACGGTTTGAAGCGTTGGAAAGCTTATTCAATTCTATTTATGAATATGGAAATATCCCATTGCTGGAACACCTACAAAAATAAATGAAAATCGATTAAACTCAATGATATTTACACGATAACGCACTATACACCGAAAACGTAAAGTAAATGTAATTACGAACAAAGCGGGGTTTATTCGTACAATATTTACCACAAAGCAATGATAAGTGCAACAAAACATATATACAAAAATAGGTACAATTTGCACTTATCAAACTCTCCCCAACTTACCTAATTGTTTGTCCACAAACAAGAATCAAACAAACTTGAAAATGCACAAGCAATATCCAAAGAAAGACGAATCAACAGGTTTTGAAAAACGGAAACGAATGAATGGTTCAAATGACAACGATACACACAAAAAGTAAATACTTACCACTAAACTGCAACGATAACATAGTCACGAAACAAAAGCAAAGTACAAAAGTCATGCCAAAAATTCTAAAACAACACAAGTTCAAATGTGAATCACACCTAGCAAAAACAATCATCGGTAGATGAAAAACACAAAATGAGGTTCTTTCACTCACACAACAATCTTGCAAACAAAAGACTAAATTATGCATACATCCAAAAATCATATTGAAGATACAAATGCAAGAATCACAAGGGCTTTTCAAGGTTGTAACGTGGTCGGGTAAACAAACAAGGGATAATTCCAAAAGCTAATCGAAACAAAAACTTGCCTAAACCTAAGGGAGTGAAAACTCACAAAGATTCACACACAAAATTTCAACCAACTTCTTCCAAAATCCCAAGTGCTACACAACACACAATACTTATTTAGCACAATTGTTGAAACTCTTTTTGTTTCCTTTTTCAAGGATTTTTCTTTTTTCTTTCTTTTTCACTTTTTTTCTTTTCTTTTCTTTGTCATATTTTTCTCTTTTTTCTTTTCTTTTTCAATCCTCATAGAATTCAACCAATGAGTACACACAATCATCCTCTCCCCAACTTGAATTCAACCGCACCATCATGTGAATACTCCCTACTTTCTAAGGCAAGGAAAAAATTCATACAACAACACAAAAAGTTGAGGGCTCAAGTAAAAACAACAATCAAGATCCACACAAAAATATGAATTTGACACTCATAGACAAGCATCAAGCTCAAACAACATGGATAATGACCAAAGGCTCAAAGGGGTTACAAATGATCACACACTCACAAGGTGAATTGACTATTTGGCTAAGGTGGTTGTGCTCAAAATGAAACAATTGCCTTGATCCTTTTCATGCATTCATATAATCAACACAAATAAAAGATTCAACATAATAAAATCCAGTTATAACAAGAATGTTGGTTCTCCGCGCATATATGAACAATAGAAGGCTACCTCACAAAAAGGTGGGAACTAAAGTGATTCACAATAAGAACAAGTATACAAAAGAATGGATGGCATGGAAGTTTGTAAAATGCCTAAGTATCATGAATATGCTACAGTATAGAAAGCGATAAATACATACCTCGGACGTGTACAAAACTTACAAAGATCATTACCACGCATTCGCAAGTTGAAACGAACCAACTTGGAAAATCACAAAAGCATCCTCAAATAAGTCAATCAAAATCTGTGAGCAAACAACAACCAAAATCTTAGCAGCCTTCGCCCAGCGAAGGAATCATTCGCGACGCGAGCCTTCGCTACATCCTTCGCCCCAGCGAGTTTGAGTGTTTTCAAAAGTGAAAGTTTCTGCCACCCCCTCGCTGGCACCTTCGCCTCGCGAACACATCAACGAGCATTCGCTGGCTCCCTCGCCCAACGAATTTACCCAGTTTTCCTACTGAAGGTTTTTGCATACTTTCTGCCACTCCCTCGCTGGCACCTTCGCCAACGTTCGCCAGGCGAACCTTCGCTGGTGACTTCTCCAGAACTCGCTTAGCGAGAACAAGAATTATTAATATAAACAAACGAAAAGAAAGGGAGAAATTTCATTAAACAAGTTGTAAAGTGAAGATTTGAGAAGTTTACGAAAAATCCGAGTACAACTTGTTTAATGAAAGTTCACCACACAACCAAAGAAAATAATACAACATGCTTGTTTTACGTCGTAAGCTCGACGCCTTTACATTTCTTAGCTAGCAAACTCACTTCCTTCATGCCATAGTGATGCCTCACCGCGCAAACCTAAAGTAAGTGTCCTAACCAAACATATGAACAAACGGTTACGGGAACAAAATGTATACAACACTTGAACAAACATAATGGAAATAGACAATATATACGATATATACAAAACTCAAAAACAAAGAAACTATCGCAATGCGATTCAATATCAAAACCAATCCCCGGCAACGGCGCCATTTTGTTGAATGCGGAATAGGGCAAGCAGCAAAAATATTTATTTTCGGAAGAATTCCCTCCGGGATTTATATCGTGTCCACAGAGATCGGTTCGAGGGAAAGAATGCCGTTCGACAATCTCTCGCGTTTATGAGTTTGGATTAAAATGGTTTACAAGTAAAAACAAACAGAAAAGTAAAGATGAACATAAAAAGAGTACATTCTTTGAAGAGAAGAAACCTATCAAGCATGAATATACACTACTCAGAACAAACGTAAACCTATCAATCGGTCGCATTCAACATACAATACTCATCAAAATCATCACGTATCGCTCACAACAAAGGTTATGTCTAACGCACAGTTGAGAGAGCAACCGTATTACTCTCGTCGACGCTCTCGCGCACGACGCCTCGAAACACGGAAGACATTAAGTTCCAACACCATAAAGATTATTATCTAAATCTATCTCTAGAGTCTAGACAATAGATATCCATCCTTAATCAAGATTCATGATGCTTATCTCTAACACAACACAAATCCAAACATAAATGCAAAAAGATCAAGGAAGACATCAATAATGATTTGTAAAGCATATATATTATACAACCATGATCAATACATGTACATAGGTTTAGAGTAACAATACAAACATAACCCACAAAATAGAGAAATACATAGAGAAGAAATGGAGAAAAACCAAACATCTCAAAAGTTGTCGGCTCCGATTGATGAAGGATTCGACTCCGAATCATCCTAATTCATGCTCCAATGTGTTTTCTAGCCTAATTCTACTCAAAAAATGCTATTGGATGGATTTGGAACTAAAAATATCAAACCCATAACTAAAAAATGATGAAAAATGGCTTAAATGGGCAATTCTGCTTTTCCAGGTTCGCCTAGCGAGTCCCCGTTCGCTAGGCGAACGTAAACCGCCTTTCTGTTGAGTTTTTTCACGATTCTAGAACTTTTCGTTCGCCCCGGTTCGCCTAGCGAACAAGCTAGCGAGTGTTCGCTACGGGGGCTCGCCTAGCGAGCATGACAGAAAACCAGAATTTGTTTTCTTCATAACTCTTGAACCGTAACTCCGATTGACGCACGGTTTGAAGCGTTGGAAAGCTTATTCAATTCTATTTATGAATATGGAAATATCCCATTGCTGGAACACCTACAAAAATAAATGAAAATCGATTAAACTCAATGATATTTACACGATAACGCACTATACACCGAAAACGTAAAGTAAATGTAATTACGAACAAAGCGGGGTTTATTCGTACAATATTTACCACAAAGCAATGATAAGTGCAACAAAACATATATACAAAAATAGGTACAATTTGCACTTATCAAACTCTCCCCAACTTACCTAATTGTTTGTCCACAAACAAGAATCAAACAAACTTGAAAATGCACAAGCAATATCCAAAGAAAGACGAATCAACAGGTTTTGAAAAACGGAAACGAATGAATGGTTCAAATGACAACGATACACACAAAAAGTAAATACTTACCACTAAACTGCAACGATAACATAGTCACGAAACAAAAGCAAAGTACAAAAGTCATGCCAAAAATTCTAAAACAACACAAGTTCAAATGTGAATCACACCTAGCAAAAACAATCATCGGTAGATGAAAAACACAAAATGAGGTTCTTTCACTCACACAACAATCTTGCAAACAAAAGACTAAATTATGCATACATCCAAAAATCATATTGAAGATACAAATGCAAGAATCACAAGGGCTTTTCAAGGTTGTAACGTGGTCGGGTAAACAAACAAGGGATAATTCCAAAAGCTAATCGAAACAAAAACTTGCCTAAACCTAAGGGAGTGAAAACTCACAAAGATTCACACACAAAATTTCAACCAACTTCTTCCAAAATCCCAAGTGCTACACAACACACAATACTTATTTAGCACAATTGTTGAAACTCTTTTTGTTTCCTTTTTCAAGGATTTTTCTTTTTTCTTTCTTTTTCACTTTTTTTCTTTTCTTTTCTTTGTCATATTTTTCTCTTTTTTCTTTTCTTTTTCAATCCTCATAGAATTCAACCAATGAGTACACACAATCATCCTCTCCCCAACTTGAATTCAACCGCACCATCATGTGAATACTCCCTACTTTCTAAGGCAAGGAAAAAATTCATACAACAACACAAAAAGTTGAGGGCTCAAGTAAAAACAACAATCAAGATCCACACAAAAATATGAATTTGACACTCATAGACAAGCATCAAGCTCAAACAACATGGATAATGACCAAAGGCTCAAAGGGGTTACAAATGATCACACACTCACAAGGTGAATTGACTATTTGGCTAAGGTGGTTGTGCTCAAAATGAAACAATTGCCTTGATCCTTTTCATGCATTCATATAATCAACACAAATAAAAGATTCAACATAATAAAATCCAGTTATAACAAGAATGTTGGTTCTCCGCGCATATATGAACAATAGAAGGCTACCTCACAAAAAGGTGGGAACTAAAGTGATTCACAATAAGAACAAGTATACAAAAGAATGGATGGCATGGAAGTTTGTAAAATGCCTAAGTATCATGAATATGCTACAGTATAGAAAGCGATAAATACATACCTCGGACGTGTACAAAACTTACAAAGATCATTACCACGCATTCGCAAGTTGAAACGAACCAACTTGGAAAATCACAAAAGCATCCTCAAATAAGTCAATCAAAATCTGTGAGCAAACAACAACCAAAATCTTAGCAGCCTTCGCCCAGCGAAGGAATCATTCGCGACGCGAGCCTTCGCTACATCCTTCGCCCCAGCGAGTTTGAGTGTTTTCAAAAGTGAAAGTTTCTGCCACCCCCTCGCTGGCACCTTCGCCTCGCGAACACATCAACGAGCATTCGCTGGCTCCCTCGCCCAACGAATTTACCCAGTTTTCCTACTGAAGGTTTTTGCATACTTTCTGCCACTCCCTCGCTGGCACCTTCGCCAACGTTCGCCAGGCGAACCTTCGCTGGTGACTTCGCCAGAACTCGCTTAGCGAGAACAAGAATTATTAATATAAACAAACGAAAAGAAAGGGAGAAATTTCATTAAACAAGTTGTAAAGTGAAGATTTGAGAAGTTTACGAAAAATCCGAGTACAACTTGTTTAATGAAAGTTCACCACACAACCAAAGAAAATAATACAACATGCTTGTTTTACGTCGTAAGCTCGACGCCTTTACATTTCTTAGCTAGCAAACTCACTTCCTTCATGCCATAGTGATGTCTCACCGCGCAAACCTAAAGTAAGTGTCCTAACCAAACATATGAACAAACAGTTACGGGAACAAAATGTATACAACACTTGAACAAACATAATGGAAATAGACAATATATACGATATATACAAAACTCAAAAACAAAGAAACTATCGCAATGCGATTCAATATCAAAACCAATCCCCGGCAACGGCGCCATTTTGTTGAATGCGGAATAGGGCAAGCAGCAAAAATATTTATTTTCGGAAGAATTCCCTCCGGGATTTATATCGTGTCCACAGAGATCGGTTCGAGGGAAAGAATGCCGTTCGACAATCTCTCGCGTTTATGAGTTTGGATTAAAATGGTTTACAAGTAAAAACAAACAGAAAAGTAAAGATGAACATAAAAAGAGTACATTCTTTGAAGAGAAGAAACCTATCAAGCATGAATATACACTACTCAGAACAAACGTAAACCTATCAATCGGTCGCATTCAACATACAATACTCATCAAAATCATCACGTATCGCTCACAACAAAGGTTATGTCTAACGCACAGTTGAGAGAGCAACCGTATTACTCTCGTCGACGCTCTCGCGCACGACGCCTCGAAACACGGAAGACATTAAGTTCCAACACCATAAAGATTATTATCTAAATCTATCTCTAGAGTCTAGACAATAGATATCCATCCTTAATCAAGATTCATGATGCTTATCTCTAACACAACACAAATCCAAACATAAATGCAAAAAGATCAAGGAAGACATCAATAATGATTTGTAAAGCATATATATTATACAACCATGATCAATACATGTACATAGGTTTAGAGTAACAATACAAACATAACCCACAAAATAGAGAAATACATAGAGAAGAAATGGAGAAAAACCAAACATCTCAAAAGTTGTCGGCTCCGATTGATGAAGGATTCGACTCCGAATCATCCTAATTCATGCTCCAATGTGTTTTCTAGCCTAATTCTACTCAAAAAATGCTATTGGATGGATTTGGAACTAAAAATATCAAACCCATAACTAAAAAATGATGAAAAATGGCTTAAATGGGCAATTCTGCTTTTCCAGGTTCGCCTAGCGAGTCCCCGTTCGCTAGGCGAACGTAAACCGCCTTTCTGTTGAGCTTTTTCACGATTCTAGAACTTTTCGTTCGCCCCGGTTCGCCTAGCGAACAAGCTAGCGAGTGTTCGCTACGGGGGCTCGCCTAGCGAGCATGACAGAAAACCAGAATTTGTTTTCTTCATAACTCTTGAACCGTAACTCCGATTGACGCACGGTTTGAAGCGTTGGAAAGCTTATTCAATTCTATTTATGAATATGGAAATATCCCATTGCTGGAACACCTACAAAAATAAATGAAAATCGATTAAACTCAATGATATTTACACGATAACGCACTATACACCGAAAACGTAAAGTAAATGTAATTACGAACAAAGCGGGGTTTATTCGTACAATATTTACCACAAAGCAATGATAAGTGCAACAAAACATATATACAAAAATAGGTACAATTTGCACTTATCAAACTCTCCCCAACTTACCTAATTGTTTGTCCACAAACAAGAATCAAACAAACTTGAAAATGCACAAGCAATATCCAAAGAAAGACGAATCAACAGGTTTTGAAAAACGGAAACGAATGAATGGTTCAAATGACAACGATACACACAAAAAGTAAATACTTACCACTAAACTGCAACGATAACATAGTCACGAAACAAAAGCAAAGTACAAAAGTCATGCCAAAAATTCTAAAACAACACAAGTTCAAATGTGAATCACACCTAGCAAAAACAATCATCGGTAGATGAAAAACACAAAATGAGGTTCTTTCACTCACACAACAATCTTGCAAACAAAAGACTAAATTATGCATACATCCAAAAATCATATTGAAGATACAAATGCAAGAATCACAAGGGCTTTTCAAGGTTGTAACGTGGTCGGGTAAACAAACAAGGGATAATTCCAAAAGCTAATCGAAACAAAAACTTGCCTAAACCTAAGGGAGTGAAAACTCACAAAGATTCACACACAAAATTTCAACCAACTTCTTCCAAAATCCCAAGTGCTACACAACACACAATACTTATTTAGCACAATTGTTGAAACTCTTTTTGTTTCCTTTTTCAAGGATTTTTCTTTTTTCTTTCTTTTTCACTTTTTTTCTTTTCTTTTCTTTGTCATATTTTTCTCTTTTTTCTTTTCTTTTTCAATCCTCATAGAATTCAACCAATGAGTACACACAATCATCCTCTCCCCAACTTGAATTCAACCGCACCATCATGTGAATACTCCCTACTTTCTAAGGCAAGGAAAAAATTCATACAGCAACACAAAAAGTTGAGGGCTCAAGTAAAAACAACAATCAAGATCCACACAAAAATATGAATTTGACACTCATAGACAAGCATCAAGCTCAAACAACATGGATAATGACCAAAGGCTCAAAGGGGTTACAAATGATCACACACTCACAAGGTGAATTGACTATTTGGCTAAGGTGGTTGTGCTCAAAATGAAACAATTGCCTTGATCCTTTTCATGCATTCATATAATCAACACAAATAAAAGATTCAACATAATAAAATCCAGTTATAACAAGAATGTTGGTTCTCCGCGCATATATGAACAATAGAAGGCTACCTCACAAAAAGGTGGGAACTAAAGTGATTCACAATAAGAACAAGTATACAAAAGAATGGATGGCATGGAAGTTTGTAAAATGCCTAAGTATCATGAATATGCTACAGTATAGAAAGCGATAAATACATACCTCGGACGTGTACAAAACTTACAAAGATCATTACCACGCATTCGCAAGTTGAAACGAACCAACTTGGAAAATCACAAAAGCATCCTCAAATAAGTCAATCAAAATCTGTGAGCAAACAACAACCAAAATCTTAGCAGCCTTCGCCCAGCGAAGGAATCATTCGCGACGCGAGCCTTCGCTACATCCTTCGCCCCAGCGAGTTTGAGTGTTTTCAAAAGTGAAAGTTTCTGCCACCCCCTCGCTGGCACCTTCGCCTCGCGAACACATCAGCGAGCATTCGCTGGCTCCCTCGCCCAGCGAATTTACCCAGTTTTCCTACTGAAGGTTTTTGCATACTTTCTGCCACTCCCTCGCTGGCACCTTCGCCAACGTTCGCCAGGCGAACCTTCGCTGGTGACTTCGCCAGAACTCGCTTAGCGAGAACAAGAATTATTAATATAAACAAACGAAAAGAAAGGGAGAAATTTCATTAAACAAGTTGTAAAGTGAAGATTTGAGAAGTTTACGAAAAATCCGAGTACAACTTGTTTAATGAAAGTTCACCACACAACCAAAGAAAATAATACAACATGCTTGTTTTACGTCGTAAGCTCGACGCCTTTACATTTCTTAGCTAGCAAACTCACTTCCTTCATGCCATAGTGATGTCTCACCGCGCAAACCTAAAGTAAGTGTCCTAACCAAACATATGAACAAACAGTTACGGGAACAAAATGTATACAACACTTGAACAAACATAATGGAAATAGACAATATATACGATATATACAAAACTCAAAAACAAAGAAACTATCGCAATGCGATTCAATATCAAAACCAATCCCCGGCAACGGCGCCATTTTGTTGAATGCGGAATAGGGCAAGCAGCAAAAATATTTATTTTCGGAAGAATTCCCTCCGGGATTTATATCGTGTCCACAGAGATCGGTTCGAGGGAAAGAATGCCGTTCGACAATCTCTCGCGTTTATGAGTTTGGATTAAAATGGTTTACAAGTAAAAACAAACAGAAAAGTAAAGATGAACATAAAAAGAGTACATTCTTTGAAGAGAAGAAACCTATCAAGCATGAATATACACTACTCAGAACAAACGTAAACCTATCAATCGGTCGCATTCAACATACAATACTCATCAAAATCATCACGTATCGCTCACAACAAAGGTTATGTCTAACGCACAGTTGAGAGAGCAACCGTATTACTCTCGTCGACGCTCTCGCGCACGACGCCTCGAAACACGGAAGACATTAAGTTCCAACACCATAAAGATTATTATCTAAATCTATCTCTAGAGTCTAGACAATAGATATCCATCCTTAATCAAGATTCATGATGCTTATCTCTAACACAACACAAATCCAAACATAAATGCAAAAAGATCAAGGAAGACATCAATAATGATTTGTAAAGCATATATATTATACAACCATGATCAATACATGTACATAGGTTTAGAGTAACAATACAAACATAACCCACAAAATAGAGAAATACATAGAGAAGAAATGGAGAAAAACCAAACATCTCAAAAGTTGTCGGCTCCGATTGATGAAGGATTCGACTCCGAATCATCCTAATTCATGCTCCAATGTGTTTTCTAGCCTAATTCTACTCAAAAAATGCTATTGGATGGATTTGGAACTAAAAATATCAAACCCATAACTAAAAAATGATGAAAAATGGCTTAAATGGGCAATTCTGCTTTTCCAGGTTCGCCTAGCGAGTCCCCGTTCGCTAGGCGAACGTAAACCGCCTTTCTGTTGAGCTTTTTCACGATTCTAGAACTTTTCGTTCGCCCCGGTTCGCCTAGCGAACAAGCTAGCGAGTGTTCGCTACGGGGGCTCGCCTAGCGAGCATGACAGAAAACCAGAATTTGTTTTCTTCATAACTCTTGAACCGTAACTCCGATTGACGCACGGTTTGAAGCGTTGGAAAGCTTATTCAATTCTATTTATGAATATGGAAATATCCCATTGCTGGAACACCTACAAAAATAAATGAAAATCGATTAAACTCAATGATATTTACACGATAACGCACTATACACCGAAAACGTAAAGTAAATGTAATTACGAACAAAGCGGGGTTTATTCGTACAATATTTACCACAAAGCAATGATAAGTGCAACAAAACATATATACAAAAATAGGTACAATTTGCACTTATCAAACTCTCCCCAACTTACCTAATTGTTTGTCCACAAACAAGAATCAAACAAACTTGAAAATGCACAAGCAATATCCAAAGAAAGACGAATCAACAGGTTTTGAAAAACGGAAACGAATGAATGGTTCAAATGACAACGATACACACAAAAAGTAAATACTTACCACTAAACTGCAACGATAACATAGTCACGAAACAAAAGCAAAGTACAAAAGTCATGCCAAAAATTCTAAAACAACACAAGTTCAAATGTGAATCACACCTAGCAAAAACAATCATCGGTAGATGAAAAACACAAAATGAGGTTCTTTCACTCACACAACAATCTTGCAAACAAAAGACTAAATTATGCATACATCCAAAAATCATATTGAAGATACAAATGCAAGAATCACAAGGGCTTTTCAAGGTTGTAACGTGGTCGGGTAAACAAACAAGGGATAATTCCAAAAGCTAATCGAAACAAAAACTTGCCTAAACCTAAGGGAGTGAAAACTCACAAAGATTCACACACAAAATTTCAACCAACTTCTTCCAAAATCCCAAGTGCTACACAACACACAATACTTATTTAGCACAATTGTTGAAACTCTTTTTGTTTCCTTTTTCAAGGATTTTTCTTTTTTCTTTCTTTTTCACTTTTTTTCTTTTCTTTTCTTTGTCATATTTTTCTCTTTTTTCTTTTCTTTTTCAATCCTCATAGAATTCAACCAATGAGTACACACAATCATCCTCTCCCCAACTTGAATTCAACCGCACCATCATGTGAATACTCCCTACTTTCTAAGGCAAGGAAAAAATTCATACAGCAACACAAAAAGTTGAGGGCTCAAGTAAAAACAACAATCAAGATCCACACAAAAATATGAATTTGACACTCATAGACAAGCATCAAGCTCAAACAACATGGATAATGACCAAAGGCTCAAAGGGGTTACAAATGATCACACACTCACAAGGTGAATTGACTATTTGGCTAAGGTGGTTGTGCTCAAAATGAAACAATTGCCTTGATCCTTTTCATGCATTCATATAATCAACACAAATAAAAGATTCAACATAATAAAATCCAGTTATAACAAGAATGTTGGTTCTCCGCGCATATATGAACAATAGAAGGCTACCTCACAAAAAGGTGGGAACTAAAGTGATTCACAATAAGACAAGTATACAAAAGAATGGATGGCATGGAAGTTTGTAAAATGCCTAAGTATCATGAATATGCTACAGTATAGAAAGCGATAAATACATACCTCGGACGTGTACAAAACTTACAAAGATCATTACCACGCATTCGCAAGTTGAAACGAACCAACTTGGAAAATCACAAAAGCATCCTCAAATAAGTCAATCAAAATCTGTGAGCAAACAACAACCAAAATCTTAGCAGCCTTCGCCCAGCGAAGGAATCATTCGCGACGCGAGCCTTCGCTACATCCTTCGCCCCAGCGAGTTTGAGTGTTTTCAAAAGTGAAAGTTTCTGCCACCCCCCTCGCTGGCACCTTCGCCTCGCGAACACATCAGCGAGCATTCGCTGGCTCCCTCGCCCAGCGAATTTACCCAGTTTTCCTACTGAAGGTTTTTGCATAACTTTCTGCCACTCCCTCTCGCTGGCACCTTCGCCAACGTTCGCCAGGCGAACCTTCGCTGGTGACTTCGCCAGAACTCGCTTAGCGAGAACAAGAATTATTAATATAAACAAACGAAAAGAAAAGGGAGAAATTTCATTAAACAAGTTGTAAAGTGAAGATTTGAGAAGTTTACGAAAAATCCGAGTACAACTTGTTTAATGAAAAGTTCACCACACAACCAAAGAAAATAATACAACATGCTTGTTTTACGTCGTAAGCTCGACGCCTTTACATTGCTTAGCTAGCAAACTCACTTCCTTCATGCCATAGTGATGCCTCACCGCGCAAACCTAAAGTAAGTGTCCTAACCAAACATATGAACAAACGGTTACGGGAACAAAATGTACTTGAACAAACATAATGGAAATAGACAAATATATACGATATATACAAAACTCAAAACAAAGAAACTATCGCAATGCGATTCAATATCAAAACCAATCCCCGGCAACGACGCCATTTTGTTGAATGCGGAATAGGGCAAGCAGCAAAAATATTTTATTTTTGGAAGAATTCCCTCCGGATTTATATCGTAGTCCACAGAGATCGGGTTCGAGGGAAAGAATGCCGTTCGACAATCTCTCGCGTTTATGAGTTTGGATTAAAATGGTTTACAAGTAAAAACAAACAGAAAAGTAAAGATGAACATAAAAAGAGTACATTCTTTGAAGCAGAAGAAACCTATCAAGCATGAATTTACACTACTCAGAACAAACGTAAACCCTATCAATCGGTCGCATTCAACATACAATACTCATCAAAATCATCACGTATCGCTCACAACAAAGGTTATGTCTAACGCACAGTTGAGAGAGCAACCGTATTACTCTCGGTCGACGCTCTCGCGCACGACGCCCTCGAAACACGGAAGACATTAAGTTCCAACACCAGATAAAGATTATTATCTAAATCTATCTCTAGAGTCTAGACAATAAGATATCCATCCTTAATCAAGATTCATGATGCTTATCTCTAACACAACACAAATCCAAACATAAATGCAAAAAGATCAAGGAAGACATCAATAATGATTTGTAAAGCATATATATTATACAACCATGATCAATACATGTACATAGGTTTAGAGTAACAATACAAACATAACCCACAAAATAGAGAAATACATAGAGAAGAAATGGAGAAAAACCAAACATCTCAAAAGTTGTCGGCTCCGATTGATGAAGGATTCGACTCCGAATCATCCTAATTCATGCTCCAATGTGTTTTCTAGCCTATTTCTACTCAAAAAAATGCTATGCGGATGGATTTGGAACTAAAAATATCAAACCCATAACTAAAAAATGATGAAAAATGGCTTAAATGGGCAATTCTGCTTTTCCAGGTTCGCCTAGCGAGTCCCCGTCTCGCTAGGCGACGTAAACCGCCTTTCTGTTGAGTTTTTTCACGATTCTGGAACTTTTCGTTCACCCCCGGTTCGCCTAGCGAACAAGCTAGCGAGTGTTCGCTACGGGGGCTCGCCTAGCGAGCATGACAGAAAACCAGAATTTGTTTTCTTCATAACTCTTGAACCGTAACTCCGATTGACGCACGGTTTGAAGCGTTGGAAAGCTTATTCAATTCTATTTATGAATATGGAAATATCCCATTGCTGGAACACCTACAAAAATAAATGAAAATCGATTAAACTCAATGATATTTACACGATAACGCACTATACACCGAAAACGTAAAGTAAATGTAATTACGAACAAAGCGGGGTTTATTCGTACAATATTTACCACAAAGCAATGATAAGTGCAACAAAACATATATACAAAAATAGGTACAATTTGCACTTATCAGGTTGATAGCTGGAGTTACTACTGCTACTGATTGATACCTTCGCCTTTCCTTTCTGAGAGAGATATTACCAATATCTTGCTCTTTTTTCTTATGGAAAGCACTACCGTATCTTTTGGTACTGCTTGATGGTCCTGTATCTTTGACTAAAACTTTCTTCTCGGACTATCTCTTCAAGGCGTACTCCTATGTTCACCATCTCAGTAAAGTCGTTGGGCGCACTGGTGACCATTCGGTCGTAATAGAATGAGCTCAAGGTTTTCAAAAAGATCTTTGTCATCTCTTTTACCTCAAGAGGGGGACAAATCTGGGCGGCAATTTCACGCCATCTCTGAGCATATTCCTTAAAAGTTTCCTTGTCCTTCTGCGACATGGCTCTGAGTTGATCTCTGTCTGGTGCCATGTCCAGGTTATACTTGTATTACTAAACGAAGGCAGCGCCAAGATATCTGAAAGTGACGATCTTGGTGCGGTTTAAACCCATGTACCATTTGAGTGCGACACCGGTTAAACTATCTTGAAAGTAATAGATCAGTAGCTATTGATTTTCTGTCTAAGTTGACATCTTTTGAGCGTACATCACCAAATGACTTTGAGGGCAAGAGTTGCCTTTGTATTTTTCAAAGCCAGGTACCTTGAATTTGTGCAGTATTTTCACATTAGGGACCAGACAAAGGTCTGCAGCGTCCTTTCCGAATAAAACCTGACCGCGAATGACATGCAGTTCTTTCTGTATCTCCAGGAATTGCTCCTGGAACTCATTCATTCTTTCGTACATATCTTCGTTTCCACCAGGAATTACTTGTGGAATCTGTCCTTCCGGGACAGTGTGTACCACGGGTTGTGGTATAGTCATTACGGCGGTGACTCTTGGTGATTCCCTATCCCGAAGTTTGTAACCTTCAGGAGTTGCTGTCATGACTCTTGCATCTTCGCTTTCCCGAAGTTTGTAACTTTCAGGCCCAGCGGTTCCTGCTGCAGTTTTTGGGTCTTCCGTGACCGGCGGGATATATCCTTCAGGGATAAAGTTGATAGGCATGCCCCAGGGATGATCTTTAGCCATGTTGTACCGTTGATCATACGTCTCCACTATGGGTGTAGATGTGATCTCTGAGATCACAGTCCTTTGTTGTTGTCTCTGAGCTGCTGCCAGAGATTGCATGTCACTGTGAAGTTTTCTCAAATCTTCCTTCAGAGCGTTGATTTCTTCTCTCAGCTCTCTGTTCTCTTCCTCGAGATCATCCATTTTCTTTTGTCGATTGGCCCGAGTATTATACGAATGAGACAGTTTGACTCTCTAGAATCGTGACACAGACGTGAGATTCGAAGGTAAGAAGAATGCGTTATGTGAGAATAATGAATGCAATGATATATATTAATTTGTTTTTAATCAAAAAGAAACTTCAACAAATGGATTGCAAATATCATACAGTGGGGAGACCCCATTTTATTGAACTTGGAAGATTGCAGAAATGGAAATACAGTATTTTACAAAGTGCTATAAAAGGAAAAGTCTAAGCTTATGGATCTTGAGTCCTCTCTGAGGAGAGCTCAGGTGCTGGTTCTGGTATTTTACTTTTCTTTGACCGGGGCTCTTTAGCTATTATCTGGTTGTCATTCCTTTGCCAAGTGAAAGGAGCGAGCAAGTTTCTTCGGTCTTCTTGATTTTCTTCAACATGTTGCTCTAATATCCTAATCAGAGCGTCCTTTTCTTTTAATAGTTGCTGAATTTTGGTACACTCCACATTGAGAATACGATACTTATTCTTCCAAGATTTCTTTTCCCGTTGAACTTTGTTGAGAGTGACCAGGAGTTTTTCCGCATCAGACATAAAATAAAGGACAGATTCCTTTAGCGGAAGAACTTCTTGACGAGGGTAAGGCATCCTTAGCTTGAGGGCTCTAGTTTGTACCTAGTGGAGATAAGGTTCCACCGAGACACAATCTGGTTTTCCTAGAGATTCTCTTCCTTTCCTGTGAACATGTTTCCAGGCATGCACTATTTCTGTCTTTAGTGCCCTGTCATTTTCTCCTTCCTTGAAGAAAAGACCTTCCAGATGAACATTACGCGGGATATGCCTCATCGGGTATCCAAGTTGACGACGAACTAAAACTGGATGATAGTTGATTCCTCCTTTAGTTCCTATGAGGGGTACGTTAGGAAAGTTTCCACATTTGTCGATGATCCTTATCTCGTCATAGATCCGATTGTACCAATCGATGTCAGAGTTGGTAAGAGACATGATTCTCTGTGACCAACGTAGAGTACTCTTATGATCCCAAAAAGCAGCAGACTTGGGTTCATGGGAAGTGAGCCATTTGTATAGCAGGGGTACACAGCATGTGATCATTCCTCCGCTGTACAAATTCCTTAAGTGTACATAATGATAAGTATCTGCAAGCAAGGTTGGTACAGGGTTTCCAATCAGAAATATCTTAATGGCATTGGTATCGACGAAGTTATCGATGTTGGGAAAAAGGAATAACCCATATATGAGTAGAACAAAGATATCTTCGAAAGCAGTTACGTTTCCTACACTGGCAAAGTATAGGGCTTTCTCTATCAAAAACTTGGCCGGTAAACCTTGGATTCCTTCCTTAGTGGTCATATGAGTCCTGACTTCTGACTCGTCCAAATAGATTGCTCTTGCAATGGTTTAATCTTTTGGAATTTCTTCCAGTCCAGAAAAGGGAGCTTGGTCAGTGATGGGTAAATTAGTCAGGTGAGAGTACTCCTCCAGTGTTGGTGCTAGTTGATAATCCGAGAATGTGAAACAGTGATAAACCGGATCGTAGAACTGAATTAGCATAGACAGGATTCCTTCAACTACATGGACCCTTAATAGAGACAGCAGTCCTCCGTACTTAGCTTGAAAGCATCAGGGTTAGTGATCATCCTTGCCAACCCTCTTAAACCCTCTAGTTTTGGAACCTTGAAGGTGTACTTGTGGGTCTTCCTTCTACCGAAATCCATAACGCAATCTTTCTCTCTGATATTTGCAATCATTGTTTTAGTTTAATTTGAAAAAAGAGAGAGACTAGAAAAGAAGATTTTCTTTGTTTAAAAGTTTTTTTAAATGAATGCATGAATGCAACACATAAAAACATAGAAAAAACATGGGTTCAAAGGTTCAGCGTCACGAGCATGGAGTCATGGCTCTACCCATCCCCAAAGGTTGTACTATGGTGAATTTTTGTACCTGTCCTCAAAATCATTGACCCCCCTTGGGACAACAACAGCAAGTTGGTTCACCCGAGCGAGCTGTAGCATCCTAGGGTAATCTCAATTGAGTGTAGCATCACGTGTCAACTATTTTTGATAGCTACCGCACTACTAAATAGCCACATGGTTACTGTCTACTAAATCCTTAGTTTCACGGATACCACATTGGGACAATCTGCCTTCACAATGGAGTCGTTAAGTATTGAATCCACAAAGGGTATCTCCACTGATTTGATGGTCTACCGGGACAGCTTATTCGATATTCACTCCCTGTAAGACCGCCTGTCTCTGCCATCACCTATCTTAGGTATCACTCAAACTTTCCGCATGCGACATCACTCGCATTCCCATTAGCAGAAAAATAAACACGAATATCAAGTAGGAAAAGCGATATATATATATATATATATATATATATATATATTATGATTCCTAAAACTAACATCCTAGACCTCTTAAGAGCTATAATCCTAGTCCTAAATAGACAAAAATAAGTCCCCAGCAGAGTCGCCATTTATCTTAAGCGTGTGATTTTTGTCGGTGACGCGACCACCTTATCGTAAATGGTTTTCTCCTCACCGCAATGAGGAGGAGTGGGGTGCTACTTTCTGATTTCTTATTTATCCCGTGAAGCTGGAAGGGAAATGGAAGCTATCTAAAACTAACCTTGCACGCGAATGTTTAACTAAACAAACGCTTAAAGAGATTCGAGGAGTTCGGGGTCAGGTTATACAATGGGGAGTTGTCAATTACCCATCCTATATGTGGTTATCCACAGGTTTTTAGTTTTAGGTTCTGCTTTATACTTGATGGTGTTTATCTATTGATGGGTTGGGAAAGTTTCTTCTTTGGGAAATATGAGAGATGGAGAGAGTTTTTGATGATTTTTGGTGAGGTATTGGACCTCATGTTTGATTGGTATGAAGGTACTTGGACCTAAAGTTTTATGTGAAGGTACTGGACCTAGAGTTTTTGATTGGTATGCTTGCTAAGATTTCGCAATCTTATGCCTACGTATTCCTGTTTAAAAGAAATAGGGAAATCAGAGCAATCGTAGTTCCTCCTATTCTATGGGAGGAAAAGATGATGTTTTGGTGTCTTGTTCAAAGCCCAAGATTGAAGCTAAAAGGTTGAGTATTTGTGTCTTGCTCAAAGCCCAAGATTGAAGCTAAAAGGTTTGACTGAGAAAGACTTTGTCATCTCTAAAGGGAGACATCTCGTCTTTTTATCACAGTTGTTGGGTGACTGATTATAAAGGAGGATTACTTTAACTGGGATATGAGAATCCAGCAATGCCATAAATTACTTTATAGGGGATTTGTCCTGAAGGAGAAAACTTTAACTCAGTGTTGAGCAATGCCATTTTTCCTTTGGAATCTTTCATGCTAAGAGAGGGACAGTGGAGTGGATGTAAATAATCCAGAGGCTTGCCGCTTACAGCAATTATATGAAAGAAGGAAGTTTGCCAGGATAAGAGATGGACGACAGCTTGGATTTTTGAATCAACAAGTATGCCACTTACAACAGTTATCTGGGATTAGGGTTTGTTTGATTTGTTTGTTTTGATGTGTGATAACACAGAGAAATGTCTTCCTACAGAGAATTTTTGATTTCCTCTGAAGGGATATTGATTTTTGTGTGCCTTGATCAAAGCCCAAGGTTGAAGCTAAAACGTTGATTGACTCCACTGAGGAAGTCCTTATACAAAGCCTAAGAGGAGGCTAGAAAAGGCTGACTCAACAAGAGAGTGTTTATATATGTCTTGTACAAAGCCCAAGATTGAGGCTAAAAGAGACTGACTCCTTTGGGGACATCATTATACCAAGCCTAAGAGGAGGCTAAAAGTTTGACTTTACCGGGGAAAATATTCTGTCTATCTTGTACAAAGCCCAAGATTGAGGCTAAAAGGGATTTTGACTCTGCTGGGGAGGGTTTGTATATGTCTTGTACAAAGCCCAAGATTGAGGCTGAAAAGAAGACTGACTCGGTGGGAAAGAAATCTTTATCTGTCTTGTACAAAGCCCAAGATTGAGGCTAAAAGAGACTTTACTGACTCGGCTGAGGATATTTTAGGTGTCTTATACAAAGCCCAAGATTGAGGCTGAAATGAGTTTTACTCTGCTGAAGAGTGTTATCTGTCTTGTACAAAGCCCAAGATTGAGGCTGAAAAGAGGATTGACTCTGCTTAGGAAATTTATATGGTGTCTTGTACAAAGCCCAAGATTGAGGCTGAAAAGGGTTGACTCAACAAGGGAGTGTTTTCGTTTTGTACCATTGACTCAACAAGAGAGTGTGGAAAGGTGATTGACTCAACAAGAGAGTCTGAAAAGGTTATCTCGGCTGGGGAAAATCATTCTACACAGCCCAAGAGGAGGCTGACTATGCTGAGGAAAGGAAGGATCATTATACAAAGCCTAAGAGGAGGCTAACTTCTGCTGAGGATTATTGAGATCCAGAGGAAGGTCCAAATGGGGAATCAACTCTTGCTGAGGGTTTACAGAAGAGTTTGAGATATCAGATGCCTTGAGGTTCTGATTTGGGATAGTGTTATCCTGATGATAAGCTGACCTTGACTGGGGAATTTTTAGGAGAAATATTGGGTTTTAGCTCTGCTGGAGATTTATTAAAATGACCAGGGTTTCTCCTATGTTTGTGGTGAACTTGAGAATGTCTTTGAGACTCAAGAGGAGATTAGACTGTCCAAGTCTACTGGTATGGAAAAGTTTATCTTTGTATGATGCCCAAGAGGAGGCTGGTGTTTTAAGGGATGAGAATTAACCCTAAATTGGTCTTATGTTTTGATACTGGAAAAACTACTCTAGCAAAGGATGACTAAGTTCTATCTTATACCTTTAAGAGGTCTTCAGGGTCCTTGTATTAAGCCCAAGAGAAGGCATGAGAACTTCTAAGAAGCCGGAGGGTCCTTGTACAAAGCCTAAGAGGAGGCGGGGATGCTTTTAGGAAGCATGTGGGTCCAAACCTAAGAAGAGTTCAAGAAAAGTTTCACCGGGAATAATCTTTTCTTTAGTGAACAGTTCTAGGGTTTGAAGAAATTCAAGAGAGGTTTCACCGGGAATTAATCCTCTCTGGGGGAAATGAATTTCTTTGACAATTTCTAATAGTGACAGTCTGAGAAAAGTTTCACCGGGAATAATGCCTTTCTCTTTGTTCCATATTGTTTAGGTCTAAGAGAAGGCAAGATTGTATCTGGAATTCCTATGGGGAACTAGTTTTGACTGTATTTAAGAGCGACCAACTGGCTTTACCTAGTTCTAGACCTAGTTGCTGGGGAAAACTCTAAGCAGATATACTAGTATATATACAGCTGATATATGACAAGTATTTAAAAGGATATGAAAGAAGAACTTACAGGTGAGCAAGCTTTCAGCAATACAATTATATATATGAAAGCAAGTAAATGAAAGATGATAAAACTTACAGGCGAGCAAGCTTCCATTGTAACAGCTGTATGGTTAGTTGTTCAAGAAATTAAAGAAAGTTTTGATAACAACTATGAGTTTGAACCCAAATCAAAAGGGAAGTTGTTTTTGAAAAGAAGATTGGGGCTTATACTCAGGGTGAGGCCCAGATAAAAAACAGTAATCATACCATTGTTTTGTAAACTGTACTGGGACTTATACAATGACTGAGGCCCAAAGAGGTGTTATTTACAAAGAGGGTTAGGTATTACAACTCAAGGAGAGGCCCAGAAAGGATTGAAAAGGAAAAGAAATGGGACTTACAACACAAGGGTAGGCCCAATTGATTTTGTTTTGAAATGGCGATCACGCCGAGATTTTTGAAATCGCAGTGGGACTTATACAATGACTGAGGCCCAAAAAGGTTTTATATTTACAAGGGATGGGTCTTACACTCTATTAGAGGCCCAAAAGTATATTTTTGTACAAGAGATGGGGCTTACAACTCAAGGAGAGGCCCAGATGAAAAACGATCGCACCGTTATTTTGAAAATCGTACTGGGACTTATACAATGATTGAGGCCCAAAATTATTTATGTACAAAGGGGGTTGGGTCTTACACTCTATTAGAGGCCCAAAGTGTTTGAAAATTTAAAATCGAGAGGAAACCCTAATTTTAAATTAAAATGTCATTTTTCAAAGGAAATTAAATAAAAAAATGATATAAAATACCAAATATATTCAAAAACAAGTTGTACACTTTGAAAAATATTTTGAAAAATCATGTTTGATCACATGAAAGTTTGAAATTCAATTGGCTTTGAAAGATCAAAGTGGGAATTTCATTTAAAAATTGTTTTAAAACAATAAAAATGAAATTAATTACAAAATTCTAACTATATTAAATAAATAATATAAATTGGATTTTTTTTGTAGAATAAAATATTTAATTATTTTTGTGAATTTTGGGAAAAAGAATCAACTCAAAAACACAAATATTCAGAGAGAAATTAATTTTTGAATCAATTAAACAAAATAGCTAAAATTCAAAAATTTGAATTATGGCGCCAAGAACACTTGGTTCTTGCCCGTGCCCTCTGTTTTTCCAGATTTGCGTTTTCCCACTTTTCTCAATGATTTCTCAATGGTTTTGCATGATTCAAGTGCCAATCTTGTTCGTTTTTGAACAAGGATCACAACCATATAGTTTAATTGCATTTATATTAAGTGTGAAGAAAGAAATCAACAGAAAACCTCAAGAACCCTAATTTCAGCATGAACACAATGAAATTATATACACGATGGATTCATGGCAATTGATTGAGGGTTATTACTCTACAAACATGCATAAACAAGATGGTAACTCAAAAATTCATTTATGATGCATGAATTATAGAGTTTGAAGGGTTCAGGCCTACCTCTTGCAACTGGTGATCGAGTTTGATGATGGAGGTGTTGCAGCTAGGTTCCAATGATCTGGACAGCTTCCTTAGGTGCCATGGAGTGTGTTTGAATGCTTGGAGTGGATTGAAATGAGCTGGAACTTGATGTGGCACCTCAACTGCAACTCTGTCAAGAACTTGAGCAATTGGCTGATGATTTTGTGATTTTGATGTTCCAGATGTGATTTTGTGTTATGGATCACTCATACATGATGTTTATGAGGTGTGTGTGTGATTGGTTTGGTTAGAATCACTCTCAATCTCAAAACCCGATAGTGACTTGAGTTAGAAGGCAAAAAATAGAGTGAAAGGGAGAGTTTGAGGAAAGCATCAGTTTGGGTGCTTTGGTGTGCTCAAACTGATCATAATTGAGGTCTATTTATAGTGTGTTAAGTTTGTTTTGGCAGCAATAGTGTGTGGCAACTACAGCAGGTCTGTGGCCAATGTGGATCAAATGGAATCTCAAGTCTCCTCTAGCCATTGACTTGAGGTTAGGGCACAGGCCTATGGTCACCTGGTTCAGAGATAAGGCTTGACTCATTCAGTTAAGCTTTCCTCAGTTCATGCCACCATGATGCATCCATTGAATGCATTGAAACAAAATTGGAGTCTTTGCACTTTTAGGCTTTTTTAGGTTTGGCGTGGCTATATGTAGATCCTTGGACTTGGGAGGCTTGGGGATCAGATCATTCTCCTTTTGTTTTATCCTCAGATGTGTCCAAATGTATGACAAGGCTTGGAGTTTTCCAAATTTGCCAAATCGAGCAAATGCACAAAATCTGCCTTGTACAAGACAGTTGGAAATGGTGATTTTGAAGGGATCATATCTCCCTGCTTAGGTTGAGTTATGGGAGGCTCTTGTGCTTTTTAGAAAGCCCTCATATGATACAAAACATGTGTGATCATAGTTTGTTTTGAAACTATTTGGATCCAACTGAAAAAACCTCATGAACATTGATGTTCAAGGCTGGTAACTTAGGCAGATTTTCACTAAGTGTTGAAAAAAGTGTCAGTTTCATGTTTTTGTCATTTTGATCACTCCATAACTCAAAATCCATAAAGAATTGGAGTTGTAGGTTGTTGAAGCTTTTGTAGAGTGTAGCAAGACCTACAAATCCAGCTTTGGATCACCCAAAATGGTTGCTTGGATCTCAAGTTATGATCCTTGGAAGTTGGTACCAAAATCACTTTTGTTCCATAACTTAGAAAATTTTTGGTTTCTCAAGGTTGCCCCTTTTGCAAGAAACCTCACTTTTCTTGATTTTTCTTGATGGATGATGATCAATATCATACGTTAACATAGTTTTGGACTTAGGGGAACCATATTTGTGAAAAATTCCAAAAAGTCAAACTTGATTTTAGGCACAGTTGACTTTTTATCGGATGAAATCCAAACTGTGCGATCCTTAGTGAAATCAATTCCTTGATCTAAATCAAACCTAATGGATGGATTCCATAGGTATTATAGGGTGTATTGAATCATGTCCCAAGGTTTGGGAGCATGTCTTGGTCAAAAGTCAAAGGCACAGTTGACTTTTTCCTCAAAACCCTAATTGTGGTCCAGATGAAATTGAAAATTGTGAATCAAGTTTCTTGGATCAATCCATTGTTGCAAATGGATCAATGTGGTGTATTGGAGGCCCTCAAATCATGTCTTGAGGTCTTGGCTTAGGTTTTGTCCCTAAAGTCAACTTAGGGGTGAATTAGGTCAAGAAACCCTAATTCCTGATTTTTTGGTAAATGCAACCCCTGAGGTTAAATTGACTTGATGATTGGGTCCATGAGGTCCCTTGGAGTATCTTGGGTGGTGCTTTGAAGCATTGCGTCATGCCCAGAGGAAAATTTTCATCTGGAAGCCTTGGTCGACCAAAACCCTAATTTGGTGACACTAGCGATCTTGAGGCTTGATCCACTTGGAATGTTGCAACCTTGTGCTTGATTTTTGATGTGGGAGTCCTCTTGATCCTTTATAGGTGTTTAAGAGGTTAGACAAGTTGAAGATCATGTCATTCCTTGATTGATGTTTGACAATCCTTAAGGAGATTGATGAGGAATAACGGTACATCCATATTGCGATGATGATTTTCACAATGATGGGAAATCTTGGTGGTCAAAATTTGGGGTATGACACCAAAGAACTAATGTCATTTGGAAATGTTATTTCTTTGATTCTGTGGTTGGCATTTATTTTGCTAAAACTTTTTCTAGCAGCAAGATGTTGAAACAAGATGTTCTAATTTGCTGCACTCAACATGTCAAATGAAGATGTCCCATACCTGCTCATAGGACATCGTGTCTGGATTCAGTTTAAAAAGTAGATTCTGTTGCTGAGAATTGTTACTGAATATTCTGTGAATAATTGGTTATCCTATGTGGCATCCAAAGCATTTTTGGATTGTGCTTTTATGTTGGTTTTTCGGATTTTTAGCTGTTTCTAATTATGGAGACATATTAGGAAACTTTGGATTGAAGTCCTATTTTGTTGGAGTTAATTTTGCAGATTTATGAGCAGTCTATTTGCTGCGTTTTTGAAGCCCAATCCAGTCCAGATTAAATGCTATATATTGACTAGTGTTAACCTAGTTTAGGTGTGGAACTTACTTGTATTTTTGTTAGGGTTTTCGTGTGTTATTTGTGAGCCTAACTGGTATCTTTCTGATAACAGTATAAGGACTGGTTTTTCTGTTGTAAGTTCTGTCAGTTACTCATAAGCTTTTAAGCATTGAGTTTCTTGTGTGTCAATTCTCATAAGCTTTGAAGTATTGAGAATTGTGTGTTTTGAAAGTGTGACTTTCGGTTTGTTACTTGTGTGGAAAGAAACCAATCACGGGTTGTGATTGAAGAGGGATTTGAGGAGGGCCTCATACCTAGGTGAGTCTTAGGTAGAAGTCATAGGAAGGGTAGTGATTAAGTGAGCATATTATAATAGGGTGTTGTATGATCTGTGAATTGATATTGTCGTATATTGATTTCGTCCCTGGCTTCGTAGCCCCCAGAGTAGGATTGTTGATCCGAACTGGGTAAACATATCACTGTGTTCTTTACTTTTTGCACTGTTACTTTTATTGTTATCTTGTTCATTGTGTTGGATATCAGTGTCTCAACATCTTTGTAGAACATCTAATATCTGTGCCAAAATTTCAATTGGTATTAGAGCTTGCACCCTTGTTAGGTTCTGGGTGAGATTCAGGGAAGGTACTTTCTGGTACAATGGACAAGGATGAAGGATTTTTGAACAAACCACCTCTGCTTGATGGTTCCAACTATGACTATTGGAAACCAAGGATGATAGCATTCATCAAATCCATGGATGATCAAGCATGGAAAGCTGTTATAAAAGATGGGAACCCCCAAAGGTTAAAGATGAAAAGGGTACCCCTACTGATGTGGTGAAGGAAGAGGAAGACTGGGATGATGCAGACTATAAAGGGTCCGTGGGAAATTCCAAAGCCATGAATGCATTGTTTAATGGTGTCAACAAGAATATTTTCAGGTTGATTGAACATTGCACCATTGCAAAAGAGGCGTGGGAGGTCTTGAAGGTTGCTCATGAAGGGACTTCAAAGGTGAAGATGTCAAAACTTCAGCTTCTCACTAGCAAGTTTGAGAGTTTGAAGATGAAGGAGGATGAGAGCATTCATGATTTTCACATGAACATTATTGAGATAGCTAATGCATCAAGTGCCCTAGGCGAAAAGATGTCTGACAGCAAACTGGTCAGAAAAATCCTCAGATCTTTACCTAAGAGATTTGACATGAAAGTGACTGCTATAGAGGAAGCTGAGGATATAGACAAGATGAAAGTGGATGAACTTGTGGGATCTCTTCAAACATTTGAATTAGGGATCAGTGAAAAGTCTGAAAAGAAGAAGAGCATAGCTTTTGTGTCAAATGTTGGTGACTCAGAAGATGAGGGTGACCTGGTCAGAGATGAAGGGGTGTCTAAAGATCTGGTATTTCTTTGAAAACAATTTAACAAAGTGTTGAAAAGGATTGACTGGAAGTCGAGAGCAAATGCTCAGAACAAGTCACTCGACATCAGTAAAAATCAGGATGGAGGCAGAAGGTCCAGAACTGAAGAAGACTCCAATCACGGGAAGAGAGTTCAGTGTTTTGAATGTGAGGGATTTGGGCACATAAAGACTGAGTGTCCCACGTATCTCAAAAGGCAGAAGAAGGGCTTATCTGTGTCTTGGTCAGAAGGGGAGTCTGAGAGTGATCTTGAAGAAGAATCGGAAAAATTGGTAATAGCCCTGACCGGGATATGTAAGGCTGATGGAGAAACTACTTGTGAATCTGACTCTGACAAAGAATCTTATATTGGAGAACTCACTAAGGAAGAAGTCTTCACCGGGTTCTCAGAGTTGTGTATCAAGAATGAAGAAAGGTGCCAGATAATATTAGAACAGAAGGTTCTGATAGCTCAACTAGAAGCTGAGAAGGAAGAACATCTATCAATCATTGCTGATCTGAAAGAGGAGGTTGTATGGCAAAAGTCAAAACTTGACAATATGACCAAATCTATAAGAATGCTGAATAATGGTACCACGCAGCTGGATGAGATTCTTCAGACTGGGAGAGATGCTGGAAATGTGCAAGGCCTTGGTTTTAACAATCAATCAGAGAACTACAAGAAGCCTGTATTAAAGTTTGTTCCTCAGAAAATAAAGCAAGAAGAGGGGATGTCAAGTCACATGTCTCAACATCAGATGAAGCATCAGAAAAGAGTATATAGTTCAAAGTATAAACCATGGAAATGTCATTACTGTGGAAAGATTGGTCACTTAAAGTCCGTTTGCTACAAGCTGCACGGCTATCCCAAAACTGCTCATCAACAAAATAAAGGACAGAGTTGGGCTAAAGTAAAGAGAAGATGGACTCCTAGAAAAATGATGGCTGGTCTCATAGCACATACCTCTCTTAGAGCATCTGCAAGGGAAGATTGGTACTTTGACAGTGGGTGTTCAAGACACATGACTGGTGTGAAGAAATTCTTGTCAGATATCAAGCCTCACTCCACCAATTATGTCACTTTTGGGGATGGATCAAAGGGTGAAATAAAAGGTGTTGGAAAGCTGGACTACACAGGACAACCAAATCTGGATCGTGTTCTATTTGTCAAAGGGCTGACCGCAAATTTGATCAGTATAAGTCAACTGTGTGATGTAGGTCTCAAAGTGAATTTCACTAAATCTGAATGCCTAGTAACCAATGAGAAAGATGAAGTTGTTATGAAGGGAACCAGGTCTAAGGATAACTGCCATCTGTGGAATCCTCAAGAACCAGAGAGTTTGTCTACCTGTTTGATGTCAAAGGAAGATGAAACCAAACTGTGGCATCAGAAATTGGGTCACTTACACATGAAAGGGATGAAGAAAGTTATGTCAAGTGAAGCTGTTAGAGGTATTCCCAAGCTGAAGATTGATGAGGATAAAATATGTGGTAAATGTCAAGTTGGGAAGCAAACAAGGGTGTCACACAAGAGGCTTCAACATCTTACGACAACTTCTAGAGTTCTGGAACTGCTTCACATGGACTTAATGGGACCTATGCAGGTTGAAAGTCTTGGTGGGAAGAAGTATGCCTATGTTGTCGTTGATGATTACTCCAGATTCACCTGGATAAACTTTATCAGAGAAAAGTCTGAAGTATTTGCAGCCTTCAAAGAGTTGTGTCAAAGGATTCAACGGGAAAAAGATTGTGGTGTTGTTCGAATCAGAAGTGACCATGGGAAAGAATTCGAAAACAGCAGGTTTGAAGAGTGTTGCTTATCTGAAGGAATCACTCATGAATTCTCATCACCGATCACTCCTCAGCAGAATGGTGTGGTGGAACGCAAGAACATGACTATACAAGAATGTGCAAGAGTCATGATTCATGCCAAAAAGTTTCCATATCATTTTTGGGCTGAAGCCAAGAATACCGCTTGCTACATACACAATAGGGTGACTATCAGATCAGGCACTTCTGTCACTCTTTATGAGCTATGGAAAGGTAGAAAGCCTAATGTGAAGTATTTCCATGTGTTTGGGAGTAAGTGCTACATCTTGGCAGATCGTGAGCAGAGGCGAAAGATGGATCCTAAGAGCGAGGAAGGGATATTCTTGGGATACTCTACAAATAGTAAGGCATATAGGGTATTTAATTCCAGAACTAAGGTGATGAGGGAATCCATAAATGTGGTGGTTGATGACTCTGGGAAAGACGAAGATGTCCCAGATGATGTTGGAGCATGCCTTCCTATGAACAATGAAGTCTCACAAGACATTGAGCCCGTAGAAAATAATGCTCATGAAACTGACACTAGACCTGAGAATGAAGAGGTAGAGGAAGCTAACAAGGGACCCTCTATAAGGATTCAGAAGGATCACCCAAAGGAATTGATTATTGGAAATCTGAATGAAGGTGTAAGAACCAGAACGAGGGAGACTGTGTCAAATGCATGTTTTGCTTCAAAGATTGAACCAAAGAATGTCAAAGAAGCATTGACAGATGAGTTCTGGATAAGTGCTATGCAAGATGAACTTTGTCAATTCAAGAGAAATGAAGTTTGGGAACTGGTACCACAACCAGCAGGAACAAATGTGATTGGAACAAAATGGGTTTATAAGAATAAGTCTGATGAACAAGGAGTTATTACCAGGAATAAAGCCAGATTAGTTGCTCAAGGATACACACAGCTAGAAGGAGTAGACTTCGATGAAACATTTGCTCCTGTGGCTCGATTGGAATCCATCAGATTGCTGCTAGGAGTGACATGTTTGTTTAAATTCAGATTGTTTCAAATGGATGTTAAAAGTGCCTTCCTAAATGGCTATCTTAATGAGGAAGTCTATGTTGAGCAGCCTAAAGGGTTTGTGGATCCAAATTTTCCTGATCATATTTTCAAGCTGAAGAAGGCTTTGTATGGGCTGAAACAAGCTCCACGAGCTTGGTATGAAAGACTGACTGAGTTCTTAGTCAACCATGGATACAAGAAGGGTGGTATTGATAAAACGCTTTTTGTCAAGGAGAAGGATGGGAAACTAATGATTGCTCAGATTTATGTAGATAATATTGTGTTTGGTGGGATGTCGGATGAAATGGTCCAACATTTTGTCAACCAAATGCAGTCTGAATTTGAGATGAGCTTGGTAGGTGAATTGACCTATTTCCTTGGATTACAAGTCAAGCAGATGGAATATTCCATTTTTATTTGTCAGAGCAAATATGCGAGGAACATTGTGAAGAAGTTTGGACTGGATAATGCCAAGCATAAGAGAACTCCTGCTCCTACTCACTTGAAGTTATCCAAAGATGAAAAGGGAGTGAATGTTGAACAAAGTTTGTACAAAAGCATGATTGGCAGTCTGCTGTATCTTACAGCAAGTAGGCCAGACATAACATTTGTTGTTGGTGTGTGTGCAAGATACCAAGCAAAACCCAAGGTCAGTCACATCAATCAAGTTAAGAGAATTCTTAAGTATGTGAGTGGTACATGTGATTATGGGTTGTTGTATTCCCATGACTCAAGTCCCATTTTAGTAGGTTACTGTGATGCTGATTGGGCTGGAAGTGCTGATGATAGGAAGAGTACCTCTGGAGGATGTTTCTTTTTGGGAAATAATCTTATTTCGTGGTTTAGTTAGAAGTAAAATTCTGTATCTCTATCTACTGCTGAAGCTGAGTACATAGCAGCTGGAAGTAGTTGTACTCAACTGGCGTGGATGAAGCAAATGTTATCTGAGTATAATGTCACACAAGATGTCATGTCATTATTTTGTGACAACCTGAGTGCTATTAATATTTCCAAGAATCCTATTCAACATAGCAGGACTAAGCACATTGATATCAGGCATCACTTCATCAGAAAACTTGTGGAGGATAAAGTCATAACTCTTGAGCATGTGAGCACAGAAAATCAGCTTGCTAACATATTTACCAAGGCTCTGGATGCAATTCAGTTTGAAAACCTGAGGAGCAGACTTGGGGTTTGCATTCATAAAGAACTATAGCAATTAATGTTCCTTCTGGCTGCCAGATTGGAAAGATTAAAGGAGGTTCTGGTAGTGCAGTGTGTGAATAAAGGGAAAATGATGAAGTTTGTGCATGTCACTTGGTCATGTGATGTGGTGTGCATCTACTCTCTGATGCTGTTTATTCTGGTATATGATTTGACCATTTCTCCAATATTAATAACTGTTCTACTTGCCTTTGTCGTATTTCTGGCTAAAAAGGGGGAGTAGTATGTTTGTGTGTGGTGTGTTTGTGTTGCTGCAGTAGTTGAGGGGGAGAATATGGAATGTTTGTGTTGCTGCAGAAGTTGAGGGGGAGAATGTGGAATGTTTGTGTTGTATGCAGTTGAAGGGGAGTGCTGCTATGCTATTTTTTTGCTGCTATGTGTGCTGTGTGTTGGTATTTCGCTGCTGTCTCTGATATGGATTTTTTTGTGTGTGCTTCTTTGCAAGTTTTAGTTGGTGTGTAGTTTTAGCCAAAATAAGCCAAAGGGGGAGATTTGTATTTCTTTGATTCTGTGGTTGACATTTATTTTGCTAAAACTTTTTCTAGCAGCAAGATGTTGAAACAAGATGTTCTAATTTGCTGCACTCAACATGTCGAATGAAGATGTCCCATATCAGCTCATAGGACATCGCGTCTGGATTCAGTTTAAAAAACAGATTCTGTTGCTGAGAATTGTTACTGAATATTCTGTGAATATTTGGTTATCCTATGTGGCATCCAAAGCATTTTTGGATTGTGCTTTTATGTTGGTTTTTCGGATTTTCAGCTGTTTCTAATTATGGAGACATATTAGGAAACTTTGGATTGAAGTCCTATTTTGTTGGAGTTAATTTTGCAGATTTGTGAGCAGTCTATTTGCTGCGTTTTTGAAGCCCAATCCAGTCCAGATTAAATGCTATATATTGACTGGTGTTAACCTAGTTTAGGTGTGGAACTTACTTGTGTTTTTGTTAGGGTTTTCGTGTGTTATTTGTGAGCCTAACTGGTATCATTCTGATAACAGTATAAGGACTGGTTTTTGTGTTGTAAGTTCTGTCAGTTACTCATAAGCTTTTAAGCATTGAGTTTCTTATGTGTCAATTCTCATAAGCTTTGAAGTATTGAGAATTGTGTGTTTTGAAAGTGTGACTTTCGGTTTGTTACTTGTGTGGAAAGAAACCAATCACGGGTTGTGATTGAAGAGGGATTTGAGGAGGGCCTCATACCTAGGTGAGTCTTAGGTAGAAGTCATAGGAAGGGTAGTGATTAAGTGAGCAGATTATAACAGGGTGTTGTATGATCTGTGAATTGATACTTTCGTATATTGATTTCGTCCCTGGCTTGGTAGCCCCCAAAGTAGGATTGTTGATCCGAACTGGGTAAACATATCACTGTGTTCTTTACTTTCTGCACTGTTACTTTTATTGTTATCTTGTTCATTGTGTTGGATATCAGTGTCTCAACATCTTTGTAGGACATCTGATATCTGTGCCAGAATTTCAGGAAACATATCTGAAAACTCGCACACCACTGGCAGGTCAACAACAACAACTTTAGTCTCAAATTTAAAAGAAGCAAAAATAGAAAAAACTTGAGCCTCATATATCAAGAGCTTCTCCACTTGGTTAGCAGACGTAAACCTTCTTACTCTTCAAACTCAGGAAACAACATTGTCTCATCCAAAACCTTCACTTTTGCAATCAGCGACACGCTAAACCAACCCTCCACATCTAAAACATCTTTGAGAAGAAGAAGCTTCTCGCCCACTTGTTTCAATCCTTCTCCTGCTAGAAAGTGGTTAGGAAAGAAAAACGAGCATCAATAGTGTTCACACACATGTCGCATACAAGGGCACAAATTATTTCACAACCTAGGTTGAATGGACTAACCTGCTCTGATACCAACTATGTAACACCCTAAACCCCTAAAAACTCTTAATTAAATAAAAAACAATTTTCATATTTATACAGCATGGGTGTCACACATCTCCCTCAAATAAACATGTTTCTCAAGAAAAAAACTTTATAACAACGTAGCAGAAATTTAAGTCATTTTATTTCAATTGAAAAACAACTCAACATAATTAAATAAATTCATAAATCTCAAAATATAACAAATAACGAAACTTGTCCCGATGTTACACTATCATAGTGACACTGCGGAAAACTAAACTCAAAACAGTAAACATAAAGAAGTCGGCATTTATGCAAATCCTTCAAACAAGCAAGCATCTAGTGCTCCTCTACCTGAGTACCTACAATACCAGCATAACAAACAACACAACAACAAAAAGGGGTGAGAATAAATTCATTGATCTTATTGATGTATTAAACAACAATGATAGTTTCAAATAATAATAACATTAACAAAAGAATTAATGCACACCCACAATCAATTACAATGCAAACAAAATATCAGCTCTGTAGTTCCCTATGAACTACTCAACTCAAAATATGCTATACAATTATAACTCAAATCATATAATCATTTAATATTCAGACATACTCATCAACAGAGAAAAATTATTACTCATGTCAGCCCATCAATAGGGTAAGATAACAATTACTCACAAGGAAACTCTAGCCTTATCAAAACAACTTTGAACCTATCAGATTATTCAAATTATAACTCACACTTTTCAATAATGTTACTATAAATTACTTGACAACTCAATTTTAATTCTATTGGCTTATCGACCTTAAACAAATAATAATATAATTCAAAAAGTAGCCTTATAATGCCAAAAAGCATCAAACTCAACTCAAGTGTATCCTAGATTATGATATTAAACTCTAAAGAACTCAAAAACAAATCTGACAACTCTATAACAACTCTTAGAACTCTATTGTAACAAATATGACTCTTGAACTTATAAAAAAGGTAACGAAAAGTCAAGGAAATCACAAACTCCTCAAAACTCGCTGAACCGGACTGCAAAACTCACAGTTGTCGACTGTCGACCCAATTTTTTTTTTTTTTTTTTTTTTTTGAAAAAAATGCCATTTGGAATTTTTCTAAATTTTTATATAATTTTTTCCAACAACACCGATCAACAAATGCGTAATCACAGTGCAACATATAACAACATGGCATTAGGAAGGATTCAAGCAAAACAATATAATAGTACTCACAAATCAAACAGAAGGGTTTGAGGCAAATCTTTTTGCCACAAAGAAACAACACAAATACAAAATTGAAAAGAAAAGATATGAAGGTAAGGATACCTAACTATCCAAAATGATATGGGGTTATTTCTTTATTTTGCGTGGACTTTTGGCCTCCGTAAATTATTTTTCGAGGGTTATGAAAACTGCTATAGATATGATTTCCACTATATATTTGCAAAGGTTTTAGGTGACCTTTGATATCTTATTTACACTTCGAATATTTGTTTTGCAATAGTTTAAAATCCAGTAATTTATTTCTAATTAAAAATAAATAAAACATCAAACATATCAAGTCTTACAGTAGGCAAAGTTTCAATACACCACAATATATAAGAAACACACCTTGAATACAACAAAATTAAAGTAATATAGTAAGGTGACATTATCAAATGGATTATGCATTTAGATTATTCAATGAATTATTCAATGAATTATGCACTCCAGATACATTAATGTGTCATATAAATTAATTTTTAAAGTAATCTAAAAGTTCAACTTTTTTTCGTAAATAGGACCAGAGGTAGTAAGCAATTAGAGGCTGACAAATCCAATCAAGCAAACATGTGACATAATCATTTCACCAAAAATAAGCCTCACTAAGTTTTCTAGCTAGCTTCTTCACCTCTTCTTCGTGTATGAGAGTGTCATTAGGCTTTAATCTCCATCAAACAAAACGTAGCTATAACATATCTTTAATAGACATCCATTTTTCTCCATCTTCAACTTTTATAATACTAATCTTCATACACTTCCAATCTTATGAACCTACAAGTAAAGCATTTTAATATATCAAAATTGGTTACCTCATTGTCATTCAAAATGGAGGTAACGAATTGAATTGAATCTCTTAACTAAATAAAAAATGGAAAGAACAAGTTAATGTTTATTCAAATTTTTGTGAAAGTTGTAAAGGAAAATAGGAGAATGATAGTTGATAAATACTCCTTCAAATGTAATAAAGCCCCTTATTGTAACCCCGCACTCAGAAAAGTCAACATCACAAGCTTGATGGAACCCTAGAAGCAACATACAAATATGCATAAGATAAAAGTATTGGTCGATTATTAGACAAGTATTCATGCATAAGAGTGATAAGATTCATGGAGAGAATGCATGATCTTCATGCATTGTATTATTCATTGATTGATCATTACATAAATGAATGCTGGTATACATAGTGAAGAATTCCTAAATTCTTATCCTAGCCAACTTTGCACTCATCTAAATAATTTCCTATAGTTAGTTATAGTTAGTGTAACTAACTAACTAACTTGCCTTAGATGATCTCTAATACTTCCCGCTTACACTCAAAGGGAGTGTAAGTCTATGATCTTGAGTTTGGTTCGAAATTCTGCAAACAATGCAATAGGAAGAGGTTTGGTTAACATGTCTATAATTTGCTTGTGGTCAGGAACATGTTGGATGTTCAACTTTCCTGCAACTATACATTCCCGAACAAAGTGAATATCAATTTCTATATGTTTAGTTCGTGCATGTAGAACATGATTATGAGAGAGAAATATAGTACTGTGATTGTCACAAAGCAAAGTTGGAGTGAGGTAGTCAATTGAAGTTTTGTAAGGAGTGATTCAATCCACAACAATTATGAAGTCGTATGAGCTAGGGAACGACACTCAGCTTCTGTGCTGGAACAGCTACAAGTGATTTTTCCTTTGAGCTCCATGCGACAAGATTAGGACCAAAATATATACACGTTCCAAACATTGATCTTCGATCATCCGGGTCACTTACTCATTCAAAATATTTGTAAGCTCATAATGATATATGGTGAAGTTGATTTGCAGGTGAAAGTTTCAGGACATGTGCAATTGAGCCATTAAGATAACAAAATATTCTCTTAACCGTTAAATATGTAATTCATTATTTTAGAAAGATTAGATTTGATCTAGATAGATCAAATTTGATTTAGAAAGATTAGATTAGATATTTTTGGGCTTTTATAGTTTGGGCTTTAGCTTGAGATGCAAGTTAACCTAAATCTATAAATAGGAAGAAACCTTTATCATTGTAATAATCAAGTTTGATAATTCACAGTTTGCAGTTGCAAGTGAATATTGAAAGTTTCCACAGTTTGTGGGCAGAAAGAATTCTGCAGTTTTTCATCTTCTTCTCCAATGCTACTATTTCTTTTTTCTTTTTCTTTCTTTCTTTCTTAATTTTTCTTTTCGTTGTCATTGCGTGTGATTGTTAACAATCTTGATATCAAGATTGAATAGGAATTCTCAAAAGCTTTTGGGTTAATTCAAACATCTGGTATCTAGAGCTCCAGTTGCGATTCAAGGAAGGAAAATCGTGATGGCGATGAATCATCCAAACGGGCACTTTCCGGCGAGCCTTTCGATTCTCAAGAAAGATAATTATGAGAATTGGTGCAAGCAAATTAAGGTGGTTTTCTGTTATCAAGATCTTTGGGATATTGTGAAGGAAGGAGTAGCACCACTTGCAGAGAACACGACGGATCAAGAAAAGGCTGCACACAAAGAATTGAAGAAGAAAGACTATAAAGCTCTCTTTATAATCCATCAGTGTGTCGATCCTGATAACTTTGAAAAGGTTAGTGATGTATAGTCAGCAAAGGAAGCGTGGGAGATGATTTAAAAGTCGTTTGGAGGCGCAGAGAAGGTGAAAGAGGTGAGGTTACAAACTCACAAGAGAACCTATAAGTTGCTTCAGATGGAAGACAATGAAAGTATAACAAATTTCTTCACCAGAGTTACAAAGCTGGTGAATCAAATCAAGGTGTGTGGAGAGGTGTTGACATCAAGATCAGTTGTTGCAAAGATCTTGAGGTCATTGGCTCCAAAGTTCGATCACGTGGTAGTAGCCATAGAAGAGTCGAAAGACTTGTCAGTATTGACGAAGGAAGAGCTTCAATGGACGCTTGAGTCTCGTGAATAAAGGATGGCTGAAAGAGCTGCAGGAAAGTCGAAGAGTGATATGGTTTTACAGGCACAGTCAGAAAAGGAAAGGAAATGCAAAGGAAGTTGGAATGGCAACAAAGGTATAGAAGGCTACAACAATTCGACTGGTCAAAATCAGCATGAAGGAAACTGGTGGAATCAAAGAAAACCCTGGAACCAAGGCAACCAAAGAGGTGGTGCTGCAGGTAGAGGAAGAGGTGGTGGTCGAAAGCTGGACAAAAGTCACATTCAATGTTTTAATTGTCATAAGTATGGTCACTATTTTAGTGATTGTCCAAAAAATAAGAAGAATCAAGAAAATGATGCAAAGCTGGCGAAACATGAAGAAGAAGAAGAGATGTTGCTGATGGTCACAACAAGAGACGAAGAGAGATTCTAGGATCAGTGGTATTTGGACTCAGGATGCTCATCACACATGGCTGGAAGGAAAGATTGGTTTGTCAACATGAAGTCCTCGTCGAAGAACACAATGAAGTTTGCAAATGACAACACTCTAGCAGCTGAAGGTGTTGGTGATGTTCTGATTATGAGGAAAATGGCAAGAGGTCAACAATTTCCAATGTGTTGTACATACTAGGCATGAAGAGTAATTTACTCAGTATAGGGCAATTGGTCGAAATGAACAACAAGGTGTCGATCGAAGACAAGATGATGAGAGTTCTCAACGCAGGTGGAAGGTTGATCTTGAAGGCTCTAATTTCTATGAATAGGACCTTCAAGATTGAACTCAATGTGATGGAGCACAAGTGCCTAGTAACTGTAGTCAGTAGAGATGAGTGGTTATGGCATTTTCGACTAGGTCATCTCAACTTCAATGACATCAGAGAGCTAAAAGAGAAGAAATATTGTTTCAAGATTACCAGAAATCAACATTCCAAGTGAAGTTTGTGAAGAGTGTGTTCAGTCGAAACAACACAAGAATAACTTTAGCAAGGATGCAGGAAGGAAGTCGAAGGCAATTCTGGAAGTCATATACTCTGATGTATGTGGTCTAATCCAGGTGGATTTGATTGCAGGCAACATATACTTTGTCACGTTTATAGATGATTACAGTCGAAAGTTGTGGACTTACCTCATCAAGAAGAAAAGTGATGTGATCGAGGTATTTTCCAGATTCAAATCTATGGTTGAAAGACAGAGTGGTCGAAAGTTGAAAATTCTGAGGACTGGTGGTGGTGGAGAGTATGTGTAGAAAGAGTTCGATGCATTATGTGAGAAAGAAGGGATTGTGCATGAAGTGGTGCCACCCTATGTAACACCCCATTTTAATTATTTAATCGTCGTGTATTATCTTTGATTGTTTGGCTTTGTTAAGGGTGTGTGTTTGAGTGCATAGGGATAATAATAATATAATAATGAATAATGTAGGGGCATGTCCAATAATAGTAAGGTAGGGTGAATTATTATTACTATTATTAGTATGATTATTATTATTGTTATTATTATTAGTGTTATTAAACCAAATAGAATTAATATTATTATCAGTATTATTATTTTATTATTAATTAAATAAAATCTGGTTAATTAGAATTTGGAGGAGTTTAGTGGGACAAAATAGTTTTCACGTAAAAAGAGAAAAGGTTAGAGAAAGAAGAACAAGAGAAGAACAAGGGTGCTAGGGCTAGGATCTCCATCAATTTTCGCAGGATTTAATCAAGAATTCGAGGTAAGGGGGGAGAATGGGCTCAATATAGATGATAATTGCATGAGAGGGTAGTGAGGGGTCCTTTCCCTCGTAGGAATTTGTATGTGTAAACTCTGTTTTTGGTGAATTTGTTGTTGTATGACTGAATTCGTGATGAACATGTATGAATTGATTTATTCTGTTAGGAGTTGTGTAATTGTATGGTGTTGTTGCTGCTGTATGAATGTGTCTGGTTGCAGATCTGGTTTTGTTGCAGGTGAAGGTAACGAATTTAGATCTAGAAATAGTAAATTGGTTAGTAATGATAGGAGAATGTGGTAGTATGAAATTACAGGTCCTAAAATCAATGTAGAAACCAATTTAGGATAGATCTGGATGTTAGAAGTGAGGATGGAGTGATAGGATTAGGACTGACATGAAAAATGGGTGTTTTTCACAGTCTCTGCCCATATGCGTAACAAGGGGGTGATACGCGTATAGATTGGCGTGCCAGGGGCCTATACGCGTAACAGGCATGTTGTTACGCGTATGGAAAAGCGTACGAGAAGAGTATACGCGTATTGGATCTGAAAATGAAAATTTTGAGGGAATAAAGTCTATGCCCGTACGCGTAATAGGTAGGGCAATACGCGTATGACAGAGGTTGGGGATAGATGTCAGAACCTGAGGAACGTAGGATTGATGATCAAAATAATTGTTTTAGTAATTTTAGTAAATTAATTAGTAATAAGCTAATTAAGTGTCGGGTGAGGAGTTTTGTTTGTTGTGATGTGTATGATGGTGAGTAGGTAGCTCACGTATGATCAGGAGGATCGTGTAGATGTATGATTGTTGTCATAAATGTGTGTTATATGCATAGTCGTTGTCATGCATTCATGTTGTGTCGGTGGTGGTGAATCATTGCCAAGTAGGGGTGTATGTGATTTATCCGGGTTGGATTGAATGAACCATGGTGTTTGGTACCACATGCATTGTGTCAGTTGTTGAGTCACATTGCATTATATATGTTTATTTTGATTGAGAGTGACATGTATGTCGTGATTATGTGATTGTGTGATTGTGTGTGAGTAACTACTCTTATCATGTGTTATTTGCTGTTTATTATTGAATGTAGTTCTCACCCCTTTGTTGGTTGTTATGTCTGTGCTTCTTCGGAAGTACAGATAATCCAGGTACTTGAGTGTGCGTGGAATGCATGTTGCTTGATCGAGTCTTAGGAGTCGCTCTGATACGTAACACGGGATTTTGGGGATTTTTATTATTTGTTATTCTTTGTTATTTTGTTACGTATCACTTTTAATTAAACTTATGGTGGACCACGTTTTATGTGGATTTTGATATTGTTGGCACGTGGCCGTGAACTTATGAATTAATCATTTCTGCTGTTTTAATTCATTTAATAAAAAGAATTTTTGTTGTTGGTTTTATTGGTGTAGCATCCTACTTGTAAAGTTGAAACTCTGATTATTCTCGTAATATTCGTATATTTTATAAAATGGGAAAGTGGGGTGTTACAATTGGTATCAGAGCAGGTCGGTTTGTCCGGCCAGCTGTTATAGTAGAGTCTGTCCTTAGAATTGGAGTAAGTTGTGTGTTCTGACCGTATGTTGATTGTTGAACAGTATGGTAGGAAGGAATGATGCTGCTCTTGCTGCTGCTATGTAAGCTATGGCACAGGCGGTAGAGAACACTAATCAGGCTGGGGGTGCGCAGTTCCGCGACTTAGCACAATTTCAGAGCAATAAGCCACCTACATACGAGGGAGGTATTTTGGATCCAGAGGCTGCACAGAAATGGCTGAAGGTTGTTGAGAAGATCTTCAGGACCATGGGATGCAGTGATGCTCAGAAGGTACGGTTTGGCACTCATATATTAGAGAGAGAGGCTGAAGCCTGGTGGGACAATAGTCGTCAGAGGTTAGAAGCTGCGGGTACTGAGATTACTTGGACGGTGTTTCAGACTGAGTTTCTGGAAATGTACTTTCCGAAAGACATTCGTAGTGCAAAAGAGATTGAATTCTTGGAGCTGAAATAGGGTACCATGACTGTTGCTGAATATGCTGCTCGGTTTGAAGAGTTGGTACAGTATTGTGCTCATTATAATACGGAAGAGGCTATGACTTCGAAATGGTTGAAGTTTGAGAATGGGCTGCGTCCCGAGATCAAACTGGGCATTGCTTGTCAGAAAATAAGGAATTATCCAGAGCTGGTAAGCAGAAGCAGGATCTATGACAATGATAACAGAGCCATAATTGCCCATTACAAAGCTGTGAATGATAAAAAGGGTAAGCAGAGGTTTGGGGGTACTCCTTACAGTGCTCCAGCTGATAAGAGGAAACAGAAAGTTGCGGCCGGAAGGAAACCAAAAGAAGAAGTGGTTCCTGACACTCTCAAGTGTTTCAGATGTCGTGGCGCGGGTCACCGTGCTAATAATTGTATGAATGAGGTGAAAAAGTGTTTCAAGTGTGGGCGACCAGGTCATGTGATAACGGATTGTAAAGCCACTATGCCTACCTGTTGTAACTGTGGGGAAAAAGGTCATATCAGCACTCACTGTGAGAAGCCAAAGAAGTCTCAGGCCGGTGGAAAAGTATTTGCCTTGGTGGGAGCCCAATCCACTGATGAGGAACGTTCCCTCAAAGGTACTTATTTTATTAATGATATTCCTTTGATTGCTATCATTGACACGGGTGCAACCCACTCGTTTATTTATGTTGACTGTGTGAAGAGTTAGGAATTGTGTCGTCTACTCTAGATCAAAGGATGACGATTGAAACTCTGTTTATTGGTTAAGTGGTTACTTCCTTAGTGTGTTTGAAGTGTCCACTGACTATGTTTGGTAGGGATTTCAGGGTGGACTTGATTTGTTTGCCACTCGGTAATCTCGATGTTATTTTGGGGATGAACTGGTTGGAGTTCAACCGAGTTTATATTGATTGTTTTAGGAAGACGTTATTGTTTCTCACTCCTGAAGAGGAAGCATTAGCGGATTCATTGTCTAGCAGGGAGTTGAGGACATTGTTGGAAGATGAAGCTAAGATGTTTGCAGTGTTTGCCTCGTTATCTGTTGAAAGCAAGACTTCAATTAATGAGTTGCCAGTGGTGAATGAATTTCCTAAAGTGCTTCCAGATGATATTACAGAATTGCCTCCAACGAGAGAAGTTGAATTTACTATTGATCTTGTACCGGGTACCAGACATATCTCTATGGCACCGTACATGATGTCTGCATCAGAATTGGCAGAGTTGAAATCTCAGATTGGAGAATTGCTTGATAATAAGTTTATTAGACCGAGTGTGTCGCCGGGGGGAACTCCAGTGTTGTTGGTGAAAAAGAAGGATGGTAGTATGCGTCTATGCATTGATTACCGTCAGTTGAATAAAGTAACCATTAAGAATAAGTATCCACTTCCGAGGATTGATGACTTAATGGATCAGCTTGTGGGAGCTCGTGTTTTTAGCAAAATTGATTTGAGGTCGGGTTACCATCAGATTAGAGTAAAGGAAGGTGATATTCAGAAGACTGCGTTCAGAACTCGCTATGGACATTACGAATATGCAGTGATGCCTTTCGGAGTATCTAATGCACCGGGTGTATTTATGGAGTATATGAATCGTATCTTTCACTCTTATCTGGATTAATTTATTGTGGTATTCATTGATGACATACTGATTTATTCTAAGTCTGATAAAGATGATGCAGGACACTTGAGAATTGCATTGCAGGTGTTGAAGTATAATAAATTGTTTGCAAAATTCTCGAAATGTGAATTCTGGTTGAAGACTGTGAGTTTCTTGGGTCATGTTATTTCTGGTGATGGTATAGTGGTGGATCCATCTAAAGTAAGTGCAGTACTTCAGTGGGAAGCTCCGAAGACAGCAACGGAGATTAGAAGCTTTTTGGTTTGGCAGGTTACTACAGAAGATTCATTGAAGGGTTTTCTAATTTGGCGTTACCATTGACTCAGTTAACTAGAAAGAATCAAGCTTTTGTTTGGGATGCGACTTGTGAGGAAAGTTTTGAGGAACTGAAGAAGAAATTGACTACAACGCCAGTGTTAATTCTACCAAGTCTGAGTGAACCTTTTGTAGTGTATTGCGATGCGTCTAAGATGGGATTAGGCGGTGTGTTAATGCAAGATGGCAAGGTGGTGGCATATGCTTCACGACAATTAAGCGTGCATGAGAGGAACTATCCTACTCATGATCTTGAATTAGCTGCAATGGTTTTTGAATTGAAAATTTGGCAACACTATTTGTATGGATCGAGATTTGAAGTATTCAGTGATCACAAAAATATGAAATATTTATTCGATCAGAAGGAGTTGAACATGAGGTAGAGGAGGTGGTTAGAGTTCTTGAAAGATTATGATTTTAATTTGAGCTATCATCCGGGAAAAGCTAATGTGGTAGCAGATGCATTAAGTCAGAAGACAATTCATATGTCGGCATTAATGGTAAAAGAAATGGAGTTGATTGAACAGTTCAGAGACTTGAGTATTATTTGTGAAACTACACCAGAGAGCGTTAGACTGAGTATGCTGAAGGTGAATAATGACTTTTTGGACGTAATTAAAGAAAATCAGAGACTTGATGTGAAGCTGGTGGACTTGATGCCTACAGGAAGAGATGACCCTGATAGTGACTTTAAAGTGGATAGTGTTGGAGTATTGAGATTCTGGGGCAGAATTTGTGTACCGGATAATGTGGAATTGAAAAAGGAAATCTTAGAGGAGAGTCACTGGAGTAGCTTGAGTATTCATCCGGGAGCTACGAAAATGTATCATGACTTGAAGAAGTTATTTTGGTGGTTCGGTATGAAGAGGGACATAGCTCAGTTTGTTTATGCTTGTTTGACATGTCAAAAGTCAAAAGTGGAGCACCAGAAGCCGTCGGGGTTAATGCAACCGTTAGAGATTTCGGAATGGAAATGGGACAGTATTGCTATGGATTTTGTTACTTGTTTTCCGAATACGGCGAGGCGCTTGGATGCTATTTGGGTAGTGGTGGATCGACTTACAAAATCCACACATTTTATACCAATTAACATCAGTTTCCCGTTGTCAAAGCTGGCAGAGATTTATATCAGAATATTTGTGAAGTTGCATGGTGTTCCGGCGAGCATAGTGTCGGATAGAGATTCGAGGTTTACTTTAGAATTTTGGAAGAGTCTACAGGAAGCTTTGGGTTCTAAATTGAAGTTGAGCTCGGCTTATCATCCGCAGACCGATGGTCAGTCAGAGAGGATTATTCTGTCATTGGAAGATTTGCTGAGAGCCTGTGTATTGGAGAAAGGTGGTGCATGGGATACTCATTTGCCATTGATAGAGTTCACGTATAATAATAGTCACCATTCTAGCATTGGAATGGCACCTTTCGAAGCTTTGTATGGTAGGAGGTGTAGGACGCCTTTGTGTTGGTACGAGACTGGTGAGAATGTGGTGCTTGGACCTGAAATTGTGCAACAAACTACTGAGACAATTCAGATGATCCGCGAGAAGATGAAAGCGTCTCAGAGTAGACAGAAAAGTTATCATGATAATCGGAAGAAAGACTTTGAATTCAGTGAAGGTGATCACGTGTTCCTGAGAGTTAACCCAGTGATTGGTGTTGGACGTGCATTGAAATCAAAGAAGCTGGATCCTAAGTTTATTGGACCGTATCAGATCTTGCAGAGAGTTGGTGCAGTTGCTTATAGGGTGGCGTTGCCGCCTGAACTTTTGAACTTGCATGACGTGTTTCAAGTGTTGCAAATTCGGAAGTATGTACCTGATCCATCTTATGTTATCCAGAGGGATGAGGTGCAGGTTAGAGATAATCTTACGGTGGAGGCGATGCCGATAAGGATCGAGGATCGCAAGATGAAGCAACTCAGAGGAAAGGAGATTCCTTTGGTGAGAGTAGCTTGGGGAGGAGCTGCTGGAGAAAGTGTGACCTGGGAATTGGAAAGCAGGATGCGAGAGTCGTATCCGAAATTGTTTCCATCAGGTATATTTTCGAGGACGAAAATAATTTAAGTGGGGGAGAGTTGTAACACCCCATTTTAATTATTTAATCATCGTGTATTATCTTTGATTGTTTGGCTTTGTTAAGGGTGTGTGTTTGAGTGCGTAGGGATAATAATAATATAATAATGAATAATGTAGGGGCATGTCCAATAATAGTAAGGTAGGGTGAATTATTATTACTATTATTAGTATGATTATTATTATTGTTATTATTATTAGTGTTATTAAACCAAATAGAATTAATATTATTATCAGTATTATTATTTTATTATTAATTAAATAAAATCTGATTAATTAGAATTTGGGGGAGTTTAGTGGGACAAAACAGTTTTCACGTAAAAAGAGAAAAGGTTAGAGAAAGAAGAACAAGAGAAGAACAAGGTGCTAGGGCTACGATCTCCATCAATTTTCACAGGATTTAATCAAGAATTCGAGGTAAGGGGGGAGAATGGGCTCAATATAGGTGATAATTGCATGAGAGAGTGGTGAGGGGTCCTTTCCCTAGTAGGAATTTGTATGTGTAAACTCTGTTTTTGGTGAATTTGTTGTTGTATGACTGAATTCGTGATGAACATGTATGAATCGATTTATTTTATCAGGAGTTGTGTAATTGTATGGTGTTGTTGCTGCTGTATGAATGTGTCTGGTTGCAGATCTGGTTTTGTTGCAGGTGAAGGTAATGAATTTAGATCTAGAAATAGTAAATTGGTTAGTAATGATAGGAGAATGTGGTAGTATGAAATTACAAGTCCTAAAATCAATGTAGAAACCAATTTAGGACAGATCTGGATGTTAGAAGTGAGGATGGAGTGATAGGATTGGGACTGATATGAAAAATGGGTTTTTTCACAATCTCTGCCCATACGCGTAACAAGGGGGTGATACGCGTATGGATTGGCGTGCCAGAGGCCTATACGCGTAACAGGCATATTGTTACGCGTATGGCAAAGCGTACGAGAAGGGTATACGCGTATTGGATCTGAAAATGAAAATTTTGAGGGAATAACGTCTCTGTCCGTACGCGTAATAGGTAGGGCAATACGCGTATGGCAGAGCGAGGGGAGAGGCCTTACGCGTATGATATGCAGCATGATGGGCGAGCGAGCTGGGCAATACGCGTATGGCATAGGGCAATACGCGTATGACCAGCGTGAGTGCAGATTTTCCCGTTTTCGCGATTTCTTTCCCGTTCTCGCGTCCGAAGCGGTTTCTTTTGGTTTGAGAGGCTGGGGATTGATGTCAGAACCTGAGGAACTTAGGATTGATGATCAAAATAATTGTTTTAGTAATTTTAGTGAATTAATTAGTAATTAGCTAATTAAGTGTCGGGTGAGGAGTTTTGTTTGTTGTGATATGTATGATGGTGAGTTGGTAGCTCACGTATGATCAAGAGGATCGTGTTGATGTATGATTGTTGTCATACATGTGTATTATATGCATAGTTGTTGTCATGCATTCATGGTGTGTCGGTGGTGGTGAATCATTGCTCAGGAGGAGTGTATGTGATTCACCCGAACTCCAATAAGGAGTGTGGTGGAGATAAATCATTGCCAAGTAGGGGTGTATGTGATTTATCCGGGTTCGATTGAATGAACCATGGTGTTTGGTACCACATGCAGTGTGTTAGTTGTTGAGTCACATTGCATTATATATGTTTATTTTGATTGAGAGTGACAAGTATGCCGTGATTATGTGATTGTGTGTGAGTAACTACTCTTATCATGTGTTATTTGTCGTTTATTATTGAATGTAGTTCTCACCCCTTTGTTGGTTGTTGTGTCTGTGCTTCTTCGGAAGTACAGATAATCCAGGTACTTGAGTGTGCGTGGAGTGCGTGTTGCTTGATCGAGTCTTAGGAGTCGCTCTGATACGTAACACGGGATTTTGGGGATTTTTATTATTTGTTATTCTTTGTTATTTTGTTACGTATCACTTTTAATTAAACTTATGGTGGACCACGTTTTATGTGGATTTTGATATTGTTGGCACGTGGCCGGGAACTTATGAATTAATCATTTCCGCTGTTTTAATTCATTTAATAAAAAGAAGTTTTGTTGTTGGTTTTATTGGTGTAGCATCCTACTTGTAAAGTTGAAACTCTGATTATTCTCGTAATATTCGTATATTTTATAAAATGGGAAAGTGGGGTGTTACACCCTACACTCCACAGCAAAATGGAATTGCAGAAAGGAAGACCAAAACCATCATGAACATGGTGAGAAGTATGTTTAATGGAAAGCATCTACCCAAAGAATTATGGGGAGAAGCGATTTCGACAGCAACATATATTTTGAACAGATGTTCGACGAAGAAGCTTGAAGGAATCACACCAGAAGAATGTTAGTCCGGTGTCAAGCCTAGCCTCAGTCACTTGAAGGTGTTTGGATCTATAGCACATAGACATGTGCCAGATCAGTTGAGAACGAAGCTTGATGACAAGTCGAATCAGATGATCTTGATAGGATATCATTCGACTGGAGGTTACAAGTTGTTTGGCCAAGTGAATAAGCATGTAGTAATCAGCAGGGACGTGATCATAGATGAGCTTCAAGAATGGGATTGGATTGAGAATGTAAAGAAGGATTAAGTGAGAATCTCTTGTGAAGAACCAGCCACTGAAGTCGAAAGAGAAGTTCGACAGGAACAAGTCATAGGTGAAACAGGTCCAAGCAGACCTCGACGAACAAGACACATGCCTGCAAGGTTGCAAGAATGTGTAATTACATCAGATGATGTGGTTGATGAAGAGCGCGAGCTGGTACATTATGCTTTCTACGCAGATGTCGAACCAGCCAATGCAGCCGAGGCATTGAAAGATTCGAAGTGGGTGAAAGCAATGAATGAGGAGTTAGATTCCATCGAAGTCAACAACACCTGGTCACTTGTCGAATTTCCTCAAGGCAAGAAGGCAATTGATGTGAAGTGCGTTTACAAGGTGAAGGTGAATCCTAAAGGAGACGTAACTCGACACAAGGCGAGACTTGTGGCAAAAGGCTTTCTTCAGAAGGAAGGAATCGACTTCGACGAAGTGTTTGCACCTGTTGCTAGGATCGAAACAATCAGGTTGGTTGTTGGTCTAGCAAATATGAACAATTGGCACACATGTCAGATGGATGTGAAATGTGCATTCCTTAATGGTCCCTTAGACGAAGAAGTTTATGTAGCACAACTAGCTGGGTATGTGAAACGAGGCGAAGAAAGAATGGTGTGCAGGCTGCATAAAGCCCTATATGGACTTAAGCAAGCTCCAATAGCTTGGAATAAGAAAATCGATAGCTTCTTAAGGAAAAAGGAATTTGTGAAATGTACGACTGAGCATGGAGTGTATGTAATGAGAAGCAGTAGTGAATTGCTTATTCTTTGCGTCTATGTCGATGACCTGTTGATAACAGAAAGTTGCAAGAAGGAGATTGAAGATATCAAACATAACCTAAGTGAGGAGTTTGAAATGTCAGACTTGAGAAATCTCTCATATTTCCTTGGCATCGAATTCTACATGACTAGTAGAGGTTTGATGATGCACCAAAGAAGATATGCAGGCGAAATACTCAAGAGATTTGAGATGCAAGATTGCAACCCAACTTCAGCTGAGACTAGATTGCAACTGTTGAAAGATTCATATGAAGATGATGTCGACCCTACCTAATACAGAAGACTTATTGGGTCACTTCGACACCTTTGTCACACAAGGTCTGACTTAGCATACAGTGTGGGTGTGGTAAGTAGATTCATGCAGAAGCCAAAGGTATCACACTTAGCAGCAACGAAGAGGATACTGAGGTATCTGAAAGGGACTCTTGACTGCGGCATTTTGTTTTCTACAGCTGATGAAGAAAAAAATGCAAGTTAGTGGGATACACCGACTCTAGTTGGTGTAGTGATGCTGAGGATAGAAAATCCACAGCTGGCTATATGTTTATGTTAGGTGGTGCACCAGTTGCTTGGAGTTCGAGAAAGGAGCCAGAAGTGGCATTGTCATCATGCGAAGCAGAGTACATAGCTGCTTCTCTTTGTACATGTCAAGCAACATGGATGGTGAACCTGGTCGAAGAGATTACAAGGAAGAGTCATGGAGCAATTACCATGAAGATCGACAGCATGTCAGCTATCACTTGGCTAAGAATCCAATAGCACACGGTCGAAGCAAGCACATCGAAATGAGGTTCCATTATCTTCGAGAGCAGGTAGCAGAAGGGAAGATGAACTTGGAACACTGCAGAACTGAGAGTCAGATTGCAGATATCATGACGAAGGGAGTGCAGGTCAAAGTTTTCAAGAAGCTAAGGTCTATGATGAATGTAGACAGTTTAGACACAATGAATTAGGTGGTGTGTTAAATATGTAATTCATTGTTTTATAAAGATTTGATTTGATTTAGATAGATCAGATTTGATTTAGAAAGATTGGATTAGATAGTTTTGGGTTTTTATAGTTTGGACTCTAGCTTGAGATGCAATTTAACCTAAATCTATAAATAGGGAGAAACCCTTATCATTGTAATAATCAAGTTTGATAATTCACAGTTTGCAGTTGCAAGTGAATATTGAAAGTTTACACAGTTTGTGGGCATAAAGAATTCTGCAGTTTTTCATCTTTTTCTCCAACGCTACTATTTCTTTTTTCTCTTTCTTTCTTTCTTTCTCAATTTTTCTTTTCGTTGTCATTGCGTGTGATTGTTAACAATTTTGATATCAAAATTAAATAGAAATTATCAAAAGGTTTTGGGTTAATTCCAACAATAACCAGACTCTAATGTGATTCAAGTGATGGAGACATGAATTGACACGTTTTGTTTACCTAAAATGTAATATTTGGTCACGTGAGAGTTACATAACCAACTTTACTCTCATTTAACTAACTTCCTATTATTAGTTGTAGTCAGTATAACTAACTATAACTACATTGCCTGAGATGGTCTCTAATATCAATAATTATGGAAATTTAAAATCTAATAAATACAAATATTGTAGCTTTTTGCCTAAAAATCAGAATATATGTTACATGTAGTTTTGATACGTTTACATAGCATATAAAAAGGTAAATTATTGGAAATGCCCATAATGTGCATAAGCCAAAGAAAAAACATAAATAAATGGAGATATCAAATAAGAATATTATCATTTATATATAATATACTATATGTGGAGACTATAGCACTTAAAGAATTGTTCATTCCAGGGGGGATTCGCATCCAGAGAGTCGCAATAGAGAAATTTTTTTAACAATATATATATATATATATATATATATATATATATATATATATATATATATATATATATATATATATATATATAAACAAATAAAATATATTCGATCATTGTTAGATGTCAACCATGCTATATATTTCTATTTGATACTTGACATTTTTCAAATTTTCTATGTCAAATTGTGGATTTTACTCATGAATTGTTGTTATTCTTCAAACATTGTGAATATACCTTTGGTGTTTGTAATATGTGTTATTGTGCAGGAAAAGATACTGATTGATCAAAGATGTAAGACATAAAGAAATGATACAAGTTACCAAAGAAAGGAAGAAAGCATCAGCAAGTTCGCTTTGCGAACTTGCCAGCGAATGTTCGCTTTACGAACAACTGGCGAAGCTCCAGCGAATGGTCCTAGGTTTTGGAGAGTAAGAAAAGGGACTAAAGTTCGCTTTGCGAACTTCCCAGCGAATGTTCGCTGATTCATCTATTTGCAAAGGCCTGGCGAAGGACACCTTGGATGAGGCAGTAGCTAAAGGGGCCTAAGTGCGCTTTGCGAACTCGTAGGCGAATAGTTCGCTTTGCGAACTTATGCAGAAACTCAGAGGCGGTTTAGCTTATCAGAAGGCACTTCAGGTGCCAAATTCATAGTTCGCTTGGTAAACTAAACGTTCGCAGTGCGAACTTGTCTGTTTTCAAGTGTACTATAAATACACTTTATGTATTTTCTTGGGATCATAACCCCACTTTATCACACCAAAACCTATTTTTCTGATATTTCTTCATCTAAGAGAGATTCTTCACATTGAGAAGCTGGATTTGCATCCGATCTCGATTCTTCGACGCAAATGCTTTTTCATCTCCTCACGAAACTTGTGAAACAAGCTACCATGAATATGTGTTGCTAAACACATGTTGTGTCAAGATTAGTGGTAGGTAATCCTTTATTTTGTATGTATTAATCTTGATTGTAGTGTGTGAACTTTGTTGATTATAAATATAGAAGAAAAACTTTGTTTATATGGTTTATATTTTGTTTTAGTTCATGATTGAGAAATATGTTCTAAAACTTGACCTAAGTTTCAATCCATCAATAATCATGAGGCTAGAGATAGTTTTGAAAGTTGATGTTCATAAATATTGATCTTGAATGTTATCATATTGGTAGTTTGAGTGAGAAATCATCAAAGGATCAATATGATAAATCTCATAACAAGTGTTAGAGATAAACTTATTGAGAGGATATGTGGTTATATTCATCGTTAACAAGTTCACATCCTTTATCAAGTAAATACGTACAAAACGGATTATCGGACCTTAATCTTGGCATGTTTTTACCAAACCCTAAAAACCAATTTCTTTACCGTTGATTACTAAATTCTTATGGAAATGATCCGATACGAAACAACCAAACTCTTTGTTACTTTAAGTTTAAAACGTTTTCGACTATAGAACGGCGGCAATACACATACAATCCCTGTGGAGACGATAAAGCACACCCCGAAATACTTTTCAACAAAATGGCGCCGTTGCCGGGGATTATTGTTTGTTATTGCGAGCATTACAATAGTTGTTAAGTTTTAAGCTTGTTTAACTTTTTCTTGTGCTTGTTAATTTGTTTGGCTAAGTGTGCAGACTCTGTTTATGCGAGAGAAGTTACACGTAGACCAACTTCTTTTCGATCCTGAGATTGAAAGAACTGCGCGTAAGTTAAATAGCAGAACAAGGCGAAGGAAGCAACTTGCTAAGGAAAGACGAGAACGAGAAGAAAATTCAACTTCGACACCAATACCACAGTTACCGCCAACCATGGCTGCTCCACCACCACCATCACCTGCTTCAAAACCTTGTGTTAATAGTTCAAGGCATACTGTTCAGTTTGCACGTAATGTTCATAATGGTCGGGATTCTTAAATGAAAACAGGTATCCTCACTCTTCTATACCAGAATCCATTCACCGGTATGGATCATGAGGATCCTTTTACTCACTTGACCAAATTCTATGAAATTGCGGGCGCGACTGAAGTGCCAGAAGATGAAGAAGTGTCTTTGTTTAAGAGACTGTTCCCACATTCCCTAATTGGGAAGGCAAAGGAATGGTACCTTGACCAATCAACTGCTATTATGACGGATTGGAACATGTTAGAAGAGAAGTTCTTGGAACGATTTTTTACTCACAATCATTTCATGGAAGCGAAAACGGTGATTGCAGTTTTCTCACAAGGTGGGAATGAGTCTCTCAACGAAGCTTGGGAGAGATTCAAGTCCATGCTTAGAAAATGCAAAGGGCACAATTTTGATGAGCTTACGCAAGTTCATATTTTTAGAAATGGTCTTCAAATGGTTCACAAAACATTGTTGTATGCTACCGCAGGCGGATCTTTAATGACTAAAAGCACCGACGAAGCCATTTCTATCATTGACAAGATAGTATTAAACGACCATCAAGGGAATCATAACCGTGGCCAATCTCAAAAGAAACCGGGAGTGCTAGAGTTGGGGACAAATGATGCAATTCTTTCTCAGAACATGTTGTTATCTCAACAGGTTGATTTGCTAACGCAACAAATGTCAAAGCTAACTCAACAGATTAAAGAGATGCAAGATTTACCGAACAAAAATGTGCAAATAGAGGTTTATGAGCTATGTAAAGGTGATCACCCAACTGGCTATTGTCCTCTTTGTCCTCCGGTTGATGAAGAAGCAAATTACATGAATAATCAAAATCAACAACAAGGTTATCAAAGGCAACAACAACCTTATCAAAATCAACAAGGGTATCAAAATCAACAACCAAGAGGAAATTATCAAAATCAACAAGGATACCGACAAAATCCATATCAACCCGCACAACGTCAAGGTGGGAGTTCAAAGCTTGAAGAAACTCTTAACCAATTTATTCAAATGTCCATGGCAATCAAAAGACAAATGAAGCATCAATCAAAAATCTCGAGAATCAAGTTGGGCAACTTGCAAAACAAATGGCCGAGCAACAATCGGAACCACCTTTTTCCGCCAATACTCAAAATAACCCAAAGGAGCATTGTAAAGCTATTATTACTAGAAATGAGAGAGAGTTGGGAGAAGGAGAAAAAAAATGAGAAAAATGTTGATGTAAGAATTGAGGAGGTTGTAGAGGAAGAAAAAGTTGATGATGTTGTAGTTGCAAAGAATGATAAGGAAGAAGTTGAAAATAAACATGAGAAGTTAGTTGAAAAAGATAACCTTGAGAAGGAAAAGTTAGAAGAAAAGAAGATAAGAGTCAAAAAGGGGAAGGAGATAGTGAATCCAATTCCTATTCAAAACTTACCTTACCCTCATGTGCCCACCAAGAAGGAAAATGAAAGGCATTACACTCGTTTCATGGACATATTCAAACAATTGCAAATCAACATTCCATTTGCTGAAGCGCTTGAACAAATGTCGAAATATGCTAAGTTCATGAAAGATATTGTTACAAAGAAGCAAAGATATTCGGAGCCGGAAACCATTATCCTTGATGCAAGTTGTAGTGCTATAATCCAAAGAACTCTACCAAAGAAAGAAGTCGATCCGGGGTGTGTTACTTTGTCGGTAACCATTGGTGATGTCTATGTTGGAAAAGGCTTAATTGATTTGGGCTGAAGCATAAACTTAATTCCATTATCTATTGTGAATAGGCTTGGGAACATTGAAATGAAAGCAATTCAGATGACATTACAATTGGCCGACAAATCCACAACTCATCCTCATGGATTGTCTCAAGATGTATTAGTTAAGGTTGATAGGTTTTTTTTTCCGGTTGACTTTGTTGTGATTGATATGGAGGAAGACGAGGATGCTCCATTGATTCTTGGACGCCCTTTTATGAAGACCGCTCGAATGATGATTGATGTTGATGACGACCTTATGAAAGTAAGAGTTCAAAATGAAGAGGTGTGCTTTGATCTTTTTAAAGCAATGAAGCATTCTCAAGATAAACATGATAGTATCCGTATTAATGCAACGGAAGAAGCCATAATGGAAGTATCAAAGCAAGTTCATATAGTATTTCCTTTGGAAAGAGCTCTTGATGACTCATTTGAAGTATTTTCCGACAAAGAAGAAAGGGCACTTGAAGAGTGTTTCAAGGAACTTGAATCTTTAAAAGAGTTATAACCATGGGAAAGTGAAACGGAAGAGTTGAAGAAAGAGGTGAGTGATGATAAGTCTCAACTTGAATTGAAGGTATTACCTTCTAATTTGAAGTATGTGTTCCGTGATGATGGTTGTAATAAACCGGTTATCATTAGCAACATTTTGACCGACAAAGAGGAAGACCGTTTGATTCAAGTTTTGAAGAAGAATCAACAAGCTAAAGGTTGGGTTCTTTCCGATCTAAAGGGAATTAGTCCGGCCTATTGCATGCACAAAATCTTAATGGAAGAGGACTTTAAGGCGGTAGCTCAACCACAACGCCGTTTGAATCCGACAATGAAGGAAGTGGTGAGAAAGGAAGTTGTTAAGCTATTGGATGCCAGAATGATTTACCCGATATCCGATAGTTTGTGGGTGAGTCCCGTGCAAGTTGTGCCTAAGCAGGGAGGAGTGGCCGTTATACGAAATGAGAAAAATGAATTGATTCCGACGAGAACTGTAACGGGTTGGAGAATGTGTATAGATTATAGGAGGCTTAACACCGCTACTAGAAAAGATCATTTTCCACTTCCGTTTATGGATCAAATGCTTGAGAGATTGTCGCGTCAAGAATTTTATTGCTTCTTAGATGGCTATTCTGGTTATAACCAAATCTCGGTTGACCCGGAAGACCATGAGAAGACGGTGTTCACTTGTCCCTTTGGAATTTTTGCTTACTGGAAGATGTAGTTTGGCTTGTGCAACACGCCGACAACATTTCAACGGTGTGTGCAAGCAATTTTTTCCAACCTTATTGAAAAATGATGAAGGTGTTCATGGACGACTTCTGCGTGTTCGGAGCGTCTTTGATCTATGTTTGAAAAATCTGGAGACCGTTCTTGAACGGTGTGTGGAAACGAACTTTGTACTAAATTGGGAGAAGTGCAACTTCATGGTAACGGAGGGGATTGTGCTTGGCCACAAATTCTCCTCTAAAGGCCTTGAAGTGGATCAAGCTAAAGTTGAAGTGATCGAGAAGTTTCCGCCTCCAACCAATGTCAAAGGAATCCGAAGTTTTCTAGGCCATGCGGGGTTTTATAGGCGGTTCATCAAAGACTTCTCCAAAGGTGCAAGACCTTTGAGTAATCTACTCAACAAAGATAAGTATTTCTCCTTTGATGATGAATGTTTAAATGCCTTTCAAATTTTAAAAGAGAAACTCATCACTGCACCCATAATCGTTGCTCCAAATTGGACTTTAAATTTTGAATTGATGTGTGATGCTAGCGATTATGCCATTGGTGCGGTGCTTGGGCAAAGAAAGATAAAAAAATTTCATGCGGTACATTAAGAGAGTAAAGTTCTAAATGAGGCACAAGTGAATTATGCCACCACAGAAAAATAATTACTCGCTATTGTGTATGCTCTCGGGAAATTTCGGTCTTATCTGATTGGCTCAAAGGTTGTAGTCTACACTGACCACTCGGCCATTAAATATCTGCTTACCAAGCCGGATTCTAAGCAAAGGCTAATCCGGTGGATCCTTTTGTTACAAGAGTTTGATTTGGAAATCCGTGACAAGAAAGGGTCTGAAAACTTGGTAGCAGATCATTTATCCCGGTTGGTCAATGTAGAGGTAACTCACCGAGAAAATGAGGTCCGAGAAGAGTTTCCGGATGAAAAACTTTTTCGAGTACAAGTTAGGCCTTGGTTCGCAGATTTTTCTAACCACAAAGCAACCGGATTTATACCAGAGGACCTAACTTGGAATCAAAGATGGAAATTCTTATCGGATGCTAACTTTTATGTTTGGGATGAGCCATGCTTGTTTAAGTTGGGAGGTGATAATTTGTTGAGGAGGTGTGTCACTTTTGACGAAGCTAAAAATATCCTTTGGCATTGTCACAACTCGCCATATGGAGGGCATTACAATGGTTTAAGAACGGCAACAAAAGTCCTCCAATCGGGCTTTTATTGGCTAACATTGTTTAAAGATGCAAACCTCCATGTAAAAAGTTGTGACACATGCCAAAGAAGTGGCGGGATTGGAAAAAGAAATGAAATGCCCTTGCAAACAATTTTGGAAGTCGAGGTTTTCGATTGTTGGGGTATGGATTTTGTCGGACCATTCCCACCATCTTTTTCAAACGAGTATATATTGTTGCGGTTGACTGTGTTTCCAAGTGGGTGGAAGCAATTGCGTCACCGAGGGCCGATGGCAAGACGTTGATAAATTTTTTAAAGAAAAATATATTCTCCCGTTTTGGCACCCCTTGTGTGTTAATTAGTGACGGAGGTTCTCATTTTTGCAATGCACCGCTCGAAAAGGTCTTAGAGCATTACGGTGTAAAGCACAAGGTTGCAACTCCTTACCACTCGCAAACCAATGGTCAGGCCGAAGTGTCAAATAGAGAGGTAAAAAGGATTTTAGAAAAAAACCATGTCAAGCTCATGAAAAGATTGGTCGTAAAAGTTGGATGAGGCTTTGTGGGCGTATCGCGCCGCTTACAAAGCTCCAATCGGTCTAACTCCTTTTCAAATGGTTTATGGCAAGACATGTCATTTACCCGTTGAATTGGAGCACAAGGCTCTTTGGGCATTGAAATTGTTAAATTTTGATCCCAGCTTGGCCGACAAAAAAAGGAAGGTTCAATTACACAAATTGGAAGAAATGAGAAATAATGCGTACCATTCAAGCAAGCTCTATAAAGAGAAAGTGAAAGGATATCATGACAAAAAGGTTTCTCAGAAAGAATTTCGGGTCGGCCAAATGGTTCTTTTATTCAATTCCCGTTTGAAACTATTTTTTGGAAAATTTAAGTTCAAATGGTCTGGACCGTTTTTAATCAAGGATGTCAAGCACTATGGTGCCATAGTGATAGAGGACTTGCAAAAGAAGGAAAGTTGGACTGTAAATGGCCAACGGCTAAAAATCTATCACGGAGGAGAAATTGACCGAGAGAATTGCACAGTGTTTCTAGATGATCTTTGAAATCATCTTGGACCGTCGAGCTCATACGACGTTAAACAAAGCGCTAGTTGGGAGGCACCCCAACATTGAAAGTATTTCTGTTTTTCTACTGTTTTTAAGTGATTAAGTTGTTTAGAATTGGTGTAGTGTGGTAGCAGCTACAGAAAAAAATTTCAAAATTTTGTCATGTTCGCTGGCTTGTTCGCTTTGCGAACCTGGGGCGAGTATTCGCTGACCAATTCGCATTGCGAACTTAGCGACACAGCCAAATGTTTTTCTGCTGCCACCTCATTACAAAAGGAGTTTTTATTTGGTGTGGGCCAGACACTTGGGCCCATGACCCACCACTTATTCTGAATTTTTGTGGGTAACCCTACTCCCTTTGTCACTCTCACTTTGCCTCTTTCACAATCACAAACACTCACTCACAAGTTTGAAAATCTCTCATGTGCTATGTTCCTATCATCTCTCACAAGTCTTTCCAAAATGCTAACAAGTCGGGGTTTGATTTCTTTTTTCTCTCTGTTGATTTCTGTTAGAACATTGTGGTTAGGTTAGTTAGGTTGAACATTAGAGACAAATTAACTCTAGGTTTTAAGAGTGGTATCAATGCACCTCTGGTTATAATGCTTTGTTGTTGTTGCATGTTGAAATTTTATCAAGCATTATGAGTAAAGTTGTATTGTGAAACTAGTCTGATGTTGGAAAAGTTGGGATGCTGTTATTTTGAAATGATTTGCAGGTTCCCTGACTAGTTCGCTTTGCGAATCTGGGGCAAAAATTCGCCAGAACTTCGCTTTGCGAATCTGGGGCGAATGTTCGCCAGGACTTCGCTTTGCGAACTTTACGCGAACATACCAGATTTTTTAATTTTTTTTACTGTCTCAGTTTGGGATTCTGATCTGCTGTTTTGTTCTTATTCTAATGCACTGTTTTACTGGATGGTTGTTGTTGTCTCTGGTGGTTTTTGCAGATGGCTCCAAAAAGCATTCCATAAAAAAGGAGAAAGACTGGTAGCTCTACACGACCGGCTCCAATTCAGTTCGACAATACACGTTTACTAGGGGCAAAACAGGCTGCAAGGTACCTGGCTTTAGAGAGGAGAACCATATTGTCTGAGAAAAGATTTAATCTGAATCCACAGGGAAGCTATCGGGCGGTAGCTGGACTCCTTGAAACAAAAAAATGGGGGAAGCTGATTACACTTGTGGATAGTTATAACATGGAGATGATACGGGAATTTTATGCAAATGCCCTCCCAGATGATGGGGCAGAATTTGGGTGGAAGACCTTGGTATATGGAACAGAGGTGTTTTTTGATCGGAATACTATTAATGAGTTTCTTGGGAACCCGCTGCAGTTGAGAGAAAATGAGATAGATACCTATCACATAACCTTGAGATTCCATAGAGACATAGAAAAAGTCACTAGAGACCTTTTGAGAGATGGAAAAACTGTTGAACTGAACCCATCTGGGGTTCCAAAAAGGTACCATCGTGAATATATGTGTCCTTTGGCCCAGTTAATCTTACTTTTGGTTCTTACAAACATTAAGCCAAAGTCGCATTCCTCGACCATTCCCATACCCCTTACCCATTTGGTCCACAATATCATGATGAATATCCAGATTAATGTAGCTAGGATCATTGCTGATGAGATGAGGGCGATTGTGGAGAGTGGACTTGGTTCTGCTTCGTGAAAGAAATGTCTGCTTGCCTTTCCTTGTCTTATGATGACTCTTTGTGTGCATGCTAGGGTTAATGTCCCCACAAGCCATCAGGTAACCATCCCAGCTGCTATAGATGACCGGTATGTGGACAAGTATTGTAAACCAAAGGGGTTGTAGGGTGAGTCTTCAGGTACTGGTGCTGATGCCGGCACAGGTGCTGATGATGGGTCGGGTAGTTTTGTGTCTCAAGGTTATTATCCGTATCAGCAGGAGATATGCCAGTATAATTGGGACTGGATGGCGGCTTCTCACTGTGCTATGATGGATTTACATGATTCAATGCAGGTATTACAGCTGTAGATCCGTGAGCCCTCTGTGGATCACTCTATGATGATAAGGGAGCAATTCCTTGCTTATGTTGGTTGGCCTGAGGCAAGGCCAGTTTTTAGAGAAGGAGCAGAGGCAGCTGGTGAGCCTGAAGATGCTGATGCGGAGGATGATGGTGATGATGAGAATGTGGAGGTATCTGGATTGGAGTTTGGTTATGAGGAGGAGGAGATTGAGGTTTCCGGTTTCGAGTCCGAAGAGGACTGATTTTGATAATGTCATATTGTACTTCCTTTGATCTTCAAAGTGAAGTTTTCTTGTTTTTCTTGTTATTTTCCTTATGTATCAGTTTTAGTATTGTACTTTATCCACTAGGTGGATTATTTTGGGATTTTGATGTACTTTGTACCCTTATGAGGTACTGATGACTTTTGTTGGTGTTTTCACACCATAACATTATTATGCTATTATTATGAGTATTTTGTTTTTCAATTAAAATTGTTCAGTTTTCATTTCATTTTTAGTTTAGTTTTCTTTTATTGTGTTGTGTTATGTTGGTATGCTTGTGGGATTTAATGTTTCCAACTTTTGGATGTAGTTTTGAAAGAGACTTCTAGGTTGGTGTTGTTGTTCATCAAAGAAGATTCTTCCAAGTTTGGATGGCAATGATAGAATTTAAGCATGTTATTGTTGGCAAGATACATAGTTACCTATTTCTAGAATTTAGAATGTGTTAGAACTTCTTGTCTTTGTACAAATGAAATTTTGTTTCTTGGTACAACTTTATTGATTGCTTATGTCACTTAGGTCCAAAAACCACAATGGTGAGAAACCTCCATGGTTTACTAATTGCATAGGATTGATGATGAATTTTATTTTATATTTTTAATTCATGCTTTATCTTGTGATTTTGTGGAAGCATTAGAAATGATCAAGGCATTTGTGGATACCGAGCACTACAATTTCCAAACAGTGATTTACCCGTGAGTAGTGAGTATTCGTTAGCCCTTTGAGCCTAAACAGTTTAGATCTCGTTTAATGATGAACTTTGTGTTGTACATAATTTGAAAATCAAGTTCATCATTGAATTTTTGAGTTTCTAAAAAAAAAATTTCTTGAACCTTGGAACTTTGTTTTTATTGATTTTCTTGCCTTAAAAAGCAAAGAGCTTTCACTTTAGGTTTAGTTGAAAATAAGTTGGGGAGAATGAAAAAGAAGATTGGTAAATTGCTCAAACTTTTGAAAAATTTCAAGCATGCATGAAAAGAAAAAGAAATATGAATATGAATATAAAAGATAAAAATAATTAAAAAAAAAGAGAGAAAAAGAATGCTTGCTTGAAAGAGAAAAATCGAGACCAATAATTGTGCATAATGAAGTTTGAGAAGGTTTGTGATAAAGGAATGAAATTGGTGAAGAAGTTGAGATGTGTGTGAATACCTTGTATAGTGAATGTTCTTTTGCATCGGCAATTTCGATTCAATGACCTTAAGAAATGTCCCTTTATTGTTAACCCGACCAAGCTACAACCTTAAAAGCCCTTAGTGATCATTTTGCTTCCATGATTTCTGAAATTCTGGCCTATGCAGACAGCAGATGTCCTAACACATGTCAAGACATTGTGCTACATAATTATTTAAACTTAGAGGCACAACAGCAGACTGATACCTTGAATATCAAAACTGCACAATAACAGATGTCACGACATCTGATCCAACATGTTTATCATGAATCCTAACAGAAAACGTAAATCTGTATAATGATAAAGAACACAGCAATTGTTAATCCAGTTCGGTGCAACTCACCTATATCTCGGGGATACCAATCCAGGAAGAAGACTTCACTATCTGTAGAACTGTTACAAAGCTAAACTCCCCCGTTTACAACTTTATACCTAACATCTACCCAATGAACATCTTTACCAAAGCTAAACTCAAACGTTTACAACTCTGATATGAGATACCCCACTCACTTCCCTTAATCACCAAGTGTGATTTCTACATCATCCCTATCAATACAGAATTCTGTCAAGCTTTCTTGACAACCAAGCTAACTCGGATTTGCTTAAAAGCTTTATCCAAGAACAATACACAATCCAATACCTCAAGGCTTATGGATCTGTGCGACACTTATATCTGCCACAATGCATCAACTGATACAAAGGGAGACTTACAACCTGGAGAGCCAACGACTCTCAAAACCCTAAACCCTTGTTTCTTACGCAAGAACACAAGGTTACAAAAGGCGTACTAAGGCATTCCAAAACCTAGGTCTAAGTCTTCTATTTATAGGCTTCTGCTTCCTTGGGCTTCAATCTTCTGTCCTTGATCCATGCGCAATTTCTCCTTGAGTGTTGCAACAGATTTAAACCACTCAGTCTAGGATGTCAAGATGCATGCTAGGACATCTCGTTCGACATCACGTCTTCAGCAGAATTATTTAGCTTGATCTTCATGTTGAGTTAACATTTATGTTTTACCAAAATTTCTCCAAAACACCAGAGCTTTCAATCTCCCTCTTTTTGGCAAATTTTAGCTAAAACACATATGCACGGTAAAACTCCAGATCGATGGTGCACGCAGTGAGGACTCCAAATACTTTCAAGGCCTATACCTTACCCACAATGGAGTACATGAGAAAGAAGATGCAAAACGCTCCCCCTCAACCCATGAACCAATACATGTCACGAAGGAATAAATCTTCCTCTTAAGAGGCATAAGAAGACCATTAGGAAAAAGCAGTAGCAATACCCTTAGCAGCAAAGTACTTCCTTGGGTAACTCAGAACACAGGACATGACTGTGTTCATAATTCAAAACACAAGACGCAAAGGTCCATTGTAGAACTGAGACCCAGAATGTTGTAACATCCTGTTGAACATCTTTGCCAAGCTGCTTGATCAGACGTGAGATTCTCATGAGAAGATCAGAGCATTTCTCCTCCTTTTTAGACACAATTTGACAAATGTTACCTAAGTATATCCAGATCCAAAGAGTGCTCACCCAGAACCTTATATAACCCATAAAGACAACAGTAAGAGTGATACAGCGATGAGTAAGATGAACTTTGAGATCCTCTTATTTGAATTGTATCAACCACTACCCGGTCTTTATGTCTTTATTCAATTTTGGACTGATTCTTCTTGAAGTACAAGTTCTAACACATGTGAATGCATATTCAAGGACAAGATTTTACACGTCCTTCTGACAAGTACACACCCCACGCATTTTCCCTAGACAGAATCAATACCTCTGTCATCAGGCTATCAGAGATTCTCTAGACACTCTTTACTGCGATGACGTCCTCGATCATGTCATACCCAACAAGGTTAAAGAAAATATCCATATTGAACAATATCTTCACAGTTTAGTGATCACAGTCTGCAGAGAAAAATAAATTCCCCCAGACTTAACCAATGATTCTTAAGCATCCAATAAGAACCATGTAACTTGCATTGCTAAGTCTCCCCCAACTTGCAACAAAACAAAATGTCAAGACATCCTTCTTGACATCTCATCCTCCCAGGATAAACACATAATCACAGCTTGCTTGACGCGCAATGTAAACTGGAACTCCACTGCACCCCCGCAGTAAAACATCTTAGATCAAGGAGCAACTCCCCCTATCTAAGGCAACCAGTGCTCCTCCACAGACGCATCTTCATGTCTTCAAGAGCGCACCCTCAGTTCAAGCCACCTGCTGAACACAATCATCAACTCTCTTATTGCTTCTTCTGACAAGAACCAATAATCACTCACACATGATCACCATCATGCTACCCGTGAGGAAATAATAGGATAACCATCCTACCATAACAAACTCTTGGCTTAAGATCAAAGTCCCATTGATCCCCCTCTTCCTGCAACCATCTACACACCACACGAACTCCTCTTGAATTCTCATGTATAGACCTCTAGCTGCTTCAGGCACAAACCAATTGAATCAGAATGCTTCACATTCCTCAAAGAGACGCACGGGGCCCCTTAGTTTGTTATAACGATATCAGATATCGTATGCATGCTCCAGAACTTCACAACTACCAAACTGATCCACTACTAGCATGACTTGCAGCCAGGGGCAGTATCCCCTTTGCAAGATTTTCCACTGACCTTACCAAGGCCAGCAACTGAGATAGACACCCCATAATCCAAGATAGTCATTCCTTATCATTATCCCGTATGATAACCTGGAATACTTCTGATTTTCTGGTGAGTATCCATTTTTGAACGCATTAGAATCCAAACCTTCATGCAATTAACCCGTGATCCACTCCAGTCTTCTCCGCACCATCCTCCTAAGGCAGTTCTTCTAGTTCATCATTCTCCCATATGACAAGATAGATACTCCTTAGACATGGTGTAGCCAACAAGTTCCTAGACCAGAACTTAAGAATCCTCCACCAAGGATAACCAACCCAAAAATGTTCTAACATCGGTTAAAACATCCTTCACACATCATATACACCACACACCATGGTTCTTGATATGCTCCATCACTGGACTTACTATCAGCATAGTAATCCACACTAAAGATCTTCACACAACACTGCGCCACCAGCTTGAACAAAGAAAGCTTCAGAAACCCAGAGAGAAATAAACTCTCATCCACCAAAAGAAGGTATACTTCCATCCTCAACCCAGAACTTCTTCCACAAGCTCCAAGAGAACCAGAACCTCCTTACGTTTTCAACTAACTACTCTTCTGCACAAGAGCAATCAGTTTCAACCATCCTGCTTGAATGCACACTATGAAACCAACCAAAGGCCACCTTTTAATTGATCTCAATCTTCTTCAGAACTCCCACAAGATACACTGATCCACTAATGAAATCAGATCTTCAAGTCACATGAACTACTTGCACCATAGCAAGACATCTTGGATTCACCAAGCCTCTTAGACATGTAACATCTTCCCATCCACAGCTCCCGCAAACTGCATGAGATAGACCTTTTTTGAAGCATCCATAACTTCCATTCTCCTGTAGATCACCTTATCTTAAGCTGATGTGCCACATCACCAGTTGAGACTCTGATGTTAAACAAGATGTCAGAACATTCTGATACGACATCCAACTGCTGAATTCAGCTCCTCCTTCTGTCACTTAAAAGAACCTCCTCCCTTTGCAGAACAAGAGTTCTATGCCCTCATAGACTTGATTTAACACCAAGTTTGAGTAGACAACCTCCATCCTGCTTTAAAACTCCAAAGACTTCACACCTGCCACGTCTGAGTCTTTAGAAAATAAGTAGTCCAAGACTACACCATAGCCAAACCAAAGAATGCCACTTCCCTTAGTAAAGCAGATTGTAGAAAGTCAGAGATAACTGCCACTTATCTTTGACTTCCAAGAAGAGCAAGATCCATGCTCCAAAGTACCTAGATCAGAAATAAATTGATCCAAGCAGTAACCATCAAGATTATGATGTCTTCATCTTCATCTTCAATAGCATCAAAGTCCATACTAGTTTCTTGCCAGGAAACTCTCCAGAGAACACATGCTTCTGTCACACCCGACTGAAGCAACTTATTAGGTCACCACCTAAGACTAAAACAGATGCTAAAGCGTATGCAGTACCCCTCCCATGATTCTGCACAAACTCTGATGATGAGATGTTCCAACATCTTGTTGAACATCAGCAATCTTGACTTTCAAGGATAATCAATTAAATACTTGTGGATTCCACAGATAGCAATTGATCTTAAATCCTTGTCCAGTAACCTTTCTTCACTGTTGTAGCCAAGTTCCACCAGATCACTTCATGAACACTTATCAAGTATTCAATCCTTTTACAAGTATCTTTTTTTACAAACAGTGTTGAGATACCAAGGCTGCCACCCTTGACTCAAGTAACTAAGACTTCCTCTGAACAAATCTTATTTACCTCAACAATTCTTCAATCAGATTGGATCCACTCTTAGGGTCAAGAGAGATGAATCCTTCCTTGCTGTTTTTGTATGGTGAAAATAAATCACCTCCACTTTCTTCAGATTGTGTTTCAAAGAAACACCTTCTAGTTAGAAGAATAACTAGAAGACTCCAGATGCACGTCTGGCACACCTTTATGAGTGGACTTGAGAGAATTCTCAAGTATCTTTGACAATCTAGCCGATCAATAATTTATCAAACTCCCAGAGCAGGAACTTGATAAACGTAACCTCAACTCCTCTCGTCTTCTACTGACTTCAACTGCACCAAGAAACCAAGCTTCCAAGTACCAAGTCACCATACCAGATATCTACCAACAACTCCCTTTATTCCATCGCTCCCGACTTTGGAATAAAAGAATGCAGATATCTTCACATATAGAGGTCGGCGATTGAGATCTTCCACCAACTGTCTTCAGTAACAACTCCAGAATCCCATAATTCTAGAGCTCTTCCATCAGAAACACATGCAGCGGAACCACCAAGGAACATATCCTGCTTGCCCTAATAAGATGTCAGAACATCTTATAAGACACCACAACAAGAGAACTAGCCACTTCTCTTGTAGTTGTTGTAGAAACTCCTCAGCAACATGAACAACCTCTGGGTTGCTCCCTTCGATCTAGAACATCCATCTCATCCATTAATACCCTTGAGTATGTCTGAGTTGATTGATCTGATCTTCAAAACTCCTCCTTGTTTAAACGCCAGAAAGTATCTCCCAAAAATCCCATCCAGAACCAGACATGATGCCTGCTCTGATACCAATTGAAATTCTGGCCTATGCAGACAGCAGATGTCCTAACACATGTCAAGACATTGTGCTACATAATTATTTAAACTTAGAGGTGCAACAACAAACTGATACCATGAATATCAGAACTGCACAATCACAGATGTCACAACATCTGATCCAACAAGTTTATCATGAACCCTAACAGAAAACATAAATCTGCAGAATGATAAAGGACACAGCAATTGTTAACCCAGTTCGGTGCAACTCACCTACATCTGGGGGATACCAATCCAGGAAGAAGACTTCACTATCTGTAGAACTGTTACAAAGCTAAACTCCCCCGTTTACAACTTTATACCTAACATCTACCCAATGAACATCTTTACCAAAGCTAAACTCAAACGTTTACAACTCTGATACGAGATACCCCACTCACTTCCCTTAATCACCAACTGTGATTTCTACATCATGCATGTCAAAACAGAATTCTATCAAGCTTTCTTGATAACCAAGCTAACTCAGATTTGCTTAAAAGCTTTATCCAAGAACAATACACAATCCAATACCTCAAGGCTTATGGATTTGTGCGACACCTATATCTGCCACAATGCATCAACTGATACAAAGGGAGACTTACAACCTAGAGAGCCAATGACTCTCAAAATCCTAAACCCTTGTTTATTACGCAAGAACATAAGGTTACGAAAGGCGTACTAAGGCATTGGAAAACCTAGGTCTAAGTCTTCTATTTATAGGCTTCTGCTTCCTTGGGCTTCAATCTTCTGTCCTTGATCCATGCGCAATTTCTCCTTGAGTGTTGCAACAGATTTAAAACAGATTTAAACCACTCAGTCCAAGATGTCAAGATGCATGCTAGGACATCTCGTTCGACATCACGTCTTCAGCAGAATTATTTAGATTGATCTCCATGTTGAGTAAACATTTATGTTTTACCAAAATTTATCCAAAAAACCAGAGCTTTCAATTTCTTATGTGATCGATTAGATATTGTATAAATTACTTTGTATTTGCATCATTTGTCAGATGAGCGAAATTGCCCCCCGTTTGTATGCGCGTTTTTCCTTCAATCCTTTTTTGAAGAGGAGTGTTAGAGTGATATGAACATGATAGTTTAGTTGTTACTTGAAACATTGTCGGATATTTTTTTAAGAATCAAGTTCTTTTGCATTGTTCGATTCTAGGAATTTGTAATTGTTGCTTGTTTATAATTGTTGTTTATTTGAGCCATTTATCTTTTCTTGGTTGAGTCAAATGCTTGAGAAAATCCTCTTGTTTTTAATGAGAGACATACTTTGCTTGAGGACAAACAAAGATTTAGTTGGGGAGAGTTTGTTAGATGTCAAACATGCTATATATTTCTATTTGATACCTGACATTTTTCAACTTTTCTATGTCAAATTGTATATTTTATTCATGAATTGTTGTTATTCTTCAAACATTGTGAATATACCTTTGGTGCTTATAATATGTGTGTTATTGTGCAGGAAAATGTACTAATTGATCAAAGATGTAAGACAAAAAGAAATGATATAAGTTACCAAAGAAAGGAAGAGAGCATCAGCAAGTTCGGTTTGCAAACTTGCCAGTGAATGTTGGCTTTGCAAATAACTGGCGAAGCTCCAGCGAATGGTCCCAGGTTTTAGATATTAAGAAAAGGGACTAAAGTTCGCTTTGTGAACTTCTCAGCGAATGTTCGCTGATTCATCACTTTGCGAATACCTGGTGAAGGACACCATGGATGAGGTATAGCTAAAGGGGCCTAAGTTCGCTTTGCGAACTTGTAGGCGAATAGTTCGCTTTACGAACTTATGCAGAAACTTAGAGGCAGTTTAGCTTATCAGAAGGCACTCCAGGTGCCAAATTCATAGTTCGCTAGGCGAACTTGTCTGTTTTCAAGTGTACTATAAATACACTTTATGTATTTTCGTGGGATCATAACCCCACTTTATCACACCAAGACCTATTTTTTTGATATTTTTTCATCTAAGAGAGATACTTCACATTGAGAAGCTGGATTTGCATTCGATCTCGATTCTTTGACGCGGATGCTTTTTCATATCATCATGAAACTTGTGAAACAAGCTACCATGAATATGTATAGCTAAACACATCTTGTGTCAAGATTAGTGGTAGGTAATCCTTCATTTTGTATGTATTAATCTTGATTGTAGTGTGTGAACTTTGTTGATGATAAATATAGAAGAAAAACTTTGTTTATATGATTTATATTTTGTTTTAGTTCATGATTGAGAAATATGTTCTAAAACTTGACCTAAGTTTCAATCCATCAATAATCATGAGGCTAGATATAGTTTTGAAAGTTTATGTTCATAAATATTGATCTTGAATGTTATCATATTGGTAGTTTGAGTGAGAGATCATCAAAGGATCAATATGATAAATCTCACAACTAGTGTTAGAGATAAACTTGTTGAGAGGATATGTGGTTATATTCATCGTTAACAAGCTCACATCCTTTATCGAGTAAATACGTACGAAACGGATTATCGGACCCTAATCTTGGCATGTTTTTACCAAACCCTAAAACCCAATTTCTTTGCCGTTGATTACTAAATTCTTATGAAAACGATCTGATACGAAACAACTAAACTCTTTGTTACTTTAAGTTTAAAACGTTTTCGACTACAGAACGGTGGCAATACACATACAATCCCTGTGGAGACGATAAAACACACCCGAAATACTTTTGAACAATCATGATACAAAAAGAATATTCACCTAATATTGATTGACTGTTATGGTTTACTCAAATTGGAATTGGGCATGCTTCTTTAGGCCTTTGAATGACCCAAATCAGTTACCCATAAGTCGTTGTTGTCGCTTGTAAAATACTACCTCCGTCCCAAATTATAAGTTACTTTTCCAAAAAAAATTGTCCCAAATTATTAGTCACCTTACATTATCAATGTTATATTAATAACATTTTCCCCAATATACCCTCAAATATTTATTATTATTTATTCTTTCAACTCTTTTAATTTCTCTCTCCTGTGTAATTATGAGGGGCATTATTGTAAAGTCATACATAATTTGTCTTTCCCATAAAGTAATAATTAAGTTTCTTAATTTGTGTGAAATGTCCAAAATGTCTTATAATTTGGGACGGAGGGAGTAAGGTCTAGCTAGCATATACAGGGTTCGTTTCAGACCCATTCTCTTATATTGCCTCGAGTTTTATGCGTAGGTTTTCCACTTAGACTAGGGGAGCAGAAAAGCTTGTTCGGTGGGAGTAAGTGAACTTGGGGACGTGCATAATAAATTCTTTCTTTGTAACTAAAACATTGCGCTGAGCAAACCTTACAAATGGCCCTAAATATGAAGGTATAAGTGACCTTTTTAGAGTACTTGAGTATCTTAGGGAATCAAGGTTCAATCTGGGCCATTCATGGTGCTGGTGCGCTTCCCTAGATCTTATAATGTTGATTGTGTGGTAGCTAATCAAGTAATATATGAAGGTTCAATGGAGAATCATATATTTTTTCCACTTTCGCCGCCTATTAGACTTATGGATTCTTGTGTTGATTCTTTTCACTTTCGGTTCCATTCTTCGCTATAGTTATTTGTCGATTACTATTCTGACATATTTTATGGTGCTCAAGCAACCTAATTCGTATGCATATATGGAATTTCTCCTCTTTAAAAGTAAAGAACAATACCGTTTTTCTTCTATAATTGCTTATTATTTTCCAAGGTCCATGTGAAGACAATTATGGAAGAATAGAAAAAGAGATATCATTGTTAAGGATGAAGAAATAGTTGTTGGTCTTGACTTGAGGGAAATTTCAAGAGGGTTTTATTTCTAAACCTTGTCTTTGACCAATCCAATTAACATAAACAACTTCGAACAAGAACAAAAGGCTCAGACTTAGAGTAAGGCACATCATCACACTTTTAGTCATGATCCTACTGACAACCAAGTAATATGGTGGTTGGAACATCAATATTGTTCTTATACTTATGTATGTTCTTTTTTGTGTGTTGATATTTAAATTGAGATGGACCGAAGTAGTCGCTAAATTGATTGAGATGTAGGGGGCGGAGATCCAATGTCATGGGTGTACCAAGAGAGGTTGGACACCATTTATGTCTTCACCTATAAAGGAGGTAAGGGCCATTCTTTTATCGAGGCAGGTCCCTCCTCAAATTAGGAGTGCTTTCCCTATAAGAGGGAAAAACATTGTTTAATAAGTAGGAATGATGCATCCTTCATCTTCATGAATGCTTATTTTCCCGAATTAGTTTTCGAGTTCCTATTAATAAATTTGAGGTGGAAGTTCTTAATAATCTAGGGGGTTTCTCCTCAATAATTGCATCACTGGGCCTCTGTCAAAGTCTTTCAACTCTAGTGTGAGTACAAGAAGAGCATGCCATCCCTAACTCTTTTTCCATCTTTTCAACATTCAACATAGGTCAAATGACTCGGAGCAGGGCCAAGATTTGCTTTAACTTAGGCATGGTAGAAAGATGTTCCAGGTGTACACCGACAATATGAAGAATTTCAAGGGTTAGTATTCCCTGGTTATTCCCTTTACTAGGGTTACCTATACAAGTATATGTCATGCGCAGCTCGATACGCCTCCAAGATTCTGAAAACTTCCCAAAATTCTAGCATCAAAACCATTTCCTGGTCGAGTCAAGAACTTATGTCTACTTCTCTAATACCATGTTTCAAAAAGATACTTCTTAAAGAACAAGATGGTGTCATTTTAGGAAGGTTTGGACTTTATTGGTGCATTTAGTCCTTTGTTGAACCGTCGAAGAATCATAAGAAACAATATATAGAGACTCGCCTGCTAGTTGAGGCCTCCACCAAAAAAGGAGATGCATAATATATTTGGTAAGGGAGTAGAAGATTTCTCTCTCTCTCTCTCTCTCTCTCTCTCTCTCTCTCTCTCACACACACACACACACACACTCTCACTCTCTCTCTCTCTCTCTCTCTCTCTCTGTTTTGTTGTTCCAAATGAAGTGTTCTTATAATTTTATTTTCCTTTTTCTCATAGATAAGATGTCTTGTTACATGACATTGCTTCAAATGAAGAGGATACCCATGATTACTCATTTTCCTTCAAAATCTATTACCCTTCCGGTTCTAGATGGAGTCCATGCCTCTGATAGCCATGTTGCTCTGGGCTTTCCCGATCATCTTGTTTCAGTGTGTTCCTAGATTCAAAACCATCTAGCATGTCCTGGTCCTCGGACAGCTAGGGAGCTTCAGTTATTTATCTTTGAAGAGGAGTATACTTATTTATCAAGTAAGATCGAAGCTATTTTTCAAGAAGAAATGGTGATATTATCATATTATATGTACAAGGCTTCTGCTATCATGGCCTCTGAAGTTGCTGGTATAGGTGGCGCCTTTGTTTCTTGACTATCTTCAAAAGCATAAGGAGGCACTTGAGGAAAGTATTGGTACCCTCATTATCAAGAGGGAATAATTTGTTAATAAACTTCTCAAGATGAGTAACCTCTTGAGGGAGATTTGTGATTAGGTGCAATTTTTTCGGTATCCTCACTTATTAGCTAAGAAGGTGTAGTCGTTGACTCAAGGGATAAGGGGGTGGTATGTTACGTTGTCATCAGTTCAGAAGGCACTGATTGATATTAAGACTACCCTTGACAATGGGAATGGAGCTTTAGAATCTTATCACAATACGATAAAGGAGTTAGATACATTGTTAAATGAAGCCCAAAAAGGATGGAAGATGGCAAAAGATGACCTTTTGCAGATTAATTCTGAAAATGTGAACTTGTCTAAAGAGTATGCTAAGGTGGTGGAACATGGTTACTCTGTGATGCGAGCCTTTTTTTATAACACCTTGAAGCAAGTGGAATTTATTTACCCCGGGTGCCAATATAAAGGGAGAAAATTCATCTTAGGCAAATCTTGGTGATAAGTCGTACTCGTAGACCTTTTTTTTTAACGGGATATATTTGTAATGGTATTTTTTTTGGTTGAAGGAAAGATTGTGCATTATCTTCATATTTATTTTACTGAGGTATTATTTCTTTATTGGCTTATCGTGGTATTTACCTTCGAAGTTTATTCTTGCGACTCCCAAGATTACTTCTCAAGCCGCTACCTGAGGCCATGCTTGGAAATTTTACTATATGTCTATGAGGAGAGCGCTTGACCAATGCCTACTCCTCTTACTTGCGCCCAATTTTATACTTTCTTTGAAGCCACGTAATGGGAACTCACCTTCTGCACTCTATAGTGGCTAGCTACCAATAGTGGAGTGAGCCCGGGTCCCACTTTTTTCTATGGTTTGTTGTCTTTAGTCACATGACTTTCATTGTGGGATTTTGATTATTATAGTTGTACAATCATGGTGTTTATTACAACACCCCTTATTCATACCTATATTTGCAGGAAAATAAAGAAGAGAATCTGGTGAAAATTGTTTTCATTGTTGGAAGAATAGATTACTTGATTATATGGTCCTTTGAATGTATTCTTAAAAGTACTTAACCCAAATAATATAGTCACTATTTTATTGGCCCAGATGATTCTGGTTTGGCTGGTTAATATGGGCTTTATGTTGCTTCAATGTTGTTCTTTGGTTACTTCTCAAGGAATAAGCCTCATATTATTTTTTTCAGTCGTTGTCACATGCACTTACCAAGCTACAACCTTAAAAGCCCTTAGTGATATTTTTGCTTCCATGATTTCTTATGTGATCGATTAGATATTATATGAATTACTTTGTATTTTCATCATTTGTCAGATGAGCGAAATTGCCCCGCGTTTGTATGCGCGTTTTTCCTTCAATCCTTTTTTGAAGAGGAGTGTTAGAGTGATATGAGCATGATAGTTTAGTTGTTACTTGAAACATTGTCTGATATTTGTTTAACAATCAAGTTCTTTTGCATTGTTCGATTCTAGGAATTTGTAATTATTGCTTGTTTACAATTTTTGTTTATTTGAGCTGTTTATCTTTTCTTGGTTGGGTCAAATGCTTGAGCAAATCCTCTTGTTTTCAATGAGAGGCATACTTTGCTTGACGACAAACAAAGAGTTAGTTGGGGATAGTTTGTTAGATGTCAAACATGCTATATATTTCTATTTGATACTTGACATTTTTCAACTTTTCTATGTTAAATTGTGGATTTTACTCATGAATTGTTGTTATTCTTCAAACATTGTGAATATACCTTTGGTGCTCGTAATATGTGTGTTATTGTGCAGGAAAAGGCACTAATTGATCAAAGATGTAAGACACAAAGAAATGATACAAGTTACCAAAGAAAGGAAGAAAGTATCAGCAAGTTCGCTTTGCAAACTTGCCAGCGAATGGTCCCAGGTTTTGGACAGTAAGTAAAGGGACTAAAGTTCGCTTTGGAAACTTCCCAGTGAATGTTCGCTTATTCATCGCCTTGTGAAGGCCTGGCGAAGGACACCTTGGATGAGGCAGTAGCTAAAGGGGCCTAAGTTCGCTTTACGAACTTTTAGGCGAATAGTTCGCTTTGCGAACAAAAGTTCCCATTGCGAACTTATGCAGAAACTCAGAGGTGGTTTAGCTTATCAGTAGACACTTCAGGTGCCAAATTAATAGTTCGCTAGGCGAACTAAAAGTTCGCAGTGTGAACTTGTCTGTTTTAAAGTGTACTATAAATACACTTTATGTATTTTATTGGGATCATAACCCCACTTTATCACACCAAGACATATTTTTCTGATATTTCTTCATCTAAGAGAGATTCTTCACATTGAGAAGCTGGATTTGCATCCGATCTCGATTCTTCAACGCAGATGCTTTTTCATCTCCTCACGAAACTTGTGAAACAAGCTACCATGACTATGTGTAGCAAAACACATCTTGTGTCAAGATTAGTGGTAGGTAATTCTTCATTTTGTATGTATTAATCTTGATTGTAGTGTGTGAACTTTGTTGATGATAAATATAGAAGAAAAACTTTGTTTATATGGTTTATATTTTGTTTTAGTTCATGATTGAGAAATATGTTCTAAAACTTGACCTAAGTTTCAATCCATCAATAATCATGAGGCTAGAGATAGTTTTGAAAGTTGATGTTCATAAATATTGATCTTGAATGTTATCATATTGGTAGTTTGAGTGAGAGATCATCAAAGGATCAATATGATAAATCTCACAACAAGTGTTAAAGATAAAATTGTTGAGAGGATATGTGGTTATATTCATCGTTAACAAGTTCACATCCTTTATCGAGACAATACGTATGAAATGGATTATCGGACCCTATTCTTGGCATGATTTTACCAAACCCTAAAAACCAATTTCTTTACTGTTGATTACTAAATTCTTATGAAAAACGATCCGATACGAAACAACCAAACTCTTTATTACTTTAAGTTTAAAACGTTTTTGACTATAGAACAGCGGCAATACACATACAATCCCCGTGGAGACGATAAAACACCCCCGAAATACTTTTCAACAAAATGGCGCCGTTGCCGAGGATTGTTGTTTGTTATTGTAAGCATTACAATAGTTGTTAAGTTTTAAGCTTGTTTAACTTTTTCTTGTGCTTGTTAATTTGTTTGGCTAAGTGTGCAGACTCTGTTTATGCGAGGGAAGTTACCTGTACACTAACTTCTTTTCGATCCTGAGATTGAAAGAACTGCGCGTAAGTTAAATCGCAAAACAAGGCGGAGGAGGCAACTTGCTAAGGAAAGACGAGAATGAGAAGAAAGTTTAACTTCGACACCAATACCACAGTTACCGCCAACCATGGCTGCTCCACCACCACCACCACCTGCTTCAACACCTTGTGTTAATAGTCTGAGGCATACTGCTCAGTTCGCACGTAATGTTCATAATGGTCGGCATTCTGAAATGAAAACAGGTATCCTCGCTCTTCTATACCAGAATCCATTCACTGGTATGGATCACGAGGATCCTTTTACTCACTTGACCAAATTCTATGAAATTGCGGGCGCGACTGGATTCCCAGAAGCTGAAGAAGAGTCTTTGTTTAAGAGACTGTTCCCGCATTCCCTAATTGGGAAGGAAAAGGAATGGTACCATGACCAATCAACTGCTATTATGACGGACTGGAACATGTTAGAAGAGAAGTTCTTAGAACGATTTTCATGGAAGCGAAAACGGAGATTGCAGTTTTCTCACAAGGTGGGAATGAGTCTCTCAACGAAGCTTAGGAGAGATTCACGTCCATGCTTAGAAAATGAAAAGGGCACGGTTTTGATGAGCTTACGCAAGTTCATATTTTTAGAAATGGTCTTCAAATGGTTCACAAAACATTGTTGAATGCTACCGCGGGTGGATCTTTAATGACTAAAAGCGCCGACGAAGCCATTTCTATCATTGACAAGATGGCATTAAACGACCATCAAGGGAATCATAACCGTGGCCAATCTCAAAAGAAACCGGGAGTGCTAGAGTTGGGGACAAATGATGCAATTCTTGCTCAGAACAAGTTGCTATCTCAACAGGTTGAGTTGCTGACGCAACAAATGTCAAAGCTACCTCAATAGATTAAAGAGATGCAAGATTTACCGAACAAAAATGTGCAAATAACGGTTTGTGAGCTATGTAAAGGTGATCACCCAACCGACTATTGTCCTCCTTGTCCTCCGGTTGATGAAGAAGCAAATTACATGAATAATCAAAATCAACAACATGGTTATCAAAGGCAACAACAACCTTATCAAAATCAACAAGGGTATCAAAATCAACAACCAAGAGGAAATTATCAAAATCAACAAGGATACCGACAAAATCCATATCAACCCGCACAACCTCAAGGTGGGAGTTCCAAGCTTGAAGAAACTATTAACCAATTTATTGAAATGTCCAGGGCAAATCAAAAGACAAATGAAGCATCGATCAAAAATCTCGAGAATCAAGTTAGGCAACTTGCAAAACAAATGACCGAGCAACAATCGGGACCACCTTTTTTCCCTAATACTCAAAACAACCCAAAGGAGCATTGTAAAGCTATTATTACTAGAAGTGGGAGAGAGTTGGGAGAAGAAGAAAAAAATGAGAAAAATGTTGAAGTAAGAATTGAGGAGGTTGTGGAGGAAGAAAAAGTTGATGATGTTGTAGTTGAAAAGAATGATAAGGAAGAAGTTGAAAATAAACATGAGAAGTTAGTTGAAAAAGATAACCTTGAGAAGGAAAAGATAGAAGAAAAGAAGAGAAGAGTAAAAAAGGGGAAGGAGATAGTGAATCCAATTCCTATTCAAAACTTACCTTACCCTCATGTGTCCACCAGGAAGGAAAATGAAAGACATTGCACTTGTTTCATGGACATATTCAAACAATTGCAAATCAACATTCCGTTTGCCGAAGCGCTTGAACAAATGCCAAAATATGCTAAGTTCATGAAAGATATTCTTATAAAGAAGCGAAGATATTCGGATCCGGAAACCATTTTCCTTGATGCAAGTTGTAGTGCTATAATCCAAAGAACTCTACCAAAGAAAGAAGTTGATCCGGGGCGTGTTACTTTGCCGGTAACCATTGGTGATGTCTATGTTAGCAAAGGCTTAATTAATTTGGGCTCAAGCATAAACTTAATTCCATTGTCTATTGTGAAGAGGCTTGGGAACATTGAAATGAAAGCAATTCGGAAGACATTACAATTGGCCGACAAATCCACAACTCATCCTCATGGATTGGCTCAAGATGTATTAGTTAAAGTTGATAAGTTTTTCTTTCCGGCTGACTTTGTTGTGATTGATATGGAGGAAGACGAGGATGCTTCATTGATTCTTGGACGCCTTTTTATGAAGACCGCTCGTATGATGATTGATGTTGATGACGGCCTTATGAAAGTAAGAGTTCAAAATGAAGAGGTGTGCTTTGATCTTTTTGAAGCAATGAAGCATTCTTAAGATAAACATGATAGTTTCCATATTGATGCAATGGAAGAAGCCATAATGGAAGTCTCAAAGCAAATTCATTTAGTATCTCCTTTGGAAAGAACTCTTGATGACTCATTTGAAGTATTTTTCGATGAAGAAGAAAGGGCACTTGAAGAGTGTTTGAAGGAACTTGAATATTTAAAAGTGTTACAACCATGGGAAAGTTAAACGGAAGAGTTGAAGAAAGAGGTGAGTGATGATAAGTCTCAACTTGAATTGAAGGTGTTACCTTCTAATTTGAAGTATGTGTTCCTTGATGACGGTTGTAATAAACCGGTTATCATTAGCAACATTTTGACAGACAAAGAGGAAGACCGTTTGATTCAAGTTTTAAAGAAGAATCAACAAGCTATAGGTTGGGTTCTTTCCGATCTAAAGGGAATTAGTCCGGCCTATTGCATACAGGAAATCTTAATGGAAGAGGACTTCAAAGCGGTAGCTCAACCACAATGTCTTTTGAATCCGACTATGAAGGAAGTGGTGAGAAAGGAAGTTGTTAAGCTATTGGATGCCGGAATGATTTACCCGATATCCGATAGTCCGTGGGCGAGTCCCGTGCAAGTTGTGCCCAAGAAGGGAGGAATGGCCGTTATACGAAATGAGAAAAATGAATTGATTCCGACGAGAACTGTAACGGATTGAAGAATGTGTATAGATTATAGGAGGCTTAACACCGCTACTAGAAAAGATCATTTTCCACTTCGGTTTATGGATCAAATGCTTGAGAGATTGTCGGGTCAAGAATTTTATTGCTTCTTAGATGGCTATTCCGGTTATAACCAAATCTCGGTTGATCCAGAAGACCATGAGAAGACGGTGTTCACCTGTCCCTTTGGAATTTTTGCTTACCGGAAGATGTCGTTTGGCTTGTGCAATGCGACGACAACATTTCAACGGTGTGTACAAGCCATTTTTTTTGACCTTATTGAAAAAATGATGGAGGTGTTCATGGACGACTTCTCCTTGTTCGGAGCGTTATTTGATCTATGTTTAAAAAATCTGGAGACCGTTCTTGAACGGTGTGTGGAAAGGAACTTAGTACTAAATTGGGAGAATTGCAACTTCATGGTAACGGAGGGGATTGTGCTTGGCCACAAAGTCTCCTCTAAAGGCCTTGAAGTGGATCAAGCTAAAATTGAAGTGATCGAGAAGTTTCCACCTCCAACCAATGTCAAAGGAATCCGGAGTTTTCTAGGCCATGCGGGGTTTTATAGGCGGTTCATCAAAGACTTCTCCAAAGTTGCAAGACCTTTGAGTAATCTACTCAACAACGATAAGTCTTTCTCCTTTGATGATGAATGTTTAAATGCCTTTCAAATTTTAAAAGAGAAACTCATCACAGCACCCATAATCGTTGCTCCAAATTGGACTTTAAATTTTGAATTGATGTGTGATGCTAGCGATTATGCCATTGGTGTGATGCTTGGGCAAAGAAAGACCAAAGTTTTTCCAGCTATACATTACGCGAGTAAAGTTCTAAATGATGCACAAGTGAATTATGCCACCACAGAAAAAGAATTACTCGCTATTGTGTATGCTCTCGAGAAATTTCGGTCTTATCTGATTGGTTCAAAGGTTGTAGTCTACACTGACCACTCGGCCATTAAATATCTGCTTACCAAGCCGGATTCTAAGCAAAGGCTAATCTGGTTGATCCTTTTGTTACAAGAGTTTGATTGGAAATCCGTGACAAGAAAGGGTCTGAAAAATTGGTAACAGATCATTTATCCCGGTTGGTCAAAGTAGAGGTAACTCACCGAGAAAATGAGGTCCGAGAAGAGTTTCCGGATGAAAAATTTTTTCGAGTACAAGTTAGGCCTTGGTTCGCAAATTTCGCTAACCACAAAGCAATCAGATTTATAGCGGAGGACCTAACTTGGAATCAAAGACGGAAATTCTTATCGGATGCTAAATTTTATGTTTGGTATGAGCCATACTTGTTTAAGTTGGGAGGTGATAATTTGTTGAGGAGGTGTGTCACTTTTGACGAAGCTAAAAATATCCTTTGGCATTGTCACAACTCGCCATATGGAGGGCATTACAATGGTTTAAGAATGGCAACAAAAGTCCTCCAATCGGGCTTTTATTGGCCAACATTGTTTAAAGATACAAACCTCCATGCAAAAAGTTGTGACACATGCCAAAGAAGTGGCGGGATTGGAAAAAAAATGAAATGACCTTGCAAACAATTTTGGAAGTCAAGGTTTTTGATTGTTGGGGTATTGATTTTGTCGGACCATTCCCACCATCTTTTTCAAACCAGTATATTTTGGTTGCGTTTGACTATGTTTCCAAGTGGGTGGAAGCAATTGCGTCACCGAGGGCCGATGGCAAGACAGTGATAAATTTTTTAAAGAAAAACATATTCTCCCATTTTGGCACCCCTCGTGTGTTAATTAGTGACGGAGGTTTGCATTTTTGCAATGCACCGCTCGAAAAGGTCTTAGAGCATTATGGTGTAAAGCACAAGGTTGCAACTCCTTACCACCCACAAACCAATGGTCAGGCTGAAGTGTCAAATGGAGAGGTAAAAAGGATTTTAGAAAAGACCGTGTCAAGCTCGCGAAAAGATTGGTCACAAAAGTTGGATGAGGCTTTGTGGGCGTATCGCACCGCTTACAAAGCTCCAATCGGTCTAACTCCTTTTAAAATTGTTTATGGCAAGACATGTCATTTACCCGTTGAATTGGAGCACAAGGCTCTTTGGGCATTGAAACTGTTAAATTTTGATCCGAGCTTGGCCTGCGAAAAAAGGAAGGTTCAATTACACGAATTGGAAGAAATGAGAAATAATGCGTACCACTCAAGCAAGCTCTATAAAGAGAAAGCGAAAGGATATAATGACAAGAAGGTTTCTCAGAAAGAATTTCGGGTCGGCCAGATGGTTCTTTTATTCAATTCCCGTTTGAAACTGTTTCCGGGAAAATTAAAGTCCAAATGGTCTTGACCGTTTTTAATCAAGGATGTCAAGCACTATGGTGACATAAGGATAGAGGACTTGCAAAAAAAGGAAAGTTAGACTGTAATGGCCAACGGCTGAAAATCTATCTCGGAGGAGAAATCGACCGATAGAATTGCTCAGTTTTTCTAGATGATCTTTGAAATCATCTTGGACCGTCGAGCTCAAACGGCGTTAAACAAAGCACTAGTTGGGAGGCACCCCAACATTGTAAGTAATTCTGTTTTTCTAATGTTTTTAAGTGATTAAGTTGTTTAGAATTGGTGTAGTGTGGTAGCTGCAGCAGAAAAAAATTTCAAAATTCTGTCATGTTCGCTGGCTTGTTCGCTTTGCGAACCTGGGGTGAACATTCGCTGACCAGATCTCATTGCGAACTTAGCGAGACAGCCAAATGTTTTTCTGCTGTCACCTCATTTAAAAGGGAGTTTTTATTTGGTATGGATCAGACACTTGGGCCCATGACCCACCACTTATTCTGAATTTTTGTGGGCAACCCTACTCCCTTTGTCACTCTCACTTTGCCTCTTTCACAATCACAAACACTCACCCACAAGTTTGAAAATCTCTCACATGCTCTGTTCCTATTATCTCTCACAAGTCTTTCCAAAGTGCTAACAAGTCCAGGTTTGATTTCTTTTTTCTCTCTGTTGATTTCTGTTAGAACATTGTGGTTAGGTTAGTTAGGTTGAACATTAGAGACAAATTAACTCTAGGTTTTAAGAGTGGTATCAATGCACCTCTGGTTATAATGCTTTGTTGTTGCTGCATGTTGAAATTTTGTCAAGCATTATGAGTAGAGTTATGTTGTGAAACTAGTCTGATGTTGGAAAAGTTGGGATGCTGTTATTTTGAAATGATTCGCAGGTTCGCTGACCAGTTCACTTTGTGAACCTGGGGTGAACATTCGCCAGAACTTCACTTAGCGAATCTGGGGCGAATGTTCGCCAAGACTTCGCTTTGAGAACTTTACGCGAACAGACCAGATTTTTGAATTTTTTTTACTGTCTCAGTTTGGGATTCTGATATGCTATTTTGTTCTTATTTTAATGGACTGTTTTGCTGGCTGGTTATTGTTTTGTCTGGTGGTTTTTGCAGATGGCTCCAAAAATCATTCCATTAAAAAGGGGAAAGAACGGTAGCTCTACACGACCGGCTACAATTCAGTTCGATAATACACGTTTCCTAGGGGTAAAATAGGCTGCAAGGTGTTAGACGGTGTGGCTAGTGATCGAGAGGGGGGGTGAATAGATCACCGCTTGTAAAATACGGTTTTAAAAACCTTAACAGAGTTTTTGAAATATAGCGGAAAGTTTTGGTCCCGAATCGACTTCCGTCTATTCTGAACCGCTACCAAAAAGACCAGACACGCAAGTATGATGCTGGATTTGAATTGATTGATAGAAAACGTTAACACAGAAATTTCTCGCACTAAATGCACTTATCACAAATTCTGATTCCAATGAGTAAATCACAACAAACCGTTTTGTCCAACACTTGGCGTGTATGTGTTCTATGATAAACAATAGTAATGTTTCAATAAAAGGTTTTCTTGCCACTATTGTATCACGACACGTAAAACGTACTGCGCCAATTTGTATCACAAAACAGTTAACGAAAACGTAAAGGGAGATAGAGATAGAATACGATACGCAGAGATTTGTTAAGGAAGTTCCCCACTGTCGTCCTCGCGTGTGGGTACGTCTCCCTCTCAATTTCAAAAGAAATTGAGACCTTTTCTTATCAATAGTTGCTGAATTCGTTCTTACAAAGGTTACAATACCAAGACAGAATTCTAAATCCCTAGAACTTCTTCTTCTCGTATAGAACCTCGACTTGATCAGAGCTGGATCAAGAATTCCCCGCAAGACTTGCAAACGATTCACCGGTTCCACGACCTGTTTGCGAAACAACCCCGTTTCCAAACCCTACGCTGCGGCTGAATCCGTTCTGCAATCGTGACTAACAAACCCGCAAGAACAGTCCCGTTCTTGAAGGACAAACCAGTAGGTTTTTCCTCGAAACCCCCTTCACTCTTCAACCCAGCTAGATCCTTGATCGTTCCACTGACTCCACAGCTAGATCGTTGATCGTACCACTGAACGTTATCTCGTTGATCCTTCAATCCAAAGAACAAGAATGATTGTGTGTAATTGTTCTTGAATTGAAGAGATTGAGAAGATGATGAAGACGAAGTATCTTTCAGGTTTCTGAATGCTCAATCAATTGCTGCTACAAAGACCTCTATGACTTGTGTATTTTGCAATTTTCACTTATGAATTCATCATTAAGCCAATACCTGCCACTTTGTATTTATACTAAACAAGACAGAATTGTTAGAATAAAAATTATGCAGAAAAACAGACTTTGGGATCGATGCCAGACACGTATGGATCGATGCCAGACAGTTTTTAACTGTTAGGGATTGATCCCAAAATCTATGAATCGATCCCTACTGAAGGTGAGCTGAAAAACAGAATTTTCATTGAATCAGGGATCGATGCCAACCACGTATGGATCGATGCCAGACAGTTTTTAACTGTTAGGGATTGATCCCAAAATCCATGAATCGATCCCTACTGAACAAATTCAAATTCTTTTGATTTCCAATAAAGCAGGGATCGATACCAAACACGTATAGATCGATGCCAAAGGTTAAGTATTGATTCAAACCTTATAAAAAGTGTTTCTAACAATCATTTTAAGATGAATATCAATTCCAATCATCTAGTATTGAATAAAGACAAACGCAAAGGCAAAAATCACACATATTCACATGTGGAATGAAGCACAACAAATCATACACGCAATTTGCAATCATACAAAACAAAACCAAAGTAAAGGATTGTCTCACAAACTCCCCCTTTTTGATGATGGCAAATTGATGTGTGATACTCCCCCTGAGTTTGTGCATACCATTCTGTCATGTCAACATCTTCTATACTTCTCCCCCTTTGTCAACATCAAAAAGAGGAAAGAAACAACAAAGAGAAGAACAAAGTAGCAAACCGCAGCATAAATTGATAACAAAGCTAACAATCACAAAGAAAGAAAGCTTAGAAGAATAAAATCACTCACAAAGAATGACCAATAAAGGGCAAGGAAACCATAAACAAGCAAACGGAAATAAGCATTGAAATACTAGGAAAGTATTTAAAATTATATAAGCCAAACAAATATAGTCAGAATATTCGAAAAATGAAACAACAACTCAAGCAACATGAAATGCAATGCTTATGAAACATGTTATGAAAGTGATGCTTAAGAATAGGTCTCAAATCAGATATTAATATTCAAACAATAAATGCAAAAGAATATACATAAACGAACATAGAGAATTTGTTCTAACATACACAAACACATAGATCCAAAGAGTAGTAAAGAGGATTGATATTACCTTTGTTGATGTGCCTTTGTGAAGTATAGGCTCACAACTTCTAAAACACAACTTATCAACCAAGGTGAGGCAAAAATAGAATCTAACAAGCTTAAGATAGTAATGAAGAAAGATCAAGAATCCCTAATTCACGACGAATGTTAAAGAAAGGTTCCGTTGCTAGTGGTTTAGTGAAAATATCAGCGAGTTGATTCTTAGTATCAACATGCTCAAACACAACGTCCTCTTTCTCAACATGGTCGCGAAGAAAGTGATGCCTAATCTCTATGTGTTTAGTGCGTGAGTGTAAAACAGGATTCTTAGTAAGATTTATAGCACTGGTGTTGTCACACTTTATTGGAATGCGTTTGAGTTGAATATCGAAATCTTGTAGTTGTTGCTTCAGCCACAAGATCTGAGCGCAACAGCTACCGGCTGCAACGTACTCAGCCTCAGCAGTTGACAATGCGACAGACACCTGTTTCTTGCTATGCCAACTGACCAGAGAGTTTGAAAATAAGTGACATGTACCACTAGTACTTTTCCTATCTGATTTGCAGCCAGCAAAATCAGAATCGGAGTAACCTACTAAGTTACAATCGCTTCCTTTTGAATACCAGAGCCCATACTTAGATGTTCCATGAAGATATCTAAATATGCGCTTGACAGCTTTCAAGTGTGACTCTTTAGGATTAGATTGATATCGTGCACACATGCAGACACTAAACATGATGTCAGGTCTAGACGCAGTAAGATACAAGAGAGACCCAATCATACCTCTATACTGTTTGACATCTACACTCTTACCGTGTTCATCTTTATCTAGATATCCGTTGGTAGGCATAGGTGTGTCTATTGATTTTGAGTCGTTCATTCCAAAGCGCTTGAGCAGCTCTCTGCAGTATTTTGTTTGACTCACAGCTGTTCCCTCATCAAGCTGCTTTATTTGGAGACCGAGGAAGAAATTAAGCTCCCCCATAAGGCTCATTTCAAATTCACCCTGCATAACTTTTGAAAACTCTTCGACCAAGTGTATGTTAGTTGAACCAAAAATTATATCGTCTACATAAACTTGAACTAAAAGAATGTGTTTTCCTTTGTGCTTAATGAAGAGGGTGGTATCCACTTTACCTCTTGAATATCCATGATCAAGTAGAAATTTGCTAAGTCTTTCATACCAAACCCGGGGGGCTTGCTTAAGACCGTACAAAGCTCGTTTTAATTTGTAAACATAATCTGGATATTCAGCATTCTCAAAACCAGGAGGTTGTGAGACGTATACCTCTTCATTTAGGACACCATTTAGAAACGCACTCTTTACGTCCATTTGGTAAAGCTTAAAATCTCTAGAACACGCATAAGCGAGCAAGAGACGTATAGCCTCAAGGCGAGCAACTGGAGCATAAGTTTCCTCATAGTCTATGCCCTCCTCTTGGTTATAGCCTTGTGCTACTAAACGTGCCTTGTTTCGAGTTATCACTCCACTTTCATCAAGCTTATTCCTAAAAACCCACTTAGTACCTATGATATGATGTTCTCGCGGACGCGGGACAAGTTCCCAAACGTCATTTCTTTTAAATTGATTAAGCTCTTCTTGCATGGCCATTAGCCAAAATTCATCAATCAAGGCTTCTTTGGCATTTTTAGGTTCCACTTGTGAAACAAAGGCGAAGTGAGAACAAAAATTACTTATCTTAGAACGAGTCATGACTCCCTTTGAAATGTCTCCCAAGATGTTGTCAATGGGATGGTCTTTTGAAGATTTCCAAGCTGGTGGAAGGTCATTCACATCAGCTGTCCTTTCTTCCTTATCTTCTTCATGACTAGTATCTTCCTCCTTCTCAATGGGAGCTGTCTTGGATTGATCAGTTTCCACAACAGCTTCCTTGAGTATGTCTTCTGTAGATACACCTGTGTCATCAAAAGAAATACCTTTTCCGACATTTTTCGGATAAGACTCATCAAAGGAAACATGAACAGATTCTTCAACGGAAAGTAAACGCTTATTATACACTCTATATGCTTTACTTGATTGTGAATAACCAAGAAAAATACCTTCATCCGCTTTTGCATCAAACTTCCCAAGTTTTTCCTTACCATTATTCAAAACAAAACACTTACAACCGAATACGTGAAGATGTGATAAGTTTGGCTTTCTTCCTTTTAAAAGCTCATAAGGGGTTTTATTTAACATAGGGCGAATTAGAATCCTGTTTAGAACATAACAGGCTGTGCTAACAGCATCAGCCCAAAAATATTTTGGCAATCCACCCTCATTTAGCATTGTTCTTGCCAGCTCTTCTAAAACGCGATTTTTGCGCTCCACAACGCCATTCTGTTGTGGAGTTCGAGGAGCTGAAAAGTTATGCTCAATACCATACTTATCACAGTACTTATCAAAGAGATAGTTTTGAAATTCTCCTCCATGATCGCTTCGAATTGTAACTATTTTAGAATTCATTTTATTTTGGGACAGTTTTGCAAAATTCTTAAAAGCAGAAAAAGTTTCATCTTTGTTATGAAGGAATATAGTCCAAGTAAATCTAGAGTAGTCATCAACAATTACAAAACCATAATAGTTTCCACCTAAGCTCTTTGTCCTAGACGGACCAAAGAGATCCATATGGAGAAGCTCAAGAGGTCGTGAAGTTGAAATTACATTTTTGGATTTAAAAGAGACCCTTGTTTGCTTTCCCATTTGGCATGCATCACATAGGTGGTCTTTTGAAAACTTTATTTTTGGAAGACCGACTACTAGATCCTTAGATACAACCTTGTTAAGCAAATCGAAATTAACATGCGCTAAACGTCTATGCCAAAGCCAAGAATCATCATTCAAGGTAACTAGACATTTAGTGCTTGTTAAAGATACATCACAAAGATCAAGCATATAGATATTGTTTACTCTAACACCCTTAAACACAACATTATTTTCATCATGTTCAATTATGCAACAAGTTTTTGTAAAAGAAACTTTGTAACCCTTGTCACACAATTGACTTATGCTTAACAAATTGTGTTTAAGTCCCTCTACAAGATTGACATCAGAAATGGTAGTGGTAGAGGGGTTACCTATACTACCTTTGCCAAGTATAGCTCCTTTGTTATTGTCTCCATAAGTAACATATCCCTTTTTCTTTGCTTTGAAGTCTATAAAAAGCGATATGTCACCGGTCATGTGCCTTGAGCAGCCGCTATCTAGGAACCATCTCCTATCTTCGGATGCAAGGCACTCTTCCTACAATATCAAAAGAGAGTGGTTGGTACCCAATTTTCATTGGGTCCAAAGGGGTAAGTGGTAACATGGTTGCCTTTTGGCTTCCATTGATAGATGCCTTTAGGAACAAGAAACCTCCTAAACTTGCATTTCTCAATGGTGTGGCCAGCACGACAACAATAATGACATAAACCATGATGATGCAATTGTTTAGTTTTGTTCATTGAATCCTTTGGAGTAAAAGAGTATTTTGCATATGGAGGATTCAATGACTTCTTAAACAATCTAGTATCAACGGCGTAAGTCACCTTGGGTTGTAAAGCTTTTTCCAATTTGACTTTAAGAGTATTAACCTCTCGTTGCCAAATATGACAAGCTTCACAATACCTAACTTTACTACATCCGTTAACATCAATATCTTTTGAATTTTCTGCAATACTAGCCTTCAAGCTTTCTAAATCTTTTTCAGCTTTGTATACTTTACCTTCCAAGAATGAAAAAATTTGTTTATCGGAAGATAATCTTTTGAAAGCATCTACAGCTTCGTTATGCAGTTTTTCAAAAGCGATTTTCAGTTCAGAAAAAGACATAGAGGAGACATTATTATAGTAGGCTTGTTTTACCTTCTTTTCTTCTTGTTTCTTCTTGTAGTAGGCATGGTCTTTGATGTGAGCCATAAGACATAGGTTTGCGGTTTCATCACTATCACTTGAACTTTGTGAGCTTGATGAATCGCTATCGCTTTCCCATGCTATATAAGCTCTCCTTTGTTTGCTGTACCGTTTAGGTGAATCCTTCCCTTTATCCTTTTTCTTCATAGGACATTCTGTTTTGTAATGTCCAGATTTGCCACAATTGAAACAAGATCCTCTACCTTTATGCTTCTTGTTCTCTTCCTGTTTTGACTCACTAGATTGTCTTCTAAACTTCATGAGGTTTTTGTCGGAATGCTTGTATCCATTCCTTCGAATGAATCTATTGTATCTCCTTACAAAAAGTCCCATTTCTTCATCATCCGAATCTTTGTCACTACTTGAATCATTGTCACTTTGCTCTTTTCTTGAGGACTTAGTGCTAGAGGCCACAAGAGCAATTGGCTTCTTCTCACCCTCTTTGTCTTTCTTCTTCTCTTTCTCCTTCTTACTTTTGTTCTCATACTTTTCAAGACTTTCTAGAGCTTGCTGATGTTCTTCCAGCTTTCCAAAAAGTGTTGTAATCGTAAGAGTCGTCAAGTCGTTGGCTTCCTTGATAGCTGTCACTTTAGGTTGCCATTCCCTGCTAAGACATCTCAGATTTTGTTAGTAGCTACCTCATTGGAAACAGGTTTTCCAAGTGCATTTAATCGATTTGTAAGATGAGTAAACCTCTTTTGCATGTCGGAGATAGATTCTCCATTTTTCATGCGAAAGAGCTCAAACTCTTGATTAAGTGTGTTAATGCGAGACTGTTTCACTTCAGTAGTACCCTCATGGGCGATTTCTAAAGCGTCCCACATCTCCTTAGCAGTCGTGCAATGGGATACTCGATAATACTCATCAACACCAAGTGCTGAAATTAGTATATTTCGAGCTTTCCAATCACTCGACCACTTTTTCTCATCTTTCTCAGTCCAATCAGCTTCTGGTTTAGGTACTATGGCGCCAGCCTCATTGGTCATGGTTATTTGAAAAGGACCATTCTCAATGGCTGTCCATACTAGCCTATCCACAGAATTTATATGAACTCGCATGCAGTCTTTCCAGTAGCCGTAGTTTTCTCCGTTAAAGACGGGAGCTCTATTGTACGCCCCCTTTGGTTCAGAATCCATATCGTTACAGGCAGCCACAGAGCACCAGCGAACCGGCGCTCTGATACCACTTGTTAGACGGTGTGGCTAGTGATCGAGAGGGGGGGTGAATAGATCACCGCTTGTAAAATACGGTTTTAAAAACCTTAACAGAGTTTTTGAAATATAGCGGAAAGTTTTGGTCCCGAATCGACTTCCGTCTATTCTGAACCGCTACCAAAAAGACCAGACACGCAAGTATGATGCTGGATTTGAATTGATTGATAGAAAACGTTAACACAGAAATTTCTCGCACTAAATGCACTTATCACAAATTCTGATTCCAATGAGTAAATCACAACAAACCGTTTTGTCCAACACTTGGCGTGTATGTGTTCTATGATAAACAATAGTAATGTTTCAATAAAAGGTTTTCTTGCCACTATTGTATCACGACACGTAAAACGTACTGCGCCAATTTGTATCACAAAACAGTTAACGAAAACGTAAAGGGAGATAGAGATAGAATACGATACGCAGAGATTTGTTAAGGAAGTTCCCCACTGTCGTCCTCGCGTGTGGGTACGTCTCCCTCTCAATTTCAAAAGAAATTGAGACCTTTTCTTATCAATAGTTGCTGAATTCGTTCTTACAAAGGTTACAATACCAAGACAGAATTCTAAATCCCTAGAACTTCTTCTTCTCGTATAGAACCTCGACTTGATCAGAGCTGGATCAAGAATTCCCCGCAAGACTTGCAAACGATTCACCGGTTCCACGACCTGTTTGCGAAACAACCCCGTTTCCAAACCCTACGCTGCGGCTGAATCCGTTCTGCAATCGTGACTAACAAACCCGCAAGAACAGTCCCGTTCTTGAAGGACAAACCAGTAGGTTTTTCCTCGAAACCCCCTTCACTCTTCAACCCAGCTAGATCCTTGATCGTTCCACTGACTCCACAGCTAGATCGTTGATCGTACCACTGAACGTTATCTCGTTGATCCTTCAATCCAAAGAACAAGAATGATTGTGTGTAATTGTTCTTGAATTGAAGAGATTGAGAAGATGATGAAGACGAAGTATCTTTCAGGTTTCTGAATGCTCAATCAATTGCTGCTACAAAGACCTCTATGACTTGTGTATTTTGCAATTTTCACTTATGAATTCATCATTAAGCCAATACCTGCCACTTTGTATTTATACTAAACAAGACAGAATTGTTAGAATAAAAATTATGCAGAAAAACAGACTTTGGGATCGATGCCAGACACGTATGGATCGATGCCAGACAGTTTTTAACTGTTAGGGATTGATCCCAAAATCTATGAATCGATCCCTACTGAAGGTGAGCTGAAAAACAGAATTTTCATTGAATCAGGGATCGATGCCAACCACGTATGGATCGATGCCAGACAGTTTTCAACTGTTAGGGATTGATCCCAAAATCCATGAATCGATCCCTACTGAACAAATTCAAATTCTTTTGATTTCCAATAAAGCAGGGATCGATACCAAACACGTATAGATCGATGCCAAAGGTTAAGTATTGATTCAAACCTTATAAAAAGTGTTTCTAACAATCATTTTAAGATGAATATCAATTCCAATCATCTAGTATTGAATAAAGACAAACGCAAAGGCAAAAATCACACATATTCACATGTGGAATGAAGCACAACAAATCATACACGCAATTTGCAATCATACAAAACAAAACCAAAGTAAAGGATTGTCTCACACAAGGTACCTGACTTTAGAGAGGAGAACCATATTGTCTGAGAAAAGATTTAATCTGAATCCATAGGGAAGCTATCGGGCGGTAACTGGACTCCTTGAAACAAAAAAATGGGGGAGGCTGATTACACCTGTGGATAGTTATAACATGGAGATGATATGAGAATTTTATGCAAATTCCCTCCCAGATGATGGGGCAGAATTTGTGTGGAAGACCTTGGTATGTGGAACAGAGGTGCTTTTTGATCGGAATACTATTAATGAGGTTCTTGGGAACCCGCTGCAGTTGAGAGGAAATGAGATAGATACCTATCACAGAACCTTGAGACTCCATAGAGACATAGAAAAAATCACTAGAGACCTTTGGAGAGATGGAAAAACTGTTGAACTGAACCCATTTGGGGTTCCAAAAAGGTACCATTGTGAAGATATGTGTCCTTTGGCCCAGTTGATCTTACTTTTGGTTCTTACAAACATTAAGCCAAAGTCGCATTCCTCGACCATTCCCACACCCCTTGCCCATTTGGTCCACAGTATCATGATGAATATCCAGATTGATGTTGCCAAGTTCATTTCTGATGAGATGAGGGCGATTGTGGAGAGTGGACTTGGTTCTGCTTCCCGAAAGAACTTACCGCTTGCCTTTCCTTGTCTTATTATGACTCTTTGTGTGCATGTTGGGGTTAATGTCCTCACGCACCGTTAGATAACCATCCTGGCTGCTATAGATGACCGATATGTGGACAAGTATTGTAAACCAAAGGGGTTGCGAGGTGAGTCTTCAGGTGCTGGTGTTGAAGCCGGCACAGGTGCTGGTGATGGGTCGGGTAGTTCTGGGTCTCAAGGTTATTATCCGAATCAACAGGAGATATGCCATTATAATTGGGACTGGATGGCAGCTTCTCAGTGCGCTATGATGGATTTACATGATTCAATATAGATATTACAGTTGCAGATCCGTGAGCCCTCGGTGGATCACTCTATGACGACAAAGGAGCAATTCCTTGCTCATGCTCGTTGGCCTGAGGCTAGGCTAGTTTTTGGAGGAGGAGCAGAGGCAGCTGGTAAGCCTGGAGATGCTAATGCGGAGGATGATGGTGATGATGAGAATGTGTAGGTATCTGGATCAGAGTTTGGTTATGAGGAGGAGGAGATTGAGGTTTCCGGTTCCGAGTCCGAAGAGGAATGATTTTGATAATGTCATTTTGTACTTCCTTTGATCTTCAAAGTGAAGTTTTCTTGTTTTTCTTGTTACTTTGCTTATGTATCAGTTTTAGTATTGTACTTTATCCACTAGGTGGATTATTTTGGGATTTTGATGTACTTTGTACCCTTATGAGGTACTGATGACTTTTGTTGGTGTTTTCACACCGTAACATTATTATGCTATTATTATGAGTATTTTGTTTTTCAATTAAAATTGTTCAGCTTTCATTTCGTTTTTAGTTTAGTTTTCTTTTATTGTGTTGTGTTATGTTGGTATGCTTGTGGGATTTAATGTTTCCAACTTTTGGATGTGGTTTTGAAAGAGACTTCTAGGTTGGTGTTGTTGTTCATCAAAGAAGATTCTTCCAAGTTTGGATGGCAATGATAGAATTTAAGCATGTTATTGTTGGCAAGGTACATAGTTACCTATTTCTAGAATTTAGAATATGTTAGAACTTCTTGTCTTTGTACAAATAAAATTTTGTTTCTTGTTACAACTTTATTGATTGCTTATGTCACTTAGGTCCAAAAACCACAATGGTGAGAAACCTCCATGGTTTACTAATTGCATAGGATTGATGATGAATTTTGTTTTATACTTTTAATTCATGCTTTATCTTGTGATTTATGTGATTTTGTGGAAGCATTAGAAATGATCAAGGCATTTGTTGATATTAAGCACAACCATTTCCAAACAGTGATTTACCTGTGAGTAGTGAGTATTCGTTAGCCCTTTGAGCCTAAACAGTTTAGATCTCGTTTAATGATGAACTTTGTGTTGTACATAATTTGAAAATCAGGTTCATCATTGAATTTTTTAGAGTTTCTAAAAAAATTTCTTCTTGGACCTTGGAACTTTGTTTTTATTGATTTCCTTGCCTTAAAAAGCAAGGAGCATTCACTTTAGGTTTAGTTGAAAATAAGTTGGGGAGAATGAAAAAGAAGATTGGTAAATTGCTCAAACTTTTGAAAAATTTCAAGCAAGCATGAAAAGAAAAAGAAATGTGAATATGAATATATAAAAAAAACAAATTAAAAAAAAAAAAGAGAAAAAGAATGCTTGCTTGAAAGAGAAAAATAGAGACCAATAATTGTGCATAAGGAAGTTTGAGAAGGTTTGTGATAAAGGAATGAAATTGGTCAATGAAGTTGAGATGTGTGTGAATACCTTGTATAGTGAATGTTCTTTTGCATCGGCAATTTCGATTCAACGACCTTAAGAAATGTCCCTTTATTGTTAACCCGACCAAGCTACAACCTTAAAAGCCCTTAGTGATCTTTTTGCTTCCATGATTTCTTATGTGATTGATTAGATATTGTATGAATTGCTTTGTATTTGCATCATTTGTCAGATGAGCGAAATTGCCCCGCGTTGGTATGCGGATTTTTCCTTCAATCCTTTTTCGAATAGGAGTGTTAGAGTGATATGAGCATGATAGTTTAGTTGTTACTTGAAACATTGTTTGATATTTGTTTAAGAATCAAGTTCTTTTGCATTGTTCGATTCTAGGAATTTGTAATTGTTGCTTGTTTACAATTGTTGTTTATTTGAGACGTTTATCTTTTCTTGGTTGAGTCAAATGCTTGAGCAAACATGCTATATATTTCTATTTGATACTTGAGGACAAACAAAGAGTTAGTTGGGGAGAGTTTGTTAGATGTCAAACATGCTATATATTTCTATTTGATACTTGACATTTTTCAACTTTTCTATGTCAAATTGTGGATTTTACTCATGAATTGTTGTTATTCTTCAAACATTGTGAATATACCTTTGGTGCTTGTAATATGTGTGTTATTGTGCAAGAAAAGTCACTAATTGATCAAAGATGTAAGACACAAATAAATGATACAAGTTACCAAAGAAAGGTAGAAAGCATCAGCAAGTTCGCTTTGCGAACTTGCCAGCGAATGTTCGCTTTGTAAACAACTGGCGAAGCTCCAGCGAATGGTCCCATGTTTTGGACAGTAAGAAAAGAGACTAAAGTTTGCTTTGCAAACTTCCCATCAAATGTTCACTTATTCATCGCTTTGCGAAGGCCTGGCGAAGGACACCAGGGATGAGGCAGTAGCTAAAGGGGCCTAAGTTCGCTTTGCGAACTTCTAGGTGAATAGTTCACTTTGCGAACTTATGCAGAAGCTCAGAGGCGGTTTAACTTATCAGAAGGCACTTCAGGTGCCAAATTCATAATTCGCTAGGCGAACTAAAAGTTCGCAGTGCGAACTTGTCTGTTTTCAAGTGTACTATAAATACACTTTATGTATTTTCTTGGGATCATAACCCCACTTTATCACACCAAAACCTATTTTTCTGATATTTCTCCATCTAAGAGAGATTCTTCACATTGAGAAGCTGGATTTGCATCCGATCTCAAATCTTCGACGCAGATGCTTTTTCATCTTCTCACGAAACTTGTGAAACAAGCTACCATGAATATGTGTAGCTAAACACATCTTGTGTCAAGATTAGTGGTAGGTAATCCTTCATTTTGTATATATTAATCTTGATTGTAGTGTGTGAACTTTGTTGATGATAAATATAGAAGAAAAACTTTGTTTATATGGTTTATATTTTGTTTTAGTTCATGATTGAGAAATATGTTCTAAAACATGACCTAAGTTTCAATCCATCAATACTCATGAGGCTAGAGATAGTTTTGAAAGTTGATGTTTATAAATATTGATCTTGAATGTTATCATATTAGTAGTTTGAGTGAGAGATCATCAAAGGATCAATCTGATAAATCTCATAACAAGTGTTAGAGATAAACTTATTGAGAGGATATGTGGTTAAATTCATCGTTAACAAGTCCACATCCTTTATCATATTAGTAGTTCTTTGTCGATTACTATTCTGACATATTTAATGGTGCTCAAGCAACCTAATTCGTATGCATATATGGAATTGCTCCTCTTTAAAAGTAAAGAACAATACCGTTTTTCTTCTATAATTGCTTATTATTTTCCAAGGTCCATGTGAAGAGAATTATGGAAGAATAGAAAAAGAGATATCATTGTTAAGGATGAAGAAATAGTTATTGGTCTTGACTTGAGGGAAATTTCAAGAGGGTTTTATTTCTAAGCCTTGTCTTTGACCAATCCAATTAACATAAACAACTTCGAAGAAGAATAAAAGGCTCAGACTTAGAGTAAGGCACATCATCACACTTTTAGTCATGATTATACTGATAACCAAGTAATATGGTGGTTGAAACCTCAATATTGTTCTTATACTTATGTATGTTCTTTTTTATGTGTTGATATTTAAATTGAGATTGACCGAAGTAGTCGCTAAATTGATCGAGATGTAGGGGACGAAGATCCAATGTCATGGGTGTACCAAGAGAGGTTGGACACCATTTATGTCTTCACCTATAAAGAAGGTATGGACCATTGTTTTATCGAGGCAGGTCCCTCCTCAAATTAGGAGTGCTTTCCTCATAAGAGGGAAAAACATTGTTTAATAAGTAGGAATGATGCATCCTTCATCTTCATGAATGCTTATTTTCCCGAATTAGTTTCTGAATTCCTTTTAATAAATTTGAGGTGGAAGTTCTTAATAATCTAGGGGGTTTCTCCTCAATAATTGCATCACTAGGCCTCTGGCAAAGTCTTTCAACTCTAGTGTGAGTACAAGAGCATGCCAACCCTAACTCTTTTTTTCCATCTTTTCAACATTCAACATTGGTCAAATGACTCGGAGCAGGGCCAAGATTTGCTTTAACTTAGGCATGGTAGAAAGATGTTCCAGGTGTACACCGACAATATGAAGAATTTCAAGGCTCAGTATTCCCTGGTTATTCCCTTTACTAGGGTTACCTATACAAGTATATGTGATGCGCAGCTCGATATGCCTCCAGGATTCTGAAAACTTCCCAAAATTCTAGCATCAAAACCATTTCTTGGTCGAGTCAGGAACATATGTCTACTTCTCTAATACCATGTTTCAAAAAGATACATTTTTAAAGAACAATATGGTGTCATTTTAGGAAGGTTTGGACTTTATTGGTGCATTTAGTCCTTTGTTGAACCGTGAAGAATCATAAGAAACAATATATAGAGACTCGCCTGCTAGTGGAGGCCTCCACCAAAAAAGGAGATGCATAATATAATTGGTAAGGGAGTAGAAGATTTCTCTCTCTCTCTCTCTCTCTCTCTCTCTCTCTCTCTCTCTCTCTCTCTCTCTCTCTTTCTCTCTCTCTCTATTTTGTTCCAAATGAAGTGTTCTTATAATTTATTTTCCTTTTTCTCATAGATAAGATGTCTTGTTACATGACATTGCTTCAAATGAAGAGGACACCCATGACTACTCATTTTCCTTCAAAAGCTATTACCCTTCCGGTTCTAGATGGAGTCCATGCCTCTGATAGCCATGTTGCTCTGGCCTTTCCCAATCATCTTGTTCCAGTGTGTTCCTAGATTCAAAACCATCTAGCATGTCCTGGTCCTTGAACAACTAGGGAGCTTCAGTTGTTTATCTTTGAAGAGGAGTATGCTTATTTATCAAGTAAGATCGAAGCTACCCTTCAAGAAGAAATGGAGATAATATCATATTATATGCACAAGGCTTCTGCTATCTTGGCAACTGAAGTTGCTGGTAAAGGTGGCGTCTTTATTTCTTGACTATCTTCAGAAGCATAAAGAGGCACTTGAGGAAAGTATTGGTACCGTCATTATCAAGAGGGAATAATATGTTAATAAACTTCTCAAGATGAGTAACCTCTTGAGGGAGATTTATGATAAGGTGCAATCTTTTCGGTATCCTCACTTATTATTTAAGAAGGTGTAGTCATTGACTCAAGGGATAAGGGGGTGGTATGTTGCATTGTCATCAGTTCAGAAGGCACTGATTGATATTAAGACTGCCCTTGACAATGGGAATGGAGCTTTAGAATCTTATCACAAGACGATAAAGGAGTTAGATACATTGTTAAATGAAGCCCAAAAAGGATGGAAGAAGGCAAAAGATGACCTTTTGCAGATTAATTCTGAAAATGTGAACTTGTCTAAAGAGTATGCTAAGGTGGTGGAACATGGTTACTCTGTGATGCGAGCCTTTTTTTATAACACCTTGAAGCAAGTGGAATTTATTTACCCCGGGTGCCAATATAATGGGAGAAAATTCATCTTGAGCAAATCTTGGTGACGAGTCGTACTCGTAGACCTTTTTTTTAATGGGATATATTTGTAATGGTATTTTTTTGGTTGAAGGAATGATTGTGCATTATCTTTATATTTATTTTACTGAGGTATTATTTCTTTATCTGCTTATCGTGGTATTTACCTTCGAAGATTATTCTTGCGACTCCCAAGATTACTTCTCAAGCCGCTACCCGAGGCCATTCTTGGAAATTTTACTATACGTCTTTGAGGAGAGCGCTTGACCAATGCCTACTCCTCTTACTTGCCCCCAATTTTATACTTTCTTTGAAGCCACGTAATGGGACCTCACATTCTGCACTCTATAGTGGCTAGCTACCAATAGTGGAGTGAGCCCGAGTCCTACTTTTTTCTATGGTTTGTTGTCTTTAGTCACATGACTTTCACTGTGGGATTTTGATTACTATAGTTGTACAATCATGGTGTTTATTACAACACCCCTTATTTATACCTATATTTGTACGAAAATAAAGAAGAGAATATGGTGAAAATTGTATTCATTGTTGGAAGAATAGATTACTTGATTATATGGGCTTGTTAATATGGGCTTTATGTTGCTTCAATGTTGTTCTTTGGTTACTTCTCAAGGAATAAGCCTCATATTATTTTTTTCAGTCGTTGTCACATGCACTTACCAAGTTAAACAATCCAAATTTTACATATTAGTATGAATAACCACCATCGTCTCTAAGCTCTTGCTCAGGTAGGAAATGTAAATGACCAGTGTACTTTCTTTCTCCTTTCTCATCAGGCTCCAGATAGATCTGTGTATATTGTTACATGTTTGTCTTGGACGTTGTGGTATTTCATCTTCATATGGACCAGGGAGGCCAAAATGCGAGTGTTGTAACGAAGTGTCTACCCATAATGCAGGTGTACATAGTTTTTCACATGACCATTAAGATCTATATATCTAATTTCCTGGTGTACCTTCCTTCACCAAGATTAACCATAAGTTATATCCTCAGGGATAGGTCATAGTGTCATTGAAGGCTTGAAGGTCAGAGCCCGTGTAAGAAGATAAACTTTATTTTTTTCAGTCTATCATTTTGAAAATTCGGCGTATAAGATATCAAAATAACTTCCTCTGTTGATGAGGATTTTTGACACATCGGAGTTGTCCATAGCTCCTATTATAACAAAGGGAAAAATATCATTCAGAATTCCGCCCACTTTATCACTATCCTTGAATCTGAGAATAGGACTTTCTAGTTTCCCTTTGGGGTCTACCCATTCCCTTTTAGTGTCCGCCATATGCTTTGTGATATTTGTTTTGACTCTATCTTTATAAAGGTTATTTGGTTGGGGACCTTCTATAATTGATGCTATAAATTGACGTTTTCCTCTTCGTTCTTCTTCACCTTCATCATTGCTCTATTTTTTTTCCTTCAATTTCTGTCACACATTTGATTGTCCTTTTAGGGGATGCCTTATCTCGGCGGGGGATCACATCTTCCGTGGCGTTTCATCTCGCCTCCTATATTCTCTCATTTATCCATGATCATCCTTTTCACCGTCCTACTGGGTGTACATTTTAACCTTCCTTTCTTAATTAGTTCCTCAATTGCATCTTTGAAGTTCACACACTTCTCTTTATTGTGCCGATGACTCTTGTAAAAACAGGAGAATTTAGTAAGGTTTTCTTATTCTAGGCTCCTTAAAGTTGGCGTTAGCGTATTCTAGCAAAATCTTTTCCCATCACACAATGAGGGGAATATAGGATGACAATCTAGCTCGACGGTCTCGTTCTCCTTTCGTCACGATGTCGGTTAAGGTCCATATCCACTAGTCGACTATTTACGAGGTTTCCTGATCTTCGACCATTTTCAATTTCTTCAGCTAGGATCTTATCGTCATATCATATGTAGGACTAGGACCTATTAAGATGTCACTCTTACCCCTAACCCCTTATAGTCCTAACTTTTTGTGAAACATAATCAATCATTTCTCGAATATCCAACACTTCAGCCCGTTGTTCCTTCTCCCTACCATATGGTTTCTTTTTTTCTACTCTTGGATTCCATTGAGGGCGACTTTACTCATGGATTTCCATTTCCGAACGATGAACTGGACAGTAAAAGAATCGCAGAGTTCTTTCCAGGAGTCTATGTTAAGGTTATATGTGTTATGCATGTATAATCGTTCGTAATTGCCAACTAGTTTTGATGATGACAACTATCAAGTTATGATGACAAGTTTCAAGTGGTTCAATTGCTAAGTTATCTTAATTGACAATTATCAAGGGATGCAAACGACGCCAACTCCATAAGTCAAACGACATGTGGTTTTGATTCAAGAAGTGCTTGGGGACAAATGTCAGAAGGAGAGTTGAGAGTAACTTCCAATGGTTTATGATGATGGCATATATCAAGTGAAAGATATATATGTCAAAGTCTCATTAGTCAAAAGATTCAAATTCTATTTGAAGCGACTATTAACATTGAATCATTAAAATGAACTTGAAGACTTGAATTTGTGAAAGAGAGAAAGTGTGAAAGTTTGTCTAATCATACACTTATTGTTTGTTGAGTGACCAGTTTAATGTGAAAAATATAAGAGTAATTCTTGAGATATTAAGGCAATGCACATATACAAATCTTTTTAAAAATTCTCTTATCATTTGATACAATTCATAAAAATCTGTTTCATCTCATACTTAATTGATATTAACTTAATTATTCAATTAGAAAGATATTTCACACTAATTAATCAAATATCACATTAGAATATTAAGATATTGTGTATTTTGTTGTTTTATCTCTGTTGTCAACCTAGTAAATACATGATTTGGTGGAACTTCTGCAACCCTTAATAAACTTGGGTGGTTGTTTTTCCACTAGAATGTTGTGACTATCTTTATATTATTGATTAAAGTATCCATATACTCTTATTAATTAATTTTTCTTATAAAATAAAATTAAACTACTATTTACTATTTGGCTTAAATAAGATGACATATTTTTTATTTTTTATTATCGTTCCCGTATTTTTTTTTCTCTTGTGATTGTTAAAATCCTTTTAGATTTAGTCTTTGAAGTTAAAATTCATAGAAAAATTTAAAGAAAAATTTGCAGGAAATCTATAAATTTTTTTATAACTTTTAATTTTAGTAACTAAAACCAAATAAAATTGAACATTTAAGAATTTTATGAAAAATCTAGCAACGAAAAAACAATAACACACAAATTTACATGGATAAAAAATTGTTTAAGCCTTATTATTTTATCTAACTTTTTTTATACATCATTAACCTAATGAATTTTTATGATATATGCATGTGATCTTATTTAGATATCTAAATTTTCCTTAATCTTATCTCAACTACTTCACAAAACCAATCTTAACTTTTAATTATTTCCCTTGCTCTTCAATGTCTATTCTTCAATAAAATTATATAAAGATGAAAATTATGAAGAAAAAGACCTAAAGATACATAAGATTAAAATAATATATTGAAATTAAAACTATAACAACCATAAGTGGGGTTACGTATTTTTGGCGACAACTAAAACCTTCTTTAAAATTGTTTCCATCTTTTGCCATTTTGCTCTAAATATCACGTTATTTTCAACATTCCATCTCAACCACTACCAAAATACAGAGAACATAAATGTTATGTTCCAACAACCATTTGATCTTTGGTCTCACATCCACATATAGTGTCAAGAAAAATGGTACTATATAAACCAGAAATAGGTATTATTTTGAAGAGAACACTTATACAGACTTATACAGAGAGTTATTAAAAAAAATAAAACTTAATAGAGAGAGAAAAGAAAAAAAAATTGAACAATATTGTATTTAATATTTTTTAAATTCGGTTGATAGTATTTTTTTAAAGGTTTTTTTTGTCTCCCTTTACTAATTTGAATGTAATGTATGTGTCACATGGAGTCTATTCAATCAAACCTGTAAGCTAGTTTTTACTTAAAAATATTTTTTATTATTTTTTAATTATAATTGATTATATTATTTTTTATATTTTACATTAAAATTTAATTTATTAAGAGTCATTCTTTTTACCATCTTCTACACATATATTTATTTTATTTTTGTATGAATCATTTTTTTTCTTTATCTCGTATTCAAATTACTGATATTGAAAAGTTAAAAAACAAGAGAAGAATAACTTTTAAAAAATTAAAATTAAAATCTAAAATAAAATTATATATATATATATATATTAATAATTTGTTTACATTAATACATAAATATAAATAAATATTGTCTTCAAGGATTATTGGAAACAATTGTTACACACATTTAATTCATCTATCACTTATCATTTGCACTAATTTATCCACCAAATATTAAAATATAATTAATTTAAAATTATAGTTACTTAAAATTGACAATCATAAAATTTGATTGTAGTAAAAAATTGTCTTTTTAAATTAATATCAATAAAATTAGGTGGATTAATGTCATATATATATATATATATATATATATATATATATATATATATATATATATATATATATATATATATATATATATATATATATATATATATATATATATTTATATATATATATATATATATATATATATATATATAGTCATCCAACATTGAAGCTTAAATCAATAGTTTATAACTATTGAATTCAATTAACACATAACAATTAATTCACTAATCAAATATTAAAATATAATTAATTTAAAAATACATTTAAGTAAAATTGATAATAGTAAAATTTGTGTGTGGGTGAAAAATAACTTTGACAAAATAAATACACTCTATATAGGTTAATGTCACTAATACTATTTCATCTTAATATATAAAATATACTTCTAATTTATTAATGAATAATATAAGTCTTACCTTTTTTAAATGATTTAGAAATTTTTTTTATTTTTTTTATAAATTTTTAAAAATAATACTGAAAAAAAAAATTAAATAAATTAGGGTACTTGATAACTCAACTGATAAAATAAATTTAAACCATAATTATATGTAATTTTTTTAATTTGCTTAAATTTAAATTTAATTTTTATAAATCAGTGATGACAAATGACACACAACAATTACTTTTTATATTGTATTAAAATATAGTTATTAATTCAACTATATATTACAATGACTTTTATTTTCTAAAAAAATATTTTAAACACAATTTTTAAAGATAGGTAAAATGCAACTTTTATACTGTTGAAGAAACAACTCCAACTCCTCCAACCTCAATGTTGTCCTGATCCCAACCCAATGATGTCCTGAATCCTGTCCCCAATTCAATTGTTGTTCCCAATCATGTCCCAACCTCAATCATGTCTCCATTCCAATCTCAATGCTATATCTATGTCACTAATTCAATGTTGTCCCTAATCCTGTACCAACTCCAAAGTTGTCTGCAATATTGTATATAAGGAAAAAATTGTGAAGATGCAATAATTAATGAGATATAAATTTTTTAACCTGGAAAATTTTATCGACATTACGTTTACATAGGTGTAGTTTAAGCTCTACAATGTAAACACATTTTTAGATTTAATATTAAATTGTAGTCTTTTGTCCATGAAAGTGGAAAAAATTTATACTGTTTTTTTTTTACATTAAAGTGAAAACAATTTATGCTCGCTTTTGTCCATGAAAGTCATGAAAGTGGACACAAGTTTTAATATCCAAAATAATTAATAATTTATTAATTACTTAAAAAAAAATATTAGTATATAGTTATGTGTCATTATGGGTATGTTTTAACATTTGTGTCAACAATGGAATGATTTAATGAATTACTTATTTTTCTAAATTTTTTTTATGAAAACTACCTATAAAATCTTAGACACATGTTAAGTGAGTTGTAACGGTAAGATATCGAGAGATATTGAGATCAACCGTGTGCGATTTACAGATCATTATATGTTATAGTCGATGTGAGACTTATATACAAATATTCTTTAACAAATAAATACATACTCGATTATGAAGGTGAGAAAAACACAAGTAAAGTAAAAGCACAAGACATAACAGTTATCCTGCTCCCTCTCACAACATGAGAGTAGTCTAGTCCCCTTGTTCTTTAAGAGATTTCCAATATAACTAAATATGATTACAAATGCTAAAGCCCACAAGCAAGAGACTTCCTTTGCTTTCACACAAGTCTAAGACTTCTTTGCTTTAGCACACAGGCTAAGGAAGTTTGAGACTTCCTTGCTTAAGCACACAAGCTTAAGACTTCAAATGATCAAGCACACAAGCAAGAGACTTCTGACTCTATAACAAACTGTTAAGAGTTTAGGGTAAAAACTACACTTGATATACAATCAGAGGTGCAAATACAATATAACTTAGAAAGTCTATAAGACTTAAGAACTTCTAAAATATACACAAAGTTAAGATGTTATAAGTCTTGTAATTTTGACAGAGTAACTTCTCTTGAATGTCAATGAACAAAGTCTGTAGTAGAGTTGTATTAGTGCGCAAGTGTATCTTCTTATTCATCTCTTCTGCTCCTTAAATAGAGAAGAGAGAAAATGAGACGTTGGAGACTTTCACTAACTAGGTTGGGCTAGCTTTGTACTTGATTAGACACATCAACAAACCACCTTTCTGCAAGAGGAGTTATCCGTTGAGGCTCATGCACCAGAATAGAGTTTTTCCTTAAGTTTTCAAGTGATCAAATATCTCTCTGAGTCTGTCAAAGTTGCCTTAGTAAAAGAGCTTCAACTTCAGAGGCTGATTTTCCTCCAGACTTCACTCTTCAGAGGCTAATCACATCTGAGTCCTCTTCTTGACTTTAGAAGCGTTTGAGTCTGAGTTACCAGAGGCTGACATTCTTCATAATTGACTTCTTTAGAGTCTAGATCTCCATCAGAGGCATAATCTTCAAAAGTGATCTTCATAGCCAGAGTCTGATGTTCAGATTCAGAATCAGATTCCTCAAGCTTTCCTCCATCTGTGCTTAAATATATAATCCTGCATACTTGAACAGATGTTAATAGCCTAATTGGTCTTTAAATACTTTGTTATCGTCAAAAACTAAGGGATATGGTATCAACCAATTTTACTCCAACAATCTCCCCCCTTTTGATGATGACAAATAAAAAATGAGTGTTGATTTAATTAACTTGTTAACATCAGGATTAGAGGTTTGTAAGCTCCCCTTGAGTCTGATAGTCCAGATGGTAAGGTTTGTAAGCTCCCCCAAAGTCCTATCCAAGTTGACTAAATTCCTTTAATTAATCATGTTGACTTCAGAGTCTGAGGTTTATAAGCTCTCTCTGAGTCTGATAGTTTAGAGGGTGAGGTTTGTAAGCTCCCCCAAAGTTCTATCGATGTTAATTAAATTCATCCTTGAAGCACAAATATCAATTCTTCGGGATTTAAGCATAAAACAATATTAATTAATTAGATGCTTAAATACTTATCCATTTTCTTCCCCTTTTGTCATCAACAAAATGATAGGACAAAAGAAGGAAAAGATACCGAAAATAAATGTGTGGGAAATTAAATTCTGATAAAAATAAATAAAAACAACTCTTGCAATCCCCAAAAATTGAACCACGATGTTAAAAAAATGTTGGATTGGTTGAGAATATTTCTTCACTTCTCAAGACGGTCAGACATGATCCTTTCAGCTTACACGGATTGGAAAACTACGAAAGTGATAATTGCAATTAGGAGCTTATAAACCTAGAGTATCGTGCATTAAAGATCAGATGATTAAACTTCCACAAGAAACTTATATGACACTCAAGATCCTCTATAAAAGCAAGAACTCAGAGGTTGAGATCCCACATCTTCATCCAACTTTCTCTTCTCCAAAATGAGCATACCTTCTAAAAGTACTAGAGTCAATGTCTCTTCAGAGACAACTGTGGTTAAAGAGACCAACACCTCCACAGAACACAAACTTCAAATAGGTGAGGGAGCCCAACCCTCTAGATCAACCACCTTCAAAGAGGCACTCAAGCCATGGCAGACTTCAAATTCGAAAAAGAATCCCAAGAAAAAGAAGAAGAAGGTTCCAAAGAAAATCGTCTACTTTGATTCTAATGAAGATGATGAACCGGATGTAGATTGGGAAACTTCCTTTATGGCTCGAGGTTGGAATGAAGATTTAGATAAAATATTGTAGAACAACATCTTGTAATCTCATTTCAATCTTAATGAAAGTTTAATCAATTTCTCTTTTTGCAACAATACTTTTTTTACTTGCTCTTGATTCTTTTGAATGATCCTCAGATGAAGAAGTCTCTAAAATATTTTAACCATTTAATCTCAATGTAAGTAAAAACTAGGGAAAGAATAAATATTTTTAATTTTACCAAAAGACATAAATATTCCAAAATAATATAGCTCAGTGTGTGAGAAAACATAACATAATCTAAAGGATACAACCAATCCAATAGATGAGGTACTAAAACAGGCCAAGATTTATTCAGATAAGAGAAAAATAAGTGATTAGAAGATATTTAAATAAGAAACAATGTCACTTAAATTCTATCCAGAAAATTTGAATCAAATTCTAAATTTCAGAGGCTGAGATGCTTCAGAGTATGTTGTTCATCAGAAGTTATTTTAGAGCCTCTAATCACAGTATATTCTGATCATCATTAGACTCTGATCTTTCATTCAAAACGCAACACTCTTAAAAAAATTGTATTTTCTGATTCTTTTTAATCATATCTTTCAATAATTAGAGACTTAATAACTATATTAGCTTATTGATAGAACAATATCATAAGAAAGAGAGCAGAAGTCTGATTGCCTCTAACCTTGCAACTGGTGCAAAGTTTTTAGAGAAATTTATACCTTTTTACTAACTATAGCATTGAGCTACCAGTCTAGATATGTTTCTTACCACCTCTCCTTGCTCATTCAACTTGAATCTGAACACCTATTTTGTTCCAATAAAGTTCTTCTTATGAGTTTTTGGAACCAGATCCCACACATCATTCCCTTAAATCTGGCTCATTTCTTCTTGTATTGAATTAATCTATCCATCATCTGATAAGATTGAAAGGCCTTTATGGATTTCACAACTTCTTAAGAAAAACAAGGAGCTTCTTCAGAGGTTGCTTGCTTAGGTTGTGTTCCAAAAGTTGAGTTTGATTCTGTAACGCCAACTTTTGAATAACTAGCATTTGAAGAAACTTCTGACTAGCACTGACATGTTCCTGATTAGGCTCGATGCATTCAAATATAATATGATATGTATAGACTCTTCAACCATCCAGGTTTCTGAGTTATACACCTTTGTGCAGCTTCTAATATGCAAATAAGATTGTTCTTTGAGGAATAATCTTGTTCCAACAATGTCTTTCTGAAGATCTGAAGCACCAGCTTTTGAAAGAACAACTTTAGTCTTCCCGGTACTAGTAATCTTGCCTTACTGGTTTCTTCAAGACTCCACATCTTCTTACTCCTTCTGAGTTAGGACTTGGGACATAAGCTTTTTTTTTGTTGTATGTTGTAGTTAGCCACTATCCAGGAGATGAGATTGTTGTTTTGTTCTTTCCTTTTATAATATCTGTAGAAAAAGTAATTTCACTCCTTGGTACCCATACTCTTATGGGTCTTTTTTTGTTAGCCTTGACAAACTTTCTCTTATTCAGATCCTTAGCTTTGTAATAAAGCTTTGGTTCATTCAAGACTTTTATTTTGAAAGGTTGTCTTGAATGGATTTTAGCCTTAGGTCCTGGACCTTTCATAACCTTGTAATTTGATGTCTTAGGTTCTATCTTTTTCATAACGTTTGACTTTGAGGTCTCGGATTCTGAATCTTTTAGAACTTTAGACTCAGGAATCTTTGGTTCTGATTTCTTCATAACTTTTGACCTTGAAGTCTCAGGTTCTTATTTCTTCAGAACTTGTGACTAAGCAATTATATGTTCTGATTGGTTTGAACCTTTTGCTTTACTAGCCAGCACAAAATGAGAGTACAACCCTTTTTTAGCATGGCTTGAAAAAGAAGGGTCCGAAGGTTTAATCATGGTATCAGTTCTTGGATTAAAAGGCTTTTGATGATAACCAATACCTTCTTCTTTGCTCCTACTTACACAATAAATCATGGATGCAAGTTTAGTTCTATTGAAGCTATATATGACAGACTCTTGAAGAGCCGATTCATACCCATTAAGATGTTTGTCAGACATATCTTTTATCAAAGCAATTTGATCTCTTTCAAGTTTTTCAATCTTGTGTTTTGAGAAATTTAATTCATCTTTTATGAGATCATATTTCTTTCTTATAATTTTCATATGTATGGCTTTCTACGGACATCGATCCATAAGCTCTTGACATAAAGTAATTAAATCAGATCTAGAAAGTTTAGATAATACCTCTTCAACATCTTCTGAATCTAAGTCAGAACCAACTTCTGATTCTGAATCTGAGAATGTGAAGCCACCAAAGCTAGATTGACTTATTCTTCATTCTTGTCAGCTTTTTCTTCATCATTAAGTTCATCCCATGTTACCATGAGACTTTTCTTGAACTTGCTTTTAAATTTTTTATTTTGGAAACTCCCATTTTTAGTTTTGTCCTTCTGAATTTCTGGACAAACAACTATGAAGTGATCAAGCTTCTGACAGTTGAAGCAAACTTTCTAATCAGTTTTGTTACTTCTAGAGCTTGTTCCCCTGAGGCCAGATCCACTTCTAGAGAACCTCTTGTTCTTGTTAACCAAATGTTAAAACCTCTTGATGATAAAGGCCATTTCCTCATCATTAGTGTCACCATCAGAATCTTCTTCATCAAAAGCTTCTTATGATTTCCATACTTTTGAGGATCTGACAGCTTTATCACCAAATTTCTCTACCACTAACTTAAATGCCAATTATTTTAGTTTCTTTACAGGCTCATTTATATTCAGCTCAATCTCATGACTTTGGAGATTGCTAATGAGACTTTCAATACTTAATGTGTTTAAGTCTTTAGCCTCCTGAATAGTTGTTACCTTGGGTTTGTATCTAACATGAGGACTCCTAAAAATATTCTTGACATGAACAGAGGTAGTGTAGCTCTTGTTCAAGACCTGAATTCCAGACACAAGAACGTGAAACCTTGAGAACATGGTTTCAGTGTTCACATCGTCTTTCATTCTAAATAGCTCATATTGCTGAACTAGAAGACTAGCTTTAGCTTCTTGGACTTGGTGATTCCCTTCATAAGTAGCACATAGGGGTGTGAAAATTGTCTGAGCAGTAGATTTATCAATAATTTTAATTTACTCAGAGTGAGGTAGAGCATCAACCAAGATGCCTCTAGCTCTATGGTGTTTTCTAAAAATATTTTCCTGCTCAGGTGTGAGAGATTTTCTGTCAGCCGCCATTTCAACACCATTAACTTGGATGTTAATGCCATCTTCCAAAATGTCCAAAAACTTATCATCAAGACCTATGATGTGAGTGTACATTTTGTTTTTCCACCATTCAAACTAAATTGAATCTCCATTGAAAGTAGGAGGTCAAGCTGTATAATTATTTTTTTAAGAATTACTGTAATCATGATTAACTCTACCAAAAGGATTAGTGGGACCCCCATCAGGACCAGATACTTCAGAACCATCAGCCATGAAGGATATTTATTTTTTTCAGGATCTTTTTTGTACCACTATTAAGTGTTCAGCACATACCGTGTTCTGATGCCAAATGAAGGTGAGAAAAACACAAGAAGGAGGTTGAATTATGTTGGCCTTTTCATACTTTTTCTGCTATTGCTTCTAATTGATCTTATATCAGAGTCTGGACCTGCTGTTCATCTTCTGACTTTAGAATCACTCAGAGTCTGAACACTTAAAATTCTTTATCAGATTCTGCAACATAATCTGATTTAGAGATAAACAGTATATAACACCAAAATAATATTCAGAAGCAAGTAAAGTAAAAGCAGAAGACACAACAATTATCTTGGTTCCTCTCACAACTTGAAAGTAGTCCAGTCCCCTTGCTCTTCAAGGGATGTCCACTATAATCAAATATGATTACAAATGCTCGAGCCCACAAGAAAGATACTTCCTTGCTCAAGAACACAAGCTAAAGACTTCCTTGCTTTAGCATACAAGCTAAAGACTTCCTTGCTCAAATACACATGTTTGAGACTTTCTTGCTTAAGCACACCAGCTTAAGACTTCAAATGCTCAAGCATACAGGCAAGAGACTTCTGACTCTATAACAAACTGTTAAGAGTTTATGGTAACAACTACACTTGATATACAATCTGAGGTGTAGATACAATACAATGTAGAAAGACTTTAAGACTTAAGAACTTCTAAAATATACACAAAGTTAAGATGTTATGTGTCTTGTAAATTTAAAAGAGTAGCTTCTCTTGAATGTCAATAAATAGAGTCTGTAGAAGAGTTGTATTAGCGCACAAATGTATCTTCTTCTTTAGCCTTTCTTCTTCTTAAATAATTTAGAGAGAAAAATAAATGTTGGAGACTTTCACCAACTAGGTTGGGCTAGCTTTGTTTTTTTTAAATCTTGGTATCCGGCCATGTGACCAACTAATCCAAGAGGAATTATTTCTTGAGGCTCAGACACTAAGAGAGAGTTTTTCCATAAGTCTTCACATGATCAAAAAGTTCTCCGAGTCTGTCAGAGTTTCCTTGGTAGACGAGCTTCTACTTCAGAGGGTGGCTTCCTTAAGACTTCACTCTTTAGAGGTTGATCACATCAGAGTCCTCTTCTTGGCTTCTGAAGCCTTAGAGTCTAGGTCACCGGAGGCTGACTTTCTTCAGAGTTAACTTCTTCAGAGTCTAGATCTCCATCAGAGATATAGTCTTCAAAAGTGATCTTCAGAGCCAGAGTCTGATCTTCACATTCAGAATCAAATTCCTCAAAATTTTCTTCATTTGCTTTTAATGACATAATCATGCATATTTGAACAAATGTTAGATAGCCCAATTATTCTTTAAATATTTCGTGATCATCAAAACCCAAGGTATATGGTATCATCCAATTTTGTTCTAACATATCACACCTCCGCAGTCGAAGTGGGAGGTTTACATACGCTTAAACTGTTTCAAAAATCATCAAAGAGACTATAAAGAGGCCTTTGGTAAAGATATAAGAAATTTGGCACTGGGAATGAACATGAAGAACGCGGGCTTGACCACCAGCGATTTTCTCCCGAAAAAAGTGAATGTCCATTTCAATGTGTTTTGTACGCTAATGCTGGATACGATTGCCAGATAGGTAGATAGCACTAACATTGTCATAGTACACAAGAGTAGCCTGAGAAATAGGAAAATGAAGCTCCAAGAGAAATTTATGGAGCCAACATGATTCAGAAACTGTATTAGCAATGCCCATATACTTAACCTCTGCACTGGAAGGATAAAGTGTGGGTTGTCTTTTGGAAGACCATGAAATTAGGTTGTCACCAAGAAAAACAAAATAACATGATGTAAATCGACGAGTGTGGGGGATCCAACCCAATCAACATATTTGTAGGAAACAAGCTTCTCTATAGGAGAATTTTAGAGATGCAAACCACATTGTAAGGTGCCCATAACGTAACGCATGATGTGTTTCAATGCAAGCATGTGCTCAGTGAAGGGAGCATGCATGTGAAGACACGTCTGCTGGACAACATAAAAGATGTCATGACAGGTAAATGTGAGATACTGTAAAGCACCGACAAGACCCCAATATAATTTAGGATCATCATATGAAATTCTGACAGATGTCCTGAGCTTCTACTTGGTGTCATCTAGAATAGCATAAGGTTTACATTACTCTGACTAAGAAACAATCCTTCTGCGTGTCTTGTCACTACACTACCCAGAGAATAGCTCAGCGGTCCCAGATCCTTCATAGCAAACTCGGGGGCAAGAAGAGACATGATAGATTTGTGTAAGTCATGAGAGGAACTGATGAGGATGGTGTCATGAGAGGCACGATGTACTTGCTTCAGACCATGGAGAGATTTCTGCAAGTGGCAGACATAGTATGGGTGATAAGGATCACAGAAACCTAATGGATGATGCATATAGATAGTTTCATGAAGATCATCATGTAGAAAGGAATTCCGAACATATAACTGATGAATGAGCCAAGACTTGGAGAGAGCAATGGTGAGAATTGTGCGAATGGTCGCAGGTTTCACTACAATGTTGAAAGTCTCGTCACAATCCATTCTCGCAATTTGAGACCAGCCATCACCTATAAGTCGAGCTTTCTATCGCTCAAAATAACCATTAGATTTATTTTTATGTTGGAAACCCACATACAGTGAGTAATGTTAACATCACAATGTCTAGGAGCTAAATCCCACATATTATTTCTTATAAGAGCATTAAATTCAGACTGTATTGCAGATTTCCAATTAGGGTCAGAAAGGGCAAGATTATGGTTTTTGAGAAGAGGGGAGATGGTTGGATCAACAATGGTAATAGACAAGTTAAAGAGTTTCCTAGGTTTTAAATGCCCATCATACTGCGACCGACCATGGTCTAGGTAGGAGGTGTGGGATGGGCCGGTGGTGCAGGCGAGGGAGAGGTATCTAGGTGATTCGACGAAGAGAAGAGAGGAGTGGTTGGGGAGAAGCTGGTGATATATGGTGAGGGTTAGGTATATGTGACTATGTTAAAAGTTCATCTTGTGGAGACTCTAAAGATGTACGAGTCCACTAATGTATAAGGGAGCGGTGTAAAGCATTAGTGAAATAGTCGTATGTAGGGGCAGGTGTGGAGGACAGATGGGCAAAGGGAAATTGAGTCTCATCAAAGACGACATGTTGCAGGATGTTGATTTTTCTGTTCGAAAAATCAAAACATTTATAACCTCTATGGTTAAGAGGTTAAGAAAATACACGAAATTAAGGAGGGTTATAATTTGTTGACAGTAGAGGAGGGAAACAATGGATAACAAAGGCGACCAAAGACGCGAAGATGTGTGTTAGAAGGATCACGATAATTTAGAAATTGGGCAGGAGAGAGATTAGACATAGTTTTCTGGGGAAGAATGTTAATAATATATGTAGCCATTTGAAGTGCATGATGTCAAAATAAGGGAGGAACGAATGCATGAGCAAGAAGAGTGTGAATCATCTTGTTAACACTACGTATTTTTTTGTTCTGCCTTACCATTTTGTGATGAAGTGTGAGGGAAAGTGAAGCAAAAAATAAGACCATTAGCAGTAGAATAATTATGAAAAGATGTATTGTCATATTCTCGCCCATTATCACATTGAAAATATTTGACAATTCGAGAAAATTATGTGCGTATTTGATTTGAGAAAGAAGTGAACATTTTGAAAACTTGAGATTTATTAGTTAGAGGAAACGTCCACAGAAAATAAAAAAAATGATCCAAAAATAAAACATAATAGCAATGACCAGCTGAACTCAAAACTTGTGATGTCCATAAATCACTATGTGAAGTATCAAAGGGCATCACAATAACGTTATTAGAGGAAACAAAAGGTAACCTAACATGTTTGCAAAACACACAAGAACCGCATACTGTCCTAGAATTCAAAGGTTCATAACTAATGAATTTATTGCTATGAAGAGACTGCAAATCTAAAGAACTTGGATATCCAAGACGACTATGCCAAAGACTGTAAGCAAGACTGGAAATAGGTAGGAAAGGGTAACTGGATAAAGATCTCCAAGGCTATCACATCTCATGAGTGGAGCCCCCGTCTAAAAGTCATTTAAAGAAAAACTAAAAGGATCAAAAGAAATAGAAACATTATTGTCAGTAGTGAGTTGTCACACAGAAATCAAATTTTTGACAATTTGTGGTGTGTGTAAAACATGGGTAAGGTTTAAAGGGTTGTGTGTATGGAAGGTGGGTAGGGTTGTATGTCTAGAGCTCTGAATTGGAATGCCTTGTTCATTACCAACAATTTTTTTTATTTAAGTGACTCAAATTAGAATAAGACGAGAGATTACCTTAGGACGCCACTATAAGGGAAGAGACACCCGTGGCTATGTACCGCGTGTTGTCCAGATGAGTGAGAGACATGGTGTGTGAAATTCTGGTAGCAGATCTCAGATGTCCTGAGAGATGTTGAGACATTGATCTATGCTTGTCAGAACAAGGACAGAAACAAGAACATTAAAAAACTACAGGTTAAAAAATAGTGTCATGATAGATGTTTCAACATCAGTCAAGATATATACTTCTGAGCATAAGAGCAGACTGAATAGAAAATAACAGAAAGATAAATAACACCAAGATATGATCACCCAGTTCGGTGAACAACAACACCTACATCTGGGGGCTACCAAGCCAGGAATGAATTCACTATCAATAGTATTAATTTAGAGCTAAACAACCTCAGGTTTACAACTCCTCACTTAATCCATACCCAGTGCAACTTTTACCTAGAAATCACCATCTAGATAAGAGAAACTCATCTCAATTCCTAAATCACCTCAGTGACATCTAACAGTTACAACCTCCAGCAACTGCATCCAACTGTTCAATTGAAAGACACCACTTCCAATACAATATTCAGTAAAGACTCTTGACTAACAATAACACTTGAATTTGCTTAACAGCTTCATCAAAGAACAATATATAATTCATTACCTACAGGTTTCTGAATCTGTAAAACTATGTCTACCACAATGTATCAAACTAATACAAAAGGTGACTTACAACACAAGAAAATAGACGACTCTCAAAACCCTAAACCCTTATTTATATTCTTTACAAAAGTCTAACAAGGTCTAGTTAGGTCTCTCTCACTTTCCCTAGGTCTTGGTCTTCCTTTTATAATCTTCAGTAGTCTATGGGCTTCAAAATCTCTATTTAGTTATTCCTTGATCCATGTTCTGATTGCCCCTTAAATCTTGGACCAAATCTGCAACAACCTGCTATATCAGACCAAGATGTCGAATCCACAAGCTAGGATATCTTATCTGACATGTTTGCTTTTAACATATTTCTTCATGTTAGGACACGTTGTCCAACACCATGTTTTACCAAAGTTTAGTCAAATCTTTAGAGCCTCCAATCTCCCCCTTTTGACAAATTTTGGCTAAAACACCTTTTGCACAATTAACCCAGGAAGCAAAGAAGTTGAAAGTCCTGAAGTCATTTCAGCCAGCCTGTGACGACTCCTGGAAGCTTTCATTCTTCTTGTCCAGCTGTATGGATGATTTACACGGCGCACACCACCTGTTGTATGATGTGTACCCTTTTACCTGGTGTACATGAGGAAGAAGATGCACGAGACTCTCCCTCAATACCAGTCCATATTTACCACCCTTTATTATCCAGATCAGGGCTTAGAGGAGCAGACCCCAGTTCCGGATAACTCATAACACAAGTGACACACCCTAATTTTAACCCTAAGATCCCATCTCATTTGCATCATCTTGCATAACATTCTAAGTCAGTCATTCATGCATAATCTAACCAAATTATCAGTTTTTTTGCTTTTTTTTTGTTTCCTATGGACTAGATTTTACTTCAAAGGGGCTCAAAGGATTGATCAATCAAGGTTTGGAATGGGTCATCAACCAAGCAAGTCATCATACTTTCAAGGGACCTCTCTCCAGTAATAATCTAGTACAACATGGTCTCTTTACAAGCTCTCCAAAGTTCAAACTCATCTAGTCATGAATCTAGATTCATCATCATCATTGGATGTATGAAGCAAATGGATTTACAAAAGTGGATTTTATTCTCTTCAAAGCAACAAAAGTCATAAGGAAGTTAGGGTTTGGGTTTTTGCAAGACTTGAGAATCAAGAAATCCAAAGCAACGTTGGCTTACTTCTGATCAGTTGAGGGAATGTAAATTTCAAAGAGTTTTCACCTATGCTTGGTACAAAGCATTACTTGATCAAGATGAAGTTGTTAAGTAGTGGGAGTATTTTGTTTGTCTCTTCACTTGATAGAGGTCCAGAGCTTATGAAGCCATTGGTTTTAAGTTCGAAAGGCGAGCTTTTTCTTCTGCAAGTTCATGCAAGTTCAAATTTGAATTTAAAGTGAAGAATGGTGCTTAAAAGTCCTAAGGTTTAGAAGTCAAGGATGGACTCAAGGTGCGAGTTTGATCTAATTTGATTTGGATTCTTAAACTTTCTTCAAGTGTGTTTTGATTGGGAAGATCTCATAACCATGAAAATTGTTCAAGTGTGAGGTGTGAAAGGATTGTTATTCATTAGAAAGAGATATACAAAAGGAACACCATATTGGATCAAATTTCCAAATCCATTTAAGGGTCATTTTGTTATTCAAAATCCAATTCAAGTTTCAATCTTCTAAATTCAAGTCCATTCTTAAAAAGGAGTTTCATGACCAAGTCTCTTTCACTTATTTTCAATTCATTTTTGGATGGTTATTTGTTCGATCTATACAAGTTTAGGTGTTACCATTCCTTTGATCATTTGAGACTTTTTGTCCATGTTTAACTTTGAGGCACAATTGAGATGGATTTCATAAGAAAATTCCATAAAGTTTCATGTATTTAAATTACAAGTTTGTTTTGGATAGAATAAAGGAAGTTTCATAACTTCATTTGTTTTGTTCAAATACAAATGTGATTTGGATATAACTAAAGCTCCAATGCTTCAATGTTTTGTTCAAGTACCAGTTTATTTTTGGTGACAATTAAGAGAAGTTTCAAATGTTCCAAAGATAAAGCTACAAGTAATTTTTTGTCAACTTAAGGTTTGGTTACAAGTATGTGCTAATGGAAGAATTCCATGAAGACCATCACACAATTTGGATTCAAAGTCACAAAGCAAATCAATTGGATGATAGAATTACAAGACAAGTGTGAAATATTCCAAAACAAGCAAAGGTCAAAATGTGTGTTACAAGGAATTGGACTTGAAAGTTCAACAAACCATGTCATTTTTTAATACAAAAGTCTTGGCACAAGCTACAAGGTTTGTTCTATGATTTGTGATCAAAATAAGTCCCTAAGTTCTACCATGCCTAAGGAACTAAGTTTTAAGCCTTCATTACAAACCCTTTATCATACTGCCAAGTAGACAAGACTTTCCTCTTCCTTGCGCAAAGTTTTCTTCGTGACGAGTCTTCATTCATACCAAACCCTCAGCCAAGCTTCATGACAATTCTTTGCACCATGCTTCAAGACAATTCTTTGTACAAAGCTCACCACCTCTAAGCAACCTACATAGACCAAACTCAAACCATAAACAAAAATCCATTTTTCATTTCAAAACCTTCATGTACCAAATTCCTAAACCAATCATATTCCATTCAAATTCAACACCAACAATTCAAAATCTAAAACCAATTTCACACCAATTCAAAACAAATTTCAAAAATCATTCAACAACTCCAAACCATAATCATAAACAATTCACATTCAAGCCAATTTCAACCCCATAACCTTTTCAAATTCAAACTCATATCCAAACCAAAACAAAGCCAATTCAAATTCATCCAAAATTCACTACCATGGCAAATTCCAAAACCTTGTCATCAAATCAATTCAATTCCAAACTATTCCAAAACTAAATCCTGCACCACACCAAGTTTCAATTTCAGATTTCAATTTCAATTCAAATCAGGTTTCAATTTCCAATGAGCAATCAAAATTCAGAATCATCAAAGCATTAATCAATTCATCATGTTTCAAATCCAAATTCAAGGTTAAAGCATTTCACAATTTAAGTTTCATGATCCATAACATAATCAAGTTTGGATTAGTTCAAGATGCACTAAACAAGATTCATTTCTTCATTTTGATTTCAAGCAAATTCAGTCAATCCATTTTCAACTAAGAAAAATCCATCAAGTTTCAAAACAGGGCACACATCATAATTCATGTTTTTTTTAAAACAATAGAACAGCGCAACAAGTGGGACCACTGAACTCTGCACTACAGACAATTTTCAAGCAAACAAATTCTTAATCTGTACCTACACGTCTCTCCACCTAGAATGGTGCCTCACCACTGATTTGGTTAGTACAGACACTTTCCAAAGGTTTCTTTCCTCCCAGCTCACAACCAAAAACCCTAATTGTGACCTTATATATACACTACTATTCACTCATTAGAAAAGAGAGGAACAACCACCATACACAGAGCAGAAACCCTAGAAATTATTTTAAACAACAAGAACACTACAAACCAAAAATTTCACTAAAGCTCGGATTTAGAAGCATTCTGAGTCTCACATTAAGACTCAAAATTTATTGAGCTAAAAAGGCCTCTCAGAAACGAAATCACTCAGAGAAGCATCATCACTCAGAAGAATTAGAAGAAGGAAATTAAGGCGCAGAGGGGAGAGTTGGAGTACCTGAGCACCTTTAGAAGTTTGTTCTTCAAGAGGTAGACCTTATGCCTTTGTTTCTCTTCAATTTGGACCCTCTTGCTTGAACTCGTGTTGTTGATGCTTTCTAAATAGAGTATATTGTTTGATTTGCTACGATTTGCTTGTTTTTGCTTTGTTCTTTGAGTTAGGGTTTATGTAGGGACGAGTTCGATTTGAGGATTTGAGTGGGTTTTAGGGGAATTTAAGGCTAGATTTGGAAAGAGGAGAAAAATTTAACTAGGGTTTATGTAGGGTGTTTAAGGTTTTATGGTATTGTCGCCGGAGAAGACGGCGGCAGCCGCCGTTGGTCACCGTCTTCTCCGGCCGTGATGCAGGTTTTCCAGCGAGTGTTTTTTTTAGTTGCAGACTTGTTGAGCTGAGAGAGAAGTGTAGTAAAGAGAGAGAAAGGTTCTGTGAGAATGATTGTATAACCCACCCTTTCTTTTGTTGAGAAAAATTTGCGTAGGAACGAACTTAAATCCTGAGTGTTACAAACAACCAATAAGAAAGAGAGAAAATATTAAATTTATTTAAAATTTAATTTATTTTTAATTTGGATTCATGGGTGGTTGTGATTATGGAGGAGAGAGAATATTATTTTTTTATTTTTTTATTAATTACAAAAATACGATTGGTTGTTTCTAAAACAAGTGTTAGGTTTGTTTCTACCTAAGTTTTTTCCTCTTTTGTTTTATGGGTTTTCGTTTCTGGATCCCATATCCGGTGACACGTGTCACTGGCTTGTAGAATCATCACGATCTTATGCATGCCAAACTTTGATCCTTCCCGTGCACCTCCCTCTTACCCCTTTGATCTGAGTCAAAGCCTTGACTCTGCACTGATCCAACACCCCAGATCCCTCTTGAAGTCAACACGGGTCGACTAGGGTTCTTGGTGAACCCTTGAGCGTTCTGGGCTTGCTATTCATTTGGGCCTTGGGTTGTCTTGCTTTTTGCACCCCATTCCTTTCAGCCCATCAGCGTGACATAACAAGGATTCAACTATCCTTGTTTCTGCTAGTGCACCCCCTGGCTTTTTTTATATATTATTTATTTCTTTTCCTTCCATTTTCTTTTTTTTTTAATTTATTTTATTAATTCCAAATATCACAAAAATTCCTAAAAATATTTTTTACTCATTTAATGGGTCTATTTTCTTATCACTTTTTTTATTTTATTTTTCAAATTATTTTACTATTTTATTTTGATTTATTTTCAAAAGTTGTTTCCACTTTTGCCCTTAGATTAAGGTTTAGGTTTTCGATGCCTTGCACACCTTTCCTTAAGCCAATCTTTTGCTATGTTTTGACTCGTAATGTGGTGATGTTTGGGTGCTTTTGTTGAGCTTTGATGAGGCTGTTTGGTGTTTTGACTCGTAATGTGGTGATGTTTGGGTGCTTTTGTTGAGCTTTGATGAGGCTGTTTGGTATGCTTTTCATTTGATTATTAGTGACCCTCGATTTATGCTCGACTTGTGAGATACCTAGCTTTTTGATTGATTATGTGTATGCTCTTGTGCCATTCTTTTAGAAATCTTTTGCACCCACACACTTGAGTGTATGAACATGAGTTTGAGATTTTGATTGGATTTTATTTGATCATCTTTCTATTTTTTTAATGCTATGTCAAGTTGATGATGTTTTGACCATGATATTATGCATACTTTGACATAGTTTTGAGGATTGTTCTTGCATGAATCCATTTGATGATTGTCGATCTTGAATGACTTAAAGAGTCATGTTTGTGCTTCTGACTTCATTTATTTCAATTCCATTTGCTCACTCATTTGTCTTAACCTATTTGCATGTTGTGTTTGTTTCTTTCCTTGTATAATTTTGAGAATACATGTTTAATTCTTTGCATATGTCTTGAGTTTGATTCTTGATTTAGTTTTCCTTTACATCATGATGATGTTTATGAGTTGAATTACTTAGTTTTGCTACTGCCCCCGTCTTGGTTGTATGCTTTAACTTCAATGTTTGGACCATTTTGGACTTTATTTTGTGATAACAAGTTGTTGACAAGTGTGACTAATGTTTTGATTCTTGTATGGTGTTCTTGTGCTCATTTCTATATCTTTGAAAGATGTTGAATGTATGATGATGTAGATACTGACCTTCTTTGTTCTCATCTCATTTAGTCCATTCTTGTTTGGGTGCCTTGACCTTTGATGTCTGATTAGGGTTTCATACCCTTATGTGCTTATGCATTCTTGGTCTTCATCTGTACTTGACATGATGCATACTTGATCCATGATATTGTGCCTTGCTTTATAAGTTGATTGGATGTTATACTGCATGTCTCATATGTTGATATTCAATCATGATCTTTAGCTTTGGCATTTGATGTCCGTCATTTATATTCCTCTGATATTGTAGTTGCCTCTGTTGTGAGTCCAAGGGAAAGACTTATTGGTTGACTATACTGTCATGTGCATTGCATCTCTTTTGCATTTCCCTTTTTATTCTTTTTACCTCTTTACTTGATTTCTGTTTCCCCTTAGGTTGATCACCTTAGGATGTACATACTTAGTTTGTATCCATAGGCTAGTTCCCCTTAGGGTGTTTCAACTTTAGATAACCTACAATTAGGTTTTATTTTTCTCCCATGAGAGAATTAGACATGAGTCATCCTTAGTTGAGATGTAATTCTCCTACCCCATGACATAGTTGAGAAAGATGTAGATTCTTTTCCACTTGAGAGAGGTATGTGGCATACTCGTCGATTCTATATCTGAGTTGGAGCCCTTCTCTTAATGTGAATCAAAGATCCATCTTCCACATGTTCGTGGTGGTTTTAGTTGAGTATTCTCCTTAAGATGACAACATGTCTCTTTCTACTAAAACCAATCAACAAACTTTGTTTACCCTTAGTGAGGGGAACTAAGAATGCTCTGATTTCATCCTAGACAGGATATGTAGGCACGAGATGCGATGTCTTGGCGAGTATACTTAGGAATAATACCTTAGGTCTCCCTGTTCTTTTCACCTTTTAGCAAACAAAATAACAAATAACACATTAAGATAAGAGGTTCCTATAGAGTACTATAGATACTTAGGGTGTTAGTGTCTTCCCTTACTATAACCAACCCCGGACCTTAGATTCTCTTTATTGCATTGCATTGCATATTTTTGGGTTTATTCATTCCTTTTCCCTTCCCTTGGATAAATTAAAGATCGGTGGTGAATTAAGATTTGTGAGCCTAGTTAACTTAATAGTTATGGTCTCCGATTCTCACCGCGACAACAAGACACTATTGTGTTCATAACTCAGATCACAAGACACAAAAAGAAGACTCAGAAAAGAAACAGAGACAAGAACAGGATGTTAGGTCATCCTCTCCAACAACTATTTAAAACAACTGTAAGAAAATGAACTTAACCCACAAAAGGAGACCAGTCATGTGTTGTAGGGAACACCACATAACCGATACGAACAATAAACCTTTCTCCCCCTTTTTATCCAAAAATTGGCAAACGAAACTAACACAGTTCCAGACCCAAACGGTACTTACCCATACCCAGACAAAAGCCATGATGACATGACATAGCAAAAGAAACACAACCTGAGACAAAAGAAGCAAATACCCCATTTAAATAGCCAAGCAGTTTCTTTAGGAATTAACGGTCCATAGAAGTTACCGAAGAACAATTCAATGTGGATATAAATTGAGGTAGATAACTTCATCATAAATGATTATGCACCGCCCAAATCTGATTTGATTGTTTCAACTTTAGGGTGAAACATCCAAAGAATGCACATGTACCAAGACACATGTTTTACACTCCTTCTTTTAGGCACGCTCTCCATTGTCCAAGAAACACCGTCCAAATAAACCTACTTTGAAATAACCACAAGTCCTAAACAATGTCCTGACATCTGGTTAGACTTTGTCTAGTCTCTATTATGGCCTCTGAGACATAGTCATAGATCCTTCAAGTAACCCCAACATGCTTATTTCAACCAGGGTCTGGCTAAGATGTTACGACATTATGTTCAACATCTCCCAACAAGGACTCTCGTGAACCTTAACTGATTCTGCAGAGAAAAATAAATTCTCCTAGACAATATTCACTTTTATTTCTCAGGTCTCTTCTAAGAATTAAGAACATAGTTGAAATAAGTCAATAGCCTTAACAGATAAAACTCTCAAGTAGAACTGACAAAGCCACCAAATCAACATACCATGATGTCAAGACATCTTGCCTGACATCACATCCTCACACGAATCACATGAGCATCTTCATGCCCATAAGTGAGAAAAATACCAGGACCATAATCCTTGTATCATAACCAAAGAACTTTGGATTGAGACCGAATACTACCATTGATCACTCTCCCCCATGAACACATCCATACACTGTATAAATTCCTCTTGAATTTTACAGTCATAGACAACCTTGTTCTTGAGACTAAATCCAATCAAATTTGGCATGCTCACATCCACGAATTCTCTTAACTCCTTGGTTAGGCACGATGTCCTGTACACCTGGTTTGACACCAAGCACATTCTTCATAACAATTCCTTAACCTTCTCCCTTCACAAGGTTTAGGCTAATACAATCTCCTTCTGAGATATATGCAGCAAGATCATCTCCTCACCAATAGATTGAGCACCACAAGGATCAGAACACTTGGTCTGATATCCTTCTTCTGCATACAATAAGGGCTTACAAGGACTGACAGTCATGACATACATCCTCACCACACTCCACTTCAGAATTGGCCAATATCTCCACATCATGAACTCTAAATTATCTCCCATGGATAAACAACTTCCCTTTTTGGAGAGATAATCAACTGAGATGATGTTGCAACATCCATTAAGACATCAGTTTCAATCCTAGTAATCAACTACCTTGGTTCTTGAGACAACATCCATAGGAATTACTAACCATACACTTCCCTTTGCAAGGAACACATGAGGATCACAAAAGGTCACAGCAACAGCAGATCATAGACCATTACATAAGGTAGACTACCACATAGAGAAATAAACTTTCACGAGCCTCCAGAAGCACTATGTTCAGGAATACTATTCTAAACAGTCTTCTAAGCAAGGTCTACTTATCCTATGCCCTTTAGTCTTCTATTCTTCAAAACTCCACCTTGCACACTTCACCACAAGACACAATACATCAGTAATAGAAAGGGCTAATGTTTCAATAGGGGATGACATCACAAGCCTAGAGCAACAGGCTTGAGCAGGTACTTCCTTGAGTCACACTCAAATACCACCTTCCTCCATAAGTGACCAATCAGAATACCTTCCACCATGTCCTTGATCATGAGGGAACATAATTGAAACTTCTAGTACTAACATCCCTTTACCCCAGACAGAACTCTGGAACACTCATATCCAACATCTTAGATGAGACTCCAAGAAAAAGATATGAAAACACCAAGCAATCAGCAACTCCCTTGAGCTTTTAGCTATTGCATGATCCAAAGAGGTTGGGATCGACTTTGGAGACAACCTTATTTAGAGAGCAACCACTCCTAAGGAGACCAGCCTATACAAGATGGTGCAGCTCCAATGCACACAAAGGACCACAACATGAGCATCCTGATGTTCAGTCTAATGTCAGAACATTTGATAACTGACTTGACTAGCTAACTGATGAAACCACACATGCCTGAAACAGTCTTGAAGATCTAACCCTTAGACTTCCAGATAATATCCCACCTTGAATGGCCTTTTCACCATAACAGAACAAGAGTTCCATGTTCTCATAAACTTGATCATGAAATCAAGTTTGAGTAAACAACCTTCATCTGGAACATAAAAAAGAAAACCAACAACCAGTCCTTTTAAGGATAACTCAAGGGAAGGAACAAATACCCTGATGACAGCCTCCTTCAAGTATAATTCTCCAAGGGGAACATCCACACATGGTTAGATGCCACTTCAAGCATAATTCTCCAAGGGGAACATCCACAACTATCTTCACGAACATTCAGATTCAACTTTGAAAGACCGGAAATGTCTCCAAGATGTCAGGGTAAATGTCCTAGACATATTTCTTTGCCATCCATATGCACAGAATCTGGTAGACATATCTTTAGAATCCTTCAGCATAGATTAGGTCACAAGCTTCTCCAAAGGAGAAACAGAAGCCTAACTCCAAAAGTAAAACATCTAGCACAACCTAGGAAGAGATCTTCAAAACATAAATCTTCCTAAGAATACCATCTTCAGACAAACCAGTAACATCCTTGGATAAACAGAATCACTTCCCAAGGCAAAGATCCAATATCTTCACATTGCTTTGACACTGATAAGCATTTACTTTAGTTCCAACAGATCTAATAGGAGATCCTTAATCAAGGACAATCTCTTGTAGGGTCTGAAGAAAAAGTAAATTGCTCTTGGCTCTCGCCAATGATATGACATTCTCATGTCACGCTTCTAGTATCCTTGAAGCATCCACTTAACCATCTACTCTTCTGACTCTATTTAATAAACACATTCAAAAGTGCCTTTATGAGTGGACTTGAGAGAGAACTCAAGTATCTTGGGAAAATTTAAACATGACATAAAGTGTTTATCAAATCTGATGGATACACAAGACCTCAACTCAACCTTTTTCCTCCTATTGCCCTTCATGTTACTTGATTGAAACTATCCCCCAAGAAACATAGAAAGATCCTTCAGAGGACTCCAGATCACAGTGCTTTCTCCTGTCTATTACTCTCAGCTATAGATGACAAGAACAACTATAGAAACTAGCACCATCTTCAACATGCACCAGGTAATATGTCAGAAATTTATATATCACCATGCGTAGCAATATCATCGTCATTAGCAACAACGGTAGAATCTTCACAAAGTATCAGTCAACCATCAATAGTTTTTGTCTGGAACAACCTATCCCAGAACACCAATGGATGGACTGATCATGCAACCTTCTTCCTTATTCAAAGACCAGAAAGTATCTTCCCTAGAACTCATCTAGAAACAGACCAAGATGCCTGCTCTAATACCAATTGGAATTCTGGTAGCAGATCTCAGATGTCCAGAGAGATGTTGAGATATTGATCTCTGCTTATCTGAACAAGGACAGAAATAAGAACATTAAAAAAAACTGCAGGTTCAAAAACAATGTCATGACAGATGTTTCAACATCAATCAAGACATATACTTATGAGCATAAGAGCAGACTGGATAGAACATAACAAAAATATAAATAACACTAAGATATGATGACCCAGTTCGGTGAACAACAAAACCTACATCTGAGGGCTACCAAGACAGGAATGAATTTACTATCAATAGTATTAATTTAGAGCTAAACAACCTCAGGTTTACAACTCCTCACTTAATCCCTACCTAGTGCAACTTCTACATAGAAATCACCATCTAGATAAGAGAAACTCATCTCAATTCCTAAATCACCTTAGTGATATCTAACAGTTACAACCTCCGGCAACTACATCCAACTGTTCAATTGAAAGACAACCCTCCTAATACAATATTCACTCAAGACTCTTGACTAACAATAACACTTGAATTTGCTTAATAGCTTCATCAAAGAACAATATATAATTCATTACCTACAGGTTTCTGAATCTGTAAAACTATGTCTACCACAATGTATCAAACTGATACAAAAGGTGACTTACAACACAAGAAAATAGACGACTCTCAAAACCCTAAACCCTTATTTCTATTCTTTACAAAAGTATAACAAGGTCTAGTTAGGTCTCTCTCACTTTCCCTAGGTCTTGGTCTCCCTTTTATAATCTTCAGCAGTCCACGGGCTTCAAAATCTCTGTTTAGTTATTCCTTGATCCATGTTCTGATTAGCCCTTAAATCTTGGACCAGATCTGCAACAACCTGCTATATCAGACCAAGATGTCGAATCTACAAGCTAGGACATCTTATCTGACATGTTTGCTTTTAACAGATTTCTTCATGTTAGGACACCTTGTTCAACACCATGTTTTACCAAAATTTAGTTAAATCTTTAGAGCCTTTAGTGTGCATAGTAGCTGTGATGTTAGTTGGTGCCGGTGAACCTGTGGCAGCGTAAGAATGAGGCCGCTGGACCAAAATTTCCAGTTGATGGAGAGGGGTAGAAGGGCGAGTCTGCTGAGAAGTAAGATACGGGCATTGAGGCATGCCCCATGGTGGTGGAGTCCAAATCCACTTCTAGTGAGATGGATATTGTTGCTACGATTGTTGTTGATGCCAATGAGGGGAACTTTGTATGATGCTACCACGATAACCACCATTGTTAGGACGATTTCCACAATAATTCTAATTGTTGTGAGGACTTGAGCAGTTTCCAGAGCATCGGTTAGTGCTCTGGGATGAGTCGTTAGAGAGACACTTCTGGGTGGCAAGATAAGCGGCAAGAGACTCAATGGGCGTCATCTTAGCTAAATTGACTTCTTCTAATGTGAGCATGGAATATGCCTCATGAAAGGAGGGAAGCGGAATGCTCTATCGAATTAAGGTGGCCACACCATGGTAGGCATCAATAAGGCCGAAGATGAGTCGAAGGACCAAGAAGTGATTGTTTCCGACATCGACAATAAGCAAAGACATTTGAAAAAGTCTCCATGCAAATTCTAAAGAATTACTGCTTAAGAGTGGCAGCTCGTGCATTCTGAATATCCTGAAAGAGGTAAGCCAAACGCTTCCAGGCATCCAAAGTTGTGGAGCCAAGTTCAATGATGGTGGTTAGTAAGTCAATAGAAATAATGGAATAAATCCACCGAAGCACGATTGCATCCAAGGTGACCCAGTGTTCATAATTAGGGTCTGTGACAAGTGGTGGAGGCTTGTTGTTTGAAGGCACAATGTGTTGTAGGACCTAGTAAGAGCGGGAATGAACGTGAAATAGCTTCGCCCATGAGTTATAGGATTTAGTTTCAATGTCAAGCATAATAGGAATATTACTCTTAATATTGGAAACAACAAGAACAAAAAGAAATTCTGGCCTAGCAGAGGATGATAAAGGTGGTGTCGGAGTTTCCATCTTAGAAGGAGGAGTGTCCATGTTGCTTTTATTATTAAATGAGAGGAAAATAATGTGTATGGGTCGTGCGATCTGAGGGAGGGAATGAGATCTAGTTGCGGCATGGTCGAATGAAAAGAGGGAGAGAACGGTGGCAGAAGGGAAGGCTAACGGTTGCGGTGGCGGTGATGCAGGGGGATGAGCTATTGAAGCGGCTGTGAAAGTTCTAAGGTGTAAGTTCTTGTAATTGGCTGAAATTTTGTTAAAACAATGTGTTGTCATGGTTGATGTTACAACATGAGCTTCTAACAGTATAGGTATGTTTTAGCTAACATTCTGGTTTATTGTTGAAGAGCTGAAGAGTGATGTCACATGCGATGTCTTAACATCACTATACCAGAACATTAAAACATCAGACTGTAATGTGTTTAGGGCTGCACGTGTCTATGGTGTGAATGAGATATTCTGCTAATTACAATCAGAGAATGCAGGCAAAGATCAAGGGAGAGATATATTCTGTTGCATTCAGTTATGAAGATCAGTTTGTTGCGAATTTAAAGCATAAAGATTTGGAGAATATATAGAGTTAATTATTGAAGATTTAATTGAAGATATGATTGAAGATCTATTTAGAAGCAGGATCTGTTGCAGATTTGTTACAGAAGATTTGATATGATTTGAAGGCCCAAATCCAGTTGGGATTATATTATAAATAGAATACTTGTAACCTAGAAGAGGTACGTGTCCAAGATGTAGATCATTAGGGCTTTGTCTAAGTGAACCACTCGGGTTGTGAGATGGTCACTGTGTTTAACTCAGAAACATGTAGGTAATGAGTTTGGTATTGTTCTTGGAGGAAGCTTTGAAGCAACTCCAAAGGGTGTCATGGAAGGGTGTCTTCTATGGTTGTACAGTTGTTGGTAATCAAGCTGTTGATGCAGTGACGGTGTAGTTGACTGCTAGACATCATTGTGATGATAGGAAGTGAGATGGAGTCTCTTACCTAGGGAGGACTTAGGTAGAAGGGTCATTGGGTAGTGATTAAATTAGGTAGATTGTCAACTGGTCTGTTGAGTCTGTAATTTGATACTACTATTAGTGGACTTCCTTCCTGGCTTGGTATGCCCCCAGATGTAGGTTGTTGAACCGAACTGGGTGAACAATTCAGTGTGTTATTTACTGTTTCTATTATTGCCTTGTTCAGCAGATTGCGATATTGTGACAATGCACAAAGACATCACACATCTGTACCAGAATTTCAATTGGTATCAGAGCAGGCATCCTGTCTGTTTTTGGATAAGATCTAGGGAAGATACTTTTTGGTTCATGAGCAAGGAAGATAGTTAGTTTTGTTTGACCCCTTGGAGTGAAGAATGAAGGCCTGTAGCTTTGGTGGTGAGCTGTTGTGTGGTTTGACTTATTTTCAAACCTATAATGACCTAGTGCACTTGGAGTGATGGGCAAAGGTTATTATGTTCTGCCTGAAGGTAGTAGAGGAGTTTTCTGGTGTATGTTCCGCTGCATATATATATCTAATGGAAAGTTCCTGGTGGTTTTGTGGTAAGGCTGCAACATTCTGTTCTCCTCTGAAGAGGTATCGAATGGTGTGGTGATACGTGAGGACATCTTCAACTAGCTTAGAGTTGCCAAAGATACTTGTGATTCATCCCAAAGGAACTCTTTTATGAGCTTGTTGAAAAGAGGTCTGAAGAAAGGTAGAAGCAATTCATTCTTGCCTCTAACCGCACAAGGTCAATCTCTGGGTGTGAAGAGAACTTATGTCCTACCAGCAGATTGTGACATAACAGATGCTTGGGGGGCTAAACAAATGTGTTGATCACATCTGTTTGGAACCTACTCCTGACTTGGAAGAGGAGGCATCTGGGTTGTATGAGGGTTCATCAAGAAAGAAGCTGAGCTTAATAGGTCAATCAGCCTTTGGTCAATTGGAATTGGTCTCTGCATTAGCCTTGTGGCTGGAAGGATCAGAAGTAGAAGACCAGTCTGTTCAGTACTGTGATGGTGAAAGAAGGAGGTAAAGCCAAAGCAAAAGAGTATCGCTGTCAAAGTTTTCATGCGGGAGTGAAGATCTTGATAAGTTATCTCTTAAGCTTAGTTCTGGTAACTTAATGAGGATGGCTTCAAAAGTTTGAAGATTCTTGAAATTTTAGAGTATGCTGGTTGGTGATGTTGAAACATTATCTCAGTCTTTGCCTTCTCAGCCAAAGGTAGTTTGTTATGCTCACGGTGAAATATCAGGTCAAGCCACTTACCCAATCTATAGTGATCAGTGGTGTGTATTAGCAAAAGAAGGATCAACCAGTGCCTCAAGTCTGCAGGAAAATGATGTCAGGCCAGATAAAATGTTGTATCTTGCATATTTGTCTGCTTAGGATGGTGTTGTGCATTCAACTAATGACAATATACATTGATGGGAGACTTTGTATTTGTCTGAGGTTAAAGTGCAGGACTGCAGAAGTGTTGAGAAGTATTGTCAAGGGTTAAGCACTTTGGAGATGAGTCAACTGGTGGGGTTGATTGGTGACTATGGAGTATCATCCTGTTAGTTCCTGGATTGGCTGGAATTTTGGTAAGACAAAGTATATTCAATGTTGATGTCAAGGTGCTGATGTTGCAACATTGAAGTCTTAACACTGGGCTGCGTTAAGTAGTTAAATGCTGAAGTTGGATGTCTGATGTCACACAGGTGATGTTGTAACATCAGATCTGCAGAATTAACAACAACAGGATATGTTGTTAGGGCACGCGTGTTAGCTGGAATTGTGGAGAGTGGTTGACTCATTGGATGAGAATATCTTGGGATAGATATTTTCTGTTACATGGGAGATTTGATTGCAGGTCTGTTGGAGAATTAAAAGGTTGAAGATTTAAAAAGATTTTGGGGATAAAATCTGTTTTGAAGATTCAGTTTTAATTAACAAATCTGATCAAATATTGTGACAAGTCCAAAGCCCAATTCAGGAGCTATATAAAGCGCACAAGACCAAAGGGAAAAAGTGACAGAAAACAGATTAAAGATCAAGAGCAGAGGCTGAGTGTCTTAGATATTTGTACGAATCATGAGTAAACCATTCAAGGGTGAATTGGTGATCTGTCCTCTCTAAAGCTGTGAAAGTAAAGAGAGTTGTGTGACTTGATCGAAGCTAGGAAGTAAGATCAAGGGTACTCAAAGTGGGTTCTTTGAGTGTTGGTAAGGGATTGAGTGGTGTTCTCATACCTAAGTGGTTTCTTAGGTAGGAAGTCATTAGTAGAGTATAAGTTTAGGAGATTGTCAACGGGTTGTTGAGTCTGTAAATTATATCTACAAGTAGTGAATTCCATCCCTGGCTTGGTAGCCCCCAGAGTAGGTTGGTTGTAACCGAACTGGGTCAACAATTCTTGGTGTTATTTTACTGTTATTGTTGTCCATTGTGTAGAGTGTGTTGTTATGACATCACACCTTAACATCACACGTCTGGTACCAGAATTTCACATCCAATTTATCAGGGATGAGTTTGAGTTACTCTTGAGCAGTAGGGCGATGAGTGGAAGACTCAAGGAGACTATTCTTCTTGAAGAAGGATGAGAGGAAGATTATGCCCTGGTTCAGAAGATTAATGTCTACATCATGCTTAAGGAGCGTCTACATAATCATACGGGAGAATGATGAAGTAGAAGGTCTGCCTTAGATGAAGAGTTTAATAGAGAATGACTGCCTTGAGAGAAAGTGACATTAGTACCAAAATGCATGTGCTCAGAAGTGTGCTCAAATGTTCATCCTCATCTAGAGCATTAGTTAACCATGACAGGGGGAATACTTGTCTATGGATTTTGGCTGCAAAGGTATATATATTGTAAAGATTGCATGCTGATCAAGATTGTGAAGATTGGTTGAATCTTGTGAGGAGATAAAGTCAGATAACATGTTATGACATTAGGCTGTTGGATGGCATGTTAGTGTGGACATAAATGGTTCTACCCTTGTGAAGCTAATTGTTTGAATCATATGTGCACATGCTTCTGATGAGGAGTCTGAAGGACAGCTTTGTTTGTGGAGAATTTGCGTTTCTATGCAATTTCTGGAAGAACTCAGTAGGGGTGTGTGTTGATGGAAGGTGTTCTTCTTGCAAAGGTGCACTGGTTATCCTTGATAGGGGGAGAATGATATTACTGGAGCTTTTGGTGTTGGCACTTAGTTTGAAGCAAATTGGAAAGTTGTTTACATGAGGATTTAGTGTCTTGTACAATTGTGTAAATGGAACAGAAGTAAAACAGAAATTTATTGCATTGATGAAAGCTTACAAGATTAGTAAAAACAACAAACAAAGTGTCTAAAGATTATCCCAACCCCCCGAATCAAGAAAAGTCTTCCAATCTTCATCCCATTCATCATCAGATGCTTGAAGCTGCACTTGGTTTTTCTTGATAGTCTTCATCCTGGTTTCTGATGTCTTGTGTGTTCTTGTTGCTCCAGAAGATGCTCCAGCTTTGGACAGTGTTGTGTTCCTCAACTTCTGAGGATCTGGCTTCGTGTCCTCCTGCATGTGTCTCTTTGCTGCATTCTTGTTAGACTGACTCATGATTCCTTCCTTGGTGTGCTGATAAGGGCAAGGAGGTTTGTTATTTATAATGAATAAAATGGCATTGGTTGTATCGCCTGATCAGTCAGAGTAGTCTTTGGTGTGGGAATCTGTATTTCTTGGGAAACTGTTTTTTTTTGCACATTGGATACCAGAATTTCATGTTTGGTAGAAGTGGTCCTAGTAGAATGAGGCTAGGTCTTGTCTAGTTGTCTGATGTTATAACTGCTGGGCTGGTTAAGTGGGGTTGTCTTTTGACTCGTGCTGATGTCCTACATGTTGTTACAACATTATGGTTGGATATGTACCATACTTATGAAGTTTGAAGAAGCAGCATTATTGTCTGAAGTGGCAGTTCTGACATAGTGTGGATTAGAATGGTCAGATTCTAATCTTGATGGTAAGTAGTTCAGGAAGTACTTGGCTACTTTCATGATGAAGACTTCATTAGGAGCTGGTGGATGTAAGGACAGAAGGGTGTTGTCATTAGTGTGACCAGAAGGTGGTTACAATCTTTATCTCATGTGAGATCAAATGGGTCTTTGTTTTATTGGACCTGGCAGACCTTATATCTAAAATCCCCATGAGGAATGTGGCATTATTGGTGGGATATCATAAAAGGCATTGTATGTAAGGCTGTTAACTATAGCCTATTGCAGCATGTGTGGTGGTCAAGCTTGTGCAGTATGATGATGGGACCTATCATAGCTGTGTGAAGATAGTACCTATGCAGGAGAGGTCTGAAAAGCAAAGTGGTGTACATGGCTGATGGTTTGAAGGAATCTAGAAGAAGTTGTGAGAAGTCGTATCAATACCCATTAGATAAGAAGATGTGTTTGTAGAGTCTTGGGTTAATAAACCAGCAGGAAATGTCTGATGCGATGTCAGAACATGATATAGGGCATGTTTTTCTTGAGCCAAACAGGGATTTGGACGGTGGTGTTAGGATAAAGTGAAACACGTGGCTTCGACTATGCAGGGATCATTATTGGCCTAATTTATGGTAAGATTCAGTTGTGAAATATTTAAGGCAGTCAAGGCAGTTTTTGGAAGGTAGGCATTGAATTTGAATGCAGTTTTTGATACCTAAAATAGCGTTTGTTTGACCAAGAACATTGACATATTTAAAGGCTCGTTAATTTCTAAGTTACTGGTCAACTATTTATAGGGGTTATTCTGTTCTCCTTCAGCCAGTGAGTGTTCTTGTCTCATAAGTCATATGGCGTTTATTCGTGTTTGGGTGAGCAATTACTGGGTCTGGTTCTGTAAGGGGTTCCTTTGCTAATTTGTGGCTAAAAAGGGGGAGAAAGGAGAGGATCTGGCTAAGTGCCTTGTGCAGATGTTATGCCTGGAGTCTGCACTTTCTAATGCAGCAGAAGAAGATGGTGCATCCCTGAGTTGGTGTTGAGTCTTTGTGACTTATGTCCTGAGTTATGAACACAGTTGTGACTTGTGTTCTGAGTTACCTGGGTTAGCTGAATGGCACTTCTTAAGTTACCTCTTATGCCATGGACTAAACCCAGTGTCTGATCAATGAAGGTGTGCAGAATTATCTTATGCCACCATTGGTCTTTGTTGGATAGACAAACATTTCTTTTCTGGAGGAGTCTTCTACAATTGGTCTGGGTCTGACCTGGAAGGAAAAAGAAATGTGTTGTATTTGAGGGGGAGTGTTGGATATCTTCTTCCTCATGTGCACCTCCTGATGTGCTGCCCGGGCTTGCTGTTATATGGTGATGTTGATGTCCTAACATCATTCAAAATTAGCCAAGAAGATGATTCTCCATGGATGCAGTACTAGTAGATACTGGAGTTTATAGTTAAGATCAGATGACACCTAACTTTAGTGTAAGATTGTAGTTATTGCTGTAATCTGAGTTGTAATGTTTATATATATGTTTTAGCCAAAATTAGCCAAAGGGGGAGATTGTAAGTTCTTGTAATTGGCTGAAATTTTGTTAAAACAATGTGTTGTCATGGTTGATGTTACAACATGAGCTTCTAACAGTATATGTATGTTTTAGCTAACATTCTGGTTTATTGTTGAAGAGCTGAAGAGTGATGTCACATGCAATGTCTTAACATCACTATATCAGAACATTAAAACATCAGACTGTAATGTGTTTAGGGTTGCACGTGTCTCTGGTGTGAATGAGATATTCTGCTAATTACAATCAGAGAATGCAGGCGAAGATCAAGGGAGAGATATATTCTGTTGCATTCAGTTATGAAGATCAGTTTGTTGCGAATTTAAAGCATAAAGATTTGGAGAATATTTAGAGTTAATTATTGAAGATTTAATTGAAGATATGATTGAAGATCTATTTAGAAGCAGGATCTGTTGCAGATTTGTTACAGAAGATTTGATATGATTTGAAGGCCCAAATCCAGTTGGGATTATATTATAAATAGAATACTTGTAACCTAGAAGAGGTACGGGTCCAAGATGTAGATCATTAGGGCTTTGTCTAAGTGAACCACTCGGGTTGTGAGATGGTCACTGTGTTTAACTCAGAAACCTGTAGGTAATGAGTTTGGTATTGTTCTTGGAGGAAGCTTTGAAGCAACTCCAAAGGGTGTCATGGAAGGGTGTCTTCTATGGTTGTACAGTTGTTGGTAATCAAGCTGTTGATCCAGTGACGGTGTAGTTGACTGCTAGACATCATTGTGATGATAGGAAGTGAGATGGAGTCTCTTACCTAGGGAGGACTTAGGTAGAAGGGTCATTGGGTAGTGATTAAATTAGGTAGATTGTCAACTGGTCTGTTGAGTCTGTAATTTGATACTACTATTAGTGGACTTCCTTCCTGGCTTGGTATGCCCCTAGATGTAGGTTGTTGAACCGAACTGGGTGAACAATTCAGTGTGTTATTTACTGTTTCTATTATTGCCTTGTTCAGCAGATTGCGATGTTGTGACATTGCACAAAGACATCACACATCTGTACCATAATTTCATAAGGGAGAAGCTAATTTGGAGGCGACAAAAACTTTTGAGGAGAATCAGCAGTGACGACGGTGCAGGAGGATGAGCTACTACGGTGGTGTTGCTGGAAGGGGCTATTGTGGCAGCGGGGACATCTTTTGAGGAGAATGGTGATGACTTTAATTATGTTTAAATATTTACCCGTGCGAATACCATGTAAGATATTGAGATCAACCGTATGACAATAGTACTACAGAGACTATATAAATATATATATATATTGCAATTCATTACATGTTATAGTCGAAATGATATTTATATACAAATATTCATTAACAAATAAATAAATATTCTATTAATAACATTAATATATTTCTTGTTGCAAATTTTTAGTTTTTTTACGCATATAAATATAGAAAGATTTGAAATAAACATGAAAGATTTGGAAGTTAGTTTGAAAAAAATAGTCTTGCAACACAACATGTAAGGCCTTCACATATTCACTCCAAATAAATCTCCCCAAAGACAATTAGAAAAATTGAAAGCATGCTAAGAGTACAAAGTGATAAAATGATATCACTATATCTCACTTATATAAGTTGAAAATGTTCGGGAATGTCAATAATACATGTATTGTTATTGTGATATGCATGTTTTTTTTTAAATCAAAGTTAGAAGACACATATTGTTGCATGAAAAAAGTTTGAGTTATGAACCTCCATCATAGAAGATGTAGAATTTGCAACCCCATATCAGGGATAATTAAATTTGTGTCCATGATTTCTAAATGAAACTTAAACAATAAAACTAGTTATAAATATATACATTGCATCAAAAATTTCTTTGAATGTCTTCTCATCATGAAGTTTATGTTCTTCATCATCAGTGTCTACATTTCTTGTAATCTAGCTTAATGATTCTGTTCTCATGTGCAAGAAACCAAAATCCATAAAAGTCAAATAAGAAATTGAGAGAAGAAAATCAAAATCAAGAGTAAGTAGAGATATTTTACTATATAGGTAGAAGATCATAAGAGAAAGCTTTAAACCGTGGAATAACAGAGAAGGATTGATATGTAATTGTGTTGGTGAAAATGATATGCGAAAATGGTATGTAGCTTTCAACACTTTGTTCTATAACAATTTTATATTGTTCCCTCTCAATAGTTTTAAAGCCACAATCTCGTTCCTAAAAACAAAGAAGCAAACGGAATTGTAAAAATCTGAAACGATAGTAACAATGATAAAATGACATACTAGAACATGGAACAAGCACACAAAAAGTAAACTAAAGATTCTTTTCAACCACAAGTTTCACTTGTTCATAGAGAGATAAAGTAATTATCATTAAAGTAAAATAAACTAAAAATTCTTTGTGCTTTGCTTTGATTATATTATTTTCAGCTGAATCTTGTTTTGTATATATTTTAGGCACACTATATGTTGGGACTTTGGTTGCTAAAAAAACAAGAACCTTCAAGAGAAATCAGAGAATTGGAAGAGGTTTGAATTCACAGAACACCTATTTATGTGTTTCATTCACATCCCATTAACTAGTTATATTTCTTTCAAGAAATTATGTGGTGCTTTGATAAAGAGGTTTCCACAACTATTAAATCTTAGATCTAGGGTTACTATCAAAAGACACACATAAACATAAAGAAGGAATAAAAATATAAAATTCTGATTTCATTCATGCCCAATCTCAAAACTAGAAATGCTTAAATACAACCTCAACCCTAAAGGGCTGAATATGGGCCAGGCCCACTTGGAGATAAAACAAAAATTACAACTAACAATGAAACAAATACTAATAATACCCCATATTATAACTTATAATCCTTCATCCACTGGGTTTAATTCTAGTTCGTTGGGCCCTACTAACATTACTATCTGGCCCAACAACGTCCTTGTCCTTAAGGATGGGTGTAGGATTTGCCTTTGAGGGGTTGAAAGATGAAGCCCAAAAGGGGAGCCCGTGGTTGGTTGTGGAATTTGGCAATGAAGAGCCCAATTCAGTTTGTGGTTTGGAATGGTTCACATGCTGATCAGTTGGGAAGCGTGAAGGGGTGGATAAGGGATGTACTGTAGATGGGAAGCGTGTGACAGTAGCCTGTTGTAAAGGAGATTCTATTGGGATATGGTGCGGATCACGAGGGAGCGAAATCAACGGTTCTGAAGATATATCATAAGTAGCAACAAGATCAGACGGTGCAGCATATGGTTGAAAGGATCCGTTGGAAACCACTTGGGAGGGAAAAGGTGCACGATTTCCCATGTGATAGGGACAGGTCACGTGGGCTGGCCTTGGAATTATAATATCTTGCTGAGTCTCATTACTTAGTGGAACTTCACAATCAGAATTCATTGCCTTCACTTTTTCCAAATGCACTTGCTCTCTCTCTTTGTTCTTGCAAACCACTTCAGTTTTCTTGCTAAGTACAATACTTTCTTCTGAACTTTGAAGTGAAACCCCTTCGTCTGTCTTCTTACGTTGTAAATTTTCCAAAGACTTTTCCTTTTTTTCTTCAGTCTTTATTTCTTTCTCTAACTCAAGCGTGTTCATGGGAACCGCGTCGGCAACAAGAGGAGGACTTGCACTCTTTTCCTCTGCATGCGTTTGATCGGTGTTGGGTTCATCAAAATCTGGCAGTATTGGATGAACATTGGGAGGGATAGTGGATCCGTTGAAGATTCTTAGTTGGGATACGTGGAAGATGGGGTGTATCTTGGAGGATGCAGGGAGATCCAGTTTGTATGCCACGGTTCCGATCCGACTTTGAATCTTAAAAGGTCCGAAGTAACACTGGGAGAGTTTCTGTGAGGCTCGGCGTTGGACGGACTGTTGACGGTAAGGTTGCAGCTTGAGTAGCACCGAATCGCCCTCATTAAAGGTAATATTCATTCGTCTTTTGTTGCTCTATATTATCATGTTTTTGCGGCTTTTTTCCAAGTTTCGTTTCAGCAAACTAAGTATTTTTTCCCTTTGTTGTAGTGAACTCTCGACGGACTCCATAGAAAAGGATCCAGGGCTGTAATGAGGAAAGGACGGTGGAGAGCGACCATAAAGAGCTTCAAATGGGGTCATGTTGATGGAACTATGAAGAGCCGTGTTATGCCAATATTCTGCCAAGTGTAAGTACTTAAACCACTGCTTTGGTTGTTCGCTTGTAAAATAACGCATATATGCATCTAAACATCGATTAGCGACCTCTGTTTGCCCATCTGTTTCAGGGTGGTACGCAGTATTGTATTTCAAGGTTGTCCCTTGTGCACGGAATAATGCTTTCCAAAAGGTGCTGAGAAAAAGGGGGTTGCGATCTGAAACGATGGAGTTAGGAATGTCGTGTAGCCTACAGATCTCAACGGAGAAGCGCAAAGCCAGATCCTTTGCGAAATATTTAGTTGGAAGTCCTATGAAGTGGCAAAATTTTGTGAGTCTGTCACAGATGACCCAGATCGTTGTGTGACCAAAAGAGCTCGGTAAGTGCGTGATGAAATCCATGCTCAAATCATCCCATACTTTGGAGGGTATGGGTAGTGGTTGTATTAGTCCTTGCTTTTTTTTTGGAAGATATTTGTTGTGTTGACAGACTGAGCAGTTATGACAAAATTTCTTTGTATCTCTGTAGATTCCTGGCCAGAGGAAAGAAGAAGAAATCCGGGCTAGAGTTGGTTGAAGCCCAGAGTGACCAGCCACAGGGGTTGAGTGGAATTATGTGAGAAGGTTTTGCCGCAGCTCATCCACAAGAGGTATGTAAATTTTTTCCTTGTAATAGAGGAGTCCATCCTTCACTTGAAAATCTGGTTGAGATATTGGATCTTCCTGAACTTTACTTTTGAGAACCTAACCATCAGTGTTTGTTTCGTAGTACTTCTTGAGTTGTTGGAGCAGAAGTGGAACTGGGGAAGAAATTGAGAGGAGAATGGCATCATCTTCAGCATCAATACGGCTAAGAGCATCGGCGACTTGGTTGGATTTGCCAGGTTTGTAAAAAATATCAAAGTTAAACCCTTGTAATTTAGCAGCCCATTTTTGTTGTTCAGGGGTTTGAATCGTTTGAACCAACAAGTTTTTCAAACTCTTTTGATCAGTATATATGTGAAAATGTCTTCCAATGAGATACTGATGCCATTTTTTGGCAGCTTCTGTAATGGCGTACATTTCGCGAACATACACGGAAGAGGCTTGAAGACGGTTACATAACTTCTTGCTGAAGAAGGCCAAGGGGTGTCCTTGTTGGGATAAGACGGCGCCAATTACAACCGCTGAAGCATCTGTCTCCACCACGAAGGTCTGCGAGAAGTCTGGAAGGCACAAAACTGGCGTTTCTGTCATTTTCTTTTTCAATGTTGTAAAAGCCAACTCAGCTGTTATATTCTAAACTAATTTAGTGGAACGTAATAAATCGGTGAGGGGAGCGGAGAGAGAGGCGTAATGACGAACAAATCGTCGATAAAAACCAGTGAGACCTTAGAAACCCCTAAGAGTCGTGAGAGAACGTGGCCTCGGCCAACTAAGTATTGCTTGAATCTTTTCTGAATCTGGGGTTACACCTTCACTTGAAATTATGTGACCTAAATAATCAACACTCGAAACAGCAAAAACACACTTAGAGAATTTGGCATAAAATTGATGTGATAAAAGCAACTCTAAAATCAGTTTTAAGTGATGAGCATGTTCAGAAATTGAAGGTCTGTAAACTAATATGTCATAAAAAAAAAACTAAAACAAACCGTCTTAAATAATGGCGAAGTAAATTATTCATCGCTGATTGAAAGTAACTAGGAGCATTAGTAAGGCCAAAGGGCATAACCAAAAACTCGTAGTGTCCATCAAATGTTCGGAATGCTGTTTTGTGTGTGTCTTCTGATGTGACCCGGATTTGGTGATAACCAGATCTTAGAAAAAATAGTTGCAGAACCCAAATCATCAAAAAGTTCATCAATTGTGGGTATAGGAAAACGGTCTCGGACAGTTACCGCATTTAAGGCGCGGTAGTCAACGCAGAAGCGCCATGACCCATCCTTTTTGCGTACTAAAAGGACGGGTGAAGAGTATGGACTGTTACTGGGCTTTATTATGCCTTCCTGAAGCATGTCATGAATAATTGTTGTCATTGCTTCTTTTTGGGAATGGGGGGTAGCGGTATGGCTTCACGTTAATTGGTGGAGTGTTGGGCTGAAGTGGAATATGGTGGTTATGGGGTCGATTAGGTGGTAGTCCTTTTGGGTGTTTGAAGACAGCAGTAAAGCTTTTTAAAATGGATTGGATTTATTTTGGTATAGAAGTGGGTAAAGGCTCGATGGAGTTAGGGGTAAGTGTCGCTCCCGGGATTTTCATCCAGGTACAAACGCGAAAGTGGCGCGGAAGAAAGAAAAGAGAGTCGCCAGCCAGGCATTTTTATCCCAAAGAAAGGGAAGGGTAATGCTGCACAAACCCGGGAGAAAGGAAAGAACGAGGTCTCGCGAACCAAAGAGAACGGGTAAGGGAGTCAGTTACGTGAAGGGAAGGTTATCGCACCCCTTCACGTCTGTCGTACTCGACGGGATCCACGCTTGAAGTACTGCTCAAAGGGTGATAGAAAAGATGCTGGAAAAGAAAGGAAAGAGAACGAGAAACAAATGTAGGGAAAATAAAAGAAGTGCTCGGATGGGCCCTACCCCCCTGCCTACGCATCTCATCGGGAACATGAGAATCAGAGCGACGTAGTTCCCCTCAACAAGGGTTACTTTGTTTGTGTTTTTTAATCGAAACGTCAGAGTGCGCGTCCCAGCAGTTAGGTGTTGCAGCTCGCTGTACGGAGACTTAGGCGTTGCCTGTTTGCGGTAGAACGGACTTGACGAATCCTTTTAGAAAGGAGTGAAGAGATGAGAAGAGAATTGTTTGTTTGTTTTTCTATTTTAGAAAGAAGTGTTTTGATCATTTTTGTGTTAGTAACACTTATTGCATTCAAGTCTATTGCATAAGATCGAATGCATCGTATGGTCGTCCTAACAGGACGTATGCTAAACATTCTAGAAAGGCGGAGAGAAACTCCCCTCCTTCCATTTCCCATGCTCTAGGCTCACGTGCAATACGCGTTAATCCTTTATTAAGTGTTTTTTGCTTTTTGTTTTGAGATGAGAAGAAGATAGACTCAAAGAGAAGCAAAGGTGAAAACTAAAGGGGACTAAGACTCACCCTAATATTATCATGCTTGGATGTTCCTAATGGTTTAGTGTGGTTTAGAAGCCTAAGTCTAAAATAAGAGAAAAGAATAAGAAGAGGTAACATAACTCACTTCTAAGATAGAAGATGAGTTATGAACCAAGAGGGAGAAGAAAGAAGTTGAACAAAGAAAGCATTGAAATGCTTTGCACAAACACAAAAGAGAAAGCATTAAAAGATAAGGGAAGAAGGTGTGTGTGGAAGCATATACACACACTCGACTTACCATTAGCCCCTACAAGCAAAGGTTATCTAAACAATTGAATACGAAAGCATAAGTGAAAGAAGGAAGACAATTAAGCATCAAACAACTTATGAAATAAACTTAAGAATCAAACAAAGCATAAACCTAAAAGGAAAGGACCCTAAGTGTCCAAGGACTTCTAAAGTCAGTAGCTATGTCTAATAATGTTCTAATAGGGTTAGGGTACCTAATGAGATCAACTATATCAAGAAAGATGCCAAAGATTCACACAAGTTCAAGTTATGAATAAAAGATAAAGTATGAATGTGTATGGCATATAAACATGAATGAATGCATAAAGAAATGTCAAAGTCAGAATTGAATGTCATATTATAATGCTCATGGATGTCAATGAATGAAAATACAAAGCATGAGTGAAATGATCTAAGAAGATAAAGCAAGTAGAAGCAAACCATGTTCAAGTTCAAGTAAGAAAAGAAGAAACTTGTAACACAAGTCAAAGTTGAAAAGAACATGGAAATAAATGCAAATGGGTGCAAGTCAGAATTAAAAAACATATTTGAATATCCTATAATGCCTATGAATGAGCATACACATTATGAGAATGGATGTTTAAGTAGAAGAAGTTAGATGAAGAAGAAGTGAGAAGAAAAGAAACAAGTTTCACTTAGAAAAAGAAATAACTTGGAACACAAGTCAAAGTTGAAAATCAAAGATGAATGATCATGGATATATGTCAGTATCAAATGACATTTAAGATGCAATTAGAATACAAGAATTGATCATACCAAGTACATATGCAAGTCACTTTGAAACTAGTTAAGAAAGAAAGATGAATTGTGTCAAACATGAACAAGTATACAAGTTTGAAATGAATGATCATTTGAATGCATGAAATAATTATGGGTCAGTAGCATATTCGATATGAAATGCAATTAGAATGCATGAATAGGCATTGATGATTCAAGTACAAGTCATGTTAATGGTTAGAAGAGAAGAGAAGTGAAACTAGGTCATAAGAATTCAAGTAAGAATGCATATAGAAAGTAAACACAAACCAAATGAAAACACAATGCAAATTAACTATAATTCTGATCCAAGGACATATAATATGCATAAGATGACCTATAAAATTCACACAATGGTTCTCAAATGATGGCACAAATGCCTCCTAATCAAACAAGATTGAAAAGTTAAGAGAACATTCACAAATGGGACCTATAATAATCAAGCAATGTAAAAATAGAAGAAGGTTTGGAAAAAATATGAAATTAAGTCACAGAATATCTAAGTCTGAGGTAAAACATACATCAAAATCGTATAGCAAAATTCAAAAGGGAACATGCTCAAACAATTCAACAAAGTCATATTGAAACACATCAAAAGAATGCACAAAAACATACATGAGAATTAATGAAAGAATGACTTTAAAACTCAACAAAAATGTTTTTAGATGCATTAAGATGTTATTTGAACATGTAAAAAATAATGGACACAAAATGGTTTTAGAGCCATGCAAAATAATTGGATAAAGATCAAGTATCAAGAAGGAATCGAATTGAAAAAAGAAATAAAAGGAAATTGTGAAATAATATGGAAAATAAAATCAAATCAGAAATAAAAATATTGAAAAATAGTAAAATGTGTAAGGATGCTATGAAAATTATTTTGGAATTTTTGGATGAGTTTTGGTATTTTTAATAAAAGAAAATGAAACAAGTATGAAAATAAAAACATAAAAATGTGAATGAATGAAGGAGGGGGTATACAGTTAGCAAAAAACACGTTGAAAATGGTTTGGGCTCACAAAAGAGGTGTGTGAATAGCAGTCTGAGGCCTAGTCCAAATACACGTGTGGCACATAGGATTATGGTGGATACTCAGTCAACAGTTGAATCAATCATGTGCGTTGGATTAAGTCATGATGAATAATCAAGTAAAGTATGCAAAATGAACGCATCACAAAGCAAGCATATGATAACAACCATGCACGCACACACATACAAGTAGTCAGAGAGAAAAAATTAGGCACGCGTGAGGCACATGTCTCATTTATGTGTTGGCAGCATGGAAAGCGTAGGATCAGAATGCATGTAACGGTTGTGTTTTAAACTGATATTAAACCCTAACAAAATCCTCACCGGCCGGAGAAGGACCTCCGGTCATCTTCTCCGGCCACCTCCGGCGACTGCAAGTGTTCACATGTTCCAGAAATCAACGAAGCACACATCAAAATGAAGCTAAGCTCATGCACATTACGGATCTAGCCTTAGAATTTACATATCACACTTAATCAGAGAGAATCGAACAATCAAAGTTTGCCCTAAAAATGGATCTAAGCTTCTAACAAGCCATATCAACTAGCCGGAGTCACCAAAGCTTCTAACAAGCTTCAAATCAGTCAAAACAAAGCTAAATCAGTGAGATATGATGCAATAAAGTTTGAAGCAATTTGAACCTGAAATTACAGAATCTTGAGCTTGTAAGAAGACCAGATGATTCCTTGAGATATGGAGTTGGTGCTTAAGCAAAATAAATGCATATAGAGGCTTCACTTCTTGCAAAATCAGTGGAATAAACTTGAGGAAGATGAAGATCCACCTATGTTTCAGTGCACCATTGCTTTGAGATTGATGAATGATGAAGATTGAGGAAGACTATCTTGAATTCGTGCTGTGAGAGAGAGAGAATTCAAAGAGAATTTCAAAGCTCTGGTTTTTGAAATGTGAGAACATGAAGAATTTTTTCAATTTCTGTTAAAACTTGTTTATATACTCTTGGTCAATTTCTAACTGTCCTAGTTGACAGTTAGAACTAAGGTTAGTTGAGTCAGTTAAATGAGTTGGTGAGTTAACAAACTGAGTTGAATTGGTTATGGCACGAGGGTGTGGTGTTAGAGTGTGGAGCAACTCATGAAGCTATGGTGGTGGTGCAGTGAATGAATGATGATGATGTGATCATGGTACAACTGAGTTACTTCTCACACAAGTTTATTCTCTTTCTCTTGGTTTGAACAAATGCAGTAAAGAGTACATGGTCATGCAGTGTGTGTAAGGAGCATGTTTACCTTGTTATGGCAATGCTATGAATGAGGGATGATGGCATGCGCATGATGGCAAGGAAAGTGCAAAATTTCACTTTGGTTTGGCTTACTTGATAATGAAGAAAACAGAGGTAGGGATGATGAGTTTGAACATGTATATCTCCATGGTTAGGCAATCAAATTACATGGTCAAGGATGTTTTGGAAATAGGGGATATAATGTAACAACATTGTAGTGAAAACCAAAGGCAAATGAAACCTCTAAATGGCTTGAAATCATTCATGAACTTGTATGACTATAACTGGTGTGGAAGGTTAGCCTGACCTGGCCTGACCAACCATGTGTGTGTGGAGAATTCAGTGGAAAGTCACCTACTTTGCCTCATCATAACTCTCAAACCCTTGATCAGATGGAAAAATGTCAAACACCAAAGTTGAAGAGGATGTGGAGATGAACAAAAGTCATGTTGAACACTTTTCCATTTGAAGCTTGCATCCATGAGAAATTTAGCTTGGCAGTTGGACACAACATGCACACAAGATGTTTGATGAAATGACTGCGTGCTGGCTCACCCATGACTTGCCTTGCTGGTCAAAAATGCCCTACAAACCTCCAACTTTAATCAATCATAACTCTCTCAATTTTGATACAATGGAAGAGTTCTTGGTATGGATTTGAAGCCTGGAATGTGATCTTTAATTGGCTCAACTTAGGCCTGAAGTTTGAAGCTTTTATCATGGAGAAAGAATGCCTTGAAGTAGAGTGCAAAATGGTCCAAAACTTGCCATTTTTAGAAACCCTAAGTTTCTATTTTGGGCAGTTTTGTGATTTCTTGATTTTTCCATGAACCTCTTGGATTTTCTTGATCAAATCTTCATCAATGAACATATTGGACTTGTGGAACATGAAATTGACCTCAAAAGGTTAGGAGTTGACTTTTCCTTCTGCACAGTTGACTTTTTCACCAATTTCTTGATTCTCAAGCAACTGACCAATTGAATCTCTTCTGAAATGAACCAAAGGGCAATATTCCATCCTTAGATACTTGACATCATGTAGAAAACATGGAGATTAAGTTTGAACCAAAATTTCATCAGGAAACTGCTTGAACTCGAAACCCTAATTTGAACTGCTTTTGCTAGGAGATGATGAACTGTCCAACTTCTTGATGAATTTCCATCTTCCAATGACTTGTGGGATCAAATGGGATGTCATCTGATATAAGATAGCCTTAAGGCTTGTTGAGAGACCCTTGGCTCCACCTCTCTTGCTTTGGATGATCAATATCTTGAGAGGCAACTGATCACATGCCCTATGATGAACCAATGATGAAATGTTTTGTTTTTCTATGACTTGAATGTAATGCAATGCAATGAAAGTATATACTAAATGATACGAAAAATGAGAGGCCAAATTTTAGGGTATTACAGCTGCCCCAATTCAATCACTATAGACCTGAATGGATGATAGCGATTGCTTTCAGACTTTCAAGGTATGGAGGGATTGAATACTGAAAATAACCAGAAAATTTGCACTCTGTGGAGAAGAAGAAAAGGGATATAAACCCAACCAAATAAACTCTGCTTGGATAAAACTCTGACTGGGAGAATAGCACCGGAGAGATGTCATTTGAACGACGTCAGACGACTACTGGCTTGCCATACTACGGATAGACTTTTGCAATGTCTTTTGTACGACGCCATACGACTACTGGCTTGCCACACTGTGGGTGGACTTTAAGAATGTATTTTGAACGATGCCATACGACTACTGGCTTTCCACACTGTGGGTGGACTTCAACAATGTCTTTTGTACGACACCAGATGACTACTGGCTTGCCATGCTGCGGGTGGACTTTAAGAATGTCTTTTGTACGACGCCAGATGACTACTGGCTTGCCACACCGCGGGTGGACTTTCGCCAATTTGCGGTTGATCTTGAAACTATCTTTTAAATGGAGTCAGACGACTACTGACTTGCCACACTGCGGGTGGACTTTGCCTTCTTGCCACCCTAAGATGGAATTTTGCCAATCTGCTGTTGGACTTTGCTGCTTTGCCACCCTAAGATGGACTTTCGCCAATCTGCGGTTGGACTTTGCTGCTTTGCCACCCTAAGATGGACTTTTGCCAATCTGCGGTTGGACTTTGCTGCTTTGCCACCCTAAGATGGACTTTTGCCAATCTGCGGTTGGACTTTTGTTTTCTTTGCCACCCTAAGATGGACTTTTGCCAATCTGCGGTTGGACTTTGCTTTGTCTTTCGAATAAAATCGGACCAATGCCGACGGGCCACGCTGCGGGTGGACTTTTTGAAAGATGCCTTTTGGATGAAGTCAGTTGACTGCTGACTGGCCACACTGCTGGTGGACTTTTGCAAAATTCAACACTGGATTACGCTCTGCATGCATATCAGACATCCCTGCTGACTATGCTGAGGAACAATGATCACTGATTTGACCTCAGAAGCTCTTGAAAGGATAATAACTCTGCCGGAGAATGAGTGAACAATCTATCTGCTCCAAATTGCCACGCTTGCCAAAAATAAATTGGACTTTGAGATATAGGGAAGTGATGACTCTGCCAGGAATTATTTCATCTGCCTGGGGATGAATTCTGATCATAGCAACTCCGCTGGAGGAATGACAACTTTCTGACTTGGTTGGGGAAAGAATGTACTAACACTCTGCTGAGGAAGAGGTTCTGTTGATCTGCTAAACTTCTACGGGGAGAAAAACAACTCAGTTGGGGAGCATTACTAACAAGATTCAATGATGGACTCTGTGGGGATACAACTACAAGAGATATGATCCTGCTTGGGATCGGAACTACTCCGTCGGGGATACGCAAATCCTGGTTAGAATACGTTCTGTTGCGACTCACTGGGAAAGAGTCCCTAGAGATCTGCTGGGAAAACACCAAGAAAATCCACTATGATCTATTGAGGAACAAAGCTGTCGAGCTTAGAATAAGAGCCACAATGTCCCACGCTAGGCAAACCTTCCGCCTAACGACTCCACTGGGGATAATGAGTTTACAACCAACTCTGCTGGGGAAAACCACTTCTAAGCGTCTCGTGCTGGAGATGCCCCTTAAGAGGATTTTATAGAAGACCAAGCATCTTTAAACTCTTAAGAAAATGCCGAGACTTGAGCTAAAAATACAATAATTGAGAGGTCACTCTACTGGGAATAATAGATCTGGAACACATCTTGTCGGAGGGATTTCACGATGCCCCATGCTTGGGAGGGTCACAAACTCACCTTTTCCCCAGATTACAAGGCTGATCTGAAGAAATCGTCCCAAGAGGATTTTATAGAAGACTTGGCATCTTCAAACTCCTGGACACTCACTGAGTCTCGAACATTAACTGCGAGGTCTGCGAAGCAACTCTACTGGGTAATTTGCAACCGTTATCGACACAGAAAAGCTTGTAACTGTTGGAAGTTCCGAATGGGAGAATCGACTTAATCGGATACAAAGCTACCCAGTTGAGATTAATTTGCCGATATCGAATTGTCGTGAGCGACCGTCGACTGAGTGATGGACTCAATCAGTAAAAGTTGTGACAAAAGGGTGACATGAGAACCCTTTCCTAAATATGGTTGCCTTAGTATCATGAACTTAGGGATAAGTGATCACCTGTCTAGAAGAAAGTGGATATCGCCCTTGAAATCACTTGTACCTATTACCTGCAACAAAAGAATACGCACACCTGCCCTAGGATATTGCGTGGTTTAAATCCACCATCCAGGATTACTCAACATTCAAAGTAATTTTAAATGTTTTTCTGCGCATGTTATTGTAAAGCCACAATGTTTTCAAATGCAATGTTTTATCAAAAATTCGGACGTTTTGCAAACAAAGCAGTAAAACAAAATAAGAAGCTCTTGACTGAAATTCAATTTATTGAAGAAATTCCTGAAATGGCAAAGACATTTGGAAGCAAACCCTGGAAAGAGGAGATTGCTGTAAATTGAGAAAAGAAACTATCCTAATGGCAATGTGAAAACGACATTCCACTGAGTTTCAATTCTGCTATAGCCAGTATGTCTTCAAAACTCCCCGACCTTGCCTTCTGAGGAGTGATTGGACCGATTCCTACCCTTTGGAATGTCAGTTGTTGAAACAGTGATGGAGTACAGATAACTCAGACTGCAATCGTTCGCTTAAATCCCTCTTTTGCGTGGACCGCCCTTTCGGGTTTTCAATCCACCGGGATACACCTTTTTGCCTAAGTTGCCCTTTCGGGTTTTCAACTTACCGGGTGTACCAATTTTTCATTTATATCCCTAATTTTTGCCCGAACCTTTTTATTCTGTTTTTATGGTTCGCCGGGATGCCCTTTTTTCCTGGACTCTTTTTTTTTCCAGCGGGTCTATTTATACGAAGTATTTTTTGACTGTGTCTGAGTTAACAGGGGATGGAAAGTCTTCGCCATCCATGGTTGTAAGTAATAAGGCTCCGCCCGAGAAGACCTTTTTAACCACGAATTGACCTTCATAGTTGGGAGTCCATTTGCCCCTGTGATCTGTACTAGGAGGAAGGATCCTTTTGAGGACTACATCTCCGATTTTGTAAACCCGAGGACGCACCTTTTGGTCGAATGCCTGCTTCATCCTTCTCTGATACAATTGACCATGGAAAATAGCTGCTAATCTCTTTTCCTCAACTAAACTTAGCTCATTGAATCGGGTGCGAACCCATTCTGCCTCATCCAGTTTTACATCCACCATAACCCTCAACGAGGGAATCTCAACTTCAACTGGTAGGACTGCCTCCATACCATACACAAGTGAGAACGGCGTTGCCCCAGTAGATGTCCTTACTGATGTTCAGTACCCATGCAAGGCAAACGGTAACATCTCATGCCAATCCTTATATGTGACAACCATTTTTTGCACAATCTTCTTAATATTCTTGTTGGCCGCCTCAACAACGCCATTCATCTTCGGGCGATACAGCGAAGAATTGTGATGTTCAATTTTGAAGTCTCGGCACAGCTCAGCCATCATTTTGTTGTTCAGATTAGAACCATTATTAATAATGATTCTCTCGGGCACTCCATAGCGACAAATGATATCCCATTTCAGGAAATGAGCTACCACCTGCTTAGTGACGTTGGCATAAGATGCTGCTTCAACCCACTTCGTTAAATAATCAATGGTTACCAGGATGAAGCGATGGTCGTTTGAAGCAGTAGGCTCAATTTTTCCGATCATATCAATGCCCCACATTGCAAAGGGCCACGAAGAGGACATGACACTCAACGGATTTGGAGGCACATGCACTTTGTCTGCATAAATCTGGCACTTGTGACATTTGCGAGCGTACTTGCAACAATCTGTCTCCATTATCAACCAATAATACCCCAACCTCAATAGTTTCTTTGCCATTGCATGTCCTCCGGCATGGGTACCAAAAGAGCCTTCATGCACTTCTTGCATCAACAGGTCTGCTTCGTGTCTATCCACACATCGGAGCAGAACCATGTCAAAATTCCGTTTGTACAGCACGTCATCTTGGTTCAGAAAGAAGCTATCAGAAAACCTCCACAAAGTCTTCTTATCTTTGGCAGATGCCCCAGGCGGGTACTCCTGACTTTTCAAAAAACACTTGATGTCATGAAACCACGGCTTGTCATCAGACGTTGCATCAACAGCAAACACAAATGCAGGTCTGTCAAGACGAGACACCTCAATCTTGGGTACATGGTTCCACCTTTGCACTTTGATCATAGAAGACAATGTGGCCAAGGCATCAGCAAACTTATTCTCATCTCGAGGAATATGGTACAGCTTTACTGTTGTGAAAAACATCAACATTCTTCTCGCATAATCTCTATATGGAATCAGATGTGCCTGGTACGTGTACCAGTTCCCATTCACTTGATTGATTACCAAAGCTGAATCACCGAAGATATCGAGGGTCTTAATTCAAAAATTAATCGCCTCCTCAATCCCCATTATACAAGCTTCATATTCTGCTTCATTGTTGGTGCATCCGAAAGTTACTCGGGCAGTAAAGGGCATATGAACACCCTCCGGCGTGATAAGAACTGCTCCAACTCCGCATCCATTCATGTTGACAGCCCCATCAAACATCAAACTCCATTTGGATTCAGGGTCTGGCCCCTCCTCTGGGAGTGGTTCCTCGCAGTCTTTAACTTTGAGAAACATGATGTCCTCATCAGGGAAATCAAATTTCATGGGTTGGTAATCATCAATCGGCTGTTGCGCAAGATAGTCTAATAGGATACTTCCTTTGATGGCTTTCTGAGAAGTATACTAGATATCATATTCTGTCAAAACCATTTGCCACCATGCAACTCTCCCTGTTAGTGCTGGTTTCTCGAAAATATACTTGACTGGATCCATTTTGGAAATCAACAAAGTTGTGTGCGTGAGCATATACTGCCTCAATCGCTTAGCAGCCCATACCAGTGCACAACATGTCTTTTCAAGCATTGAGTATCGGGACTCGCAGTCAGTGAATTTTTTGCTCAGGTAGTAGATAGCATGCTCCTTCCTACCTGTCTCGTCGTGTTGACCGAGAACACAACCCATAGCACCTTCAAGCACTATCAAGTACATTATCAAAGGTCTCCTTGGAACTGGAGGTATGAGAATTGGAGGTTTCTGCAAGTATTCTTTTATTTTATCGAATGCCAGTTGGCAATCGTCATTCCACCTGACCGTTTGATCTTTTCTTAGCAGTTTGAAAATTGGTTCACACGTGGCAGTTAGGTGAGATATGAACCTTACAATGTAGTTCAATCTTCCTAAGAAACCACGAACCTCTTTTTCTGTTCTCGGTTCAGGCATATCTTGTATTGCTTTCACTTTGGCAGGATCAACCTCAATTCCTTTTTCACTTACGATGAAACCCAACAACTTTCCAGAACGCACTCCGAAAGTGCACTTGTTCGGATTCAACCTCAAACGGAACTTTCTCAACCTTTCAAACAACTTCTTCAAGTTAATCAGGTGTTCTTCTTCTGTTTGTGATTTGTCAATCATGTCATCCACATAACATTTAATCTCTTTGTGAATCAAATCGTGAAATAGTGTTACCATTGCCCGCTGATTCGTTGCCCCTGCGTTTTTCAACCAAAAAGGCATTACCTTATAACAGAATGTACCCCATGGGGTAATGAACGTGGTCTTCTCCATGTCTTCAGGTGCCATCTTGATCTGATTGTACCCAGAGAAACCGTCCATGAAGGAGAATACTGTAAACTGAGCTGTATTATCAACCAGTACATCGATGTGAGGTAGTGGAAAATCATCTTTCGGGCTCGCTCTGTTAAGATCTCGATAATCCACACACATCCTGACCTTTCCGTCTTTCTTTGGCACAGGCACGATGTTTTCTACCCATGGTGGGTAATTAGTGACGGCTAGAAATCCCGCATCTAACTATTTTTGTACCTCCTCTTTGATTTTGAGAGCCATTTCTGGTTTAGTTCTCCGAAGCTTCTGTTTGACAGGAGGACAACCCTCTTTCAATGGCAATCTGTGCACAACAATGTCTGTATCTAACCCTGGCATATCCTGATAAGACCAAGCGAAGATATCAACATACTCACACAACATCTCAATCAAGACTTTCTTTACATCCGCCTGCAAGTTGGCGCCGATCTTGATCTCTTTCTTAGCATCCTCGGTACCAATATTGATGATCTCTATGGTCTCTTGATGAGGCTGAATGACCCTTTCCTCTTGTTTTAGCAATCTGGCTAATTCCTCAGGGAGTTCACAGTCTTCCTCATCCCCTTCTTCGGCTTGATAAATCGGTTTGTTAAAGTCATACATAGCCATAGCAGAACCGTTATCAGTGGAATCCGGAGGATCAAGTCTGCACGAATGGGTTCATGCTTTATTTTAGAATTTATTTTTTGAAAAACAAAAAGAAAACAAAGACATTTCCATTTTTAATGTTTTTGCGCAAAAATAAAAGATGAAAGACAGGGAACAAAATTTGAATGTAAAACGTCCTTTATTAATGATTAAAAATTGTAAATGAAAATGTATGGCCCTTGTCGCTCCCGGGATTTTCATCCAGGTACAAACGCGAAATTGGCACGGAAACAGAGTCGCCAGCAATGTGTATTTATCCTAAGAGAGGGAAAGGAAACACTGCGTAAACCTGAGGGAAGGAAAGAGCATGGTCTTGCGACCAAGAGAAAAGGGTTCAGGAGTCAGTTACGTGAAAGGAAGGTTATCGCACCCCTTCACGTCCGTCGTACTCGACGGGATCCACGCTTGCTGTTTCGATCAAAGGGTGTAGGAAACTGGAAATGAACTGCTAACTGGAGAACTGGAAATGAAAGATAGAAAGGAGAAAGGAGAGGGGAAAGAAATGAGAAACAAATGTAGGGAAAATAAAAGAAGTGCTCGAATGGGCCCTACCCCACTGCCTAGGTATCCCATCGGGAATATGAGAATCAGAGCGACGTAGTTCCCCTCAACGGGTGTTGCTTTGTTTGTGTTTTTTAATGGAAACGTCAGAGTGTGCGTCCCAGCAGTTAGGTGTTGCAGCTCATTGTATGGAGACTTAGGCGTTACCTGTTTGTGGTAGAACGGACATGACGAGTCCTTAAGGAAAAGAATGAAGGAGATGAGAAGAGAATTGTTTGTTTGTTTTTGTATTTTAGAAAGAAGTGTTTTGATTATTTTGTGTTTACAACGTATATTGTATTTAAGTCTTTCACGTAGGATCGAATGCCTCGCATATCGACCCAAGACGGGACGTATGCTAAACATTCTAAGAAAGTGAGAGAAAACCCATCACTATCTTATTCTCACATGAAAGGCTCAAATACAATATATGTTATGCCTTTATTAAGTGTTTTTGCTTTTTTGTTTTGAGATGAGAAGAAGAAGAACTCAAAGGTTAATAAAGGTAAAAACTAAAGGGGACTAAGGCTCACCCTAATGTTATCATGCTTGGATACCCTAAGGGTTAAGTGTGGTTTAGAAGCCTAGGTCTAAAAGAAGAGAGAAGAAGAACAAGTTCTAACTTACTTCAAAGATTGAAGTTAAGTTAAGAACTCAAAGGGATGAAAGAAGTTGAACAAAAAAGCTTAAGATGCTTATCACAAACACTTTGAAAGCTTAAAAAAGATAAGAAAAGAGGTTGTATGTGGGTGCTCACCCACACACTTGACTTACCATTAGCCCCTGAAAATGTTAGCAAAATAATTTACAAGTAAAAGAGATAAGAAAGGAAGCACAAATAAGGATCAAACAAATTAGGAACTAAAGAAGAAAGATCCTAAAGGTTGATAAGGCTTATAGGTCAGAACCTATACCCTAATAATGTCCTCTAAAGTTAAGAGATCAAACACAAATGAACTATGCACAAACAATCCTTTAAACACCCAAGAAATGCACCATGAAAGTAGTTGATGAAAGATGAATGTTTATGTAAGATGAACATGTATTAATGCATAATGAAATGTCAAGGTCAGAAGCATACATCATTTATGAATGTCCTATAATGCATATGAATGAGCATACAAGTTATGAAAATGAATGATCAAGTATAGGAAGTTAGATGAAGAAGAAGTGAGAAGAAGAGAAACAACTTTCATACAATAATGCACAATGTTGTTTACTTACAAAACAAGTCACAAAGGAGTGTGAAATACAATTATGAATGCAAATGAACATGGATCAGTAGCATACATGTTATAAGATGACATGAGAATGCACAAATGAACAAGTTTGGTTCATACACAAGTCACATTAGAGATTAAGAAGAAGAGAACACAAGTTGAAGTTCATACCAAATGTAACATGCTTCAAATGTTCACATAATTGTAATGCATATGATATGACATTATGAGTTAATAAAAATAGATGAAATGGTTTATATACAGTAGAGGGACATGTAAGAATGAATGAGAATGGCATACCAACATGAGATACACACAAGCTATGTTGAAGGAGAACAAGTGATAGATGCACAATTAAGTATGAATGCAAGATGAACATCAATTGCAAAACATGTCAAAATGAGATATGGAAGACCTATAATTTGACATACATGACCTATAATATTCAAGAGATGACCTATAAAATGATCACACAAGTCCTAATGCAATGGCACAAGTGCCTCCTAATCAAACAAGATTGCAAGGTTAAGAAAACATTCACAAATGTGACCTATAACAATCAAACAAAGCAAAAATAGAAAGAATCTCAGAAAAATTATTAAATTAAATCACAAAGTACCTAAGTCAGAAGGTAAACACATGTCAAAAGCTCATGGCAAACTTCAAGAATAAACTAGTCAAAACAAGTCATCAAAGTCCCATTAGGTCAACAATGAATAGTGCACAAAGATATGGTTCAAAAGCTATACAAAAATGAATTTAAAAATATACAAAAATTGTCTTTAAATGCCTCAAGATATCATCTAAATAGGACAAAAATATTTGATGCAAAGTCACTTTGTAACTATGCAAAAGAAATAAAAAATCAAGCATGTGTAATGAAGAAGAAGACTTAAAATGAAATTAAATGGAGATTAAGGAGATATGCACAAAATCAATTAAAATCAGAATTAAAATATATGAAAAATTATCTAAATGTGTTTTGATGCTTGGTGAATTTTTATAGAATTTTTAGAATGCATTTGGTATTTTTAATAAAAGGAAATCAAAACAATATAAAAAAGAAATTAGAAAATAGAATGAAAACATGCAGGGGGTGCAGACCTAGCAAAAGTCACGTTGAAAAAGTGATTGGGCTTAAAAAGAGGGGTTCAGATAGTAATATTGATCCAGTCCAATTACACGCGTGTGTGTGTGTGTGAATTATGGTGCACCTCAGTCAAGCATTTATTCAATCACAGCCATTAGATCAAGTCGAGATGAGATGATGAGAAAAGTATGCAGATCTAATGATTTACAAATCAAACACATGGCAATAAACATGCACGCACACACATGTAATCAATCAGAGAGAAAAAGAAGGCACGTGAGGAGAGCGTGAGTCATTAATGTGTTAGCAACATATTATGCGTTGGATGAAATAGATCAAACGACCACGTTTAAAAGTCCTAAAACCCTAATCTGAAAACCTCACCGGCCGGAGATGGACCTCCGGTCATCTTCTCCGGCCATCTCCAGTGACTGTAAGCGACCAAAATTTCCAGAAATTCACAAGGTATACATCAAATGAAAGAGGAAGTTACGTAGAATGCAAACCCACACTTAGATTTCACAGATCCTGAGTTTGAAGTTCTTCAAAGTGAAAGAAGACCAGAGATGATCCTCCTATGCTCTTGAGCTTGAATGGATCAAAATAAATACGTATGTAGCTTTGAATCTTGATGGAAACAGAGAGGTTCAACTTGGGAGAGATGCTACACTTGATTTTGATCCAATTTGTTCTTGATCAATGATGAACAATGTGAAACAATGGATGGAGATGATGATGAAATGAAGAAGAGATCGTGCAATGAGAGAGAGTTCAGAGAGAAAAAATGAGAGTGATTGGTGAAATCTGTGAAAATGAATGAAGCCCCCTCCAAAATCTGTTAGAGCTTAGCTTTATATCTCTAGTTAACTTGTTAACCATTGAAGTTAACAGTTAGAAGTTGAGTTAGTGGAGCTGGTTAACGGAGTTGGTGAGTGAAGTTGGTTATTGGCACGAGTTAGAAAGGTTTGGTTAAGGTGTGGAGAGGTTTATGTTGCTTATGGTGTTAATGATGAATGATGATGGTGATGTTGTGTAGCAGCATGGGAAACTTAGTGAACAAGCTTGTTATTTTCCTTTTTGGTGCATGATAGCATGGCATGCGTAATGTGTAAGAAGGAGTATGTGTTCAAATGAGGTAATGTGTGACTGGTGTAAGGTGTTTGTTGTATGCGTGTGGACTGATGTAAATCAACCAATATCAATGCAAAACACTCTAATCTTGGCAGCATGGTTTCAATGAAAACAAGGAATTTTGATGATGGAATTCTCTGTGTTGGATGGATGGAATTATGAGATTTTGGTGGCAATGGAAAAAGGATACATTATAGAACATGATTGATGTTGGAATTAAAGTGAATGGAAGCTTGGAAGATGATGAAAAATGGCTTAAAACTCAAGGGATCCAAACTGGTGTATGGGCGTGTGACTTGGTCTGCAGGCAAGGCCTTGGTGCCTATGGAGTTTTAGTGTGACACCCTCATGTTTGAACCTTCATATGACCTTCATAACATGTTCAAATGAAAAAATGTCCAACATCAAAGTTGAAGAGGACATGGAGATGAACAACTTTGATGTTCAGCAATTTTTCATTTAAAGCCTTCTTGAAGGAGAAAACTAGCTTGCCATTTGGCATACCAAGTGTTTGATGAAATTATGGCCGGAGGCCTGAACTTGCCTTGCCATGACTTGAGATTTGCCTTGATTTTGTCAAACTTTGATTGATCCTAACTCTCTCAATTTTGATCCAATGGAAGAGTTATTTATATGGATTTGAAGCTTAGAATGTGATCTTTAATTGGCTCAATTTGGGCCTGAAGTTTGGAGCTTTTATTTTGAAGAAAGAATGCCTTGAAGTGTAGTGCAAAATGGTCCAAACTTGCCATTTTTGGAAACCCTAAGTTTCTAAAAATGGAAACTTTGTACATTTCTTGATTTTTGATTATTCCTCCATCATTTCTTGATAAAATCTTGTCCAATGAACATATGTGACTTAAATTTCATGAATTTGACCCTAAAAAGTCAGGAGTTGACTTTCTTCCACCACACAGTTGACTTTTCCCCAAATTTATTGATTCTCAAGCAACTGGCCAATTGAACCTCTTCTGAAATGAACCAATGGGAAATCTTTCACCCTTAGATACTTGACATCATGTAGAAAACATTAAGATCAAGTTTGAACCAGAATTTTATCAGGAGACTGCTTGAATCACAAACCCTAATTTAGACTGTTTTTGCTAGGAGATGATGAACTGTCCAACTTCCTGGTGAATTCTCATCTTCCAATGACTTGTGGGATCAATTGGGATGTCATGTGATATAAGAGACCCTTGAGGCTTGTTGGGAGCCCTTTGGTTCTAGCTCTCTTGCTTTGAAAGATCAATGCTCTGAAGGCCACTGACCACATGCCCTTTTGCAACTTGTATGAGATATGAGATGAAATGAGATTAAATGCAATGCAATGAAACATAAGCTAGGCAATAACAAGAGGTCAAATTTTGGGGTGTTACAGCCCTACAAATGAATCTGTACACCTTGGGCAAAGCTCAAGATTTTGACATGCATTATGATTAGAGAAAAACAAAGAAAATTACTCTGTTTGAAAAGTAACTTGAACGATTTCTTCAGCGGACCAGTTTCACAATTATTGTCCCGAGACACGTGGGCGTACCCAATTGTCCAAGTCACAATCACTGTCGATGCCATCTTCTGTAGCTGTACAAGACTGGTCTGGGTAAATGATTCCACCACTGCTGAAAGTGATGGGTCCGCTGTACTTTGCAGCCGAAGCCAGAGATGGTTGATCGTCAATACCAAACTTATCCTCTTTCACCGATGTCTCGATCAGCTTACCCCAGCCTTGGGCATTACCTGCTCTAACAACCTCGACGGACTGCTTATAAAACGAAATGAACGTACCGACTCTAGCTGGTGTAGGGGAAGATTCAGGCACTTTATCAATATTCACTGCCTCGAATGACTGGCAAAGCATCTCATGGATTTCCCCATCCATCTCAACATACTTGAATGTGGATAAGTGACTGACAAAAATGTCCTCCTCACCGCACACAGTTACTACTTTTCCTTCAAAATCGTATTTCAACTTCTGATGTAATGTGGATGTAACAGCCCCGGCCGCATGAATCTATGGGCGACCTAATAAACAGCTCTAAGCAGGTTGTATATCCATCACGTGGAATGTAGACTTGAACACTTGAGGTCCAATTTGCACATGTAATTCCACTTCACCGAATATAGATCTTTTCGTCCCATTGAATGCTCTGACAACCAAATCACTCGGCCTCAAAATCAATCCATCAACCTCCAGCTTCATCTGTGCCTTCTTAGGCAAGACATTAAGTGAAGAACCGGTGTCTACCAGTACGTGGGACAACACCACACCCTTACACTCCATTGTAATATACAGAGCTTTGTTGTGGTTTCTACCTTCAGAAGTCAAATCTCAGCTCTTGAAACCCAACCCATGTCTAACATTGACATTAGAAATCACACTCTCGAGCTGATTGACAGTAATTTCATGTGGAACATAGGCCATCTTCAACACTTTCAGCAAAGCCTCTCGGTGCGCATCAGAGCACATTAGTAATGACAAAATTGAGATCTTTGAGGGCATCTAGTTCAATTGATCGACGATTTTATAATCACTTTTCTTTATTATTCTCATAAACTCCTCTACCTCACTGTCGAAGGTAATTTTGGGATCTGTTCTAGGCACGAGCACACTCTCAGCCACTTGTTTTCCTTTAGCTCTCGCCGTAGTCTCGACTTCTTTATCACTTCGAAGAGTTTGTGGAGCGAACAACCTTCCACACCTGGTAAAGCCACCTAAACCACCCACATTATCAACATTTGAACTAGCCGATGTTCCAACTTCCTGCTTTTTCCCCTCGTAGTACACATCCGCCCCATAGTGCCATGGGACCGCTTTCTCAGAGGTAAATGGAACCGGCCCTAGCACCGTGATGGTAACAGGACTGGGTATTTCTGGCACAATAATTGCTACAGGAGCTGCCCTTGCAGGTACCTGAATTTCAGCAGGAGTATAATAAATTGTCACAGCTGACACCTCATCATTATCTTTAACAACACGGTCAAACTGTAGACGGGCTTCACTGATCAGATTATACAAACCAACTCTCAGTCTATCACAGCCATTCTCTTGACCCATACATTCCGAACAATATCGGTCACAACTCGGGAACACCTGTCCCTTCAACAGACGATCTTTCACTACCAGCAATGAAGTCTTCACCCGATTGATATCTGTCACCAAGTTCAACCTCTTTCCATCCCCAATGGCGTGCACATTTTCCGCACCGTGATTCGGCATGGGGTTCTGGAGAATATTAGGATGTGTAGAAAAGTTGATTGCTTTAGCATCTATCAGATCCTGCATCTTATTTTGAAATGCCCAGTACTTTTCGGTGTTGTGCCCCGGAGCACCTGAATGGAAATCACAGCGAGCATTAGCATCATAATTGGGTGGCAAGTTACCAGCAGCTGGAGGTCTCATGGTACGAAGTTCGACCAATTTCAATTGGAGTAACTGGGGTAACAATGCTGAGTAGGTCATAGGAAGAGGGTCAATCTTGCGGTCCCTCTGCCTAGACCTTTGTTGGAATGGTGGTTGCTGTTGTTGTTGTTGAACCTGCTGTTGTGGCTGCTGTTGCTGAACAGGTGATGTTGGAATCACTGCACCCACTTGGTGATAAGCCTGAGAACGCCCTCTTCCCCGTCCTCTATCCAGAGCGCTTGTCTCGCCTTCTCTCTTTCTCTGCCCAGTAGCAAAAGGTTTATTTGTTCCTGAAGAACCAGTACCACTTACATCCCGAATCTTCCCGAATTTCAACAGATTCTCAATCCTTTCACCAGCAATTACGATATCAGAAAATCCTGTCGACGGACAAGCAGCCAACCTGTCAAGAAATGCCCCTTGTAGGTTACCCATGAACATATCCGTCATTTCTCTCTCAAGCAAAGGGGGTTGAACCTGGGCGGCCATTTCTCTCCATCTCTGAGCGTACTCCTTAAAGCTTTCCTTAGCACTCTGCGACAACCCTTGCAGCTGAGTGCGGTTGGGAGCCATATCGATATTATACTGATATTTTTTCAGAAACGCTTCTGCCAAATCTTTCCAGCTTCTCACAGCAACTCTGTTCAATTTCATGTACCAAGTCAATGAAGCTCCAACCAAACTATCTTGAAAGTAGTGCATCCACAACTTCTCGTCATCGGTGTGGGCTGAGATCCTCCCAAAATAAGCATGAATATGTGTCTGGGGACACGTATTGCCATGATATTTGTCAAAAGTGGGTGGCTTAAACTTTGGAGGAATTCTAACCCCCGGTACCAGACCCAGATTAGTAACATCAATTCCTAGTGAGTTCTTGCACTCCATAGCCCTGATTTTCTCAGCCAGCTCATCATACCTTCTGTCATTGGGATTACCCATATCAGCATCCAATAAGGTGAATTGATCTTCCTGAACATCTTCTAGAGGAGGATTAACACCAACATATCTGGCAGCCCCATTAGCCAGATTACCATTAGGAGGAGGAGTACCATTTAGAGGAGGAGTGCCCTTTGGCTGTGAATTTTCAACGTGATTACCTTCCGGCGTGACCTCTGGATGCTCGACCATAAGTCTCAACCTCTCTTGGTTCTGTGCCATACCAGTCATGAGATCCATGAACTGGTCAATGCGGGTCCTCATCTCAGCCAAATCATTCTGAATCTGATCAACCATTCTGTTTCGATTGCCTCGTGTGGAGTAGCGATGTACGTGATCGGTAACAATACTTCTTGTTGACAGAATAAATATGAGAACCAGATAGGGTACCTGAAAAACAAACAAAAATGCAAAAATGAAATGCATGCAATGCAATGTTATGCTTTTTATTCTCCAGGCCTTTTCGTGCCCCGATTCCGGTATTTCAGAAGTCCGCAACATAGATAACACACGAGATACAGCAGCTGATAAGAACATTCATTAAGACAAGTGCACAAATAAGTGTAGAATCCTGTGAAGTGATGTCGTGATCAGGTGTCAGTGAATAGTGAAGTAATATCGAGAAAACCACTGGAGAAAATACTGAGCATATCATAACTGGAAGAAAACCCAAAGGGACTGAGTCTGGACAAGTATTTGAAAACATACAACCCAAATTCAGAAATTAAAGCAGCGGTTCCTACAAAAATCCTATAGGTAACCGGATAGCATCAACATAATGAAAACTAAAACAGACGAAACACCACATCCTGCAACCCTAGACTGAGCCTCTTGACATCCTCAAATATCACAGCATTCTCGGGATCTTCCGGTGCCTCAATCAGGCCTCTGATCAAGCGTTCTCTCAAACTGAAGGATTGGTACAAAGTGTTGATATTCTGACACAATTCTTCCCCATTAGTACTACCATAGCTTGGCTCTGTCCTGGACTTCTTCACTTCTGCCCGGATCTTGAGATCAGCTATTTCTACCTGAGCTTCCTGTAATAGCCTCTGACTTTCTTTTAAACTATCCCGGTACTTCCGTCGCTGAGTATGTACAGCTTTCAATTCTTCATCTGAGGTCTTGACATTAGCTTCCAATTCTTCAACCTTAGCTTTAAACTCTTCCTCTAGCTTGTCTTGGCGCTTCTGGTCGTCGGCCAATTTTTGTTGCCACAAGGTAATAACCTCATTAGCTTCCTTCAAGGACTTCTTGAGATTCTGGCGCTCTCTGGCGTTATTCTTATCAATTAAGCCCCGTCTTTGGAAATAAATCAGCTTCCCTTCGAGTTCTTCTTTCCTGCTTTTAGCCATCTTCTCAGCAATGTGGACTTTCTCTTCTAACCCTCTATTATCAAATGCAGCTTTCTGATACAGGCTGGTGACGTCCGCATTCTCAACCCTGAGTTCCTGAACCAACACTTCCAGTTTTCAGAATTCTTCCATTGGCACTGAGGTCCTTGGTTCCACTACCTTGGGATATAACGGAGGCTCGACAGAAAATGGCAACAATGTGATGGCTACCCGACGCTTCAGCCACTCAGTATAAGGATGATAAGTCGTAGGATCAGGTCCCCCAAACTCCATCTTACCTTTCTTAACTTGAGTTTTCCAGGCCTCAGCAATAAAAAATGACACCTGTTCGTCATCTTTAGCAAGATAATACAAAGATTCCGCCACATATTTTTCCAAAGGAGGTTCTTTTAATGCATACCCAAATTGCTTCAGCGAGAGGATATGGGTGTAGTTGATTCCTCCCCTCCTTCCTACCAGAGGCACATTTGGAAAAGCTCCACAACTGATAAGAATAGGTATACCCACCATGGCTTTCCGATGCCACCAGACTATATCTTCAGCCGTCAGACCCATGAGCCTCTTGGAGCACTTAACAGTTCCTCGGAGATCAACAAAAGCTCCTGTCTTTGGCAAATGTCTATAAAACCAAGCATGGAATAAGGGAGCACAGCATAATACCAATCTTCCTCGTTTTTTCTCATTCTTGTAATGCACGGAATGGTATACGTCACCTAACAAAGTTGGGATTGGATTCTTCTTGACAAAGATACTGATTGCATCCATATCAATAAATCCAGCTATATTTGGAAACAGACAAATTCCGTACACACAAAGAGCTAAAATTGCATTAGAAGTAAACAAATCACCATCAGCAAAACTCTTCTTCGCTGCTTCAATCAGAAAGTCTAGATGGAACCCTTTACAGCCATCCTTTTCCTTAACATTATCCTTAACCACAGATACTCTCAAATGAATAGCCTCTACAATGACATTGTCAGGAATAACATTCTTTGAACTGTAGTGAGGAGGAGTATCCTTGACAGAAATCTTCAGAATATCAGAGAACTCTTCCAAAGTGGGTACCAGCAGATAATCATTGAATGTGAAGAAACGGAGCTGAGGATCATAAAACTACAAGAGAGTGTGCAGAGTATCATACTGATCTGGAGTAAGAAGGCTCACATAACCCAAGATATCCCCAAACCTCTTTCTAAAATTATCCAGATGGTTACTGTTCATTAAATCTGCCAACTCTTTGATCTGTCCCACTTTAGGCTTCGGAAACCAATAATGCACATTATTCTTTCTTGGAGGACCTTCCATCTGAAATAGAGAAAACACCCACCGGAATCGGAAACAATACTGAGACCTGGGAAAGAAAAACATAAATGTTAATGATGCATGAAATGTGATGCAGCTAGGCATGTGATCAGAGCCAGAATCTGCAGTGTCGGTGCAACAACTGTGAGAGAGCCAAGTGTCTGTGCAGCAGTATATCAAGAATATCAGACTCAAGCACCAATAAAGAACCAGATCCAGAATACCATAACAAAGTACCCAAATCACTGATCATAGGAGAACCACACAAAAGGGTAGGTAGGAGGTCAAGGTTACCTGCAAACCTGTAAACATCCCCCCAATCTCACAGGTGTGTTCTAAAAGGTAGGATCCTCAGATTCGGATTCCAGAATGAGAAGCAATAGCACATTCAGCCCGTAGGATACAATGCTACCGCCAAACAAAGAGATCATCATCTGATTCACCTCAAAATAAAGGCCATCCTATGCAAGTTCCAAAGTGGGCCCTCGGGTGCGAATGGGTTTGCCACATAATGTGGTCTGCCACTGACACCACTAAAGAGGGATGTTTCCATTAAGGTCCTCTAATGAACGGTCACCAGCGTCAACAACTTTCTATAGGATAGCCCAACCTCTGTGGCAAATCCACAAGGCAAAATTCTCCCAAGAGAGCCTGAAACTGGTTGCGGGTCTCATGTTCCCTCCTCGCACCGAAATGGTACACAAGTTAACATGAGAACCACTCTAAATCCTAGGTACACTCGAGCCTGGGTAATGGGCTCATCTCATAGTAACAATTCCATCCCGCCAAAGGAAACCAGACAGTCCAGAATATGATGCATGATATAAATAAAATGCAATAAAGGCAGTAAAGTAAAGCGATAAAGCTGTAAATAAAAGCAGTAAAGCTAAACTGATGCAAACGCAAATCAAACACCCAAAAAGCAAAAACAAGCAAGCGCTAGGAGAGACTCCCATCGGGGAGGGACCAGCAAGAGTTGCCAAATTCCCCAGCAGAGTCTCCAGCTGTCGCTCCCGGGATTTTCATCCAGATACAAACGCGAAAGTGGCGCGGAAGAAAGAAAAGAGAGTCGCCAGCCAGACATTTTTATCCCAAAGAAAGGGAAGGGTAATGTTGCACAAACCTGGGAGAAAGGAAAGAACGAGGTCTCGCGAACCAAAGAGAACAGGTAAGGGAGTCGGTTACGTGAAGGGAAGGTTATCGCACCCTTTCATGTCCGTCGTACTCGACGGGATCCACGCTTGAAGTACTGCTCAAAGGGTGATAGAAAAGATGTTGGAAAAGAAAGGAAAGAGAACGAGAAACAAATGTAGGGAAAATAAAAGAAGTGCTCGGATGGGCCCTACCCCCTGCCTATGTATCTCATCGGGAACATGAGAATCAGAGCGACGTAGTTCCCCTCAACAAGGGTTGCTTTGTTTGTGTTTTTTAATGGCAACGTCAGAGTGCGCATCCCAGCAGTATGGAGACTTAGGCGTTGCCTGTTTGCGGTAGAACGGACATGATGAATCCTTTTAGAAAGGAGTGAAGAGACGAGAAGAGAATTGTTTGTTTGTTTTTGTACTTTAGAAAGAAATGTTTTGATCATTTTTGTGTTAGTAACACTTATTGCATTCAAGTCTATTGCATAAGATCGAATGCATCGCATGGTCGTCCTAACAGGACGTATGCTAAACATTCTAGAAAGGCGGAGAGAAACTCCCCTCCTTCCATTTCCCGTGCTCTAGGCTCACGTGCAATACGTGTTAATCCTTTATTAAGTGTTTTTTGCTTTTTGTTTTGAGATGAGAAGAAGAGAGACTCAAAGAGAAGCAAAGGTGAAAACTAAAGGGGTCTAAGACTCACCCTAATATTATCATGCTTGGATGTTCCTAATGGTTTAGTGTGGTTTATAAGCCTAAGTCTAAAAGAAGAGATAAGAAGAAGAAGAGGTAACATAACTCACTTCTAAGATAGAAGATGAGTTATGAACCAAGTGGGAGAAGAAAGAAGTTGAACAAAGAAAGCATTGAAATGCTTTGCACAAACACAAAAGAGAAAGCATTAAAAGATGAGGGAAGAAGGTGTGGGTGGAAGCATATCCACACACTCGACTTACCATTAGCCCCTACAAGCAAAGGTTAGCTAAACAATTGAATACGAAAGCATAAGTGAAAGAAGGAAGACAATTAAGCATCAAACAACTTATGAAATGAACTTAAGAATCAAACAAAGCATAAACCTAAAAGGAAAGGACCCTAAGTGTCCAAGGACTTCTAAAGTCAGTAGCTATGTCTAATAATGTTCTAATATGGTTAGGGTACCTAATGAGATCAAACTAGATCAAGAAAGATGCCAAAGATTCACACAAGTTCAAGTTATGAATAAAAGATGAAGTATGAATGTGTATGGTATACAAACATGAATGAATGCATGAAGAAATGTCAAAGTCAGAATTGAACGCCATATTATAATGCTCATGGATGTCAATGAATGAACATACAAAGCATGAGTGAAATGATCTAAGAAGATAAAGCAAGTAGAAGCAAACCATGTTCAAGTTCAAGTAAGAAAAGAAGAAACTTGTAACACAAGTCAAAGTTGAAAAGAACATGGAAATAAATGCAAATGGGTGCAAGTCAGAATTAAACAACATATTTGAATATCCTATAATGCCTATGAATGAGCATACAAGTTATGAGAATGGATGTTTAAGTAGAAGAAGTTAGATGAAGAAGAAGTGAGAAGAAAAGAAACAAGTTTCACTTAAAAAAAGAAATAACTTGGAACACAAGTCAAAGTTGAAAATCAAAGATGAATGATCATGGATATAGGTCAGTATCAAATGACATTTAATATGCAATTAGAATACAAGAATTGATCATACCAAGTGCATATGCAAGTCACTTTGAAACTAGTTAAGAAAGAAAGATGAATTGTGTCAAACATGAACAAGTATACAAGTTTGAAATGAATGATCATTTGAATGCATGAAATAATTATGGGTCAGTAGCATATTCGATATGAAATGCAATTAGAATGCATGAATAGGCATTGATGATTCAAGTACAAGTCATGTTAATGGTTAGAAGAGAAGATAAGTGAAACTAGGTCATAAGAATTCAAGTAAGAATGCATTAAGAAAGCAAACACAAACCAAATGAAAACACAATGCAAATGACCTATAATTCTGATCCAAGGACATATAATATGCATAATATGACCTATAAAATGCACACAATGGTTCTCAAATGATGGCACAAATGCCTCCTAATCAAACAAGATTGAAAAGTTAAGAGAACATTCACAAATGGGACCTATAATAATCAAGCAATGCAAAAATAGAAGAAGGCAAAATATCATAGCAAAATTCAAAAGGGAACATGCTCAAACAATTCAACAAAGTCATATTGAAACACATCAAAAGAATGCACAAAAACATACATGAGAATTAATGAAAGAATGACTTTAAAAATTAACAAAAATGTTTTTAGATGCATTAAAATGTTATTTGAACATGGAAAAAAGAATGGACACAAAATAGTTTTAGAGCCATGCAAAATAATTGGATAAAGATCAAGTATCAAGAAGGAATCAAATTGAAAAAAGAAATAAAAGGAAATTGCGAAATAATGTGCAAAATAAAATTAAATCAGAAATAAAAATATTGAAAAAATAGAAAAATGTGTAAAGATGCTATGAAAATTATTTTGGAATTTTTGGATGAGTTTTGGTATTTTTAGTAAAAGAAAATGAAACAAGTATGAAAATAAAAACATAAAAATGTGAATGAATGAAGGAGGGGGTATACAGTTAGCAAAAAGCACGTTGAAAATGGTTTGGGCTCACAAAAGAGGTGTGTTAATAGCAGTTTGAGGCCTAGTCCAAATACACGTGTGGCACACGGGATTATGGTGGATACTCAGTCAACAGTTGAATCAATCATGTGCGTTGGATTAAGTCATGATGATCAATCAAGTAAAGTATGCAAAATGAACGCATCACAAAGCAAGCATATGATAACAACCATGCACGCACACACATACAAGTAGTCAGAGAGAAAAAATAAGGCACGCGTGAGGCACATGTCTCATTTATGTGTTGGCAGCATGGGAAGCGTAGGATCAGAATGCATCTAACGGCTGTGTTTTAAACTGATATTAAACCCTAACAAAATCCTCACCGGTCGGAGAAGGACCTCCGGTCATCTTCTCCGGCCACCTCCGGCGACTGCAAGTGTTCACATGTTCCAGAAATCAACTAAGCGCACATCAAAATGAAGCTAAGCTCATGCACATTACGGATCTAGCCTTAGAATTCACATATCACACTTAATCAGAGAGAATCGAACAATCAAAGTTTGCCCTAAAAATGGATCTAAGCTTCTAACAAGCCCTATCAACTAGCCGGAGTCACCAAAGCTTCTAACAAGCTTCAAATCAGTCAAAACAAAGCTAAATCAGTGAGATACGATGCAATAAAGTTTGAAGCAATTTGAACCTAAAATTGCAGAATCTTGAGCTTGTAAGAAGACCAGATGATTCCTTGAGATATGGAGTTTGTGCTTAAGCAAAATAAATGTGTATGGAGGCTTCACTTCTTGCAAAATCAGTGGAATAAACTTGAGGAAGATGAAGATCCACCTATGTTTCAGTGCACCATTGCTTTGAGATTGATGAATGATGAAGATTAAGGAAGACTATGATGAATTTGTGCAGTGAGAGAGAGAGAATTCAGAGAGAATTTCAGAGCTCTGGTTTGTGAAATGTGAGAACATGAAGAATTTTTTCAATTTCTATTGAAACTTGTTTATATACTCTTGGTCAATTTCTAACTGTCCTAGTTGACAGTTAGAACTAAGGTTAGTTGAGTCAGTTAAATGAGTTGGTGAGTTAACAAACTGAGTTGAATTGGTTATGGCACGAGTTCATGGTGTGGTGTTAGAGTGTGGAGCAACTCATGAAGCTATGGTGGTGGTGCAGTGAATGAATGATGATGATGTGATCATGGTACAGCTGAGTTACTTCTCGCACAAGTTTATTCTCTTTCTCTTGGTTTGAACAAATGCAGTAAAGAGTACATGGTCATGCAATGTGTGTAAGGAGCATGTTTACCTTGTTATGGCAATGCTATGAATGAGGGATGATGGCATGCGCATGATGGCAAGGAAAGTGAAAAATTTCACTTTGGTTTGGCTTACTTGATAATGAAGAAAACAGAGGTAGGGATGATGAGTTTGAACATGTATATCTCCATGGTTAGGCAATCAAATTACATGGTCAAGGATGTTTTGGAAAGAGGGGATATAATGTAACAACATTGTAGTGAAAACCAAAGGCAAATGAAACCTCTAAATGGCTTGAAATCATTCATGAACTTGTATGACTATAACTGGTGTGGTAGATCAGCCTGACCTGGCCTGACCAGCCATGTGTGTGTGGAGAATTCAGTGGAAAATCACCTACTTTGCCTCATCATAACTCTCAAACCCTTGATCAGATGGAAAAATGTCAAACACCAAAGTTGAAGAGGATGTGGAGATGAACAAAAGCCATGTCGAACAATTTTCCATTTGAAGCATGCATCCATGAGAAATTTGGCTTGGCAGTTGGACACAACATGCACACAAGATGTTTGATGAAATGACTGCGTGCTGGCTCGCCCATGACTTGCCTTGCTGGTCAAAAATGCCCTATAAACCTCCAACTTTAATCAATCATAACTCTCTCAATTTTGATCCAATGGAAGAGTTCTTGGTATGGATTTGAAGCTTGGAATGTGATCTTTAATTGGCTCAACTTAGGCCTGAAGTTTGAAGCTTTTATCATGGAGAAAGAATTCCTTGAAGTAGAGTGCAAAATGGTCCAAAACTTGCCATTTTTAGAAACCCTAAGTTTCTATTTTGGGCAGTTTTGTGATTTCTTGATTTTTCCATGAACCTCTTGGATTTTCTTAATCAAATCTTCATCAATGAACATATTGGACTTGTGGAACATGAAATTGACCTCAAAAGGTTAGGAGTTGACTTTTCCTTCTGCACAGTTTGCTTTTTCACCAATTTCTTGATTCTCAAGCAACTGACCAATTGAATCTCTTCTGAAATGAACCTAAGGGAAATATTCCATCCTTAGATACTTGACATCATGTAGAAAACATGGAGATCAAGTTTGAACCAAAATTTCATCAGGAAACTTCTTGAACTCAAAACCCTAATTTGGACTGCTTTTGCTAGGAGATGATGAACTGTCCAACTTCTTGATGAATTTCCATATTCCAATGACTTGTGGGATCAAATGGGATGTCATCTGATATAAGAGACCCTTGAGGCTTGTTGAGAGACCCTTGGCTTCAGCTCTCTTACTTTGGATGATCAATATCTTGAGAGGCAACTGATCACATGCCCTATGATGAACCAATGATGAAATGTTTTGTTTTTCTATGACTTATGTTGTGAATCGGATACCTTAGAAACAAAGTATAATTGGTTCCTTGATCAGTCAAGAAACTCACAAGGGTTAGGGTTAACAAAGAAAACAAGAGTAAACAACAAGGATTGGTTATAAAACTGTTATTCTTTCCTTTCTCCTTAAAACAAGGATTACAAGTATACAAGAATAACAAACTAACCACTCTCACTCTTCTAGGTATTGTCACACATCCTAGAATGAGAGACTAGCATGCTATTTATAATAAAACCTAGCACACTAAACTAATGGGCTTTTTAACAATTACCCATTACAAGCTAACTTAGGGTACAAGCTAACTTAAACAATTGGATCCTTAACACAAGGCCCAATTCAATATGCTAACAAACCTAGCAATATTAACTAATACATGTTAGAACAATCTTCGACTACAAACATGCATTATTTTCGAGAGCAGCATGTGATCCAACTTCGACGGCATGCTTCTTCTAGAGTTCGATCCAAATTCCACAAATCTCCACCTTGGATCTAACTCTAACAACAAGAAAACAAACTAGCTTTCTTCATGCAGCTTTATCAACTGCATACAGTGGAAAAACTTGCAACTTGGCAATGTCTTGGTGATCATATCAGCCGCATTATGATCTGTCGAAACCTTCAGCACTTGGACTTCTCCACGCTCGATTACCCCTCTGACGAAATGCAACCTCACATCAATGTGCTTGGTTCGCTCATGATAGGCTGAGTTCTTCGACAGGTGTATTGCAATTTGACTATCACATTTAACAGTGATACTTCGACCTTGAAGTTTCAGCTCCTTTGCAAAACCTTCAAGCCACAATGCTTCCTTCACAGCTTCAGTGAGGGCAATATATTCAGCTTCAATGGTTGATAAGGCAACAACTTTCTGGAGCGTCGCTTTCCAACTGATTGTTGTGCCAAACATTGTGAAAACATATCCAGAAATAGACTTTCTGGAATCCATACAACCTGCATAATCAGAGTCAACAAATCCTTCGACTACTGCTTTACTATCTTCACCCAAGGCTCCACCATAAATTAGGACTCTATTCAGAGACCCATTTATGTACCTTAAAATCCACTTCAATGCTTGCCAGTGAGCCTTTCCAGGATTTGACATGTACCTGCTCACAAGACTCACTGCATATGCTATGTCAGGTCTTGTACAGACCATAGCATACATCAAAGAACCAACTATACTAGCATATGGAATGCTATTCATATAAGTTCTTTCGACATCTGTACTGGGGCACTGATCTATACTCAGCTTGAATTGAGGGTTTGTCGGAGTTACAACAGGCTTTGAATTCGACATACCATACTTTTCGAGAATCTTCCGTAGGTATGCCTCTTGAGATAAGCATAATTTCGACTGCTTTCTATCTCTTCGGATGTCAATCCCAAGAATCCTGGACGCAGCTCCCAGATCCTTCATTTCGAACTCCTTACTGAGTTCAGCCTTCACTCTCATTACCTCTTCGACATTGTTGCTTGCTATTAGAATATCATCCACATAAAGCAACAAAATAACAACTGAATTACCCGGTCGAAATATGAAGTAAACACAGTGGTCGAACTGACTTCTGATGAAACTTATGCATGCCATGAACTTGTTGAATCTCCTATTCCACTGTCGAGGAGATTGTTTCAGTCCATATAACGATCTCTTCAGCTTGCACACATAATCTTCCTTCCCCTTTTCGACATACCCTTCAGGTTGCCTCATCAGGATCGTTTCATCTAGGTCACCATACAAGAATGCAGTCTTCACATCCATCTGTTCTAGTTCAAGGTCGAACTGTGCCACCATGGCAAGTAACATTCGAATGGACCTATGCTTCACAACAGGCGAGAACCCATCATTGAAATCGACACCTTCTTTCTGAGTGAACCCCCTAGCAACCAACCTTGCCTTGTATCTTTTCCATGCCACTCCTTCGATTCCTTCCTTGACTTTGAAAATCCATTTACAGTTGACTAACCTGGCTCCAGCAGGTTTCTTTATCAGTTCCCATGTGTCGTTATCATGAAGAGATTTCATCTCGTCATCCATGGCTTTCAACCATTCAGTCTTCTTTCGACTCCTCATAACTTCCTTATAGTCTCTAGGTTCTTCGTCGAGAACCTCACTTGCAGAGATTAAGGCATAAGCAATAAGATCTGCATACCCAAGTCTCTGAGGTGGCTTGATGACTCTTCTCGACCTGTCTCTTGCTAACAGGTAGTCATTATCAGTTTCCTCATCTTCGACAACATCTTCTGTTTCGTCTTCGACTTCATCTGGGGTACGCACTTCAGCATCAACATGCTCCACCTCAACAGGAATCTCTCCCTGTTCCAGCTCTTCGTCAGCAACATCAGTTTTCTTGAAAGCCATCTCAGCTTCATTGAAAACTACATCTCGACTGGTGATACACCTCCTGTGACCTGGCTCTAGGCACCATAGCCTATAAGCTTTGACTCCTTCAGGGTATCCCATGAACATGCACTTCAGAGCTCTAGGTTCGACCTTGTCTTGCCTAATGTGAGCATAGGCCACACAGCCAAATACTCTCAGTCTGTCGAGACTAGGTGGATTTCCCGACCAAACTTCTTCAGGTGTCTTCATATCTAATGCAGTCGAAGGACATCTATTTATCAGATATGCAGCTTTCGAAACAGCTTCAGCCCAAAACACCTTCTTCAATCCAGCACTAACCAACATGCATCTAACCCTTTCAAGGATTGTTCGATTGAATCTCTCAGCTAAGCCATTTTGTTGAGGAGTACCTGCTACAGTCTTATGCCTTGCAATCCCAGACTCAGCACAGTAACTGTCGAACGCTTTGTTGCAGAACTCAAGGCCATTGTCGGTTCTCAACCTCTTAACCTTTCTGCCAGTTTGAGTTTCGACCAGAATCTTCCAACTTTTGAAATTCTCAAAATTTTCATCCTTCGTCTTCTGAATGAATACCCATAGTTTTCTGGAATAGTCATCAACGATGGATAGAAAATACCTTGCACCTGAGTGCGAAGGATTCCTTGCAGGCCCCCAAAGATCAGCATGAATGTAATCAAGGGATTCATGTGTTCTTTGCTTGCCTTTGTTGAACTTCGCCCTACAGGATTTACCAAATACACAAGATTCACAAAACTCCAACTTTTCGACTTTGTCACCACCTAGCAGGTTCTGCTTCCCCAATTCGACTAGGCCTCTTTCGCTGACATGGCCCAATCTCATGTGCCATAACTCTGTCTTCGACATAGGTTTCGTGGATACAACATTTGTCGAACCACTTACAACCTCAGCCTCCAGGATATACAAGCCTTGGTTTTTCACGCCTCTCAAGACTTCCTTCGACCCTTTCATGACTCTCAGGGTACCTTGCTCTCCTTTGAAAACATATCCCTTTCTGTCGAATTCACCAAGAGAAATTACATTTCTCTTCAAGTCAGGTACATACCTAACTTCAGTCAATAATCTTATTGACTCATCATGGAGCTTGAATCTCACGGATCCAATACCTGCAATTTTGCAAGCTTTATTGTTTCCCAGCAGCACTGATCCTCCATCTTGATCACATAATTCTCCAAACACATTCTTGTTTGGAGTCATGTGCCAAGTACATCCAGAATCCATAATCCACTCTTTTCTTGAGTCGCCGCTTGAAACTACAAGAGCATCAGATGAGTCTAAGTCATCTTGAACAATAGCTGTGTTGCCATTATCCTTACCTCCATGATCTTTCAGGCGTTCAGGGCACACTTTTCTTGTGTGACCCTCCTTCTTACAGTGATAACATCGAAAACCAGATGTTTCGCCACTAGAAGACTTCTGCTGACTTTTACCTTTCTTCTTGTCGAACCTACCATCCTTTCGTAAGAATTTTCCCTTAACTGCCAAACCTTCACCAACCGTCGAAGGTTTATGCTCCTTTCGTTCGTTTAGGTCCTTAGAGTACAAGGTTGCTTGAACTTCTTCAAAGGTCAGGGACTCTCTTCCATACAAGAGAGTTTCTTTGAAGTGAGCATGCGATTTGGGCAAAGCACACAACAACAACAATGCTTGATCTTCATCATCACTCTTTACATCAATGTTTTCAAGATCAAGAATCAGTTTGTTGAAAGAATCCAACTGCTCAACCAAAGCCTTTTCTTCATTCATCTTGAACGAATACAAGGCTTGCTTTAGGTAAAGACGATTCACCAAGGATTTGGTCATATACAAACTTTCCAGCTTCGTCCATAATCCCGCCACCGTCGTCTCTTTTGATACCCGTCGAAGAACCTTATCACCAAGGCTCAACAATATTGCGTTGTGTGCTTTCTCGATCATGGTAGTCTTTTCTTTTTCCGTTAACGCAGCATCCATGGCTGCCATTCCCTTCAACGCTTCCAAACAACCCTGCTGAACCAGTAGGGCTTTCATCTTCAAGCGCCACAGACCGAAGTCGTTTACTCCGGTGAACTTCTCGATCTCATACTTTGTTGAAGGCATCTCCTCCACGCTCACCGCACCAATTTGTTGTGAATCGGATACCTTAGAAACAAAGTATAATTGGTTCCTTGATCAGTCAAGAAACTCACAAGGGTTAGGGTTAACAAAGAAAACAAGAGTAAACATCAAGGATTGGTTATAAAACTGTTATTCTTTCCTTTCTCCTTAAAACAAGGATTACAAGTATACAAGAATAACAAACTAACCACTCTCACTCTTCTAGGGTTTGTCACACATCCTAGAATGAGAGACTAGCATGCTATTTATAATAAAACCTAGCACACTAAACTAATGGGCTTTTTAACAATTACCCATTACAAGCTAACTTAGGGTACAAGCTAACTTAAACAATTAGATCCTTAACACAAGGCCCAATTCAATATGCTAACAAACCTAGCAATATTAACTAATACATGTTAGAACAATCTTTGACTACAAACATGCGTTATTTTCGACAGCAGCATGTGATCCAACTTCGACGGCATGCTTCTTCTAGAACTTGAATGTAATGCAATGCAATGAAAGTATATACTAAATGATATGAAAAATGAGAGCGCAAATTTTGGGGTATTACAGTAAGGTGTGTGGAGTTTGGGGCATCTTCATTGGATGGTTGGTCTAAGAGAAGGTGAATGGAAGCAATTAAATCAGTGTGAAGGAGATGGCAAAATTGGTTGTAGGATGAATGGCTTGGTAAGGATTTAGGGTCTCCTGTGAGTGTAATTTCATTGCTTTGATGGTTAAAAGAAAGCTTAGGAATTGAGAAGTCAGCCATGATAGGACCAAGTGTTCTTAACCACTCCATTCCAAGAACTACATCGGCATCCTCTATAGGGAGTAAATGGAATGGTATAACAAATAAGTAGTTTTGAAGTGTGATTGAGACTTGAGGGAAAATGCATGAACAGGATAATTTGGAGCCGTTTCCCACCATGACTGAAAAGTTTGGGATGGGTTTGGTTGGTAGTTTGAGATGTTGGGCAATTCTGGGTTGTAAGATATTGTGGGTACTCCCTGTGTCAATTAAGATTGTCACGGTAAGACCATGCAGTAAGCCATTGAATTTGAGGGTTTTAGGTGAAAAATGTCCGCTGACAGCTTGTGGTGAAAACTGAAAGTAAGTATCATCTGACGCATCACTTAGATTGATATCATTGTCATCCTCTGATGGTTCAATAGTTGTTGCTGTAGGGTCAGATTCCTCATCCAATAAGAGAAGAAATTTACTCGAGGAGCATTTGTGACCCGGAATAAATTTTTCATCGTAATTAAAACACAAACCTTGGGCGCGACGCTCTTGTAGTTGGGCATTGGAAAGGCGTCATATGGGAAGTTTTGTTGGTTGTGGTAATGAAGGGATTTTGAGTGGTTGAGCCGTTGGGGGGGGGGTAGTGTGAGGGGCTGTTGTGGAACGATTAATGGGGCTGGAAAAGGATTTAGGGTATTTCGGTTTTGAATCTTTAATTTTGGATTCAATTAGTTTAGCTAACCCAATAGCTTGAGAAATAGAAACGGGTTTATGGATGACAATCTCATTTTGTATATCCGGTATTAAACCAGATATGAAACAATTCAAGATGGCATCTTGAGGAAGTCCCACCACTTGAGTTCCTAATTTTTCAAAAGCAGCTTGGTATTCAACAACTGAACCCACTTGCTTTAACTTAAACAACTCAGCCTGATGATTAGCATAAGTAGATGGACCAAATCTTAATTCTAATGCTTTAGTGAAAGATCCCCAATCAATTAGGAGTTGACTTTGATGCATCAATTTGTACCAACATAAGGCTTCACCTTTCATGTAAAATGACATCATCGACAGCCTTTGTTCGGGTGGTAATTGGTAAAAATCAAAGAATTGGTCGGCTTGAAATAACCATTCTAAAGGATTGGAACCATCGAACATAGGAAGTTCCAATTTGGGTGTTCGAAAAGGGGGTAGGGTGGTTGATTGGAGTTGGGAAAATGGAAGTTGTTGCAACAGAGGTAAAGTATAGGGTTGAATGGGCATAGCGTTAGTTTGGGTGAGGTATGGGGAAAAAATCTGGGTATGTGGGTAGGGGTTGGTCTGAAAGGAGCAGTGGTAAATGATTGTTGGTGTAGATTATTAGATAGGTTCGTAGAGTGCAAAGGGGTAGTATGTGGGTGCTGGAAATTAGGGGAATGTAGGGGGTGGTTACAACAGAAAAATTGGGACTAATATGGGTTGTAGGTATAGAGAAAGGGTGAGAAATATGAATAATACCAGAATAAGATTCTGCTGCTGTGGTGGTGGATGCTGCTTCTGTATGAACAGTGGGTGTTTGTTGTTGTTCCTTTTGAATAGCAAGTTTGTTGAGCATCCCCATGATGTTCTCATACCTTGAGTCTGAAATTTGCTTTCCGTTGTCCATACTGGTTTGTATGAGCTCCAAATCTGCAGTTGTTTTATCAAATCTCTCATCTAATTGCTGCTGGTTTTGTGCCATTGCATTATCCAAGTGCACATGAGCTGTTTGAATAGCTTCCTCTATGATATCTCTAGGGTTTGGTGGTTTGGGTGGAGGAGCCATGAATTCAATTGATGAAAGCACCAATTGATAAAGAGGTTTCCACAACTATTAAATCTTAGATCTAGGGTTACTATCAAAAGACACACATAAACATAAAGAAGGAATAAAAATATAAAATTCTGATTTCATTCATGCCCAATCTCAAAACTAGAAATGCTTAAATACAACCTCAACCCTAAAGGGCTGAATATGGGCCAGGCCCACTTGGAGATAAAACAAAAATTACAACTAACAATGAAACAAATACTAATAATACCCCATATTATAAATTATAATCCTTCATCCACTGGGCTTAATTCTAGTTCGTTGGGCCCTACTAACATGCTTCATACTTCATAGTATGATTAAATCCTCATTTGTTTTGAAGTGTTTAACTGCACTACTCTTTTCTATTTTCCATGAACCCGTGTGATATTATACATAGTACCAATTGAGAGGTCCTATTATTAGTATATTAATGCCATTTCGAGTCATATCCCATTAACTGTCACACTTGGCATTCTCCTCTGTGTTCTACCAGACAAAAGGGAAGTTCAAACCAATTGTATGCCCAAAGTTGTACTCTAGGTGATGGATGTTTTTTCAAATTTTAAATTCTTTAATTTATGAACTCTCCAATCAGCTGTGTTTTGTTATGATAATATGGTGAGTTGTGTTGGGTCATCATGAGGAGTATCCAAATTGGATCAAGAGCAACGCATAAATGATAGACATCATATATTCAACAAAAATCTTAAGATGATAGGTGTATGGGTCTTCTACTTATAAAATGTGAGTCTATCCCAGTGTTATCAAAATTACGATCCAGATCGTGGAATCGCACGATTTTGAGATCTCAACCACCTCCACCGATCTGGATCGCAAGAAAGATCGTACAATAACAGAAATCACGGCAAAAATCTTGGTTTTGGTAAGCAGATCGTGAAATCAAATGATTTTTATAAACATTTTAGAATCTCGAGCTTTAATTACCCGAGTCAATATCGACCCAGTTTGCAATTCGATGTTTCACTATCATGGCCTTTTGCGTTTTTGCTCGTTTCGTAATGAAAGCTTCAGACTTCATGTTTGTTTATACCTTCATTTTTCATTTTCATTTTCATTTTCTTCTTCATTTATGTTTGCCTTTGTCTGCGTTTTCAGTTTTTCCTTTTAAAACTTCATTTGTTCTTCATCTTCTGAGTCGTTTTTGTTTTTGCTTTTAAAAAATACATAATACTTTTACACTCAAGTGATATTATCAGCTTTTAAAAAGTAAGCTGAATTGACTTTATCACTGTTGTGAAAAACGATGTCTTTAAAGAAAGTATAAAACGGTTTCTTGATGATCAAGAACCAAAACAAGGGTTAGGGTTTAACGGAAAAAAAACAAGAAGAAGAAATAACAACAAGGATTGGGCAAATAAATTCTGTTTACTATTCACTTTCTCATTAAAGTCACAAATGATTACAAGTGAATATCACAATTTGCCACACTCAACAAACTGAGTGTACTAGCCTATTTATAGACTAACTAGGTAACTTGCAGCCCAAGAAACCTAAACAATTGGATCCTTAACACAAGACCCAATTCGACAGTACATATTAGAACAGACTTCGACTACAATATGTAACAATCAGGCATCAGCATGTGAACAAGCTTCGACTGCATGCTTGCCTCCTGTCGAAAAACACATGAAAGCTCTCCTTCGACACAACATGAGTTTGACCCAACTCTCATAAATCTCCACCTTGGATCTAACTCAGCAACAAGGGAATCATCTAGCTTTCATCATGCAGCTTTATCAACTACATACAGTGGAAGAACTTGCAACTTGGCAACGTCTTGGTGATCATATCAGCAGCATTATCTTCAGTCAAAACCTTCAGCACCTGGACTTCACCACGCTCGATTATCTCTCTGACAAAGTGCAGCCTCACATCGATGTGCTTAGTTCTCTCATGATAGGCTGAATTCTTCGACAGGTGTATTGCACTTTGACTATCACATTTAACAGTGATACTTCGACCTTGAAGTTTCAGCTCCTTTGTAAAACCTTCAAGCCACAATGCTTCCTTCACAGCTTCAGTGAGGGCAATATATCCAGCTTCAGTGGTTGATAAGGCAACAACCTTCTGAAGGGTCGCTTTCCAACTGATTGTTGTGCCAAACATTGTGAAAACATATCCATAAATAGACTTTCTGGAACCCATACAACCTGCATAATCAAAGTCGACAAATCCTTCGATTTCGACTATGCTATCACCACCACAGGGTCAACTATAAATCAAGACTCTTTTCAGAGACCCATTTATGTACCTGAGAATCCACTTTACAGCTTTCCAGTGCGCCTTTCCAGGATTGTCCATATACCTGCTCACAAGGCTCACTCCATATGCTATGTCTGGCCTTGTACAGACCATAACATACATCAAAGAACCCACTACACTAGCATATGGGATGCTATTCATATAGATTCTTTCAGCTTCAGTACTCGGACTTTGAGTAGTACTAAGCTTAAACTGAGGATTTGTAGGTGTCACAACAGGCTTTGAATTCGACATACCAAACTTGTCGAGAAGCTTCCGTAGGTATGTCTCTTGAGATAAGCACAACTTCGACTGCTTTCTATCTCTCCAGATGTCAATCCCAAGAATCCTGGCTGCAGGTCCCAGATCCTTCATTTCGAACTCCTTACTGAGTTCAGCCTTCACCTTCGTTACATCCTCAACACTGTTGCTAGCTATGAGGATAACATCCACATACAGCAGCAACATAACAAGTGAGTTTCCAGGTCGAAATCTGAAGTAAACACAGTGATCGAACTGACTTCTAGTGAAACCAATGTGTGCCATGAACTTGTCGAATCTCCTGTTCCACTGTCGAGGAGATTGTTTTAGGCCATACAAAGACCTATTCAGCTTTCACACATAATCTTCTTTACCCTTTTCTGCATACCCTTCAGGTTTACGCATCAGGATCGTTTCATCTAGATCACCATACAGAAATGTTGTCTTCACATCCATTTGCTCAAGTTCCAAGTCGAACTTTGCCACCATGGCCAACAGCATTCGAATGGATCTATGCTTTACAACAGGTGAGAACACATCATTGAAGTCGACTCCTTCTTTCTTAGTGAACCCCCTAGCAACCAGCCTTGCCTTAAAGCGCTTCGACATCACTCATTCGATTTCTTCCTTGACCTTGAAAATCCACTTACAGCTGACTAACCTTGCTCCTGCAGGTTTCTCAATTAGCTCCCAAGTGTTATTGTCATGAAGAGATTTCATCTCGTCGTCCATGGATTTTCGCCATTCAGTCTTGTTTCGACTCCTTATAGCTTCCTTGTAATCTCTAGGTTCTTCGTCAAGTACCTCACTTGCAGAGATTAAAGAAAAAGCTATAAGATATGCATAACCAAGTCTCTGAGGTGGCTTGATGACTCTTCTCGACCTATCTTTTGCCAGTAGGTAGTCATCGATAGTTTCCTCAACCTCTTCAGCACCTTGCTCTTCGACTTCATCTGGGCTATGCACTTCAGCATCACTATGCTCCACCTCAACAGGCATCTCTACCTATTCCAGCTCCTCTTCAGAGATTTCTGCACTTCGACCAGCATCACCAGTTTTCTTGAAAGCCATTTCGACCTCATTGAAAACTACATCACGACTTGTGATACCATCTTCTGTGACCTGGTTCTAGGAACCACAGCCTATAACCCTTGACTCCCTCAGGATATCCAAGGAACATGCATCTCAGAGCTCTAGGTTCGACCTTGTCTTGCCTAATGTGAGCATAGGCTAAACAGCCAAATACTCTCAGTTTGTCGAGATCTGGTGGATGATTCGACCAAACTTCTTCAGGTGTCTTCATTCCCAGCACAGTCGAGGGACATCTATTTATCAGATAAGCTGCTGTCGAAACAGCCTCTGCCCAAAACACCTTCTTCAATCCAGCACTAACCAACATGCATCTAACCCTTTCAAGGATTGTTCTATTGAATCTCTCAGCTAAACCATTTTGTTGAGTAACTGCTACAGTCTTATGCCTTGCAATCCCAGATGAAATTCTGGTATCAGACGTGTGATGTTAAGGTGTGATGTCACAACAACACACTCTGCATAATGGACAGCAATAACAATAAAATAACACCAAGAATTGTTGACCCAGTTCGATTACAACCAACCTACTCTGGGGGCTACCAAGCCAGGGATGGAATTCACTACTTGTAGATATAATTTACAGACTCAACGACCCGTTGACAATCTCCTAAACTTATACTCTACTAATGACTTCCTACCTAAGAAACCACTTAGGTATGAGAACACCACTCAATCCCTTACAAACACTCAAAGAAACCACTTTGAGTACCCTTGATCTTACTTCACAGCTTCGATCAAATTACACAACTCTCTTTGCTTCACAGCTTTAGAGAGGACAGAAACTCAACACCTATTCAAACCCTAGAATAGTGTAAATACAAGTACTTTAAACAAACTCTAGACACTAAGCCTTCTGCTCTTGATCTTCTGAATGTTTTCTGTCACCTTTTCCCTTTGGTCTTGTGCGCTTTATATAGCTCCTGAGTTGGGCTTGGACTTGTCACAATATTTGATCAGATTTGTTAATTAAAACTGAATCTTCAAAACAGATTTTATCCCCAAAATCTTTTTAAATCTTCAACCTTTTAATTCTCCAACAGATCTGCAATCAAATCTCCCATGTAACAGAAAATATCTATCCCAAGATATTCTCAGCCAATGAGTCAACCACTCTCCACAATTCCAGCTAATATGCGTGCCCTAATAACATATCCTACTGTTATTAATTCTGCAGGTCTGATGTTACAACATCACCTGTGTGACATCAGACATCCAACTTCAGCACTTAACTACTTAACACAGCCCAGTGTTAAGACTTCAATGTTACAACATCAGCACCTTGACATCAACATTGAATAACCTTTATTTTACCAAAATTCCAGCCAATCCAGGAACTATCAATCTCCCCCTTTGGCTAATTTTGGCTAAAACAATCTCTGCATCTTCAGAGACTTCAGCAGCAGAATAATCTTCAATCATTTGAAACTTATCAGCAGCAGTTTGACAATCTTCATAGTCTTCATTACTTGATCTGCTGCAGCACCATCTTCATTATTGACAATAGCCAATTGGTGCTCCCCCTCTAAAACATGAACCAGCATCACAGCTGTTCAGTAGCTCACAATGTGCAGCACTTTTCTCCCCCTTGATGTCTGCTTGGCTGCACTCTTCAAATGTCAAGTTCAGTCAAAACTCCCCCTCAATAACTGCATTACCACTTTTCAACTAAACACTTTTCTCCCCCTTAATATCTGCATCACATTAGCAGCATTTGACAGTCACACTCTTTGATACTCTTGACTATCTTGGCTATTTTCTCCCCCTTTTTAGCCATAATTAGGAAAACTTCACCTGGCAGTTGACTACACATTTTCAGAATTACCCCAACTGCCCACAACCCCTCTAGCAGATTCAGTCTTCATAAATGTAGATTCCCAATTTGCTTCTTAACCTTTCAAATTGGTTTGCATCCAAGGCTTTAGTGAATATGTCAGCCAGCTGGTTCTCTGTGGCTACATGTTCCAAGGTAACAACTTTTTCTTCTACCAGATCCCTTATGAAATGATGCCTTATGTCTATGTGCTTTGTCCTACTGTGCTGTATAGGATTTTTAGATATATTAATTGCACTCAGATTATCGCAGTACAAAGTCATAACATCTTGTTTAACATTGTATTCACTCAACATCTGCTTCATCCATACCAGCTGAGAGCAACTACTTCCTGCTGCTATATACTCCGCTTCAGCAGTTGAGAGAGATACACAATTCTGCTTCTTGCTGAACCAGGAAATCAGATTGTTCCCTAGAAAGAAACACCCTCCTGAAGTGCGTTTTCTATCATTTGCACTTCCAGCCCAATCAGCATCACAGTATCCTTTTAAAACTGTCCCAGAATCACGGCTATATAACATCCCATAGTCACTTGTGCCATTTACATATTTCAGAATCCTCTTCACCTGATTCAAGTGACTTACCTTAGGATCAGACTGATATCTAGCACACACTCCAACAGCAAAGGAAATATCAGGTCTGCTTGCTGTGAGATATAGTAAACTCTCAATCATACTTCTGTACAAGCTGTGATCCACACTCACTCTATTCTCATCCTTGGACGGCTTCAAATGGGTGGGAGCAGGTGTCCTTTTGTGATTGGCTTTATCTAGGCCAAACTTCTTTACTATGCTCTTAGCATATTTGCTTTGAGAAATAAAGATAGAATCCTCCATTTGTCTGACTTGCAACCCAAGGAAGTAGCTAAGTTCTCCAACCAAACTCATTTCAAATTCTGATTGCATTTGTTGGACAAACTGTTTTACCATAGCATCTGACATCCCCCCAAATACAATGTCATCCACATAAATTTGGGCTACCATTAATTTTCCTCCTTCTTCCTTGATAAACAAGGTTTTGTCAATGCCTCCTTTTCTATACCCATTTGCTACTAAGAATTCTGTCAACCGCTCATACCAGGCCCTTGGAGCTTTTTTTAAGCCATACAGTGCCTTCCTCAGTTTGAACACATGATTGGGGAAGTTTGGATCAGTGAATCCTTTAGGTTGATCTACATAGACTTCTTCATTCAGATAGCCATTTAGAAAGGCACTCTTCACATCCATTTGGAACAGCTTAAATCTTAGGTTACAAGCCATACCCAAAAGTAGTCTGATGGATTCTAGTCTCTCCACTGGAGCAAACGTCTCATCAAAGTCGATTCCTTCCACTTGAGTATAACCTTGTGCAACAAGTCTCGCTTTGTTTCTTGTAACCACTCCACGCTCGTCTGACTTGTTTTTGTAGATCCACTTTGTTCCAATAACATTCACCCCTTCTAGTCTTGGCACAAGATACCAGACTTCATTTCTCTTGAACTGCTCCAGTTCTTCTTGCATAGCATTTATCCAAAATTCATCTGTCAAAGCTTCCTTGACATTTTTTGGCTCAATTTTGGATACGAAGCACGAGCTAGCTATGATTTCTCTGGACCTAGTTCTTACTCCAGAATTTGGATCACCTATGATCAGCTCCTTAGGATGATCCTTCTGAATCCTGATTGAAGGATCCTTCTGAGGTTGCTCAGGCTCAGTGTCAGCAGTACTTGGGGATGGATTTCTTTCTTCAACTTCAACAGCTACCTCATCAGTTAATGTTCCAACATCTTCTATGACATCCTCAACTTCATGCTTTTTTTCATCATCAATCACAACATTGATTGACTCCATCATCACTTTGGTCCTGGAGTTAAAGACCCGATAAGCTCTGCTGTTGATGGAGTACCCTAAAAATATCCCTTCATCGCTTTTGGAATCTAATTTCCTTCTCTACTCTCTATCTGCCAGAATGTAACATTTACTACCAAACACATGGAAGTACTTAACATTAGGTTTTCTTCCCTTCCATAGTTCATATAGAGTGGATGAAGTGCCTCTTCTTAGGGTGACTCTGTTGTGAATGTAGCAGGCAGTGTTCATGGCTTCAGCCCAGAAGTGATAAGGTAGTTTCTTGGCATGAATCATTGCTCTAGCCGACTCTTGTATAGTTCTGTTATTCCTCTCAACAACTCCATTTTGCTGAGGGGTGATAGGAGATGAAAACTCATGACTTATACCTTCAGACGAGCAAAATTCTTCAAACTTACTATTTTCAAACTCTCTTCCATGATCACTTCTAATTCTGATGACCTTACTCTCCTTTTCTCTTTGGAGTTTATGACGGAGCTCTTTAAAGACATCAAACACCTCAGATTTGTCTTTGATGAAATTCACCCAGGTGTATCTTGAGTAGTCATCCACAACTACATAAGCATATTTCTTTCCACCCAGACTTTCAACCTGCATAGGTCCCATCAAATCCATATGAAGGAGTTCCAATACTTTGGAGGTGGTGTCATGTTGAAGCTTCGGATGAGACATCTTTGTCTGCTTTCCTTTTTGACAGTCTCCACACACCTTTCCTTCCTCAATACTAAGTTTGGGAATCCCTCTGACTGCTTCTGAGGAGATAATTCTCTTCATTCCCTTTAGGTGAAGATGTCCCAGCTTCTGATGCCAGATTTCGACATCATCTTCTTTAGCAAGCACACACGTGGAGGAATTTGAATTTTACGGCACCCAAAGATAACAGTTGTCCTTAGATCTGGCTCCCTTCATAATGACTTCTCCTTTGTCATCTTTCACATTACATTCGGACTTTGTGAAGTCTACTTTGAATCCTTGATCACAAAGTTGACTAATACTAATCAAATTAGCTGCTAGTCCTTTAACAAGAAGAACATTCTCCAGCTTGGGAGTACTGTCACAGTTTAGTCTTCCAATTCCCTTTATCTCTCCTTTGATCCCATCACCAAATGTAACATAGCCAGAAGACTGAGGTTTCACATCAACCAGCAGATTCTTTACTCCAGTCATGTGTCTTGAACACCCACTGTCAAAATACCAGTCATCTTTGGTAGACACCCTTAAGGACGTGTGAGCTATCAAGCTGGTAACTTTAGGTATCTATTTCTTCATCACCTTAGGCCTAACCTCTTGCTGTTTGGGTTGATGAGTAGAATTAGGATATCCGTGAAGCTTGAAGCACGAGGACTGCATATGACCAATCTTGCCACAATAGAAGCATCTGACTCTGCCGTTTCTAAAGTGGTTAAATCTTCTCCCACTTTGATAATTCTGTGGCTGCCACCCATACTATTGTCTCCTTATTCCATAGTTGAATTGTCTTCTGCTGTATTGATGATGCTGTCTCTTAGGCTGTCTTCTATGGTGATGAGGTTTCCTTCTTCCATAAGTCACAGCATTGTTGTACGCATAACCATACCATTTTTCCTGATGTTGATACCTCTGGTGAGACATGTTCTGCTTGAACTTGACAGCTTGCATATTCTGGTGAAATTGGGGAGGCATATACTGACTAGCTCCTTGGGGCTGTATCTTCCTCTGATGAGGGCCATTCTTCTTCTCAGCATTTTGGGGCTGAACAACCTTCTTTGGGGAAGGGCCCTGTTTCGTAGGTTGATGTTGAGACAACGGTTGAGACATCTCCCTTTTTGTTCCTGAAGTGCTAGCCACATATCCTATGTCTGATTTATCTCCAGCAGATTTCTCTAACTGAAGAATTTTATCAAGATCAGCAGTACCACTGTTCATCATCCTAATGAATTTAGTCATCTGATCCAGTTGGGACTTAACTAGCACAACTTCGTTTTCCCGATCAGCTTTTTCATTTTCAAGCTGAGCAATCTGTTGCTTATGATACTTGTTTTCTTGACAAATCTCAGCACTTTTCAAACACAGCTCTCGATAAGTAGAAGCTAGCTCCTCATAAGTTATTTCTTCATCACTACCATCATCAGACACAACAGTTCCTGTTAAGGCTCTAGCATGCTCTGCTGACTCACCATCACTTTCACTATCAGATTCAGACCAGGAAACTGACATGCCCTTCTTCTGCTTCTTCAAGAATGTGGGACATTCTTTCTTGACATGTCCATACCCTTTACATTTAAAGCACTGAACACCTCTATCCTGAGTAGTTTTCTCTTCATCTTTCTCTTTTGGATTGGTGGTGTCAGAGGAACTGTTCTTGACACTAGGCTTGTAGTTATTGTTCCATCTTTTTAACACTTTGTTGAACTGCCTTCCCAACATTGCAATGGCTTGTGACAAATCTTCCTGAGAATCTTTGACTACCTTATCTTCTGCTGGAGTGGAGACCAAAGCAATACCCTTGGGTTTCTTTTCTGGTTCTTCTTCATTTAAACCAAGTTCAAAAGTCTGAAGAGATCCAATGAGCTCATCTACTCTCATCTTGCTGATGTCTTGAGCTTCTTCAATGGCAGTCACTTTCATCTTGTACCTCTTAGGTAAGGACCTAAGGATCTTCCTTACGAGTTTTTCCTCTGACATCTTCTCACCAAGAGCACTGGATGCATTAGCCAGTTCCAGAACATTCATGTGGAAGTCATGAATGGTTTCATCATCCTTCATCTTCAGGCTTTCAAATTTTGATGTTAAAATCTGAAGTCGTGACATCTTGACTCTAGATGTTCCTTCATGAGTAGCCTGCAAGATATCCCATGCTTCTTTAGCAACTTCACAGGTATTGATTAACCTGAAGATATTCTTATCCACTCCATTGAAGAGGGCATTTAGAGCTTTGGAATTTCCAAGGGCGAGCTCATCTTCCTCCTTGGTCCATTCTTCTTCAGGCTTTAGCTTAGAGGTGTCTTCTTTATCTTTACCAGCATCATCCTTCTCACATACAACAGGTGCTTTCCACTCTTTAATAATAGCCTTCCAAGCCCTATTGTCCAAGGATTTTAAGAAGGTGGTCATCCTTGGCTTCCAATAGTCATAATTGGATCCATCCAAAATAGGGGGTCTGTTGACGAATCCTCCAACTTCTTTGTCCATCTTTACACCAGAAAGTAACTTCCCTAGATCTCACCCAGAGACAGACAGGATGCCTGCTCTGATACCAATTGAAATTCTAGTATCAGACGTGTGATGTTAAGGTGTGATGTCACAACAACACACTCTGCACAATGGACAACAATAACAATAAAATAACACCAAGAATTGTTGACCCAATTCGGTTACAACCAACCTACTCTGGGGGCTACCAAGCCAGGGATGGAATTCACTACTTGTAGATATAATTTACAGACTCAATGACCCGTTGACAATCTCCTAAACTTATACTCTACTAATGACTTCCTACCTAAGAAACCACTTAGGTATGAGAACACCACTCAATCCCTTACAAACACTCAAAGAAACCACTTTGAGTACCCTTGATCTTACTTCATAGCTTCGATCAAATTACACAACTCTCTTTGCTTCACAGCTTTAGAGAGGACATAAACTCAACACCTATTCAAACCCTAGAATAGTGTAAATACAAGTACTTTAAACAAACTCTAGACACTAAGCCTTCTGCTCTTGATCTTCTGAATGTTTTCTGTCACCTTTTCCCTTTGGTCTTGTGCGCTTTATATAGCTCCTGAGTTGGGCTTGGACTTGTCACAATATTTGATCAGATTTGTTAATTAAAACTGAATCTTCAAAACAGATTTTATCCCCAAAATCTTTTTAAATCTTCAACCTTTTAATTCTCCAACAGATCTGCAATCAAATCTCCCATGTAACAGAAAATATCTATCCCAAGATATTCTCAGCCAATGAGTCAACCACTCTCCACAATTCCAGCTAATATGCGTGCCCTAATAACATATCCTGCTGTTATTAATTCTGCAGGTCTGATGTTACAACATCACCTGTGTGACATCAGACATCCAACTTCAGCACTTAACTACTTAACACAGCCCAGTGTTAAGACTTCAATGTTACAACATCAGCACCTTGACATCAACATTGAATAACCTTTATTTTACCAAAATTCCAGCCAATCCAGGAACTATCACCAGACTCAACACAGTAACTGTCGAACACTTCGTTGCAGAACTCAAGGCCATTGTCGGTTCTCAACCTCTTAACCTTTCTGCCAGTTTGAGTTTCGACCAGAACCTTCCAACTTTTGAAATTCTCAAAAGTTTCATCCTTCGTCTTCTGAATGAATACCCATAACTTTCTGGAATAGTCATCAACAATGGATAGAAAGTACCTTGCACCTGAGTGTGAAGGATTCCTTGCAGGCCCCCAAAGATCAGCATGAATGTAATCAAGGGATCCATGTGTTCTTTGCTTGCCTTTGTTGAACCTCGCCCTACAGGATTTACCAAATACACAAGATTCACAAAACTCCAGTTTTTCGACTTTGTCACCACCTAGCAGGTTCTGCTTCCCCAATTCGACCAGGCCTCTTTCGATGACATGGCCCAATCTCATGTGCCATAACTCTGTCTACGACACAGGTTTCGTGGATACAACATTTGTCGAACCATTTACAACCTCAGCCTCAAGGGTATACAAGCCTTATTTCTTCAAGCCTCTCAAGACTTCCTTTGACCCCTTCATGACTTTCAGGATACCCTGCTCTCCTTTGAAGACATATCCTTTCTTGTCGAATTCACCAAGAGAAATTAAATTCCTCTTAAGGTCAGGTACATACCTAACCCCAGTCAATAGCTTTATTGACTCATCATGGAGCTTGATTCTAACAGATCCAATGCCTGCAATCTTGCAAGCTTTATTGTTCCCCAACAGCACTGATCCACCATCTTGATCACACAATTCTTCAAACACATTCTTGTTTGGAGTCATATGCCAAGTACATCCAGAATCTATAATCCACTCTTCGCAAGAGTTGTTGCTCGACACCACAAGGACATCAGATGATTCATAACCATCTTGCACTATAGCTGCATTCCCATTGTCCTTACCTCCATGATTATTCAGGCGCTCAGGGCACACCTTTCTTGTGTGACCCTCCTCCTTACAATGATAACATTTGATACTAGACATATCACCACCATAAGACTTCTTGTCAAACCTACCATCTTTCTTGACGATCTTCCTTTCACGGACAACCCTTCGCCAACTGATGAAGGTTTCTGCTCCTTTCTTTCGTTCAAATCCTTCGAATACAAGGCTGCTTGAACTTCTTCAAAGGTCAGGGACTCTCTTCCGTACAAGAGAGTTTCTTTGAAGTGAGCCTGCGATTTGGGCAAAGCACATAACAGCAACAACGCTTGATCTTCGTCATCGATCTTCACATCAATATTTTCAAGATCAAGAATCAGCTTGTTGAACATATTCAACTGCTCAGCCAAAGCTTTGTCTTCACTCATCTTGAATGAATACAAAGCTTGCTTCAGGTACAAACGATTTACCAACGATTTGGTCATGTATAAGCTTTCAAGCTTTACCCATAATCCTGACGCCGTCGTCTCTTTTGATACCTGCCGTAGAACCTTATCACCAAGGCTCAACAATATCGTGCTGTGTGCTTTCTCAATCATTGCCGTCTTTTCTCTTTCCGTCAATGCAACATCCATGGCTTCATGTCCCTTCAACGCTTCCAAACATCCCTGCTGTACCAACAAGGCTTTCATCTTCAAGCGCCACAGACCGAAATCGTTCACTCTGGTGAACTTTTCAATCTCATACTTTGTTGAAGCCATCTCCTCCACGCTCACCGCACCAATTTGTTGTGAAAAACGATGTCTTTAAAGAAAGTAAAAAACAGTTTCTTGATGATCAAGAACCAAAACAAGGGTTAGGGTTTACCGGAAAAGAAAACAAGAAGAAGAAATAACAACAAGGATTGGGCAAATAAATTTTGTTTACTATTCACTTTCTCATTAAAGTCACAAATGATTACAAGTGAATATCATAATTTGCCCACTCAACAAACTGAGTGTACTAGCCTATTTATAGACTAACTAGGTAACTTATAACCCAAGAAACCTAAACAATTGGATCCTTAACACAAGGCCCAATTCGACAGAATAATTCGACAGTACATATTAGAACAGACTTCGACTACAATATGTAACAATCAGGCATCAGCATGTGAACAAACTTCGATTGCATGCTTGCCTCCTGTCGAAAAACACATGAAAGCTCTCCTTAGAACAGCATGAGTTCGACCAAACTCTCACAATCACAAATTAACCTTTTTCATGTATGTGTAGTGTGACTGACACAACATCACAAACACGCCACCACACATATTTCCATTATCTTTTGTTCATTTTTTAATTATTTTTTGTTTACACATTTTATTAACCAGTAGTATTTTTTTTTTGTTTATATATTTTTCATATAGTTTTTAAATATATATATATATATATATATTTTAAATTTTTGTATGCATGTATTATTAACCAGTAGTATTATTTTTATGAATAATGTTATTTGAATACCTAAGATCTGAAACATTTGACATCGAATAAAAGTAAATAATTTATAGCTGGTAAATTAAAAAGAAGAGAGAGAAAAAATAAATTAAAAGATAAAACTATACATATACATCATAGTTACACACTGTTGGATACCAAAAGTGGTGTGAATCTAATATTTCCTTATTTTTATTTTGGTAAAATCTTACGATTTTGATTACGACTTTATGTTTTACGATTTTTTTATCCCATATCGATTCTATAAAAATAAGTGAGTAGAATCTTTCGATCTTAATTACAATTTTATATTTTACGATTTTGATATCCTCTTTCGATAGGTTTATCTTGAAGAGCATCCACATTGGGTCAAGAGCAACACAAATTAAAGAGACACCACATATTCACCAAAAACTTTAAAGTAATAAGTGTATGAATCATTTACTTATGAAGTGCTTAACCTTCACTTTTCTAAACCGTGTGGGACTTTCAACTCCCACTTATACATAACAAGTTGCACTATCATGTTCACTTTTGTTGATATTTTATGAATAAAAGCTAAGGGAGCATGAACATCCATGAATTTAATGTGAGCGATATAGCGAGCTCTTATATTCTAACAATTTTAACAATTTAATGGATGCTAGTGCAGTTTCTGTCATCATGGAGTTATAATCGAGTCGAGGTCGTGGAAGGAGTTGTGAGGCTATTTTTAGGGGATCAATATCCAATTAATTTGATTTATTTGAAGCTGTCAAGGTGTGGATGATTGGAAAGCGGTGTCAAAGCAAACCAAATCGAAACGATTGTTTTTTGCTATTTGTTTGATTGATTTTGGCGCTGGGATAGAGATGTTTGTGGATTTATTTTTGAGGTGTTCTTATACAGTGTTTTTATGTTTCAATTTGCCGGTGCTTTAGTTTGGGTGTTGTATAGCTTTACAATGTTTTTACACAAATAAGTAAATCTTATGCCGTGCTTCTTTGTTATTTAAGTTTAATAATAATTATTTATAAGATGTACAAAATAAATTGATTTTACATTTTTATTTATAGAACATATATGAATATGAGTCTACCAAAACAAATTTAAAATTAGCAGCGGGTATAAACCATTGTTATAGATTCTAGAAAACAGTTTCTTAAAGTATACCAATTGTAACAGATTTAAAGTTGAGAACAGAACACAGTCGTTGCTAACTCTAAAAACCATTTTCTAAAAATATTTAAAACTACGTCTAGTTTGGCATGACCTAAAAACCATTTTCATTGTCTAAGGCAATAGTTTTCTCAAGTTGTACAACAATTTTCTTTCGTTGCCTTAAGTAGAAAATGTTAGAGTGATTCCTATTTTAATATTGTATAAAAGACAAAGTGTTGGGTGTTACATGTCGTCACTATTTTATGAAAAATACTTTTTGCCTTAAATAGTCTTTTCTTAAATTTGTGTGTTTTTGTTTAGTCCTTCAATTTTTTTTGATATAGTTTCTGAATATTAAAATTATTTTGGATTTAATCCTAAAGTGTTTAACTGCACTAGTCTTTCTTGTTTGCCATGAACCGTGATATTATACATAGTATCAATGGAGAGGTCCTATTATTCGTATATTAATGTCATTTCAAGTCCTATCCCATTAATAGTTACACTTGCATTCTCCTCAAGTGTTCTTCCACACAAAAGGGAAGTTAAAACCAATTTTAAGTCCAATACTCTAGGTGATGGATGTTTTTTCAAATTTTAATTTCTCTATTTCATGAACTCTCCAATCAGCCACGTTTTGTTATAGTAATATTGTGAATTGTGTTGGGTTATCATGAGGAGTATTCATATTCTGTCAAGAAAAATAAACAAGGGAGAGAGACAACACATATTCATTCAAAACTTTAAAGTTTTTGCCTGATCCCACCACATTGTCAGGAAGACTTTTGATATAAACAATCAATCCCTTAATTGAACCATCAGCTCTAGAAACATTGTTAGATCATCTTGAGGAACATCTACATTGGGTCAAGAGCAACACACAAGTGTGAGAGATACCATATATTCACTCTAAACCTTAAGGTGATAGGTGTATGCTAATAAAATGTTCAACCTTCACTTTTCTAAGCAACGTGAGACTTCTAACTCACACTTGTACACAACAAGTTGCACTCTGATATTCAGTATTGTTGAAATTTTATGAATAAAAGCCAAGAGGGCATAAAAATCCATGAATTTTATATGAGCGATATAAAGAGCTCTTATATTCTGACAATTTAATGGGTGCTAGTGCAGTTTCTATCATTATGGAGTTGTAATCGAGTCGAGGCTGTGGAAGGAATTGTGACTGCTATTTTTAGGGGATTAGAGTACAAGTATTTTGATTTATTTGAAGCTGTCCAGGTGTAAATAATGGTTCGAAAGCGGTGTTAAAGTGAAGCAAATTAGAATGATTGTTTCTTTTATATTTGTTTGATTCATTTTGGTTTTGGAAGAGAGATGCTACTGGATTTATTTTTGAAGTTTTCTTATACAGTGTTTTTAGGTTTCAACTTGCTGGTGCTTTAGTTTGGGTGTTATATAACATTACAATGTTTAGAGATAGGAATTTGTAAATCTGATGCAGTGTTTCTTTGTTATTTAAGTTTAATAATTATTATTTATAAAATTTATAAAATAAATTGATTTTATATTTTTATTAGTGGAATATATATGAATATGAATCATACAAAACAAATTTAAAATTAACAATAACTATAAACCATTCTGATAGGTCCTAGTAAACTGTTTCTTAGAGTATACCAATTATAACGGATTTGAAGGTGAGAATGGGACATAATTGTTGCTAACTTTAAAAATTGTTTTTTCAAAGATACTTAAAACAACCACTTATTTTGTGTAACACCCCATTTAAATATCTCGTTGTTTTGTAATTTTATTAGTGTGATTATTTTTGGCATGAGTTTAGTTGAGGGTATGTGTGTAAGGTTGGGTCTGTTGAATGTAATCAATTGTTGTTGAAGTCGAAGTCGAAGACAACAGGTTGTTGTCTAGTGTCGAAAATATTTGTTACACAGATTTGTTTAGATTTAGTTAGATTTGTTTAGATCTAAATAGATTTGATTTGGGCTTTTATAGTTTGGGCTTAGTCTTGAGATGCAAGCAAACCTAATTCTATAAATAGGGAGTTTCCCTCATTATTTTATATCAATTACAACACTTTGTAATTTCTCACAGAATTCTGCAGTTGCAGAGTGAGTAATAAGAAGAGAGAAAGTCCCACAGTTTGTGGGCAGCAAGAACACTATTCATCTTCTTCTTTCCTATTTTCTTTCTACTTTTCTGTATAATTGCTGCGTGATAGAAGGAATTCCCATAGATTTTGGGTTAATCCCAACATCTGGTATCTAGAGCTCCGGTTTAAGAGATTCAAGGGCAAGAAATCGCAAGAACGCGATGGCTACGAATCATCCAAACGGCCATTTTCCAGCAAACCTTCCAATTCTCAAGAAAGATAATTATGAGAATTGGTGCAAGCAAATCAAGGTTGTTTTCTGTTATCAAGATTTGTGGGATCTTGTGAAGGAAGGAATAACAACTCTTGAAGAAGGTGCGACGAATCAAGAAAAGGCTGCATTCAAAGAATTGAAGAAGAAAGATTATAAAGCTCTCTTTATAATCCATCAATGTGTTGATTCAGATAACTTTGAGAAAGTTAGTGATGCAGAAACAGCGAAGGACGCATGGGAGATTCTGGAAAAATCGTTTGGAGGCGCAGAGAAGGTGAAAGAGGTGAGGTTACAAACTCACAAAAGGGCCTATGAGTTGCTTCAGATGGAAGACAACGAAAGTATTGCAGATTTCTTCACAAGAGTTACGAAACTTGTGAATCAAATCAAGGCGTGTGGAGAAGTGTTGGCGACGAAAGCAGTTGTCTCAAAGATTTTGAGATCGTTGGCTCCAAAGTTTGATCACGTGGTAGTAGCCATAGAAGAATCAAAAGATTTGTCGAAGGTGACGAAAGAAGAGCTTCAAGGGACGCTTGAATCTCATGAACAAAGAACGGCTGAAAGAGCTGCAGGCAAGTCGAAGAATGATGTGGCCTTGCAAGCTCAATCAGCGAAAGATAAGAAGGGTAAAGAAAAGATGGTTGACAAAGGTAGAGGAAGCTACAACAATTCGACAGGCAGAGGAAATCAGCAAGAGGCGAATTGGTCGAACCATAGAAGGACCCAGAACCAAGGCAACCAAAGAGGTGGTGCTGCAGGTAGAGGAAGAGGTGGTGGTCGAAAGCCTGATAAAAGCCACATTCAGTGTTATAATTGTCACCAGTATGGTCACTATTCGACAAAATGTCCTGAAAGGAAGAATCAAGAAGATGATGCAAAGCTGGCGAGGCATGAAGAAGAAGAAGGTATGATGCTGATGGTTACAACCAGAGATAATGAGAGTTTCAAGGACCAGTGGTACTTGGACTCAGGATGCTCATCACACATGACTGGAAGGAAAGACTAGTTTGTCAACATGAAGCCCTCAATGAAGAACACAATGAAGTTTGCAAATGACAATACTCTAGCAGCTGAAGGTATTGGTGATGTTCTGATTAAGAGGAAGGATGACAAGAGGTCAGTAATTTCAAATGTTTTGTACATACCAGGCATGAAGAGCAATTTGCTCAGCATAGGGCAGTTGGTCGAAAAGAACTACAAGGTGTTGGTCGAAGACAAGGTGATGAGAGTTGTCGACGCAAGTGGTAGGTTGATCTTGAAGGCTCCAATGTCTCAGAATAGAACCTTCAAGATTGAACTAAATGTGATGGAGCACAAGTGTCTTGCAACTGCAGCTAGCAGAGATGAGTGGATATGGCATTATAGGCTTGGGCATCTCAACTTCAAAGACATCAGAGATCTGAAGAGAAAGAACATGGTTTCAGGTTTGCCAGAAATTAACATTCCAGATGAAGTTTGTGAGGAATGTGTGCAGGCAAAGCAACACAAGAATTGCTTCAGTAAGGATGCAGGAAGCAGGTCGAAGGGAATTCTTGATGTTGTATACTCTGATGTATGTGGTCCAATCCAGGTCGATTCTATGGGAGGTAACAAATACTTTGTCACATTCATAGATGATTTCAGTCGAAAACTGTGGACTTACCTGATCAAGAAGAAAAGTGAAGTGATTGAGGTATTTGCCAAGTTCAAATCTATGGTCGAAAGACAAAGTGGTCGTAAGCTCAAGGTTTTGAGAACTGATGGTGGTGGAGAATATGTGTCGAAAGATTTCGATAGACTATGTGAGAAAGAAGGGATTGCGCATGAGGTGGTGCCACCCTATACTCCACAGCAGAATGGAATTGCAGAAAGGAAGAATCGAACCATCATGAACATGGTTCGAAGTATGTTAAAGGGCAAACATCTTCCTAAAGAATTATGGGGAGAAGCTGTTTCGACTTCGACATATCTTCTGAACAGGTGTCCGACGAAGAAGCTAAAGGGGATTACGCCAGAAGAATGTTGGTCTGGTGTGAAGCCAAGCTTAAGTCATCTTAAGGTCGTTGGATCGATTGCACATAGGCATGTGCCAGATCAGTTGAGACGAAAGTTAGATAACAAGTCAAGTCAAATGATCCTGGTGGGATATCATTCGACAGGTGGATACAAGTTGTTCGACCCAGTAAACAAGCAGATTGTGATCAGCAGAGACGTGATCATTGATGAGCTTAAGGAGTGGGACTGGACAAAAAATGTCAACAAAGATTCAGTACGAATCAGTTGTGAAGAACCAGCTAGAGAAGCTGAGAGAGAAGTTCGACAAGAAAGTGTCGAAGACCAAGCAGGACCAAGTAGACCTCGTCGAACAAGACAAATGCCAGCAAGGTTGCAGGAATGTGTGATTACATCAGATGATGTTGTTGATGAAGAGGGTGAACTGGTACACTATGTTTTCTATGCAGATGTCGAACCTGTCAATGCAGCTGAGGCATTGAAAGATTCGAAGTGGGTGAAAGCAATGAATGAGGAAATAGAATCCATCGAAGTCAACAACACCTGGTCACTTGTCAAATTGCCTGAAGGCAAGAAGGCAATTGATGTGAAGTGGGTTTACAAAGTAAAGTTGAATCCAAAAGGTGAAGTAGTTCGACACAAAGCAAGACTCGTAGCGAAAGGATTTCTTCAGAAGGAAGGAATTGATTATGACGAAGTCTTTGCACCAGTTGCTAGGATCGAAACAATAAGGTTGGTTGTTGGTCTAGCAAATATGAATAATTGGCACACATGTCAGATGGACGTGAAGTGTGCATTCCTGAATGGCCCCTTAGACGAAGAAGTTTATGTTGCACAACCAGTTGGGTTTGTGAAACAAGGCAAAGAGAGAAAAGTGTACAGGCTGCACAAAGCCCTGTATGGACTCAAGCAAGCTCCAAGAGCTTGGAACAAGAAGATTGATGGTTTTCTAAGGGAGAAGGAATTTGTGAAGTGCACAACAGAGCATGGAGTATATGTAAGAAGAAGCAATGGCGAATTGCTTATACTATGTCTCTATGTCGATGATCTGTTGATAACAGAAAATTGCAAGAAGGAGATCGAAGATTTCAAACGTGATCTGAGTGAAGAGTTTGAAATGTCAGACTTGGGAAATCTCTCATATTTCCTTGGCATCGAATTCTACAAGAGTAGTAGAGGTTTGATGATGCATCAAAGAAGATATGCAGGAGAAATATTGAAGAGATTTGAGATGCAAGATTGCAACCCAACTTCGACTCCAGCTGAGCCCAGACAGCAACTGTCGAAAAATTCAGATGAAGATGATGTCGACCCAACCCAATACAGAAGACTTATTGGGTCACTTCGATACCTTTGTCACACAAGGCCTGACTTAGCATACAGTGTTGGTATGGTAAGTAGATTCATGAAGAAGCCAAAGGTATCACACCTAGCAGCGGTGAAGAGGATACTAAGGTATCTGAAAGGAACTCTCGACTATGGCATTTTGTTTCCAGCAGCTGATGAAGGGAAAGAATACAAGTTAGTGGGATACACAGACTCTAGCTGGTGTAGTGATGCAGAGGATAGAAAATCCACAGCTGGATATGTGTTTATGTTAGGTGGTGCACCAGTTGCTTGGAGTTCGAAAAAGGAACCAGTAGTGGCACTATCATCATGTGAAGCAGAGTATATAGCTGCTTCTCTTTGTGCATGTCAAGCAACATGGATGGTGAATCTGGTCGAAGAAATTACATCAATGAGTCATGGAGCAATTACCATGAAGATCGACAACATGTCAGCTATCAACTTGGCGAAGAATCCAATAGCTCATGGTCGAAGCAAGCACATCGAGATGAGGTTCCATTATCTTCGAGAGCAGGTAGCAGAAGGGAAGATGAATTTGGAACACTGCAGAACTGAGAATCAGATTGCAGATATCATGACGAAGGGAGTGCAAGTCGAAGGATTCAAGAGGCTAAGGTCTATGATGAACATATATAGTTTAGACATAATGTATTAGGTGGTGTGTTGAATGTAATCCATTGTTGTTGAAGTCGAAGTCGAAGACAACAGGTTGTTGTCTAGTGTCGAAAATATTTGTTACACAGATTTGTTTGGATTTAGTTAGATTTGTTTAGATCTAAATAGACTTGATTTGGGCTTTTATAGTTTGGGCTTTATCTTGAGATGCAAGCAAACCTAATTCTATAAATAGGGAGTTTCCCTCATTATTTTGTATCAATTACAACACTTTGTAATTTCTCACAGAATTCTGCAGTTGCAGAGTGAGTAATAAGAAGAGAGAAAGTCCCACAGTTTGTGGGCAGCAAGAACACTATTCATCTTCTTCTTCTCTATTTTCTTTCTACTTTTCTGTATAATTGTTGCGTGATAGAAGGAATTCCCATAGCTTTTGGGTTAATCCCAACAGGGTCATGGGTGTGAGAGCTTAGTGTAATGAGTTAATTAATATTAAAACTTAGTATAATATTATGATAATAAATAATATTAATGACGATAGATGAGATATTTAATAATAGTCCCTAAAAATAATGGTGATGATATTATTAATATTATTATTATAATGATTATTAATATTATTATGATTATTATTATTATTATTAAAATTAAGAAAATAAACCATAATTAGAGAGAAGTGGGGAAAATATATCAGATTGTCAGTTACACGTGAAAAGAGAATACAAAGAAGAAAGAGGAAGAGCTAGGGAAAGGGAGAAGTTCAAGGTTCCACCATTGTTAGATAGCAAGCTTGGAATCAAGTTAAGGGAAAGAATGGGTTCATTAATGGTGACTAGAACATGAAAGGGTAGTGAGGGTTCCTTTTCCTCTAAAATTTTATGTGTATTTCCATGTGTATTCCCCTTCTTTCTTGTCTGATTCCCTAATTGTGTGATTGCTACTGTGAATTTGTATCTCTGTAGTGATGTGGGTATGAATCTTGTGTAAATTTTGTATTGTTGTTGTGTTCTATCATGAAACGGATATGGAAAATATGGGGTTTTTGGTGGTTAACGAAAATGGATTTCAGATTGTAGAAAACTTGGATAAATTGATATATCAATAAAGTAGAATGAAAACCTTAAGACTAGACTGGTATTGATGTTGTTTTACATCAGAAATAGGAGCTTGAAAGTGCTCCAATTGGGGAAAAATTGCACTGATGCAAAAACTGGTTTTTTTTTGTGTGCAGACTGACCATATGCGTATGCCAGAGCCAATACGTGTACGGGGGACGTTCCCAGGGTCTTACGCATATAATATGTGCCATGTCCTAATGGCTAGCACGACCCTTGTCTGATACGCGTATGGGACGCATATGGGAAATGAGCAATACGCGTATGGGGTAGTCATTACGCGTACGAGATGTTCTTGAGGGGATTTGAAAGCGGAAATAGCCTCTGGTCATACGCGGCGGCATGGGGCAATACGCGTATAAGGGTTGGGCATCCAAGGGCCTATGCGTAGCATACGCAGGCCTGGGGCGAGGAAACAAGTCCATACGGGTACGGGCAAGGTCATACGCGTATGGGGGCAGGGTTATGTTGTGATTTTTCCATTTTTTGCGATTTCTTTCCCGATTTCGTGTGCGATGCAATTCCTCTTGGTTCGAAAGACTAAAATGATATAATTGGGCATAAGGTAACCGATAATGATAGTGAATATGGTAAAACATGGAATCTTGTGTGGTTTTATTTAAGAGGTGTGTTTGATGCTTGTGCTCTAAGATTGTTGTTATGTGGACAATCTTGGGAAGTGGTTGTAATTCCAAAGAGAATTATGGTACGTATGTTGCTCACGTGTGATCAATGTGGATCATGCGTTATGCATTAATGATAATTATTTTATGCATAATGGTATGTCATGCATTCATGTTGTGTCTTGTGGAAATGAGCCTAGGTTGGAATCCATGATGGGTGCCTAGTCTCGTCCGGACTCCATGTGGGAGTCGAGTGGAGATAAGTTGTAGCTCAGAGGAACGCATAAGACTTGTCTGGATTCCGACGGGAATTGGGTTCAAAGAGTGAACCGTATGGATTGGGTTGGTACCGCATGCATGGTGTCATGTCAGTCGAATCACATTGCATATATCCATGAGTGAATGTGGGCTGAACATGTGGAATATTGACGTGGCACTAGTGATCGTGAAGCCTGGATCAGATCCTGTAGAATCAGGCCGCCAAGTGCGTCAGGGATGCTGGTCGTATGGAGAGGAGGGGGTGTACCTGCAAGGCACTCCGACGCTCAAGTGAGAAAGGGTCAGAGAAAAGGGGCAAGTACAAAGTATGAATTCTTAGGGTGAATCTTGGATACCTGACCCTCTCGAGCGAGAGGGTTTATATAGAGCCCCCATCGCGTGGCCAACGATCCTATTTTCGGGGAGAAATAACTGTTTTCCCCAAAGAATAGGTAACTGCCCAAACTAGCCGTTATGTCGGGCAGGATGCCCGAAACTAGCCGTTATGTCGGGCATAAGCGTGGTTCCGGACACCTGTCCTTTGCTGTTCGGGCAGCGAGGAAGCCGTGCGTAACGGGCATCAATGTCGGGGAGGAACGTTACATTCGTTGCCCGGTTGGAGGGGCAGAAAGGTCACTTTTGCCCCTCTGTGGATTGAACTTAGGCAATTTGGGCCGCTCTGGAGCAGAGGCGGATTGGGCTAATTCTGGCCATTGGTCTAGTCCAGAACAGGAGCCCCCCAAGTCGTTACTCCCGGGCATGGGAGTGATGACTTAAGGACTGCTCGTTGCTCCGGGGAGCTATCATAGAGTCGTCGTTTGGATACGAGGAGGATTGTCTCGAAGTGCTTGTGGCTCTTTGTGTCCGTGATATTCGTGGTCGTGACCTTATTGCCCGGTATTCAGGGAGATTAAGCGTCAGACAGAATTGGAAACGTTGGGATGCCACGTGTGCCTCGAGCCCCGTGTGGCAGTTAATAGGTAATGATGGCTAGTGGGTAGTCATAATGACCTATGGGCACGTGGTTGCACGTGCCCCTTAGTATAAAAGGGGGAAGGTTGTCCCATTTTGCACTTTCTCTCTCTGATTTCTCTTCGTATTCTTCATTTCTTGCTCGTCACAGTCTTCAGGCTTTCCGACCACCGTCAACAGCTTCGAGCAGCTTCAACCCTCTTCTAAAATCAAGTAAGTTTTTCGATTTGTAACTTATTTCGCTTCCTTTTGTTTGTTAGTGGTAGATTGTATGCGGTTAGGGTTAGCTTTAGATGACAAAATAGGTGGATTTCTGGTGAGTGTTGGTGGTGGACGGTGGTTGTGCCATTTTTCTGCCTCCAACACTTCGCCGGAGTATGTAGTACGTTTAGCGAGGAGGGTGGTCCACGACGTGGTTGTGGTAGTTGCGCATGTGCGACCACCGTGTTTGTTCTTCCTATGATAGAGCGATGAGTTTTCCGGTGGAACATTTCCAGATTCCGGTGAAGCTTCGCGATTTCCAGTGGAGCTTCAAACGGAAACTGGGTGTTAGCGCGGGGAAGCTCCTCGTTCGGGGATGATAGCTTTGAGCATCTCCTCGCGGGGAGGTTTCAGCTTTTCCTTCGATGATAGGGCTTAGGCCAGGGACGTTTTCCTCAGCCCTTTGCGCGCCCTTTCACTTGACTTAGCAGTGGAAGGGTGGATTTGATTTACTGTCGAATTTACTGTCTTCTCTGCTTTTCAGGTGATCGTAATGGCGACGGGACCATCCATAGAAGTTATTATAAATATGTCTGAGGAGGAGACGGGCTCTGAGGATAGGAGCAGTTCGACGGCTTCTAGTTCGGTAACTTCGAGTTCCTTGAGCAATGTTGGGGAGGAAGAGGAATTGGACGTCGATGGGTTCTGCGCGGAGGAGTGGGAGGTGGCCGAACCTTCCGAGCATGTGTCGACGTTTGCAAAGTCCTTGGAGGACGTCTTCACAGAGGTAGGACCGGCAGGAGAGTGGAGGGTGCACTTTCCTTCCCTGGACGAGCGGGTCTGCGCGGACTTCGGGGACCACTTTGCCATGTACGAGTATGCTTTCAAGGAGCTGGGACTGAGGTTGCCTTTTACTGACTTCCAGCGGTCAGTGTTCGAGCATTTAAGGTTGGCTCCTACGCAGCTGCACCCTTATTCGCTGGCCTTCATCCGGGATTTCGAGTTGGTGTGCGGGCATCTTGCCTTGGGGGACTACTCTCCCTCTGTTCTTCATCGTTTTCCATCTACAAAGGCAGCTGACGGGGAAGAAGTACGGCTAGGTTTCTTTGAAGCAGCCTCGCAAGTTGTTCAAGCCATTTTCGGAGTCTATCCGAACATTCAAGGGATGGTACTTCATCGTTGAGCCCGTGTCCGAGGTTGCCCATGACAGTACGTATGTCTGGGAGATAGAGGTCGACGAGGACGGGAACGAGCTGCATAATGAGGAGGGGAAGTTCATCGGGCAGAGACTCTACAGGTTCCCCATCCACTGGACGCCCGACCATTTCGCCATGAAGCCCAGCAAATACGTCTTCCAGTCGAGCGAGCTGCGCGGGCAAGACATCGTGGCCTACGAGGCGTTGGTGAAATGGGTCAACTCCTTCAGTCTTGCTGAGGGTTGGACGAGCAAGGGCAGCCCTATCTTCGAGGAGGATGGGAGCCAGAGGGTTGAACGCCGATTCATCAACGTTAAGGTGTAGCACCCCAAAATTTGCCCTCCTTACTTTATTACTAACTGGCTTATGTTTCATCTCATTTTGCATTATCATGTGTGCATATCATTGGTTCTTAGCATGGGGTCAAGGTGCCTGAGGCAAGTTCAAGAGGAGAAGATGTTCTTCAAAGGGTCAAGCAAGAGAGTTTAAGTGGATCACTCTCTCCTAACCAGTGCAGAAACTAAGGTTTTGAGAATCTTGGGTTTATTGCTCCAATGGGCAAGCTTCTTGGGTTTTTATCATCACCATATGGCATATCTTATCTTTGTTGGAAAGGATACACATCATATTTAGAGGAATTTGGATTTGGAGACTGTGATATTTCCTCCTAGACTGAGGGTACCTAAATTAGGGTTTGCTATAAAGTCAGTTTATTTCTGATTTCTTGGGCAAGGCTTGATTCCATGGTATTCCTTGGGTCCCTAAGCATCAAGGAATGGAAGATTGTCCATCAGTTTGGTTCAGGAGAAGTTCAATTGGCCAATGGATTGGGAATCAGGTGAATTGGGTAAAAGTCAATAGTGAGAAGGGAAGTCAACTGTGAAATTTTGAGGTTCTCTTCAAGGTTTTCAAGGTCTCACATCCTCATATAGTCTCCAAGAGTCAAGTTTCATATCATTCATCAAGAATCAAGGGTTGGTACAAAAGTTACTAAATATGGAAATGACCTATAATTTGAAAGTTTCCTTTTTGGGCAAGTTCCTGCACTATATTCAACTTGACTTTTCATCATCAAAGAAGCTTCAAATGAATTTTCCTCCAACATGAAAGTTGAAGATATTTTTCTCCTCTTTCCAACAAGTACTAGTGGGTCTCCATATCATTTGTGAAACTCAAGTTATGACCAAGAGAAGGCAAAGTGGTTTTTAGGGTTCCATTTTCACAACTTTTGCATTTTGGGACATGGTGACCTATAATTATTTCCATTGCTTCATGTCACATGCTAACATCAAAGGACACTCCTCAAGGATCATTTTAGGCCTTTGAATCAAGTTAATCCATGGTGTATTTATCACTTATTCTCCATTATTCAAAATTGCCAAGTCATTGAAAATTCATGAACCAATACATCTCAAGGCCCAAATCAAATTCAGGTGTGATTAGCAATTGAAACTTAAGTGATCCATCATGAAATATTTGGATATCCATGCATGGAGGAGGGTGTATCTAACATAATGCAATTTTCCAAAATCATCCAAAACTCTCTAACAAAAGAATTACCAAGGCCCAATTGATCATTAGTGGGTTAACCTAATCTATTTAAGCCAATTCATGCACTGGTTAGGGGAAGAACACGTGATATTTGGAGGAGAAGAAAGCTTGAACCCTAAAACGTTTTTTCATTGTATATCTCAATCCATTAAGTCTTTTCAAGAAATTCTTTCACCATCAGAACCCTTGGGATCCCTAGAGCACGAATCAATCCTCATTCGCAGCTAAAAGCAAGGATATAGGAGGTGTGATCTCAGGTTGGTGGGTTTTTTCATGATCATAGAACTCTATTTTTAAATATGCATATTGATGTGTGATGTCCACTGGTTATTCTGATGTATTTTGTTTTGCATTTGGACGCGTATATTGGTTGTATGGTGAGTTTAAAGTTTTGAACCCTAACGTTATTTCCTTCGTTTTTCATTATATGTTGATTATTTGTGATTTGAGTTGCATATTTGAGATCATGGTTGAATTCTGGTTCGAATGGTGTAAGAGTCGTGGATTTTTGGGTTTGTTTTGGTGAGAGCTCCGTTCAGTGCCGCCAGAGAAGACGACCGGAGCTAGGGCTCCGGCGTCTGGCAAGGTTTCAGGCGAGCTAGGGTTTGGAGGTGGAAGAGATAATCCTGGCCGTCCATTGGTTTGATCGCACGGTCGTCACATTGCCACGTTTTAATTTTTTTGTTTTTATTTTATTAGTTGCGTGTGTGACATAACATGGTAATTATTGTGTACCCTAAATCTAAACCACACATCATGTATTATTTTGTATTGTTTGACTTAATATGAAGCGTTGATGTGATCAGACGGCTAATCATTTGACAACGAATTAAAAAAGCACGTGCCTGGCACATGGGGTGAGTATTGTATGCTGACTGTTTTGGTGTGCGTGTGTGCATGAGCTTATGGTATGCTTTGTGATCTTGAACGTCCATCTTTCATAATAATCGGTTTGGTTGACTGATTAAGGCACGTGAGATCAATCCAAAGGTAAGCATGCAGTCAACTGGGTTGACTGAGCCCACGTGTGCCCTTTTTTATTTTATTTTCTTTCTGTTGGACTCAATGTCCGGGCCTTATTATTCGCACCCCCACCCTTTAGCCCATTAACAATTCCAACGCATTTTTCTTACTCATTGCACCCCCCCATGCGCATTTCATTATTTTTATTTTAATTATTATTTGCATTTCATTTTTAATTTTTAAAAATGGTTTCTTGCATTAAAAAAATCCCAGAAAATTCATGCATACTTTTTATAATTTTATAAAATTTTCACAAATTTTATTTTATTATTTTATTTTATTTTTAGCATCTGAAATAAATATTGGTTTATTTTCTTTTTGAATTAGTCATATCATGCATACCTTTAACTTGTTTATTTTATTTCTTTGCATCCATAAAACATTTTCAATCCATTCTTTTTGCATTTGTTAGATAACATTCTGAAATGCATTAAGATATTTTCTCTCATTTTTAAAATAATTTCATATTGCATTTTAGTCCTCCCTTTTTGCATATTGAACCATATTTCTCATCTGAGTTTGCACAATTGTTTGAGTGACTTATATTTTGAATTCTTGCAGGAGTTCTTGATATGTTGTTTGTTTCTGGTTGAGCAATATTGATAATTAATTTGGCCATTTTATGAGATGTTTTACTAATTATGTGACTGCTCTTTATGTGAGATCTTCTTGAATGCGTATTTCTGATCATGTCTGGTTATCTTGTTTGAAAAGGCACTTGTGCCACTGTTTGGGATTGCTTCTTTGAATTCATGAATCATGCTTGGATTGTCATAGCTTACTTGGTTATCAGTATATGTCATTGCTTGGGTTCCACTTGTCTCATTTCTTTTACTTATGTCTGTTTTATACTAACCTTTTATGCAGGGGCTGAGGTAAGTTATTTAAGGGTGTGGGTAATCATCCATATTCACCCTTACTCTTTCTTTCTCTCATCTTTTCTTTCCCTTAGGCTTAGGTTGTCGTCAAACCTCACTAACCGTAGGTCACCCATGCATGATAACATTAAGACTCTTAGTTCCCTTTTTATATTTTCCTTTGTGTCTTCTCTCTTCTCATCTTAAAACTTCTTGAAAACACTTAATAAGAATAAAGTGTATTGCGCACGAGCCTTAAGCGTGGGGAATGAGAAATGAGGGGCTTCCTCTCATCTTTCTAGAGTTCTTAGCGAGCGTCCTGTCTTGGGGCGATGCATTAATTATTCGCCCCTATGCCCTAGACTTTGGTGCAATGCAAGTTATGAACTAACTTAAGTCACTTCTGTCCTAAAAAATACAAACAAACTTCAAACCTTTTTGTCCTTCAGGATTGTCAAACTAAAGGCTATTTTCAAAAAGGGCACGTTACTTTCCGTCTGAGACGCAAACAGGCATCGACCCTAACTGCCGTACGTGAACTTAACGTCGCTCATAAATAACACAAAAAGAACTTGGTCCAAACTACGTTGGCTCTGAATTCCCCATTGCACAAAGGGGGTACGTAGGCCTAGGACGTTGACGTCCTACTGAGTCTGTCTTTTTCTTTCCCTTCCTCGTCTTAGTACAACCATGGATGATAGTATAACTCACCCTTAGAATAGACAACAAGCGTGGATCCCATCTTGTACGATGGACGCGTGGGGTGCTAGCACCTTCCCCTCGCGTAACCGACTCCCGAACCCAGGCTATGGTTGCGATGACCATTCCTTTCCCTCTTCCTCAGGTTTATGCGGTGTTCCCTTTCCCTCTCTTGGGATAAATTTACACGGCTGGCGACTCTGTTTTTCCGCGCCACTCTCGCGTTTGTACTTGGATGAAAATCCTGGGAGCGACAGCTGGCGACTCTGCTGGGGAATCTGGTTGACCTATGCTGGTTCATCCCTAAGCGAGTCAATCCTAGCGCTTGCTTGTCTTTGTTCTCTTTGGGTGTTTTTGTTTTTTGTTTTGCTTTATTTGTTGTATTTTATTTTTACAGCTTTTACTGCATTTGCATTTGCATTTCTATTACTATCATACTGGATACTGCTGTGTTGTGCTGGCTGTTTCTGTTTTGCAGGTTGGGTTGTTCCGAGAGATAAGCCCAATACCCAGGCTTGAGTATACCCTAGGACTAGAGTGGAAAGTAGTGGGACCTACGTGCCCGCTTGGTACGTTTGTGTGTTCACGAAATTCACAACCAGACGAGGCTATCTTGGGACGCATTCTAACGTGTGTGTCTTGCGCATGTTAGGATGTCGATCTAGAGAGCTGTCGACTCTGGTGACCGATCATCGAGGACCTTAATGGAAACATCCCTCTTTAGTGGTGACAGTGGCAGACCACATCCTGTGGCAAACCCATTCGCACCCGAGGGCCCACTTTGGAACTCGCATAGGATGGCCCCTACCTTTTGAAGAGAATCAGTGGAGGCAGTCCTCGATTGACGATAGTACTGTACCCCGAGGGATGAATGTACTATTGTTTCTCGACCTCAGTGCCAGAAGCTGAGGACCTTCCATTTTGGAGAATCAGTTGAGGCCTCCTCGATTGATGATGATGCCAAACTAGAAATGGTGAACGTATCATCATTTCACGACCTGAGAGTCCGGGATACTGAACATCCTAGTACCCACACCTGAGAGGGGATGGGTGTTTGCAGGTTTGCAGGTAACCGAAACCTTCAACCTACCCGGTTTTTTCTGGATTTCTCATCAATGTTTGATTATCTGGGTTCCTGGTTATCTCAGTGGTTCGGTATTTTGGAATTCTGGTTTTTTGGGTTGTGGTTCTCGTTCAGTAAACAGCACAGCACATCCAGCAGTGTTGCCTTGATCCCATGTTTGCATGAGCATATCATTTTTCTTGCATTCTGACATGTTTGACATTTTTCAGGGCTTGCATCTTACTCTTGATTCCGGTTTTCTGAGGTTACCTTGGCATGGATGTCCAGAGAAAGAAGACTGTTGCCTATTCGTTCCCAGATCCAACCTTGATGTTGATTCACAAGATGATTAATATGGCTGGTCCCGGAGTTCGTACAGAGTTCAGTGGAGGGTATGGAAGACTTCTGAAGTTTGTCTACAATATCTCCAAGTATGAGAAGTTTGCCATTCACACACTTCTTCAGTTTTACGATCCGTCTTTGCGTTGGAGGAGTTCTCATTTATTTTGGGAATCCCATCAAGCATGACATAGTATTCTTTTCTGAAGAACACCCCGGGATAAAAGAAATGGCTATTGCTCTTCATATTGGTGAATCCGTTCTGAGCAGTAATATTGAGGAAAAACAAGGAGCTAAGGGTTTCTTATTGAAGTTCTTGTTTGATCAAGCTTGCATACATGTTAAAGAGAAGAATTGGACTGCTTTCCAAGCTATTCTGGCTATGTGCATCTATGGGATTGTCATGTTTCCCAATGTTCCTGACCTGGTGGATATGCATACTGTCAGAATCTTTATTTCAAAGAATCCTATACCTACCTTTCTAGGTGATGTGTATCACTCAGTCCACTACAAGAATGAAAATAGGCGGGGAAAAACAGTGAGTTGCTGTGCACCACTCTTATCTACTTGGTTTTTGAGTCATCTCCCCGAAGCTGGCGCTTTCGTTGATACGAGAGATTCTCTGAAGTGGTCGAAGAGGTTAATGGGCTTGACTGCTGACAACATTGTTTGGTTCAATCATGACTTGCTAGGAATGGAGATTATTTGCAAGTGCAGAGAGTTCCCTAATGTACCCTTGATAGGGAGAAGAGGTGGAATTAACTATAATCCTTCCCTTGTTATCAGGCAGTTTGGTTATCCTTTGAGAGGTCCACCTGAAGAGCGAGATATCAGAGAGTCCTTATTCTTCAATGGTGTTGAGGATCAAAAGATGATAAGGAATATTGTGAATGCTTGGAAACAGGTGACCAAGAAGGGTAAAACTTCATTCGGGAAATGTAATAACCGAGCTTTTCCTTCCTATGAAAAGTGGATTAAGAAAAGAGCAGAAGAGGAGCTTCTTCCCTTCCCGGTAGAACCACCATCTTACCCCTTACTGATTGAGCCTCCTACCACAGTTGAGATATAGAAGTTTAACAAGTTGTGGGCTGAAAAGGAAAAGCTGCGAGAAGAAAACAGTGAGCTAAAAAGAGAGATTTATCAGTTGAAACATGAGCGGGGTGAAGTTGTTCATACCACCAAGTTGAAGACAGAGCTTCTCGCTAAGGCAGAAAAAGAGCTAGCTGACATGGTCACATCCAGAAAAAGGATGAAAGAAGCTTTGGACGGTATCAGTAAGGTTCTCGAGTCTAAGAAGGAAGAGTTGGACAAGGCTTTGTTAAAAATTCACAGGTTCAATGCTCACCGAGAAACTGCAATGGCTGAGAATAAGCAAAAAGAAGACGGTTATCTAGCTCAGATTGATCAATTGAAGTCGCAGCTCAAGAAGAAAGACGCTGAGATCCTATCAGGGGTATTCCAGAGACAAGCAGTCGAGGGTCGACTCAATGAAGCCATAGCCTCCATAGAGGAACTGAAGGTCCAAGCTGAAGTGAAGAGACCTAGACATGAAGGCCCTAGCATGGATGGTGTTTCTGGAGAAGACGTTTGGGAGTTGCATTGCCGATACTTGGAAGGGATCATGCATAGGAGAGACGTTCTCATTCAAGAGCTAATTTAGAGACCGAAGCATCCCGACACCAAAAAGCTGTTCAAGGAAATTCAAGACTGGAGCAGAAAGCATAATGGATGGGGGGATTGACACTTGTGGACTTTGATTACATGCCATAGTTTTCTATTTTCTTTCATCATTCGGACCACCGCCAGACTTGTTGGTTGGGATCTATGATTATTGTGTTCAGACTTGTTATCTTGGATTTGTGATTGTTGACATTTGGTTTTCCTCTGGTTTTCTTAATATATGAGCAGAAGTTCCGATCTATATTGTTGTTAAACTGGAATCAAGGGGTGGATCGCCCTGCGGATATTCAAACATGTTCATTTGCATTTGCATATTCATAATCATTTTGCATAATCATTGTGCATAATAGGTGTTTATCTCCGGTATTCTTATCTTATATCAGAATTGCAGGCTTAACTCCTCAGGCCATTCAAGAGTTTGATCATGGAGCAAGTTCAAGCTGAGTTGAGGGAAATGCGAGGCTAGATGGGGCCGCTTATGGGGAATATGTAAACTCTCATGCAAGACCAGAAGATGCTGAGGGAGGAGGTCAATCAGATGAAGACTCAGATGGGTTTGGCCATGGAAATTTTGAATAGGGTGTTGAAGAAGGAAGACAGTCATGTGCCCGCTTCCACAACAGAGATCCTTACTCCTCCCGTCTCTGTGAAATCTGATTTAAATCGTGGGTTACCTCGTGAATCTCTTCCACAAGCGGAAGTTCCAGAACCTTCCCAACAGCAGCTAGGCCTTGGCTCCCAAGAGAAGCCCAGGGGAAAAAAGTGTACACAGGGACAGAAGAAGTCTGAAAGAGTTTTTCATCCGCTCCCTATGTCATATTCTCAACTATTACAGCATCTCCTTCAGTGGCAACTGGTACAGAAAAGGACTTTGGCTCCTCTCACTGGTAATCCTTCACCAGGCTATGATGCCAGAGCCCATTGTGATTTCCATTCTGGAGCACCAGGGCATACTGTGGAGAAATGTAGGGCCTTTCAGCACCAAGTCCAGGATTTGATTGATGCAGTGGCAATTGAGTTCACGTCGGACGACGTGAATATACAAGGTGATTTTACCCCAATTGTTGCAAAAGAAGTGGAGGCTCCTCCCCTCTTTGCAGGATCCACCTCATGTCATGGACTTTCTCCACAACCTTTTGCTGTAGAAGCTCTACGTCAGCAACCTTTGTTTGTGCCTCCGCCAAATGTGGAAAGGAAAGTGCTTTCGCAGGTGAGGCGCCCAAATCAGCACCGACAGCAGAATTATCAACAACAAGGGCAACCGAGACCAAGAAGGCCCAAGAGGGTATTTGATCCTATTCATATCCCTTATAGTCAGTTGTTTGCTCGTCTGCTCAAGAACTCTCTGATTCAAACGAAGAGTACCACGCCGGTACCGTACCCTATTCCTCCAGATTATGACATGACTGCTAGGTGCGAGTTCCACTCGGGAACGTTTGGGCACACAATTGATGAATGTAATGTATTCAAGCACAAGGTGCAAGACCTGGTAGACTCAGAGATCATTGTATTCACTGAAGATGATATGTACATCAATGGAAGCCTCCTTTCTCAAATGAACACTCAGTCTGCAAGTATGTCCAGACAGAATTAAGCTTCCTCAGCAATGGCAATCTTCAGCTTCTTTACTGCATTTTCATTTGTAGTTTTTCATTTCTTGTTAAAGCATCGTATGCATGTAAGACTTGTTTGTTTTTTTATGATGATATTAATGCAATGAGTATGTTTTTCTTGAAGTAATCCATTCGTGTTCACTCTCAAATGTTTATATGCACTGCAATACCAATTTTCTTGTTTAGAACTCTTGAGGGAGGATGATGAGGCAAAAACGCAAAATATCTGGTTGTATGTTCAAGGATAGAACCCTGTTGAGGATGTACAGGCATTATTTCAAACCCCCAAAACACTGGAGAGATAAGGAGATAAACCTTCGTTAACCCCTTTGAGCCTTGGAGTAGGAGCTTCTTTCGTACGAAAAAACCCGCATACTTAACCCAGGGGCAGGGTAGGCGTCAGTTAGTTTGACCAAGCGTTCAAAATTCAAGGAGAGTGTGCATCCGAGGAACCATTACCTTCTATCCCACCGTCAAGAGGTCAAGAGACTTGAAACCATAATGGTTATCCATCAACAACCAAGGAGTGAGGCAGTCACAACCCTTTCAAGCAAGTAAGATAACCAGTGTCACACGCTTTGTTCAAAAGGGGGAATAAAAAAGGAAAAGCTCGCTTAGTCGAAACTTGGAAACAAGCGACTTAGGCAAAAGTTAGGGCATCCCACTGGACTTCAAAATTGAAAATACTCAAAAGAGTCAGTCCAGGCAAAATTAGGGATCGAAAAAGCAAAAGAAAGAAAAAGCGAAAAGCGTCACAAAAGAAAATCCCCGATAAGAAAAAATTCGTGTGATTACAGACACGGAAGATAAAAAGGGATGACTGTCACTCCAAAATCTCCTTAGGTGTCAAACCATTAGTTGCATGGGTCCCTTAAAGATCGTAAACCTCTTGAGGGATGAGCGTTTGTGTCAGATTGACTGAACATGAGACGGGAGAACATCACGAAGAGTGGGTGGGCACCGATAAATTTTGAGCCATAAATTCTTTTTCTGAAACCGTGAACCAGACCATGTTTCAACCCTTAAAAGTCCTAATTGAAACAGGGTTTATTCCGAAGCGTACTTCAACAGGGTAGCGTTCCTGACTCCTACGAGTTGTGCTAATAAGATTTGTTGGTATTGCATGTGCGCATTATTTTGCCATTCAAAAATCAAGGTCGCATCCCAGCTAGTGATTCGTTCACGAGGCTTGGCGACGCATTTTCAATAAAACTTCAAGTGTTGCATTAGAATTATCATTCTTATAATAAACTTGTTCTGCTTGCCTACACGTGCATCAAGGAAGCTTACACAGTGAACGTCAGTCAAGAAGCTTGATCCTGCCAAGTTGGGATGCTTGGAAATTCTGAAGGATAATCATATCAAAAAGCAGGCTGCCAAGAGACTCAGTGTAGAGTGGGCTCTCCCCAGTAAGTCGTGTTAAGATGTAGCCAATCTGGGGCAGTCATGTTGAGAAGATTCCTTCAAATGTTCAGTTAAGCTGGGGCATTCATTCTAAGATCAGGGGCAAAGTCACTTCAAAGCTCATATTGGGGCAGGCCACCTCTAGAGTGTGGGAGATTGTCCACTCCTGAAAATGGTTAATTGAAAACACCTCCTCAAGGTTCAAGATACTAAAGCAGAGTATTTTCAAGTCATTACAATCCCTTTCAAGGTAATGTACTTCATGGATTATGAAGACTGGGGCAGTTATGTCGAGATATGATAAATCTCTCCAAGAGTTTGAAGACCCTGGGGCAGTGCGAACGTCCGATCTTCTATAAAATCCTCTTGAGATGGTTTCTTCCATTAGACCTGGTGGTCTGGGGCAAGTGAAGAGTTCAAAGAGCCGCTTATGACTATAAAGACAAGTCAGGTTGCAGGGCAACAACATTGTACTCCCCCAGCAGTTTGCTTTCCCCAGCATTGAGATTGTACTTTCCTCAGCAGAGCAGACCTTCCCCAGCAGGAGACTTGGGAAGTATTTTCTCTGGATCAAGACGTTATTTCCCCACAGAATCAGGGTGTTCATCTTCCCCATCCAGTCAGGAAGCGTGCTTTCGCCGACAATGTCATATTCTAATCCCCAGCAAGGTGGGAGTAAGGTCATTCTCCCCATCAGCAGGTTAAGATCAGCAGTATCCCCAAGCAGGATGGTATTATGGACAGTTTTCCCCAAGCAGGATGGTATTATGAGCTGGTATCCCCCAGCAGGTTCTGAGCCCAATTGGTTATTGGCAATCCTCAGTAATAGACTTTCGGTTCCGTTATTGGCATTCATTCTCAACTCCCCCAGCAGAGGAGGAATCTCAGGATCTATGTCACTTTCAGTATAGGTCATGTGTAATCCCCGGTGGTGTGGATGTTCTTTTGGAATTTCATCCCCAGCAGAAGTTATTGATTCAAAGAGTCAGTCAGTGTGATCCTTCTCAGCAGAGTTCTTGGATTCAGAAGACAATTTATTTTTGTCATCCCCAGCTGAATTGGTCTGTTCTCTCCAGCATTTATTTTGCTGGAGGGACCCTTTTTGCATATCATAAGCATTCGCATTGCATCCTCAAGCGCGTAGCATTTCTATTTTGTATGGAGCATTACGCCAAAATTCAAACATTTGCATTTGAAGCATAAGCCAGGTTTGATACTTTCCTTGCCAGTTCTCTTTCCCAGCAGAGATGGCATAACTCAGGAGATTTTGGAGGGATGCGTTCCTCATATTTGTGCTCCCCGGCAGAGTCTTTTATTTAGACTTCTCCTTTCCCTAACAGAGTCATCTTATATGTGGATCGTGAGTCCGTTAGAAGTTTGCCTTGGTTTGGCCTTCTCTTTTGTGAAATCCCGTTCTCACCTGATAGTCAGTTCTTGCTTGACATATTTTGCTGGCCAGTTTCCCTTTATCAGCAGGGATGGCATTTATGTTGCTAGTTCTCTTTATCAGCAGGGATAGCAATCTTTTGAAGACTTTCTTTCGTCAGTTCCCTTTACCAGCAGGGATGGCATTTGTTTTGCAAGTTCTCTTTCTCAGCAGAGATAACAATCTTTTGGATATTTTCTTTCGTCAGTTCCCTTTATCAGCAGGGATGGCATTTGTTTTGCTAGTTCTCTTTATCAGCAGAGATAATAATCTTTTGGATATTTTCTTCGTCAGTTCCCTTTATCAGCAGGGATGGCATTTGTTTTGCTAGTTCTCTTTATCAGCAGAGATAGCAATCTTTTGGATATTTTATTTCGTCAGTTCCCTTTATCAGCAGGGATGACATTTGTTTTGCTAGTTCTCTTTATCAGCAGAGATATCAATCTTTTGGATGTTTTCTTTCGTCAGTTCCCTTTATTAGCAGGGATGGCATTTGTTTTGCTAGTTCTCTTTATCAGTAGAGATAGCAATCCTTTGGATATTCTCTTTCGTCAGCTCCCTTTATCAGTAGGGATGGCATTTGTTTTGCTAGTTCTCTTTATCAGCAGAGATAGCAATCCTTTGGATATTTTCTTATGTCAGTTCCCTTTATCAGCAGGGATGGCATTTATATTACTAGTTCTCTTTATCAGCAGAGATAGCAATCTTTTGGATATTTTCTTCCGTCAGTTCCCTTTATCAGCAGGGATGTCATTTGTTTTGCTAGTTCTCTTTATCAGCAGAGATATCAATCTTTTGGATATTTTCTTTCGTCAGTTCCCTTTATTAGCAGGGATGTCATTTGTTTTGCTAGTTCTCTTTATCAGCAGAGATAGCAATCTTTTGGATATTTTCTTCCGTCAGTTCCCTTTATCAGCAGGGATGGCATTTATATTGCTAGTTCTCTTTATCAGCAGAGATAGCTATCTTTTGGATATTTTCTTTCGTCAGTTCCCTTTATCAGCAGGGATGACATTTATTTTGCTAGTTCTCTTTATCAGCAGAGATAACAATCTTTTGAAGATTTTCTTCGTCAGTTCCCTTTATCAGCAGGGATGGCATTCGTTTTGCTAGGTCTCTTTATCAGCAGAGATAGCAATCCTTTGAAGATTTTCTTTCGTCAGTTCCCTTTATCAGCAGGGATGGCATTTATTTTGCTAGTTCTCTTTATCAGTAGAGATAGCAATCCTTTGAATATTTTCTTCGTCAGTTCCCTTTATCAGCAGGGATGGCATTCGTTTTGCTAGGTCTCTTTATCAGCAGAGATAGCAATCCTTTGAAGATTTTCTTTTGTCAGTTCCCTTTATCAGCAGGGATGGCATTTATGTTGCTAGTTCTCTTTATCAGCAGAGATAGCAATCTTTTGGATATTTTCTTTCGTCAGCTCCCTTTATCAGCAGGGATGGCATTTATGTTGCTAGTTCTCTTTATCAGCAGAGATAGCAATATTTTAAAAATTTATTTTGTCAGTTCTCTTTATCAGCAGAGATGACATAACCTGCGAGAGTTTGTTTCACTTTATACCCAGCATAGCTAGCACTCGTCCGTGTTGTGACAGTACAACACTTATGGCTGATTCTCCAGTGGAATTGTCCCTCCTTTGAGGATTGCAAATTTCTGGGTTCTTTGGTATTCAATCTCCGTGCATCCCGAATGTCTGAGAGCCATCGCTATCATATCTTCAGGACCAAGTTGATTGAATAGGGGCAGCTGTTGCACCCCAAAATTTGCCCTCCTTACTTTATTACTAACTGGCTTATGTTTCATATCATTTTGCATTATCATGTGTGCATATCATTGGTTCTTAGCATGGGTTCAAGGTGCCTGAGGCAAGTTCAAGAGGAGAAGATGTTCTTCAAAGGGTCAAGCAAGAGAGTTCAAGTGGATCACTTTCTCCTAACCAGTGCAGAAACTAGGGTTTTGAGAATCTTGGGTTTATTGCTCCAATGGGCAAGCTTCTTGGGTTTTTATCATCACCAGATGGCATATCTTATCTTTGTTGGAAAGGATACACATCATATTTAGAGGAATTTGGATTTGGAGACTGTGCTATTTCCTCCTAGACTGAGGGTACCTAAATTAGGGTTTGCTATAAAGTCAGTTTATTTCTGATTTCTTGGGAAAGGCTTGATTCCATGGTATTCCTTGGGTCCCTAAGCATCAAGGAATCGAAGATTGTCCATCAGTTTGGTTCAGGAGAAGTTCAATTGGCCAATGGATTGGGAATCAGGTGAATTGGGTAAAAGTCAATAGTGAGAGGGGAAGTCAACTGTGAAATTTTGAGGTTCTCTTCAAGGTTTTCAAGGTCTCACATCCTCATATAGTCTCCAAGAGTCAAGTTTCATATCATTCATCAAGAATCAAGGGTTGGTACAAAAGTTACTAAATATGGAAATGACCTATAATTTGAAAGTTTCCTTTTTGGGCAAGTTCCTGCACTATATTCAACTTGACTTTTCATCATAAAAGAAGCTTCAAATGAATTTTCCTCCAACATGAAAGTTGAAGATATTTTTCTCCTCTTTCCAACAAGTACTAGTGGGTCTCCATATCATTTGTGAAACTCAAGTTATGACCAAGAGAAGGCAAAGTGGTTTTTAGGGTTCCATTTTCACAACTTTTGCATTTTGGGACATGGTGACCTATAATTAATTCCATTGCTTCATGTCACATGCTAACATCAAAGGACACTCCTAAAGGATCATTTTAGGCCTTTGAATCAAGTGAATCCATGGTGTATTTATCACTTATTCTCCATTATTCAAAATTGCCAAGTCATTGAAAATTCATGAACCAATATATCTCAAGGCCCAAATCAAATTCAGGTGTGATTAGCAATTGAAACTTAAGTGATCCATCATGAAATATTTGGATATTCATGCATGGAGGAGGGTGTATCTCACATAATGCAATTTTCCAAAATCATCCAAAACTCTCTAACAAAAGAATTACCAAGGCCTAATTGATCATCAGTGGGTTAACCTAATCTATTTAAGCCAATTCTTGCACTGGTTAGGGGAAGAACACGTGATATTTGGAGGAGAAGAAAGCTTGAACCCTAAAATTTTTTCTCATTGTATCTATCAATCCATTAGGTCTTTTCAAGAAATTCTTTCACCATCAGAACCCTTAGGATCCCTAGAGCACGAATCAATCCTCATTCGCAGCTAAAAGCAAGGATATAGGAGGCGTGATCTCAGGTTGGTGGGTTTTTTCATGATCATAGAACTCTATTTTTAAATATGCATATTGATGTGTGATGTCCACTGGTTATTCTGATGTATTTTGTTTTGCATTTAGACGCGTATATTGGTTGTATGGTGAGCTTAAAGTTTTGAACCCTAACGTTATTTCCTTCGTTTTTCATTATATGTTTATTATTTGTGATTTTGAGTTGCATATTTGAGATCATGGTTGAATTCTGGTTCGAATGGTGTAAGAGTCGTGGATTTCTGGGTTTGTTTTGGTGAGAGCTCTGTTCAGTGCCGCCGGAGAAGACGACCGGAGCTAGGACTCCGGCGTCTGGCAAGGTTTCAGGCGAGCTAGGGTTTGGAGGTGGAAGAGATAATCCTGGCCGTCCATTGGTTTGATCGCACGGTCGTCACATTGCCACGTTTTAATTTTTTTGTTTTTATTTTATTAGTTGCGTGTGTGATATAACATGGTAATTATTGTGTACCCTAAATCTAAACCACACATCATGTATTATTTTTTATTGTTTGACTTAATATGAAGCATTGATATGATCAGACGGCTAATAATTTGACAGCGAATTAAAAAAGCACGTGCCTGGCACATGGGGTGAGTATTGTATGCTGACTGTTTTGGTGTGCGTGTGTGCATGAGCTTATGGTATGCTTTGTGATCTTGAACGTCCATCTTGCATAATAATCGGTTTGGTTGACTGATTAAGGCGCGTGAGATCAATCCAAAGGTAAGCATGCAGTCAACTGGGTTGACTGAGCCCACGTGTGCCCTTTTTTATTTTATTTTCTTTCTGTTGGACTCAATGTCTGGGCCTTATTATTCGCACCCCCACCCTTTAGCCCATTAACAATTCCAACACATTTTTCTTACTCATTGCACCCCCCATGCGCATTTCATTATTTTTATTTTAATTATTATTTGCATTTCATTTTTAATTTTTAAAAATGGTTTCTTGCATTAAAAAAATCCCAGAAAATTCATGCATACTTTTTATAATTTTATAAAGTTTTCACAAATTTTATTTTATTATTTTATTTTATTTTTAGCATCTGAAATAAATATTGGTTTATTTTCTTTTTGAATTAGTCATATCATGCATACCTTTAACTTGTTTATTTTATTTCTCTGCATCCATAAAACATTTTCAATCCATTCTTTTTGCATTTGTTAGATAACATTCTGAAATGCATTAAGATATTTTTCTCTCATTTTTAAAATCATTTCATATTGCATTTTATTCCTCCCTTTTTGCATATTGAACCATATTTCTCATCTGAGTTTGCACAATTGTTTGAGTGACTTATATTTTGAATTCTTGCAGGAGTTCTTGATATGTTGTTTGTTTCTGGTTGAGCAATATTGATAATTAATTTGGCAATTTTATGAGATGTTTTACTAATTATGTGACTGCTCTTTATGTGAGATCTTCTTGTATGCGTATTTCTGATCATGTCTGGTTATCTTGTTTGAAAAGGCACTTGTGCCACTATTTGGGATTGCTTCCTTGAATTCATGAATCATGCTTGGATTGTCATAGCTTACTTGGTTATCAATATATGTCATTGCTTGGGTTCCACTTGTCTCATTTCTTTTACTTATGTCTGTTTTGTACTAACCTTTTATGCAGGGGCTGAGGTAAGTTATTTAAGGGTGTGGGTAATCATCCATATTCACCCTTACTCTTTCTTTCTCTCATCTTTTCTTTCCCTTAGGCTTAGGTTTTCGTCAAACCTCACTAACCGTAGGTCACCCATGCATGATAACATTAAGACTCTTAGTTCCCCTTTTAGAGTTTCCTTTGTGTCTTCTCTCTTCTCATCTTAAAACTTCTTGAAAACACTTAATAAGAATAAAGTGTATTGCGCACGAGCCTTAAGCGTGGGGAATGAGAAATGAGGGGCTTCCTCTCATCTTTCTAGAGTGCTTAGCGAGCGTCCTGTCTTGGGGCGATGCCTTAAGTATTCGCCCCTATGCCCTAGACTTTGGTACAATGCAAGTTATGAACTAACTTAAGTCACTTCTGTCCTAAAAAATACAAACAAACTTCAAACCTTTTTGTCCTTCGGGATTGTCAAACTAAAGGCTATTTTCAAAAAGGGCACGTTACTTTCCGTCTGAGACGCAAACAGACATCGACCTTAACTGCCGAACGCGAACTTAACGTCGCTCATAAAAAACACAAAAAGAACTTGGTCTGAACTACGTTGGCTTTGAATTCCCCATTGCACAAAGGGGGTATGTAGGCCTAGGACGTTGACGTCCTACTGAGTTTGTCTTTGTCTTTCCCTTCCCCGTCTTAGTACAGCCATGGATGATAGGATAACTCACCCTTAGAATAGACAACAAGCGTGGATCCCATCAAGTACGATGGACGCGTGGGGTGCTAGCACCTTCCCCTCGCGTAACCGACTCCCGAACCCAGGCTATGGTTGCGATGACCATTCCTTTCCCTCTTCCTCAGGTTTATGCAGTGTTCCCTTTCCCTCTCTTGGGATAAATTTACACGGCTGACGACTCTATTTTTCCGCACCATTCTCGCGTTTGTACCTGGATGAAAATCCTGGGAGCGACATAAGGCCCTGCTGAAGTGCGAGACTCCTGTGGATGCTGAGAGATTGCTTGGTAGTTTTAGTTATTTAGACTTTGTTCGTGTTGTTTCTTTTCCTCGTATCTAACATGTTTGTGTTTTGTTTGTGCAGGTGAGATGCCTCAGGCTCATGATCGGGTAGTAAGGAACGCTTTGGCGAGGAATAAGGTCGGGGCGGCTCCTCCGAAATCTCGATTTACTGGTGCCCGTGTTCCTCCTCCGGCGCAATCTACTGCGGGGACCTCCACTTTTCCTACTCCTGCTCCTCGGGGATCTCCCCTGCATTTAGCTGGGCGTCCCAAGCGGCCGAGGGTAACTGAGGCTGTGGACCTTACTCGGGTGGCGGAGAAAGGGAAGTACGAGCTCCCTCCCTGCATCTTTGATAGGAGGTTCTTTGAGGGCAATTCTCTGGTCGTTCCTCGGGCGGAATCTCTTTGCTTGGAAGGCATGGATCGCCCGAGCAAGAGGGCGTTGGTGGCCCAAGACGCTTCAGCCTTAGTCCGGATGCTAGAGATGGCGGCAATTTATGCTGAAGGGGACTCGGCAACTGATTCTGAACTAACAGCTGCCCGTGCTTCTGTGGCATCCCTCAAGGAGGAAGTCAAGGGTGCCGGCGAGCTCGGAAGAAGGCGGAAGAGGAAGCGGCCAGGCTAAAGTAGGAGAACTCCAAGTTGAAGGCGGAGAAGAAAGCTGCTGAGGAGCTGATCGGGGAGCTGAGGGCGGCCAATGCCCCGGGTGCCGATGAGCCGGACGATTTGAAAGTTCTGAAGACTAGGTCCGAGCTGGTTGTCCGCATCCTGCTGGCTGAAGACGATGGCATCGCCGTGGCAGAGGAGTCTTTTAGAAACGCTGTGGCCCAGCTGCGCGTGGTGAACCCTGGGTTTGAAATCTCTGCTGAGGGCACTCACTATCTTACGCGTGTTGAGGACGGTCGTATCGTCTTGCCCGACGGTCTCCTTGTCGTTCCCCCCGAGGATCAGCCCGCAGAAGAGCAGGGACCCGAGCATGCTGATGAATGAGGACTTTGTTATTTTCTAATGTTGTTGTAGTATGTCCGGCCTGCGTGCCGTTGGACCGTTGTAATTTATTTTCTTTTCGAGGGGGCTTGGCCCCCGTTTGATGTAATTAAGTACAATAGTGGCCCTTGCGGTCACCCATTATTTTAACTTATCATATTTCTGGCTTTGCATGATTTTACTTGCGTTTATTTTTGCTAAGTGTTGTTTGCATGCTCGCTGTAAATGTATGTCTGCTCGTGATTGAGAGCTTTTGACTTGTGCGAATATTTTTGGGGGATTGCTCGTTGTAGATGTGTTTGACAGTGTGGGGAACTGGTCGAACGGCCGGGGAATATCCTGGCCGGGAAGCGGAGCTCAGGTCGCGTTTGAGGCTTGAGTTCGTAGCGTGAACGTCCCATCGCGAGCTGGGGTTCTGCCAATCATGGTACTTTGAAGACGGCGATGCTCGATCGAGGACCGCTGTCGAGCAATTACCTAGCTCGTTACTGAGCGGGGTTATGCTTTAATCGTATGCGACGCTTGTACTTAGACACGCATAGTGGTCGGTAGCTGACGTTCGTCGTTGCGACGTGTCGAACCGAGGATTTAGCTGTAGTATTGTTTTAGCTTTTCAGCGTTCCATGGTCGAGCAAGTTCTTCCCTAGTGAGATGTTCTAGGTAGTAGGCCCCATTTTCTGTTTTTGCTCGGACGCGATAAGGGCCCTTCCCAGTTGGCTGCTAGCTTACCTTCGCGAGAGTCTTTGTGGTTTCTCCTCAGAACAAGGCTTCCTACGTCGAACTCTCGCCGTATCACCTTGGCGTTGTGCCTGATGGTAATTTTTTGTTTTAGCGAGGCTTCGCGGAGGGCTGCCCCGGCCCTGATTTCCTCGACGAGGTCGAGCTTTTCTCTTAAAGATTCGTTGTTCATCTCCTCGTCTAGGGGTGACTCTGTCCGCCTAGAGGGCACGTGAACTTCGACGGGAATTACGACCTCGGTTCCGTATGACGGAAGGGTGTTTCCCCGGTCGTTGAGTGTGGAGTTGTACGGTATGGCCAGAGTACACTGTGCAGTTCCTCGGCTCATGCCTTCTTCGTTTCGTCTAGCCTTCGCTTGAGGCTTCGAAGGATGACTCGGTTGGCTGCCTCAGCCTGCCCGTTTGTTTGGGGGTGCTCGACGGATGCGAAGTGTTGCTTCGTGCCCAGTTGGGCGACGAAGTCCTGAAACTTCCTGTCCGTGAACTGCGTCCTGTTGTCCGTTACTATCGCTTGGGGGATACCGAAACATGCAAGGATGTTTCATTTGTAGAAATGCAGGATGTTGAGGGTAGTTATTTTGGCTAGAGCTTCTGTTTATATCCATTTTGTGAAATAATCTACGCCCACTATGAGGTACTTGTTCTGACTTGATCCTACCACGAAGGGTCCTAGGATGTCTAGGCCCCGCCAGGTGAATGGCCACGGGGAGGACATAGCCTTGAGCTCGTTAGGAGGAGCCAGGTGCATGTCCTCGTGCCGTTGGTATTTGTCGCATTTCTTCACGTGTTCTTTCCCGTCGTTTTGCATGGTAGGCCAGTAGTACCCTGCTCGGAGGGCCTTGCGTGCAAGGGACCTTTCTCTGAGATGTTGGGCGTTGATTCCCTCGTGGATTTCGCGCAGGATGTGTGCGACCATTTCCTCCTCGACACATTTGAGCAGTGGAATGGAGAATCCCCGCCTGTAAAGTTTACCTCCAACCAAGACATACGAGCAGGCTCTTCGCCGGATCGTGCCGGTCTCCTTTGCGTCAGAAGGGAGTTCATCTTTAGCGAGATAGTTGTAGACTGGGGTCATCCAGCAGTTGTTGTCGCCGATTACCTGCACGTTGAGTGTCGGGGAGTCCTTCTCGATGCTGGGTCGAGGAAGCACTTCCTGTATGACGGATTTGTTTCCGCCTTTCTTCTTCGTGCTAGCCAGTTTAGATAGCACGTCTGCTCGTACGTTATGTTCGCGGGGAACGTGTTTCACTTCCACTGTCGTGAATTTCGCCATTTCCTTTTTCACCAGGGCCAAGTATTCGGTCAGGTTGTCATTTTTGGCTTGGTATTCACCCCAGACCTGGAGGGTTACGAGTTGCGAATCTGTGCAAATGACGACCTCTTGCGCGCCCAGGTCCTCGGCAAGGCGTAGCCCAGCGAGGAAGGCTTCGTATTCTTCCTGGTTATTAGAGGTTGGGAAGGACAGTGTGAGTGATACCTTGACGATAATTCCTTCGTCGTTTTCCAGTATGATGCCCGCGCCGCTTTCTGCCGAGCTTGAAGCACCGTCGACGAAGATGGTGCACTTACGTTCCTCGCTCGCGGGGGAGTCTACGGATGTCATCTCCGCGACGAAATCAGCCAGAGCTTGGGCCTTAAGGGATTTTCTGCCTTCGTACTAGATGTCGAATTCGGACAGTTCTAGCGACCATTTAAGCATTCGTCCGGTCATATCTGGTCGTCCGAGCAGCTGCTTTATGGGTTGATCTGTTCGAACCACGATCGTGTGAGCCAAGAAGTAGTTTCTTAATCTTATGGATGCGTTGATGAGGGCCAACACTACTTTCTCTATCTGCTGGTATCATAACTCTGGCCCTTGCAGTGCTTTACTCGTGAAGTATATGGGCTTCTGCCCGTCAGGTGTCTCGCAGATGAGGGCGGCACTCACTGATTCGGCTGCTACGGCCAGGTATAGGTACAACGTTTCGCCATTATCCAGACGAGAGAGGACCGGTGGCTCTGAGAGCACTCGTTTCAGATGGAGAAGGGCCTTGTCGCACTCCTCGGTCCATTCGAACGCAGCCTCTTTGTGGAGGAGCTTGAAGAATGGCAGGGCGTGCTGGGCAGACTTGGCCACGAAACGAGATAGTGATGCGAGCATCCCGTTGAGGGACTGGATGGATTTTTTGGACTTGGGCATAGGAAAATCGGAGAATGCCCGACATTTGTCGGGGTTGGCCTCGATTCCTCGTTCTGTCAAGTAGAAACCGAGGAACTTGCCTGCTCGGACGCCGAACGTGCACTTCTCTGGATTGAAACGCATTTTGTATTTTTTGGCCTGTTCGAAGACCTTTCGTAAATGGGCAGTGTGATCGGTTTCCTCGTGAGACTTTACGATCATGTCGTCCATGTATACTTCGAGCATGTCGCCTATTTCTCCCTGAAATACTTTATTCATCATTCGTTGGTATGTTGCTCCGACGTTCTTCAGGCCGAAGGGCATTATGTTGTAGTAATAGTTGCCCGATTCGGTCATGAAGGCCGTATATTTTTTGTCGAACATTGCCATTGGGATTTGATTATAGCCCGAGTAGGCGTCCATGAACGATAAAAGTTTAAAACCAGTGGAATTATCAATAAGTTTATCGATATTAGGGAGGGGGTAGGCATCCTTCGGGCATGCCTTATTGCGATCAGTATAATCAATGCACATGCGCCATTTTCCATTAGATTTTTTAACCAATACAACGTTGGACAGCCAAGTGGTGTACTTGGCTTTCGAAATAAATTTGGCCTCGAGGAGGTCCTTTACAGCTTTTTCAGCAGCCTCCGTTTTTTCCGGAGACTGGTTTCTCCTACGTTGTGCTACGACCTTGATGGCCGGGTCAATAGCCAGCTGGTGACAGGCGATGGATGGATCCAAACCGAGCATCTCCGCGGCGCTCCATGCGAAGAGGTCGGTATTCTCTCTAAGGCATGCTTTGAGCTGCATCCTCGCGATGTTGGGCAGGTCAGCTCTGATCTTCACTCCCCGTTGGGGGTCTTCGCCAAACAGAACCATCTCGAAGTTGCCATCTGGGATTGGGCACATCAGATGGGAGTTACTGCTGGACGACGTGGACGGGCTGGCTGAAGCTGCTTGTTCCTTAGGTTGGTCCTCGGGGAAGCGACTGTCGAGGTCGATAGAGTCGACCTAGGGCAGGGGCTTGGCCTCCTCGGAGCTGCTTGGCAGTGCTGGCTTGCTCGACGTCTTTGGCTTGGGCGCTATGGCATTGAGTCCCTTTGTAATTGCTTCGAAACACCGTCGGGCAGCTTCTATATCACCGTGGAGGGTGGCGACCTTCCCTTTTGAAGTGTAATACTTTATCTTCAGGTGGACGGTTGAAGGCACTGCTACCAACTCGGCCAGAGTTGGTCTTCCGAAAATGCATTGGTAAAGCGATGGGCAGTCGATCACCAGGAATTGCACCTTGATGGATCTGGCCGTCTCAGCCGCGCCGAAAGTCACGATCAGCTCGACGTATCCCCACGGCTTGGTTAAGGACCCGTTGAATCCCTGCAAATCGGACCCTACGTAGGGGGTAAGGTGCGATTCGTCCAGATGAAGCGTTGAGAACAACTGGGAGTACATGATGTCGACTGAGCTGCCCTGGTCGACTAAGATTCGGCGAACGTCAAAGTTTGCCATTTGGGCTCTGACGAGCAGTGGAATGCTTGAATTCGGGGAGCCGCCGAGGAGTTCCTCTCTGTAGAAAGAGATGGGGATGGAACCCTTTTGGGCCTGATTAAGCGTGGTCACTTTGTTGGAACTGGTGTTGATCAGGTGTTCGAACTTCCATTTCACGGAACACACAGTGACTTTGTTGAACCCCCCGCCAGAAATAACCATGGCGGAGGAAAATGTCTCCCACGGGCTGTGGGCCGCAAAATAAGCGGGGGCGTTGAGCCCGTCTGGGACGTGGAAGTCCTCTGGCCGCGATATGGACATGGCGACTTGTATATTAGCGTCTTCCGAGGAAGGTGCCTCTTCCTCGACCTTCTTGGACTCCTGGGCGTCCTGCCGAGGAGCGTCCTTCTTTTTGGCGAATTATTTCAGGTGCCCGTCCCTGATCAGTATCTCAATGGCATCCTTCAGATGGATGCAGTCCTCCGTAGTATGGCCATGACTTTTGTGGAAGCGACAATATTTTGACTTGTCCACGTTTGGTCTGTTTGGCAGCTGTTTGGGGAAACGGACCCTGGCTTGTTTGAACTCCGAATTGGCACATTCGGTCAGAATCTTTTCCCTGGAAATGGTCAGGGGAGTGTAGTCGTGGAAGTGCCCGGAGGGTCCCTTGCTATCGCGGGAGTCCCTTGGACAATCCTCGTGTCTTCGTTCACCTCGACGAGATGTCGAGGCTTCCTCTCCTTTGGCGGTTCGGGCGTTCTCCTGGCGGCGGGATGCTCAGACGTTGCTGACCGCAATCTTCTCCTCGTACTGGATATGAGATTGGGCTTTGAGGAGGAGAGCGTCTAAATTCCTCGGTGGGGTGAGGCCGATGGCTTTAGCGAAATCGGAGTCCGGGAGGACCCCTTGTTCGAGCAGGAACTTCTTCATTTTATCCGTCGTCGGGACCTGTACTGCTTCCTTGTTGAACCTCTCGATGTATGCCCTGAGAGGTTCGTCTTTCCTCTGAATTATGGCTCTGAGGGAGGCCTCAGTTTTGGGGTGGCGGCGAGATGCTGTGAAGTGCCGCGAGAACATCCTGCCGAGTTGTTTCCACGAGGTAATGGACTCCTCGGGAAGTTGTTTATATGATGTCATTGCTCCTTTTCGGAGCGTGGTCGGGAACAGCCTGCACTTGATGGTGCCCCGTACGCCGCGGTAGTCTAAGAGCGCATCGATATTCTCGATGTGCTCGTCTGGGTCAGTGGTCCCGTCGTACGTGCCAAGTGACGGGGGTTTCTCCAAGCCTTTTGGGAGACGGGTAGCCAGGATCTCTTGGGACAACGGGCCTCGAGGCTCGTCGTCGCTGCTAGTACTGGTGTATGATGGTGATCGGATGGGATACTCGCGTCGGCGGTTCCTTCGTGGGGAAGGTGAGCGGTTTCTTCGAGGAGAAGGTGAGTGCTTCCTTCGAGGAGAAGGTGAGCGTGCCCGTCCTTTGGATTTGATCGGAGGAGATTCCTCGTTCCTTCGAGTCCGTTTGCGGTCATGAGTGTGCTGGTCACGCGGGGAGATCTGGTCGTATTTTCGGGCCACGCGAGGGTCAGATTCCGGGCGCAGTCTTCGGTCGATTTCTCTCCGTGGCTGCGAGCTTCTTGATCGTCTCTGGTTCCTCCGTGTGGGAGGGGATCTTGGACAGTGAGACTCTTCCAGTGCCCTGATCCTTTCGTTTTGCTGCAGGATCAGGGTGTTAGTTTTGTTAAGTGCCTCCAGGAGAGCTGCCATAGCCAGGTCGGCGTTGGGCAGAACGAGAACGGGCTGGAGGTCAAGAGAAGGTTGATCATTGTTGCGATCAGCAGGGGTAGGAGAAGGAGAAGCAGTGGCTCCATCCATACGAAAACGGGAATCTCGGAGGAGAGATGGTTGGCCGTCAACGTCAGATTTGTTGACGGGGAGGATGGTTGATTGGAGAGCATCCTGGGTGCGATCTTGGGAGGCCATGATCGTGATGATGTCCGAGAATTGTTTTGATCTTCGGTTAAAGAAAGAAGGGGAGACCAAAGCTTCCCACAGATGGTGCCACTGATCGTGAAGGCTGGATCAGATCATGTAGAATCAGGCCACCAAGTGCGTCAGGGATGCTGGTCGTATAGAGAGGAGGGGGTGTACCTGCAAGGCACTCCGACGCTCAAGTGAGAAAGGGTCAGAGAAAAGGGACAAGTACAAAGTATGAATTCTTATGGTGAATCTTGGATACCTGACCCTCTCGAGCGAGAGGGTTTATATAGAGCCCCCAGTGCGTAGCCAATGGTCCTATTTTCGGGGCGAAATAACCGTTTTCCCCCAAAGAATAGGTAACTGCCCAAACTAGCCGTTATGTCGGGCAGGATGCCCGAAACTAGCAGTTATGTCGGGCATAAGCGTGGTTCCGGGCACCTGTCCTTTGCTGTTCGGGCAGCGAGGAAGCCGTGCATAACGGGCATCAATGCCGGGGAGGAACATTACATTCCTTGCCCGGTTAGAGGGGCAGAAAGGTCACTTTTGCCCCTCTATGGATTGGACTTAGGCAATTTGGGCGCTCTGGAGCAGAGGCGGATTGGGCCAATTCTGGCCATTGGTCCAGTCCAGAACAACTAGTATTTGCGTTTTATGTATTTGATTGGTGTGAATCGTGTGAATACTACTCCGTAGCATGTGATTTTCACTATTTAATTGTTGAATGTAATTCTCACCCCTCTTCTGTTGTTGTGTCTGTACTCCTTGGGGGAGTACAGATAACCAGGTACCTGAGTAGTGCTTGGAGCATGTGTTACTATTAATCTAGTTTTAGGAGTCACTCTGATAAGGAATACGGGAAGGATTGGGGATTCGTTATTCTTTATGTCATTTTTCCATTTGTTACATATCATGGTTTATTTTGTTTAATGATGTCGAACCACGACTTTTGTGGAGTTTGCTGTAATTATAGCCTTAGTGCTGAACTATTTGAATATTCCGATGTTTAATCAATTTAGTTTTATGAGGGAATAAGATATGAAGTGACTTGATACTTCATGAGATTTTATATTGATGTGGCATCCTACGTGTGTAACTCTGATTCTTCCGCAAACTATTTTCTTATTTTATTTATTAAATGAATGGGGAGAGTAGGGTGTTACAATTGGTATCAGAGCAGGTCGGTCCATCTAGTCAGTGTTGTAGTAGAGTCTGGCTATAGAGTGAATATAGTCATGTGTTTCTTTTAACTTGTATTTTTGGTGTTGGGCAGTATGAGTGATAGGAATGATGCTGCAATTGTTGTCGCGTTACAAGCTGTTGCGCAGGCGGTGCAATATACCAATTAGAATGCTAGGGACGTCGAGTTCCGTAATTTGGAGAAGTTCCGGAATAACAAGCTGCCTAAGTTTGAGGGTAGGTATGATTCAGATGTTACGCGGAAGTGGCTGAAGGATATTGAGAAGATCTTCAGAGTCATGGGATACACTGAAGCTCAGAAGGTGCAGTCTGACACTTATATGTTGTCTGAGGAAGCTGAAGATTGATGGGATAACACCCATTAGAGGTTGGAAGCATTATGTAGTCCTATTTCTTGGACGCTGTTCAGGGCTGAGTTTCTGGAGCGGTATTTTCCGGAATATGTTCGTGGTAAGAAAGAGATTATATTCCTAGAATTGAAGCAGAGAAACTCAACGGTGGCAGAATATGCGGCCAAGTTCGAGGAACTGGTGAAGTATTGTCCTCATTACAATATTGATGCTGCTATGAGTTCGAAGTGTATCAAGTTTGAGAAATGGTTGCGTCCCGAGATCAAATAAGGTATCGATTATTAGAAGCTTATATACATCCCTGAGTTGGTGAATAGGTGCCGGATTTATGATGAAGATAATAGGGCTTAGGTTGCTCAATACAAGGCCTTGAGTGACAAAGGGGGTAATTAGAGACATGGGAGTATGCCTTACAGTGCTCCGATCGATAAAGGGAAGCAGAAAGCTGTTGTTGGCAAGAAGCCAAGTGGGGGAAGAAGTTCTTCCAACCCTATCAAGTGTTTCAAATGTGGTGGCTTGGGTCACCGTGCTAATGAATGTTAGAATGAGTTAAAGAAATGTTTCAAATGAGGGAAGCAAGGTCATGTTGTGGCAGATTGTAGGACCAATATACCTACCTGCTACAACTGTGGTGAACATGGTCACATCAGCACCCACTATCAAAAGCCAAAGAACTCGCAGATTAGGGGGAAGGTATTTCCATTTGTAGGGGCTCATCCTACCAATGAGGATTGTTTGGTCAGAGGTACTTGTTATATCCATGATACTCCTTTGATTGCTATCATTGATATGGGTGCGACCTAATCGTTTATTCATGTTGATTGTGTGAAGTACTAGGACTGGAACCGTCTACTTTGAGTAAGGGGATGGTGATTAATACTCCATCTATTGGGTCGATAACTACGTCCTTAGTGTGCTTGAATTGTCCTTTATCCATCTTTGGTAAAGACTTCAAAGTTGATTTGATTTGCTTACCACTCAGTGATATGGATATTATTTTAGGAATGAACTGGCTATAAAGCAATTATGTCTACATTGACTGTTATAGGAAGAGGTTTTTATTTCTTACCCCGGATGAGGAAGAGTTGGATAGTTTTATAACTATCAAGGAATTGAGAACGTTGTTGGAAGATGAAGCTAAAATGTTCGCGGTGTTTTCCTCATTGTCTGTTGAGGGAAAAACGTCGATTAATGAATTACTTGTAGTGAAAAAGTTTCCATAAGTGTTTTCGGACGATATTTCATAATTGCCTCTGAAGCGAGAGGTGGAATTTGCAACTGATCTTGTCCCTAGTACTAGACCTATATCTATGGCACCATACAGAATGTCAGCATCAGAATTGGCAGAGTTGAAATCTCAGCTAGGAGAATTGCTTGATAAGAAGTTTATTAGACATAGTGTGTCGCTCTGGGGAGCCCCAGTATTGTTGGTTAAGAAGAAGGACGGTAGTATGAGATTGTGCATTGATTATCGTCGGCTGAATAAGGTGACCATTAAGAACAAAAATCTGCTTCTGAGAATTGATGATCTAATGGATCAACTCGTGGGAGCTCGTGTTTTCAGTAAAATTTATTTGAGATCAAGTTACCATTAGATTCAAGTGAAAGAGGATGATATTCAAAAGACGACATTCAGGACTCGGTATGGACATTATGAATATGATGTGAAGTCGTTCGGAGTGTCCAATACGTCGAGCGTATTCATGGAGTACATGAATCGTATCTTTCATGCCTACTTATATTAGTTTGTTGTAGTTTTTATTTATGACATTTTGATTTACTCCAGGTCGGAAAGGGATCACATAGAACATCTGAGGATTACGTTGCAAGTGTTGAAAGATAACAAGTTGTTTGCGAAACTTTCAAAATGTGAGTTCTGGCTGTACGAAGTGAGTTTTCTGGGACATGTTATTTTTGGTGATGGCATAGCAATGGATCCATCCAAAGTGAGTGTTGTACTTCAATAGGAACCTCTAAAATCAGTGATGGAGATTATGAGTTTCTTGGGTTTAGCAGGTTATTATCGCTGGTTTATCAAGGGTTCTCTAATTTGGCCTTTCCTCTTACTCAGTTGATTAGAAAAAGTCAGGCCTTTGTGTGGGATATCTTGTGTGAAGAGAGTTTCCGAGAATTGAAGAAGAGGTTGACTACAACGCTAATATTGATTCTACCAAATCCAAATGAACCTTTTGTGGTATATTGTGATGCATTTAAAATGGGATTAGGCGGAGTTTTGATGCAGGATGGTAAAGTTGTGGCTTATGCCTCACGACAATTGAAGGTACATGAAAGGAATTATCCTACTCTTGATCTTGAGTTAGCTGCGGTGGTTTTTGTGTTGAAGGTTTGGAGACATTACTTGTACGGATCGCGGTTTCAAGTGTTTAGTGATCATAAAAGTCAGAAATATTTATTTGACAAAAAAGAATTGAATATGAGACAGAGAAGATGGTTGGAGTTCTTGAAGGACTATGATTTTAGCTTGAGCTACCATCCAGGTAAAGCTAATGTCGTGGCAGATGTTTTATGTCGGAAAACGATTCGCATGTCGAAATTTATGATTAAGGAGTTGGACTTGATCAAACAGTTTAGAGACTTGAGTATGGTTTGTGAACTGGCTCCTAAGAGTGTGATGTTGGGTATGCTGAAAGTTAATAATGAGTTATTTAATGAAGTTAGAGAGAGTTAGACACTCGACTTGAAGCTGGTGGATTTGATGACCGCAGGAGGGTCGGATGCAGAAGGTGACTTTAAGGTAGATGATTTTGCTGTGTTGAGATTTCGAGGCAGAACTGTGTACCGGAAAATCCTGAATTGAGGAAAATGATCTTAGAGGAGAGCCATAGGAGTAGCTTGGGTATTCATCCAGGAGCTACAAAAATGTATCAGGATCTTAAGAAATTGTTTTGGTGGCAAGGTATGAAGAAAGATGTAGCCGTTTGTGTATGCTTGTTTGACTTACCTGAAGTCAAAAGTGGAACATTAGAAACCTTCAGGGTTGATGCAACCAATGGAAATACCAGAGTGGAAGTGGGATAGCATCGTGATGGACTTTGTGATTGGTTTACCGAATATGGAGAGAGGCTTTAATGCTATTTGGGTGATTGTGGATAGGCTGACAAAATTGGCACATTTTATACCGATTACCATTAGTTTTCCCAACGTATACTTTCAGATTTTGGAAGAGCTTGCAGGAGGATTTGGTTTCTAGTTTGAAATTGAGTTATACGTATCATCCACAGACAGAAGGGAAATTTGAGAGGACTATTCAGACATTGGAAGACTTGTTAAGGGCTTGTATACTCGAGCATGGAGGTTCTTGGGATACCCATTTATCGTTCATTGAATTTACATACAATAATAGTTACCATTCTAGTATTGGAATGATGCCTTTTGAAGCGTTGTATGGTAGGAGGGGTAGGACACCTCTATGCTGGTATGAGTCGGGTGAGAGCACTGTACTTGGACCCGAAATTGTACAGCAGACTACTAAGATAGTCCAGATGATTAAGGACAAGATGAAAGCATCCCAGAGTAGACAAAAACGTTATCAGGATAATAGGAGGAAAGACTTGGAATTCAACGAAGGCGATCATGTGTTTCTAAGGGTCAATCGTGTGACTGGTGTTGGTCGTACGCTGAGATCGAAGAAGCTGGATCTTAAGTTCATTGGACCGTATCAGATTTTGCAGAGAGTTGAAGCTTTCCGTATAGAGTGGTGCTGCCACCCGAACTTTCGAATTTGCATGATGTGTTTCATGTGTCGCAACTTTGGAAGTACATTGTTGATTCATCCCATGTTCTTCAGAGGGATGCAGTGCAGATTCGTGATAATCTTGCTATAAAGGCATTGTTGATAAGGATTGAGGATCACAAGACGAAACAGTTGAGAGGCAAAGAAATTCCTTTAGTGAGAGTAGGTTGGGGAAGAGCTGCTGGAGGAAGTGTGACTTGCAAATTGGAGAGCAAGATGCGAGATCATATCCATAATGGTTCTCATCAGGTACATTTTCGAGGACGAAAATAATTTAAGTGGGGGAGAGTTGTAACACCTCATTTAAATATTTAGTCGTTTTGTGATTTTATTCGTGTGATTATTTTTGCATGGGTTTAGTTGAGGGTATGTGTGTAAGGGTGGGTGTGAGAGCTTAGTGTAATGAGTTAATTAAGATTAAAACTTAGAATAATATTATGATAATAAATAATATTAATGATGATAGATGGGATATTTAATAATAGTCCCTAATAATAATGATGATGATATTATTAATATTATTATTATCATTATTATTATTATTACTATGATTATTAATATTATTATTATTATTATTATTATTAAAATTAAGGAAATAAACCATAATTAGAGAGAAGTGGGGAAAATAGATCATATTGTCAGTTACATGTGAAAAGAGAACAGAGAAAAGAAAGAAGCAAAGCTAGTGCAAGAGAGAAGATCAAGGTTCCACCATTGTTAGAGAGCAAGCTTGGAATCAAGGTAAGGGGGAGAATGGGTTCATTAATGGTGACTAGAACATAAGAGGGTAGTGAGGGTTTCTTTCCCTCTAGGATTTTATGTGTATTTCCATGTGTATTCCCCTTCTTTCTTGTTTGATTCCCTAAATGTGTGATTGTTGCTGTGAATTCATATCTGTGTACTAATGTGGGTATGAATCTTGTGTAAATTCTGCATTGTTGTTATGTTCTATCATGAAACGGAACTGGAAAATATGGGGTTTTTGGGGTTTAATGAAAATGGGTTTCATATTGTAGAAAACTTAGATAAAGTGATAGATTAATGAAGTAGAATAGAGACCTTAAGACTAGACTGGTATTGATGTTGTTTTGGGTCAAAAATATGAGCTTGAAAGTGCTCAATTGGGGGAAAAACGCATTGATGCAAAAACTGGTTTTTTTGTGTGCTGACTGGCGATACACGTATGCCAGGGAGCCATACGCGTATGGGGGACGTTCTCAGGGGCTTACGTGTACGATATGTACCCTGTCCCCATGGCCAGCATGACCCTCTGCTGATACGAGTATGGGACGCGTATGGGAAGTGGGCAGTACGCATATGAGGTAGCCATTACGCGTACGAGATGTTCTTGAGGGGATTTGAAAGTGAAAATAGCCTCAGCTCATGCGCGTACGACAAGGGGAAATATGTGTATGAGGGTTGGGCATCCAAGGGCCTACGCGTAGAATACGAAGGCTTGGGGCGAGGAAACAAGTCCATACGCGTACGGGCAGGGTCATACGCGTATGGGCAGGGTTGTGTTGTAATTTTTCCATTTTTCGTGATTTCTTTCTCGATTTAGCGTGCAATGTAATTCCTCTTGGTTCTTAAGACAAATGATAATTAGGCATATATGGGACCGATAACCATAGTGAATATGGTAAAACATGGAATCTTGTGTGGTTTTATTTACGAGGTGTGTTTGATGCTTGTGTTGCTAAGATTGTTGTTATGTGGACAATCTTGGACAGCGGTGGTAATTCCAGAGAGAATTACAGTGAGTATGTCATGCATTCATGTTATGTCTTGTGGAGATGAGCCTAGGTTAGAATTCATGATGGGTGCCTAGTCTCGTCTGGACTCTATGTGGGAGTCGAGTGGAGATAAGTTGTAGTTCAGAGGAACGCATACGACTTATCCGGATTCCAAAGGGAATCATGTTCAAAGAGTGAACCGTATGAAGTGCGTCGGTACCGTATGCATGGTGTCGTGTCAGTCGAGTCACATTCCATATATCCATTAATGAATGTGGGCTGAACATGTGGAATATTGACGTGGCACTAGATTGTTCATTTTGTGTGTTTGATTGGTGTGAATTGTATGAATACTACTCCGTAGCATGTGATTTTCACCGTATAATTATTGAATGCAATTCTCACCCCTTTTCTGTTGTTGTGTCTGTGCTCCTTGGGGGAGTACAGATAACCAGGTACCTGAGTAGTGCTTGGAGCATGTGTTGCTATTGATCGAGTTTTAGAAGTCGCTCTTATATGTAACACAAGATAGATTAGGGATTCGTTATTCTTTATGTCATTTTTCCATTTGTTACGTATCTTGGTTTATTTTGTTTAATGATGTCGAACCACAACTTTTGTGGAGTTTGCTGTAATTGGAGCCTTAGTGCCGAACTATTTGTATATTCTGCTGTTTAATCAATTTATTTTTATGAGGGAATAAGATATGAAGTGACTTGATACTTCATGAGATTTTATATTGACGTCACGTGGCATCCTACGCGTGTAACTCTGATTATTCCGCAAACTATTTTCTTATTTTATTTATTAAATGAATGGGGAGAGTAGGGTGTTACATTTGGCACGACCTATAAATCATTTTCATTTAGTAATGTAATAATTGTTTGAAGTTCACAACAATTTTCTTTCGTATCCCTAAGACGAAAAGGTTATAGTAAGTCCTATTTTAATATAGTATAAAAGACAAAGTGTTGTGTGTCATTTTTTGTCCCTATTTCTTGAGAAATATTTTTTTTATTTAAATAATATTTTCATCTCTATAAGTTTGTGTGTTTTTGTTTTTAGTTTCTAAATTTTTTTAGAAAATAATTTTTTAATATTAAAATTATTTTGGATTTAGTCCTAAAATAAAAATCTGTAGGAAAAATTGAAAATAAAATCAACAGAAAACCTACAAATTTTAAACTCTCAAGAAATTCGAAAGAAAATCCACAAGAAACATACAAATTTTTTTATGAATTTTAATTTTTAGGATTAAAACAAAAAAATTTAACATTCAGGAAGTATTTAAAAAAATATATATATTTACAGGCAAAAAACAAAAATACGCAAATTTACATAAATGAAAAGACTATTTAAACTTTAATTTTTTTAATAAATGATATAATTTATAGAAATAATTTTTTAAATATAATTATCATTTAAATTTATTTTATATTTAAATAATATTAAAATTAATACATACATGATATATATATATATATATATATATATATATATATATATATATATATATATATATATATACTTACATAATACTTAAAATATTCCAAATGTAATTGATCAATTGATAATTAATTTACTCATACTAAATAATGATATAGAAAAGTGAAATTTTAGAAAACATTTTGACAAACTAATAAAATTTTCAAATAAGAAAAGAAATCATTATAGTTTTTTAGGAAAAATTATTTAATTATTTTTTTTATAAACTGATATAAAAATATTATAAAAAAATAAAAAAATACTTTAGAAATAATTTTAAAAAATTATTTAAAAATAAGAAAATACTTTATAAATAATTAAAAAAATGTAAGGCCTAGAATTTCTTAAAAAATTCAAGTAAAAATATATTTTCTATGTTAAATGGCATATTATTAATGACATTAATCTACATAGAGTATATTAATTGTGTCAAAGTTATTTTTTACCCACAAACAAAATTTACTATTGTCAACTTAATTAACTACATTTTAAATAGTTATATTTTAGATCATAATTTTAATTTTTCAAAAGTTACTCATCTCTCTTCTTTTTTTTCAATTGCAATAATTTGATTAAAAGAAAAAGGAAAAATGATTCATACAAAGATAAAAAGAAATATATGTGATAAAATTTAGAAGAAGATGGAAGAAGAGTGACTCTTAATAAATATTGAACGGTCAGTGCATTTTAGAGAGAGAAGCTCCGCCTTTTCACTAAAATCTCTCAACGTTTCTCCTTCCTCGCGTACTTCAATCAATCTCTCAACATGTTTCTAGTTCATTTAAGTCTGGCAATCTTTCTCTCCTAAAATCGTTCTCTTCCATCTGGTGTTTGAGGCTTGCATTGCCAGTTGCACTTTATCAGTATTTTCGGCTTAAACTCCTAGCCTTAGGGCTAGGGGCCTTGGTACTGGTATAGTCTCTCCTGTGTGGTGTCCGCTCTTTCGCCCTTGTTGTGTGGATTTGATCGGTTTTGTTTCATTTATGGATTGGGAGAAGGTTTCGCGGAGGAAGAAGTTTGGAGGTCCTTTTAGATTCTCTATCTGGAAGGAGAGAAAAGGAAAAGGAGTGGGGGCTAGCGAGCCTCTTACTTCTTTTTTCATTTCTGATTTTCCAGAAACCATGCAGGCAAAGGAGTTGTTCGAAGTGTTCTCGGTTTATGGACTAATCTCAGAGGTTTATATCCCTGCCAGGAGAGACAAAAGGGGTTTAAGATTTGGCTTTGCCCGTTTCAGGAAAGTGCCCGATCCTCGGATCCTGGCGCTAAAATTTGATAGTATTTTCTTGCATGGGAGAAAAATTCAAGCTAACGAATCTAGGTTTCAGAGAGATGTTAAGAACCAGGAACATGTTAACATTTTGAGAGGGAGAAATTTGTTGCCTAAGATTCCTTATCAGGAAGGGTCTGGAAAAGGACCCCTTGATTCCTTCACCCAGGTTGTTGCTAAGGACATTCCTCTCTCTAGTAATGGTGGGCCACCCACTAAACCTTGTACCAATAAAGTTGTTATCTCGAATCTGGACACGACTAGATTTAACAAAGCTCTCGTTGGTAAAGTTCATTCTGAGGACAACCCTTTTTCTATCCAAAAAGCTTTGTTTCAAGAAGGCTTTTTCGATATTGTGGCTACCCCTTTAGGGGCAAGTTTGTGCCTTTTGGAGTCCAAGGGTCAAGAAGATGTTCATTCCTTTGTCAAGCAAGCTCAAGTTTGGTGTGATTAGTGGTTTCAAGAGCTTAATGCTTGGACTCTTGATGTCGTTGATGTCCAAAGGTTTACTTGGGTGCATTGTTTGGGCATTCCTTGCTTTGCTTGGAATAATGAAGTTTTCAGTAGTGTTGTGAAGTTTGTTGGCTCCTTTATTAAGGCTGACTTAGATACTGAGAAAAAATCAAGATTTGACGTGGCCAAATTATTTATTAAAACTGATATTTTTGAAAATATTAGTCAAGACTTGGTTATTGAGATTAATGGCAAAGACTTTCATGTAAGTTTAAGGGAGATTTCTTTTGGGCTTGCGTCCAATCCCCCTTCGTATGGGGATTCTCTTGCTGGTTTTTCTGACCTTGAGGAGTACGAAGATGAAGCAAATAGTGATGGGATTTCTGATGATGATGTTGCTTTGGTAGAGTCTCCCCCTAGCGGAGATAGTGAGGCTGATAGCCTTTTGGGTTACGAGGTTTCTCATGATGTTTTGGGGAGTTGTGCTAGTTTTTCCTTTTCACATGTTAGTGATACCTTGGGGAACGTGAAGGAAAGCCTAAAAGATTTTGCCCTCGATGAGGTGGTCAAACTGGACAAACTAGACAAAGTCAATTGTAACTTGAGGGATACTCCTGAGGATGCGTCAGCCTTAAAGGTTTGTGATGCCCCTGTTAATCCAACTGGTTTAGTTGGGATAAACCCGCTAGGTGTTAGACTTGGACTCCCTCAAAACTTGGGCTTAGTTGGTGGGCCAAGCTCCGTTGGTAATGGGTCAGCTGCTGAATCGGATTCTATTTCCTCTACCCCTAATTTTCCCTCAGGACCCTTCGTTGTAGCATTAGAGAAAAAGAAAAAACCCTTGGCTGATTTTTACGATAATATTCAGATCCCCTTTAATCCCTCTTTCTTTTCCACTCTTATCAAAGCAATGCCTCCTTCCTCTTTATCTAGGTCGAGAACCAAAGTCTCGACTAGATCGCATAAACCGCTCCCTCTTTTTCCTGGCCCTGATGGTCCTTTAGGGAATCCTGAAGGTTCTTTTTGTTGTTCTGTCGATGAATCGGACATTCGGAGAAGTAATATCAGATGTTTGGAGGCGATGGAAGATGTCCTGAGAAATATTTGGAACACAGTTAATTTGTTGGGTATTGAAGCAGATGAAGATAATGAAGCCTTTGAGGGCGTGGTAAGGAAGCTTGAGGAAAGAGACAGGAAACAGTTTGATCTCAGGCAGGTGTAGACAAGTGTGCCCAATGATTTTTGCTTCTTTCAACGTTCGTGGGTGTGGTTTGTCTCTTAAAAGAAAGAGAATCTGTCAAATTTTGGTTGAAGGTAAAGTTGATCTCTGTATTATTCAAGAAACAAAAATTCCTCTTATGAAGGACACTTTGGTTGGGAGCTTATGGGGTAAAGGGGATTTCGTCTAGTCCTTCTGTGACTCTGTTGGAGCATCTGGTGGTCTTCTCACTATTTTGCATAAGGATTTGTTTCATCCTATATCTACTTTTAGAGGTAAGGGTTTCTTGTGCTCTTAGTTTTTATGGAGAGATACTAATCTGTTTGTTATCAACGTTTATTCGCCCTGTGCTTTGAGAGATAAAAGGATCCTTTGGGCTAACATTACTAAATTCAAAAAAGATAATGTTGGAGGTAGGTGGATTATAGGAGGAGACTTTAACTCGGTTAAATCTTCTGATGAGAGAAAAGGTAGACGTATTTCAGCTAATCGCGAGTGTTCGGAATTTAATTCTTTCGTCTCTGGTTTGGATCTGGTGGACCTGCCTTTCGTGGGAAACAGTTTCTCTTGGTATAATTCGAATGGTTTGTGTTGTAGTAAGTTGGATCGGTTTCTTATTGACGAATCTCTTATTGATATCTGGGATTTCAAGGCTCAGTTAGTAGGGAAGCGTGACATATCAGATCATTGTCCTATCTGGATCAGATCTAATTCTGTCAACTCGGGTCCAAAACCCTTTAGGTTTTTCATATGTTGGATTCAGCACAAGGATTTCATGATCTTTCTTAAGAATTCATGGAATTCGGCTAACTTTTAAGGTACTCCTTCGTATGTTTTTAAGGAAAAGCCCATGGCCCTCAAAACTAGTTTGAAGTGGTGGAATGTCAATGTCTTCGGCTGGGTTGACCTTAAGATTCAGACTACTGTTGAGGAACTCAATTATTTGGATTTGGTGTTGGCCAATAGTTTCGAGGGTCTGTCGGATGACGTGATCAAGAAAAGGTCTGTTATCCAGGAAAAGTTTTGGAGTGATCTTCGATTTAAAGAGAGTATGATTAGTCAAAAAGCGAGATCAAAATGGATTAAAGAAGGAGATGCTAACTCTCGTTACTTCCATTCCGTTCTCAACTCCAGGACCAGAGTTAATTCTATCTCTGCGATCAAATCTTCAGGCAATTTGATTGAGGATATTAGACTTATCAAGGATGTTTCTTTCCTTTTCGTTCATGATAAGTTCCAAAAGGAAGGCTTTGTTGGGCCTTCTATGGACATGAGGTATGTTCAAAAACTGAGTGACGAGGATAGAATTTCTTTGGATGCGAACTTTTCTGCTATTGAAATTCAGAATGATGTCTTCGACTGTGATAATTCTAAATCTCCGGGGTCGGACGGGTTTTCTCTTGGATTCTATAAGGATTGTTGGGAAATCGTTGGACCTGACTTCGTTGACTGTGTGCTGCATTTCTCTTTGTCTGGAAAGTTGCCTAAGGTTTTCTCTTCTTCCTTTCTAGCTTTAATTCCTAAGGTGGACAGCCCTTAAGGATTTGGAGACTATAGACCTATCAGCCTGGTCGGATGCGTATCTAAAGTGGTTTCTAAGTTACTGTCTAAACGGTTATCTGCTGTCATTTCTGGGTTAGTCTCTTCCTCCCAAACGACTTTTATTCCAGGTAGAAATTTATTGGATGGTGTTTTATTAGCCAACGAAGTTGTTGACTGGGCCAGAAGAGATAAGAGAAAACGTCTTTTGCTCAAAGTTGATTTTGCCCAAGCCTACGATTGCGTAGACTGGAAGTTTTTAATTCAAGTCCTTACGGCAATGAATTTCGGACCTAATTGGATCAAATGGATTAAAGGAGTTGTTTGTTCTAGGTTTGTTTCCGTTTTGATCAATGGGAGTCGGACTAGGGATTTTGAGGCTACGAGAGGATTGAAACAAGGCGACCCGCTTGCTCCATTTCTTTTTGCTTTGGTGGCTGAAATGCTGGTTGTTTTGGTTAGAAAGGCGTCTCAACTCAACCTTTTCTCGGGTTTTGGTTATCAAGAGGGTTCCTCTATCGATCTGCTCCAGTTTGCCGATGATACGCTTTTATTCAGTGATGGAGGATATGCTAGTTTGTGGGCTTTCAAGTCCATTTTGCGTGGTTTCGAGATGGTTTCTGGCCTGAAAATTAACTTTTCAAAAAGTTGTATTTATGGTGTAGGAATTGATCAAGGGTTTATCAAAGCTGCGGAATCTTTTCTTTATTGTAAGTCAGGAGTTTTCCCTTTTAAATTCTTAGGAATTGTAATTGGTGTCAACCACAGAAAACTTTCATTTTGGAATACGGTTCTTTCTTGTCTTAAAGCAAGACTTAACTCGTGGACTTGTAGAAATTTCTCGATTGGTGGTCGTGTTACTCTTATTAATTCGGTCCTTTCCAATTTGCCTATTCACTACTTGTCCTTCTATAAGGCCCCTTCTAAAGTTGTGAACGATATCATTGCCATTCAACGACATTTTCTTTGGTCTGGTTCTAAGTCTAAGAGCTCTTTAGCTTGGGTTAAGTGGAGCGACGTTTGTTAGCCTAAAGCTAAAGGTGGTTTGGGTATAAAGCATGTCGGTTTATTCAATAAAGCCCTACTTTCTAAATGGTTGTGGAAATTCCTTATTGACGGTAACGAATTATGGAGGAGTTTCTTGGTTGGTAGATACGGAAATTTGAATAATTGGGTGATGGATCTCGACTATGCTCTTTTGCCTAATACTGCGTCTTTGTGGTTTAGAGATTTACTTAAAGTCAAAAACTTTGCCGTCGGTTTTAATTTTCTGAAGTTGGTGAATCCTGTTCTAGGCAGTGGTTCCAACATCCCTTTTTGGAGTTCTTTGTGGTGTGGGAGCGATGTCCCTATGTCCATTTTCCCTTCTGTTTTTGACGCCGCTGCTGTTAAAGTCTGCAGCGTAGCAGATGTGGGATTTTGGGAGCATAATTTCTGGCATTGGAATGTTGAGTTGCTCCAGCTGGACGGGTCCAAGTTGGACGATGGTTCCATCATTATTTTTCAAAATTTCCTGGCAGGTTTTCAGCCTAAGCTCAATGTAGAGGACTATTGGGTCTGGACTTTGGAAGCGAACAAACTATTTTCGGTCAGATCCATCTATTCCTATTTTTTGTCTGCTGCCACTGCTGTTAATTTATTAGAAGAGGATAATTTGTTTCTTAAGTTTGTGTGGAAATCCTGCATCCCTTTGAAGAGTAAGATTCTTGCTTGGAGGCTCGCATTGGACAGGTTACCAACTTGCAAAAACCTTCCTTTTAGAGGTATCGTTGACTCTCCGCACGATAAGGTTTGCGTTCTGTGTTTTCAAGAGGAAGAGGACTCTTTTCACCTTTTTCTAACCTGTCCTAAAATTCTGCTTCTTTGGAGGAAATTATTCTCTTAGCTTGATATCCGTCCGTTTCGAGCGGATTCCATTTCTAAGCATGCTTTGATTTGGTTTTTGGCGTTGGTAGAGAGGTGTAAGGAAGACATGGCTTGCTTTGTTTGGTTTGCTACAATTTGGAGTATTTGGAGTATGAGGAACAATATCATTTTTAACAATGATATTTGTAATATTGAAGAGCTTTTTTTCCGTATCGTGACCGTCTCTTGGAGATGGCTGGAGATAGGCTGTAGGAAATGCTGTTTTTATGATTGGTTGAAACAACCCCTTGATTTTATGTAATTGTTTTAGAGGATCCCCTTCTTTTTTAGGCCTCTTAGTTCTTTTTTATTGGAGTTTGTATTGGGTTGGAGAACCTCTTTTTCTCCCTTAAATACAACATGGCTTATAAAAAAAAGTGACTCTAAATAAATTAAATTTTAACTTAAAATAAAATAAAATATTATAATTAATTATAATTAAAAAATAACAAAAGCTATTTATAAGTAAAAAATACTATCAACCAGTTTTAAAAAATGTCAAATACGACATTGTTCTATGTTTTTTCTATTCTCCTTCTATTTATTCTTGTTTATTTTTCAATAACTCTCTGATAAGTGTTCTCCTCCTAAAAATCATACTTGTTTCTCCCTCAAGGTTTATATATTGCTTGACATGATATAATACATGTGAGACTAGAGATCACACCGACTCGAATGGTTGTTGGAGTGCAAGATTGTTGTCCTCCCTATTTTGGTAGTGGTTGGGTGAGATCCTTGAAAAATACGTGATATTTGGAGGAAATCGGTAAAGGATGGAAATTAGCATTAAGAAAGTTTGGGTTGACAGTCAAAATACCTCTCATCAGGTTGTTATAGTTTTAATTTTTTTTTATTTTTTTAAAAATCTGTGTCATTTAAATTTTATTTAAAACAGATGAAGACAAGTATCTATTGTATCCAAGAGCACTTGGTTGCAATTGCAACTGTAAAAGTCTCTTCTATCTTAATTAAAAGATCTGAATTTGAATACAGCCTCGCTACCGCACACTACATGTATCTTGGGGTCATTTTCTTCATAATTTTTATATTTGATTTATTTTTTATTAACGAATAGACATTAAAGAAAAAGGAAAATAATTAAAAGGTAAGATTGGTTCCTTCAAGTGATTGAGATTAGATTAAGAAAAATTGAGATAAGTAAGAACACATATGTTAGAGTAACTTTCACCACTTTTCTATCCTATTATATTTATAATAATTAAGATGCTTCCACCTGGTTTTATTAACAAATAAACTAAAATCAATATAGATGACGTAGTAGTGATCAAGAAAACTCTTCACTTCCAACTCCTTTGACACTCCACCTTGTCATTAATTGTTGTACAACCATCAACCACTATATTGCAGTCGTTGAAACCTCGTTGACATTCGTAACACTTATAGACTATTGTGTATGTCGAAGGATTTCTCCTGGCTCCCCTGCTCCTCTGTCCCTACCCGTCGTCTTGGCTCAATGTCTGCGGTACTGAAGTGTCTCCCGAGCAATCTAAATAATCCTATCCATGACAAGTCTGCCACCAGAGCCCTCAGGGAGGTGACCGTCTACAATGGTCGTCCGCGTTATCTCCTCTATCTCACGACAGCGAGGTAGGACATCCTGAGCATGGTAGCTGAGACTACCGCTCCTCTAATATCTCCTGATGAGAAGGTCTGGGTGGCGATCCCTCAGCAGTGGGCATCATGCATGGGTGTGAGACGGTATAGAACCATATGATGTACCCGGCAACAACGCTCCAATCTCTCGGCGCTCTGGTCGCCCGAGCCTCTTCCGGTACCAAGTGGGACTAGAAGTCAGCATATATCTCATCTATCTGCGTGCGGGTCAAGCCTAGAGGAGCAGACTCATGAGGCATCCTGGGGATCGTCTGCGTGTAACCGAACTGACGCAAGACGCGCTCCGGCAGGTATCGAGCAGTAATGGTCGAACTGCATATCAACCATCATGAGAATAGCGAAACCTCGGCGAATGGGCGTGTCTCACGGTGATCAGCATAGGCGTGATAGGTAATGTCCTCAGCAGCCATCCGATCAAGATAAACTCTGTAGGGGTCGGGCGCCTGGTTCCCTCTGAGCAGGAGAAAAGCAGCAGCATGCAGCATATCCTCAGTGTACCCTTGGACACTCCCCCAACCAGTAATCATGGGAAAATGTTATAATATCCACGCCTGAAATGGAAAACATAACATCGGTGTCAAACATTATAATGAATATAGAAAGAAAAGAAATGAAAAAAAGACTTAGAATATAAAATTGTTACCACGTATAGTGTACAGCTGCCTGCCACAGTCTTGGCTGCCCAGAGGCAACCATCTGAGAGCCTAGAATAGGTGTATGCCAGCGTAGCTTCCCCCCAGTTCTACCCATGGATCTCTATGGGATCCAAAAGGTACCTGAGGTAAACGATATCAACGTAAGTGGCGCTGGTGTCCACAAACAGCTGCATGCCGAGCAAAAACAGATAGTAGCATCTCAGGGCACGCTGCCTATGGATCGCCGCCTCAGCTGGATCACCTGCTGCCTGTCATGTCTCTGCAAGTTCCGCATGAAATCTGCGTGTCAGAAAAGAGAATCGGATGTGTGCGCCTTTCAACTGGGTCATCTCTGCAAGTGCCTCATCTGGGGTAGCCCCAAGCTCCCCAATCAGCATCTCTATTGCCTCCGCCTTCGACATCTTACCGTGACGGAGAAGGGTACCTGTGATCGGTAGATGTAAAAGGTACGAGATGTCGTCGAGTGTGATCGTGAGCTCGCCATACGGTAGATGGAATGAGGATGTCTCAGGGTGCAATCTCTTAACAAAGGCCATCAGCATACCGTACATGATCTGGGGATACCCAATCCTAGAAAGGCCTCCGAGACCAAAGGTAGTAAGTGCAGACTGGAACCACTCATCCCCTGGCAGCTCCGCAATCATGTATATAACCATGCCCCCATGGTTATAGAACTTTTGGGAATCCTTCTCCTGAAAATTTCCAAATAAAACAATGTTACAAATGAAATTATTTTCAACGAAAACAATTCTATAAATAAACCGAGAAAGGTTACCTGTCCTATCCAGACATATCTGGCAATATGCTCAGAGTACCCCAGGTGTAGGGACACGGTCCCCTGGGGTAACCCTCCAGCTCATCGAAATCGTCATCGCCGTCACCACCCTCATGTGTTGGGTGATCACCCTCAAGAACATGAACAGGGGATCGAATAGGAGCAGGTGATGGAACTGGAGTCTCCCGACGACACCTGCGTGCGGGCTGGGACCCTGATGAACCAGCAGTAGGAACCCGACACCTCCCAGATGTAGAAATGGCGGCTGACGGGGGAGTGGCCTGAACATGTGATATGGAAGGCTGTGGTGTAGGATGTTCCTCAGCTGTAAGGGCTACCCCAACTCCCTCTGAGTCGGAACCCTCGGCTGTAAACTGCATTCGCTCACGTCGGACAGATGCATGCCGAGCTGTCCGTCCATGTATGATACGATCGTCTCTGGCAACCATGTAATCTGCAAAGCATAATAAATAAATTAGAATTTTTTAAAATAATTAAAAAAAACAACAAACAATGAAAAAAACAAAAATAGAAACCAAGATGCTTCCGGATTTGTACATTAGAAAAAATTCTGCGGATGCACATCCGAAAGTACTCAGAATATTTAACGTTGGGTTTTTCCGGATGTGCACATCAGGGAAAGCAATCAACGTTAAAATTGTTCCGGATCTGCACATTCGGTACATATTTCGAGTTCTTAAAAACGCAGCCATGGCTACTATACCATAGAAAAGGGTATTTTAATGCCCTGATCGTCCGTTTGAAGCAGCAAATAATACCTACATTATCTCTAACCTATGTTATTCATACTACCTAACAATTTCTACACCTAAATGTCTACTCTAAATCGATTACTTGAAAATAACTCCGAAACTCTAAAATTAAAAAACTTACCGATTAAATTGAGATACAGAAGATTTGGAGTGTCTTGATCGTTGAAGAAGTTGTTCTGCGCCGAACTCGAGTGAAAAAAGTCGGGATTTGTGGGATTGAGAAATTGAGAGTTTGAGAGAGTTTGGTTATTTGGAATATGAAAATGTAAAGAATGAGGGGAGGGAGAAGCTCAGGCACGAAGTAATAAGAAATGGTTCCGGATTTGCACATCAGGAATTATTACTGATATGCACATCCAGAATAAATCAACATTTTTTAAAAAAATGGTGCGTCCGGATGTGCACACCCGGAATCAGGGGGGAAAAAAGGAATTTCACGCGGTGCCTAAGAAACATGGGTGGTGTATTAAGAAATTCTCTTCTTTGAATTCAATCAAATAAAAGAAGAAGACAACAAAAGGTTGATTGCAAAATATTAAGAGGAAGATATTAAAAAAGTGGTTTGGAATTGTTTGAATTCTCATAGATATTTTTCACTCTCGACAGTGAAGTAACTTTGGTAAATAGATAGAATACGTAAAAGAGAGTAGAAAGTGAGAAATAAAAGTTTCGATTTTAAAATTTGGTGTAGAATGGAATGATGAAAAGCCTCTATTTATAGGAAAAGAATTGTCTAAAAAAAATGATTCATGGACATTTTTAAATATCTTAATCGATTAACCCTAGCAATTAATGACTTAGACGACATTAATATAGAAAGTTTTCAAATTAGAACGTCATTAGTCGATTAAAGGGCTTCTGTAGTCAATTGGAAGTGTTACAGATGTGTTTTATTATATAAGTGAGGTTTTAAAACATCTTTGAGTGTTTTATGTTAAGCTATATTTTTCTCTTCTATTAGTTGTAATTTAACATATGGAAGATCTATTTTAAAAGATTTTTCTAACATATTTTAAGGTTTTTTATTTTATTTTATCTATATGTTAATATGTTTCAAATTAGATCTCACAACCACATGTATAGGACTGTGGAAGGATGAGATTGAAGTAAATTGAAAACTAGGAGAAATGAAAGGATTTTAATATCTATATTTAAATGTAGTTAAACTTGTGAGGCTCTAAGTCTTTTAGATTTAATAATTATTGGTTATTCCATTGTAATTTTCTCGAGTTAATGGGTTCTTTTTGGAGTGGCGCTGAAATGTATTATTGGAAAATTTTTGTTCTAATGGATAAGTTAAAAGCCTTAAAAATGGTTCTAAAACGTTGGAACAAAGAGGTTTTTGGAAATCCCGACTCCCAGATAAACATCTTCAAAAAGGAGTTAAGCAATGTGGATTTTTTGGATGATCTTAGGCTCTTATCTATTAAAGAGATTGATTCTAGATCAAGAGGGATTAATGACATGTGGTCCTTACTTAGGATTAATGATTCTCAAATATTCCAAAGATCTAGGTCTAAATGACTTAATGAGGGTGACATTAATTCTGATTACTTTCACGCATCTGTCATGAGTAAAAGAAGAAGGAACACTATCTTAGCCCATAAGGTTGAAGAGGAGTGGATTGAAGGGGTGTCCGATATTAGATAAGAGGTAGTGAATCATTTCAGCAAGATTTTTAAAGAACCAAATGTTGATAGATCTAATCTAGATGGTGTAGTTTTTTTTCTCTTCTTCAGGTTGCCATAACTTTTCTTTGTCGGCTCTTTTTAGTCTCTAGGAGCTAGATTATGTTGTGTCCCAATGTGATGGTAACAAAAGTTCAAGACCATATGTTTTTAATTTCTCCTTCATTAAAAGATTCAGAAACATGTTTAGAGTATACATGGGGATAAAGTTTGATCAATTCCATTGTTTGCATCTGTATCTTAAACTTTTGCAACATACTTTGTGAATTTGAACCCTAAGGTTAACCCCTCTCATTTGGGAGAACTTAGGTCTATTTCTTTGGTAGGGTCATTGTACAAACTGGTGGCTAAAGTGTTGGCCATTAGACTTGGGTTAGTGATGGGTAAACTCATATCCCTTAATCAATACACTTTTTTAAAGGGAAAATGTTGCTTAACGGAGTGATGGGTTTCAATGAGGTGGTTAACTTGACCAAGACATCTAAAAGAGATTTGTCTAATTCTTAAGGTGGAATTTATTAAAGAGTGAATTTAGTTAGTTGGAACTTCTTTGATTATATTCTTATCAGATTCGGATGGTGAGTGCTATACCCTCATTTTTACCCTAGTATTTTCGCCCTTTTTCCATCATATCATTTAACTATTATGCATCCAAAAATCCAAAAAATGTGTGTTATTGCTTTCATTTTTCTTGTTGTCAAAGCTTAAGTTTTTGCAGGAATGAATCAAGGCTCATTCAAAGTTATCAGGTCAAGTGTGTATGCAGTGTTGGTTAAAATTCAAATAGGTTTGACCTAATCTTGGTCAAACTGAAGGTATGAAAAGTACACAAGAAGGGGGGGGGGGTTGAATTGTGTTTCGCGTTCTCTTTTAGTTTATTTTGTGATCGGAGTTTCAAAATCATAACTGATGTTCAGATTCTGAGTTAATTCATTTGGAAGCAGATATAACAAAAGTAAATAAAATAACAGCAGAAGACACAAAAGATTTATACTGGCTCCTCCCCTAACTGAGAGTAGTCTAGTCCCATTGCCACACAAGAGATTTTCATTATAACCACTTCATGATTACAATCGCTTATGCTTCTGCATAAGACTTTTACAACTGTTCAAACTAACTGTCTGAGACTTCCCTTGCTTAGAGCACATGTCTAAGATTTAACCTTTGCTCACACCATCTGACTGAGCCACCTGTTAATCTGTCTTCTGGTTGAGACTTTCCCTTTGCTAGAAACACATGTCAAAGACTTCCCTTTGCTCACATCCTCTGGTCGAGCTACCTGCTCTTCTGGTCATCCAGACTGAGACTTCCCTTGCTCAAGCTGCACTCGAGACTTCTTGCTCTTCCCCCTCAGATAGAGACTTCCCCATTTGCTCAATCAGACTAAATGAATAAGACTTTCACAGCTCAAGCACTTAAGAAATGAGACTTACGTGTCTTATGCATCTTAGCTCAAGACTTGTTGCTTGAATCCCAATGAGACAAGACTTTTTGCTCAAGCACATAGTAGGAGACTTTTTCTAAACTACTGAAGGCTCAGTAGAATAGAGAACAAAGTGTACATGATGCAAGCATCAGAGGTACGGGAAATCACCATAACAAAGACCTAAAGCACTTAAGATTTCTACGATATTTAATGATAAGAAATATTAAGGCTTTTACAATTACAACCTAAAATAGAAAATTTGTATATTACATTAGAGTTGATAATTGTTTGATCTTGCTACTCCTTCAACAGAAGAATCCTTTTTAAGATTCAAACTTGAATCTTCAGCCATACATATAGCCTTTGTAGAAACTAGCCGTTGAGAAAGTGTCTTGATCAAGTGTCTTTGCCTTTACTCCGTAGTACATGAGATGTTGAAAATGGATGCACAGCAGATTCTGAATCCAGTGTGTAATGTTAAGGGCCAATTTGTGCATACTTTTGACTATATTTTAAGGCCCTTTCAATTGGTTTTTTGGTTAATATTAGTAGAATATCTATTTGTTTTCGTATATTTATAGTACTTTCCGATTTTATTGTACATATTGTATATTATGATCATTTTGATGCTCTTTTACAGGTATTTTTGCTTATATTGGATGCTAGGATCAATCGGTGAAGGATTGAAGGCCTGAAAGAGCATTTTTGAAGAGTTCATGTCGGCATAGCGCGCTTAGTGAGTTTTTCAGCGCGCTCTCAACGCACTTTCACTGAATTCCAGTAGCAAAATGTCCAAACCGCGCTGAGCGGGATTTTCAGCGCGCTTTTTGTTCAACTTACAGTAGCTAAAGTCCCAGACCGTGCTTAGCAGGATGTCGTCGTGCTCAGCGCGCTTTCTGGGCAAAACACTCTGTTTTTACTGATCGCGCTTAGCGCGCTCCTGATGGAGCTAAGCGCGGTGCCACTTACTACACTTTTAGCACTTCATATAAATATCTTCTCTTGGAGATATTTTCCAACAACTTTGTACTTTGCACTTTTCAGCATTTCTAAAGAGAGAAAAAGGGTTTCTAGGTCAAAAACCTTAGGATTTCAAGGAGAAGTGAGATTCTAATCTTTGGAGCATCAATCCTCGATTCTTCGAATTTGATGCGATCAAAGATTCTTTTCTCCCTTGTTGATCAAGCTACCATGGTGATGGGTAGCTAAAAACTTTTGTGTCAAGATTAGAGGTAGTTAATCTTGCTTGTATGTATTTCTTTTGATCTTTTGTATATGAACAAGGTTGATGATCAATATATGATGAAGTTGTTTACTTTTAATGGTATATTTGCAGTTTGAATCACTCTAGACATAGATTTTCCAAATCGTGACCTAATATCTTCATCTCTTAAAAACCAAACTCTGGACATAGATTTGGGGTTTAATATTTGCTTTGTATTGATCTTAACGGTTGTTGCTTCGATTGTTAGCGTGAGACATCATATAACGATTTAAACAACAATACTCACGAATTTGCTTTAGACATAAACTTATTTGCAAGGATACGCGATTGTATTGGTCGAAACTAAGTTCATATACCTGATTAATCGGATACGTATGAAAAGGATTAATGAAATCTATTCTTGACATGCCTTTCTAAAACTTACAACATCTTTGCTCTAATTTACTCTTTGCTACAAACTTATGTTACAAAACCAAGAAACATTTGAAAACCCTTAACTTAAAACGGTAAACTATTGAACGGCAAGCCTTGATATCACACAATCCCTGTGGATATGATAAAACACCCCCCAAAATACTTATCAACAAAATGGTGCCGTTGCCGGGGATTGTTGTTTGATATTGCACGCATCGCAATAGTTTTAAGTTTTAAGCTTGTTTAACTTTTCTTGTGCTTGTTAATTTGTTTGGCTTAGTGTGCAGACTCCGCTTTATGTGAGGGAAGTTACCCACATACCAACTTCTGTTTGATCCCGAGATTGAAAGAACTGCGTGTAAAATCAATTGCAGAACAAGGCGGAGGAGACAACTTGCTAAGGAAAGACAAGAACGAGAGGAAAGTTCAACTTCGACACCAATACCACAGTTACGCCAATTATGGATGCTCCACCACCACCACCACCAGCTTCAGTTCCTTGTACTAATAGTCCGAGACATACTGCACAGTTCGCACGTAATGCTCACAATGGTCGGCATTCTGAAATGAAAACGGGTATTCTCGCTCTTCTATACCAGAATCCATTCACTGGTATGGATCACGAGGATCCCTTTACTCACTTAACTAAGTTCTATGAGATTGCGGGCGCGACTGGTGCACCCGAAGCTGAAGAAAAGTCGTTGTTTAAGAGACTATTCCCATATTCCCTCATTTGGAAGGCTAAGGAATGGTACCTTGACCAATCTACGGCTATCATGACAGACTGAAACATGCTAGAGGAAAAGTTTTTGGAACGATTTTTTGCTCACAATCGTTTCATGGAGGCTAAAATAGCAATTGCAGTTTTTACTCAAGGTGGAAATGAGTCTCTCAACGAAGCTTGGGAGAGATTCAAGTCCATGCTGAGAAAGTGTAAAGGGCACGGGTTCGATGAGCTTTCTCAAATTCATATTTTCCGAAATGGTCTTCAATTGGTTCATAAAACATTGTTGGATTCCACCGCGAGTGGATCCTTAATGAACAAAAGTGCCGATGAAGCCATTTCCATCATTGACAAGATGGCTCTAAATGACCATCTAGGGAACCATAACCATGAACCATCTCAAAAGAAAGCCGGAGTGTTAGAGTTGGGAAATAATGATGCAATTCTTGCACAAAACAAACTGTTATCACAACAAGTAGAGTTGTTGACGCAACAAATGGCAAAACTTCCACAAAAAATCAAAGAGATGCGATAAGTTCCCAACAATAACCAACAAATAGCAATTTGTGAGCTTTGTAGAGGAGATCACCCTATCGGGTATTGTCCTCCAGTTGTGGAAGAGGTAAATTATGCGGAAAATCAAAATCAAGGATATCAACCTCGACCACCTTACAAACAAGGCAACCAAGGTTACCAACCAAGAGGTAATCAAGGTTATCAACAACCGTGGAGACCTCAAGAAGTCGGACCTTCAAATCGTCAACAATATCAAAATTACACTCAACCTCCACAAGCTCCAAGTGGAAATACAAAGATGGAGGACACTCTCACGCAATTTATGCAAATGTCAATGTCAAATCAAAAGAATACCGATGCGGCCATAAAGAATCTTGAGATGCAAGTCGGACAATTATCAAAATAATTGGCCGACCAACACAAAGGAGCTTTTCCGGTGAATAATCAACCAAATCCAAAAGAGCATTGCAAGGCTATTCTAACAAGAAGTGGAAGAGAGATTGATATGGGCATAGGTGAAGTTGTAGTGGAGGAGGAGGAAGTAGTTGAAAAAGAAAAAGATAGTGATGAGATTGAAGTAGAAAAAAATGTTGAGGAAGATTTAGTTGAAAATGAAAAGAAAAAAAGTGAGGAAGAAGAAAAAAGAATGAGAGAAGAAAAATTGAAAAAGACTAAGAAGGGGAAGGAACTGGTGAGTACTATTCCGATCCAACATTTACCATATCCTCATTCTCCATCAAAGAAAGATAGTGCGAGGCACTATGCTCCTTTTATGGATATTTTCAAGCAATTGCAAATCAACATTCCATTTTTCGAGGCTTTGGAGCAAATGCCGAAATATGCAAAATTCATGAAGGATATTCTAACAAAAAAGAAACGGTATACGGATCAAGAAACTATCAAGGTTGATGCTAGTTGTAGCGCTATCATTCAACGGACTATCCCGCGGAAAAAAAGTGATCCGAGACGAGTCACTTTGCCGGTTACTATAGGAAATATCTATGTTGGCAACGGGTTGATCGATTTGGGCTCTAGTATCAATTTGATACCTTTTTCTATCGTGAAAAGGTTGGGACATATGGAATTGAGATCCACTCAAATGACATTGCAACTTGCCGATAAATCCACTACCCGTCCTCACGGTGTAGCGGAAGATGTATTGGTTAAGATGGACAAATTCTTGTTTCCCATTGACTTTGTGGTAATTGATATAGAGGAAGATGAATACGCTCCATTGATTCTTGGAAGACCGTTTAAGAAAACCGCTAGAATGGCCATTAATATGGATGAATGTCTTATGAAGGTTAGAGTCCAAGATGAGGAGATTTGTTTTAATCTATTTGAGGCCATGAAGCATTCAAAGGACAAAGGCGATTATTTTAGAATAGATGCAACGAAAAAGGTGATTGAAGAAGTCAAATGGCAATTACAAGTTCCAACCCCACTACAAAAAGTTCTTACAAATGCTCTTCAAGGTATCAATGAAGCCGAAGAAAAAGAGATCGAAAAGTGTTTGCGAGAACTAGAAGAATTGGATGAAATTCCTCCTTTGAAAGAAAGGGTGGAGATTTTGAAAAAATAAAATAATGAGGAAATTAAGCTTGAATTGAAGTTATTGCCATCTCATCTTAAATATGTTTTTCTAGATGATGAGGGGCATAAATCGGTGATCACAAGCACGGAGCTAACCACAATTGAGGAGGAAAAATTGATGTGTGTTTTGAAAAAGAATCAAGAGGAAATGGGATGGTCTCTTTCCGATTTAAAAGGAATAAGTCCCTCTTATTGTATGCATCGAATATTCATGGAAGAAGATTTCAAACCGGTCTCTCAACCGCAACGCCACTTAAATCCTACCATGAAAGAGGTGGTTAGGAAGAAAGTGGTAAAAATGTTAGATGTCAGAATGATTTACCCCATTTCTGATAGCCCATGGGTTAGTCCGGTACAAGTGGTGCCAAAAAAAGGCGGATTGACGGTTATCCGAAATGAGAAAATGAGTTAATCCCAACAAGAACCGTGACCGGGTGGAGAATATTCATAGATTACCGTAGGCTAAACCAAGCTACGAGTAAAGATCATTTCCCTCTCCCGTTTATGGAACAAATGCTCGAGAGACTTTCCGGTCAGCAATTCTATTGTTTTTTGGATGGTTATTTGGGTTACAATCAAATTATTGTGAACCTGGAGGACCATGAAAAAACTGCTTTCACATGCCCTTTTGGAATCTTCGCTTATAGGAGGATGTCGTTTGGGTTGTGTAATGCACCGAAGACTTTTCAAAGGTGTATGCAAGCACTATTCTCGGATTTGATCGAAAAGACAATTGGGGTTTTTATGGATGACTTCTCGATTTTTGGGCAATTGTTTGATATTTGTTTGAAAAATTTGGATGCGGTATTGGAACGGTGTGTGGAAACCAACTTGGTACTGAATTTGGAAAAATACAACTTCATGGTGACCGGAGGAATTGTGCTCGGCCACAAAGTTTCTTCAAAGGGCCTTGAAGTGGATCAAGCCAAGGTGGATGTTATTGAGAAATTTCCACCACCGTTGAATGTAAAAGGTATAAGGAGCTTCCTTGGACATACGGGATTTTATCGGAGGTTCATCAAGGATTTCGTAAAGATCGCAAAGCCTTTGAGCAATTTGCTCAACAAAGATAAGTCTTTTGATTTTGATGAGTCTTGCATGGTCGCTTTTAATTATTTAAAACAAAGTTTGACTACCGCACCCATAATCATCGCGCCCAATTGAAAAATGGATTTTGAACTCATGTGTGATGTGAGCGATTATGCGGTAGGTGCGGTATTGGGTCAACGGAGAACAAATTTTTTTCATGATATACACTATGCGAGCAAAGTCTTGAATGAAGCTCAAGTAAACTATGCAACAACCGAAAAGGAGTTGCCTGCGATAGTGTATGCATTGGAAAAATTTCGGTCTTATTTAATTGGGTCTCGAGTAGTGGTTTACACGGATCATGCGGCGATTAAGTATTTGCTCACCAAGCCAGATTCAAAACAAAGGCTAATTCGTTGGATCCTCTTGTTAAAAGAATTTGATTTGGAAATTCGTGACAAGAAAGGATCTGAGAATTTGGTGGGGGATCACTTATCCCGCCTTGTAAATGTTGAAGTGACCAAAAATGAATTAGAGGTCAAGGAGGAATTTTCGGACGAAAAGTTGTATATAGTGCAAATTAGACCATGGTTTGCCGACATGGCTAATCATAAAGCCGCCGGATTAATACCGGAAGGTCTTACTCATCATCAGAAAAAGAAGTTTTTATCTGACGCCGAGTTTTTTGTTTTGGACGAACCATATTTATTTAAGCTTGGTTTAGATAACATTTTGAGAAGATGTGTGTCAAAAGAAGAAGCAACTAACATACTTTGGCATTGTCACAACTTTCCTTATGGAGGGAATTTCAATGAATTAAGAACGACAACGAAAGTCCTCCAATCGGGCTTTTATTGGCCTTCGTTGTTCAAAGATGCGAATGCGCATGCACAAAGTTGTGACAAGTGTCAAAGGAGTGGTGGAATTTCAAAACGGCATGAAATTCCGTTACAAAACATGTTGGAAATTGAGGTGTTTGACTGTTGGGGAATAGAATTTGTTGGACCTTTTCCATCATCGTTTTCCAATGAGTATATTTTGGTCGCAGTTGACTATGTATCCAAGTGGGTAGAGGCGATAGCATGTGCTAAAGCAGACGGAAAAACTGTGATAAATTTTTTGAAAAAAACATTTTTTTCTCGATTTGGTACTCCGAGGGTATTGATAAGTGACGGAGGATCCCACTTTTGCAACACTCAGCTAGAAAAAGCCTTGGAGCAATATGGTGTAAAGCACAAAGTTGCAACACCATATCATCCACAAGCCAATGGACAAGCGGAGGTATCAAACCGTGAAATTAAAAGGATATTGGAAAAAACGGTGTCATACTCAAGAAAGGATTGGTCAAATAAGCTCGACGATGCTTTGTGGGCCTATCGGACATCTTTTAAAGCTCTGATTGGTCTCACACCTTTCAAATTGGTATATGGTAAGAATTGTCATTTGCCGGTGGAGTTGGAACATAAGGCATTTTGGGTCTTGAAATTTCTGAATTTTAATCCAACTTTAAGCGGAGAAAGAAGAAAGATGCAATTGCATGAAGTGGAGGAATTTCGCCTCTAAGCTTATGATTCTAACAAGCTTTACAAAGATCGATTCAAAACTTACCATGACAGAAAGATAGTGACCAAACAATTTGAAGTAGGGAAGCTTGTCTTACTTTTCAATTCTCGATTAAAACTGTTCCCTGGGAAACTGAAATCTAAGTGGTCTGGTCCATTCCGGATTCGGGAGATCAAACAATATGGGGCAATAGTCATTGACGACACAAAGTCAAATGAGATTTGGACTGTAAATTGTCAGAGGTTGAAGATTTATCTCGGTGGTGATTTCGAGCGGAATCCCTCTGTTGTGCCGTTTTGTGATCCTTGAGGTTGCATTGGACCGTCGAGCTTAGCCGACGTTAAACAAGCGCTTGTTGGGAGGCACCCTAACATTGTAAGTATTTACTGTTTTGATTTTTTGTGTTTGTGATTTAATTGGGCAGATTAGTCGGGTGACTGCGTTTTGTTGCCAAACTTGATTAGTTGTGTTTCACTGAGCGCGCTCAGCGTGCTTATGAGGCCGCTCAGCGCGGTCGTGTAAACGGGTCAGCCAAGTTTGGGCCTGAGTGGAAACAAAATTGGGCCTCTGGGTCTGTTTTATTCAAAAGTGAGAGGGTTTCACAAAAACCCTTAGTTTCCCACTCATTTGCAAATAGTCACCTTCCTATTCTCCCTAAGAGCTCTCAAGTGGAATTTTTCACTCTTAAGCACAAATTCCTTTCTGTTCAATTTACCACTGTCCAGGTTTGCGAATTTCTTCTTCTTTATCTTTATTATTTAGAATCTTTTCTGTTAGAGTTTGAGATTTAGTACTTTGAAGTTTTGGTTGTGTAATTTTGAGATTCTAGGTTATAAACTGAAGTTGCATGTAAGAACAACCAAAACATAAGTGAATCTGTTGTTGCATGTTAATTTTGGGACTGATTGAAGTGAATGTTTGATTTTGGGGGCTGATTGAACCAGAAACCAAAAGAAATTTTTCTGGGTTTTCGTGAGCGCGCTGCTTTTGTACCCTATTTGCCCTGATTTGCTTTTTAGTCTGTCAAGATGTTGTAAATATGTTGTTCCTTGGATTGTTTACTATTTATCATTGTTTATGGGCTTGGTCGGCTGCACAGCAGGGGCTGATTGCATACCTGAGCGCGTTCTGACCGCGCTAAGCGCGCACCCCTGGGAGCAGAATCTCTGTTTTGTTCATTTTTGTCAATTGTTTGCTGTTTCTTTGTTGCTCTGTGGTTCAACATGAATTTTATGGAATTTTCTGGCTTGCTGTTTAACCCATTTGGTGTTGTTTTTGTCTATTTTTCTTCGATTGCATATGACTTTAAAGCGTGCTAGACTTCGCACCAGTCAGACTTCACAACAAAGACAGTCGCCACTCGAGTTTGATGCTCATCAGTTTAAAGGGGTTGAGCAGCAAGGACGTTACATGGAACTAACTCGGAGAAGCATATGGACTGAGCGCATCTTTCGGATCAACCCGTAAGGGGAGTTCCATGGATGTCAAAGCATCATTGAAGGACATGGTTGGGGTGCACTCTTGACCCCTCCTACACTGTTGAACTATGAGATTGTGCGTGAGTTTTACACGAACGCCATTCCTATGGAAGGGCAGTTATATGATTACACTACTTATGTCTGAGAGAAGATGGTTTCTTTCTCAAGGGATGCCATCAACGCGTACTTGGGTAATCCACTGGTTTTAGTGAAGGGTGAGCAGTGTGCATATGCAAAGAGAGTAGCTAGGCGGACATAGAATCTGGAAAATGTTTGTTTGCCTTAGCTATTCCGGGGCATAGATTCGAGTTGAATGCGGCAGGGAGGCCAAAGATTCTTAAGAGGCAAGATATGAACACTACCGCTCAGATTTTGACGACTCTTGTCCTGCATAACATCGGGCCAATGAGTCACACCTCTTCCGTTCCTGTGGACATAGCTTGCATGATTTATTATATTTTGGATGAGCGTCAGATTGATGTAGTGAGGATTATTTTGGAGGAGATCCGAGCTACAACGGCTAGTGGTCATAGGTTGGGGTCTAAGACCATTAAGGGGATTGTAACTGATATGTCGATTGAGAGCCACTGTAGGCCTAGAGTTGATCATCCACCGCCTCCACCACCACATGCCCACCCACACCCATAGCAGCCACAGCAGCAGCCCGACGATGTTCCTCAGGCAGAGCCACCCTTTGATGAGAGAGTTGCATGCATGTATACATGGGACATGCATATGGCTCATCAGAGGGCATTTTCATTTTTGCACTCATCTATGCAGGCATTGTATTTACAGGTACGCGAGCCTCAGGTGGAGCACCTTTTTCCTTCACAGCAGGATTTTGACGCTTATGTGGCATGGCCTGGGGACAGAACTTATCATTATCAGAGGGGGCAGGTTCCACCTCAAGAGGAGGCTGCTCAGGTACCACATGCTGAGGAAGAGAGACAGGATGCTGATGTAGATGAGGATATGGTTGCGGAGGACGATGATGATGATAGCGGAGAGACCATCAGGGAGGAAGAGGAGAGCTCTTCCGATTAGTGATCTTTGGGTTTTCTATCTTTTTATTTTTATGTTTATGTTTATGTTTTGACTAGTTGTATATTATTGTTGGCTTTTATTGTACTTTTGAGTATTTTGTACCATCCTCTTTAGGATGTGGAACACATGCGGCACCATTATTTGGTTGTCGCAAATTTTGGTATTATATTATTGTTGTTATTTTCAGTAGTTTTTGGTGAAATTACTATTTTAGTAGAAATTTTTTTGATTTTGTTTGTTCCTTAGTTGAAAACTTGAAGGAACTTGTGAACTATGTCAAGAATGATGAATCAATTTGCAATTGAGTGGTGTAACACCCCAAAATTTGCCCTCCTATTTATACCAACTTTTTCTGGCTTTTTTTCGCATTCATCTGCATTTTTCATTAGGTCATAACTCATATTCATACATTTGCATTGGTCTTCTAAGACGTGGGATCAAGACATTTTCTTTGGTTTGAGTTTTCCGTATTCAGAGGATTCGTCAAGTATCAAGTTCGTTTTTCTTCAAGATTTGTCAGGAACAAGGGAATTAAGGTTTTGGTTCATTATGCTCGAGCTTTGATAATGGTTCCTCAGTTGAAATTCATGGTGTTAAGGTTTTCTTCTTCGAGGCTATATTGACCACCATTCTCTTTCTATTGTATCAATCTTTGGATTCGTCATGACATCAAGTTCCTAAAAATTCATTTTGTGCAAGAATTCGATTCAAGTTAAGGTCGGAGGATTCATGGATATGGCTTACATGGAATGCAAGTTACAAGGGACAAGTTCAAGGTATAATCCATTTTGTTCGTCGAGCTTTATTCAAGGCATATTCAATAAGTGTTCAAAGTTTCAAGTATAATTCCATTTATGATTCAAGAGGTTATATGCTCAAGGGTTGGTTTCATGTGGTTCAAGTTCAAGTTATGACCCATAATCTTAAGCCTTTGGTGCATGACTCAAGTGTGGTATTACAAGTTTGAGACGTCATCATCCATTCAAGTTTAATTTCTTTTCAAATAAAATTTATTTCAATTCAAAGACCAAGTCACGTGGAATGCTATGATTGCTGGTTATACTCAAAACTGGCTCAATGAGAAAGCTATTCTTCTTCTCAATGAGATGTTGGTGCAGAGAGTACTACCAGATACGGTGACATTGGCATCGATTCTTCCCGCTTGTAATTCAATAGAAATCATGGGATTCGCTAGGCAAATTCATGGAGTTTCCATACGTATTTGTGGTGCAAATAGTTGTGCGGAAAATGTTTTTGCGAGAACACTCAAGAAGAGTTCGATCTCATACTTCACAATGATGATGTGTTATGGTTAGAATGGGATTGGTTAGAGAGCTCTTACCCTGTTCGACTCTATTAAGCCTGATGCAGTTACTTTCATGCCAATTAAAGAGGGACATAGTAGTGGCAAAATCATCAACTTAATGACTGAAGGGTAGGTGAGTTTTGCTGGTAGTTGCATGATCCATGGATGGCCATTCTACAAGTTTCTTTGGATTTGTTTATTCTCCTTAGAAAAATACAATGTGGTCACGCTTGACATGCTATTTAGCAAGGGAAAATACATAGCACCATGACTGATGGAAAAAGAGAGAAATTCCATGACAGTTACAAAAATATGGATCCAAAAGCAAGAATTTTCCAACTGAGGTTTCTAACAGTAAACTTAGGAAAATACATCACACCAGAAAATTGTACACCAGGAAAAATTCACAAACATTTCCTTCATAACAAGTTACAGGAACAACAAAGAAGAGAGAACAGTTTCCATTTTTTGCTCCTAACGATCACACCAATTCACACCAGAAAAACCAACCAAAAACTACAAAAAAATCTCATAACATAGAACCCCTAACCATCTCCTAACTATCTAACAGAAATAACTAACAGTTTCCAATTCCATCTTCCCTAACCACTTTTCTAACAACCTAACAATCCTGACTAAAAAAACTAACAATTCAGTTACAGATCCCTAACCACTTTTCTAACCAATTTCAATCTTCAATTCACCAACCTTCTTTAACTTTCAATCTTCAATTCACCAACCTTCTTTAACTTTCAATCACTAATTCAAGTTCCTCACCATAGCCTTCAACAAAGTTTTACGGTTTTCGTCGTGAACAAATCCTGGAAGTGATTTGTAGCTGAAGACTTGATTCCTTTTGCTAGGCATCTAATAGACCTTGTGTGCATTGGCCTAAGGCAACTTTCACTTCTATACCCCACTTAATTTCCATCACCACCTGCTGAGTCTCACTCTTGATTCTTGGGCTTGTGCTACAAAGCCTACGGTCTTTGCCACTGCACCCCCTGACTATGTTTTTCTAATTAATTTCCTTTGGTCGTTTTAGATTTTAGTTTTTTTTTGGTAATTAGTTGTAGTTTTCACTAATTAGATTTAGATTTTTACATAAATTTTTTTTTATAATTGTTAATTAACTTGGATTAATATCTTGGTTAGAATTTTTGTTAATTCTCAATTAGACCTTTGTTGATAATTTTGATTTTGGTTAAGGTCACTTATGACGATTAAAATGTTCATAGATTTTTTTATTCGTGTTGATCAATTTCGAACAAGATAGCTCATCATGGAGTAAATTTGGAGCTTAAGGCATTTATTTTGCCTCCAAGGTTGATTAGAAGATATTGCGAGGAAGTTTTCGGGTTTCTATATGCGTGAATCACGTCTCCAACCATGTAAGAATTCTTGAAACTTTGAGCATCATTATAGAATACATGTGGTTAGGATCATCATGTAGCTGCATCTGAAGTCCTCCTACCTGAGGCAATGTTTGTGGTTAGAATTAAGCAAAATGTGACGATCTCGAGATTTAATGTTTAAGTTATTCTAGATCATTTTGTGATCCTCGGTAAATTTTGCTTTACTAAAAATACCTCCATTCACTCAAAAATTCTGGAAAAATTCGTTAATGATCCTAAATTCTTTATTTAATTTTCTATAATTTTAATTCCAGTTTTGATTAGTGTTGGTAATTATTATGGAATTTTTATTCGAAGCTATACCGATGGAACTAGTTTTGCATCAATGCTTCAAAAGTGATTTTTCCAAAGGGTTTCAATCCTAAATTTTGTGTGTAATGGAGCATGAAGGTATAGGACATCTTGAAGTGTATTGTACACTTTTATTGTGATTTTTAGCATACTTTTGAAGTCATTTTGGAAGGTTTGTTTTGGTTGATCTTTTGAATGATAACTTGCATTTGTGTGAGATTGGTTGAGCAATTTTGATCATAATTTTGTGCACCTCTTTTGAGTAGGATTAGCTACCGACTTCATTGTTCCTTGATTAAAATCCCATAATTTTCTAAGACATGTAGCTATTTCTCATGGAATTTTGTTTGGTGACCTAGTTGATTGAGGATGCTTAGAATTAGGCTTGATTTTGTGCACCTTTAAGACACTTATCTTGTCTATTTCTTTTTGGAACTTGAAAGTTCAATATGGAATGTTATAATTATTGACTTGTAGCATTCCTAACCTAACTCACTTGACTTCTAATTCCATTTCACATGTTCGAACTTGTTTTGGTTCTTAAATGTGGCAATAGGATTAAAACTTGCCTTTGCTTGTATGGCTTCCAAGTATGCTTTGATATGCTAACTTTGACACACTTCTAAGTGAATCCTAAATGCATTTTTCATATGTACATAACTTGCATAAATTATAAAGACTCATAATTGCCTTCCATGTTTCATAAATACAACTTGACTTACATCTCTCAATTGAACTTTGTTTGCTTAGTTGTCTAACTCTTTCATGTGCCATCTTTTCCCAACTCTTGTAGGCTTTAGACATGACCTATTAGAGGTCATTAGGTACTGACCTAGCTCACTCAACATGTGTATGCATCCTTCACACTTCTCTTTTACTTGTGTCACAAGTAGCTAACTTCTAGGACTTACTTGAACATTGTTTTGTGCTTGCCTTGCTAGTGCTTATAAAACTTGAAATGTGGTGAAATTATATGATGATTGAGAGTTTTTTTTATACATCCTTAACAAGATATCACTTCTGATCTTATACCGTACCATAGTATGCATTCATCCTCACATGTCTATTGCATGAACAACAACTGTATGTTGCATCCTAGTTGGCCATACTTGTGCATAACTTGCTTAATCTTTGAGATTACCTTAATACATGGTTGCTATACTAGTCAAATGACATATGCATCCATTCTTCCATGTTACACACTTCTGACCTAGATGTAAACTCATGTTATAGTTCACTTACATAACTCTTAAGCACTCATTTCATCTAGTTTGTGTATAACTTGCATTGGTATGATGTTTTAGGGCATAGTTTGACTTCTTTTAACATGTTAACATAAATAAGAGTCACTTAGACATATCTACTGACTTGTATAAGATACTTAACCATTATTACTCACTTTACTTTGTTTACTCATGTATGTTATCTTAAACACCAATGCAAACTAACTAGTCTTAGTTTAGGAGTTGTATGCTTAACTTTTTCAATCACTTAGTAGCTAATGCTTATGTTTTACATTCTCTAATCAATGTTGCTTAGGTTACTTGCAAGGTAAGACATTTGAGTACATAAGTACTCACTCCTCTTTCATCTCTTTCTCTTTTACTTTCTCTTACTTTTTCACTTGTGGATTGTGTGATATAATGCTTGTTTGAATAACTCTTTCTCACCCCTTTGGGATCTTAGCTTAACCTTAATCTTTTATTAAGGTAAGGTAAGATAAGCATTAGGTAGTGCAATCCCTCCTTATCCATTTGGTAGAGTTCCTTCTTTTCTCTTCTAAACTTAACCATAGGGCCATCTTTGCATGCTAACATTAGGACTACAATTAGTTTCCCCTTAGATTTTACTTTACAACTTGAGTCTCTTCTCTCATCTCTAAACAAGTTTAAAACACTTAATAAATACTACATGTTGAGTGCGCCATGAGCCTTAAATACATAGGAAATGGAGAGTGGAGGATTTTTTTTCACTTTCCTAAGGTGTTTAGCAGGCGTTCAGTCTTGGGTCGATTTGCGACGCATTCGATCCTATGTCATAGACTTTAGCACGATACATGTTACAAACAATAAATCAAAATACTTTCTTCTAAAAAACAAAAACAAACAATCATCTTCCTTCGGGATTCTCTTCCATTCCCTTATAAAGGATGTGTCTTTTCCGTTCTACCGCAAACAGGTAAATGCGTAAGACTCCGTACAACGAGCGGCGACACCTAAATTGTTGGAACGTGAATGTTGACGTTTTCCGCTAAAAAACACAAACAAGGCAAAGTCATCCCTAGTAAGGGGAACTACGTCGCTTTGATTCTTCATTGGTTAATGGAGATACGTAGGCAGGAGATCGTGCGAGCACAACCTTATTTATCAACCTTTTTGTCTCCCTATAGCAACTGACCCGTAGGTCAAACTACGACTGCTCTGACTTCCTCCTTCTAGTTAGATTGAGGATACGTAGGCACGAGACGCGACGTCTTGGCCAGCAACCTTCCCCCACAATTCCGTAGTCCGTCGAACTACGTTGACTCTAATTCTTCATTGGTTAATGAAGATACGTAGGCATAGGATTGCGACGATCCTTGCGAGTCCTTTGTGTCCCTTTTTTTTCTCTTTTTCCCCCCGCTTCTCCATTTCACCTTTTGTTTCCAGTTTCCAGCCAATAGTTGAGATTCAGATAACCTACACCCTTTGATCGATAACAAACAAACGTGGATCCCATCGAGTACGATGGACGCGAGGGGGTGCTAATACCTTCCTCTCACGTAACCGACTCCCGAACCCAGGCTATGGTTGCGACGACCATTCCTTTCCCTTTGTTGAGGTTTTCTTTGATCGTTTTCTTTCCCTGCGTCGGGATAAATAACGTTCGGTGGCGACTCTTCTGTTCATTTCCGTCGGTTTATTTTCGCAGATGCGACAAGTGGCAATGATAAGATCGAGTAAAGGTACATTTTTATCGCTTTCTAAACTAAGAATGAAAATGAAACTTGTGATGAGTGTAATCTGTAGTCATTACTTCTTTTGAAATACTTGTTCATTTTTGAATCATTTAGAACATTGCCATTGTGAGGAAGCTTTCATTGTATACAATATGCAGGATATCGGCATTCTTGTTTGACTCGTTCTGATTATGTTGAAATCATGCATGTTAATTAATTTTTGAAAAAGGAAGAAAAGGATCAAGGTAATTTTTGTGCATTTTGAGAAAAACCATGTGACAAAATAAGATGAATCAATCTACCGTGTGAGTGAGCGAGTATTTGTAAACCCCTTTTTGAGCCTTTAATTTCAAGATCCATGTGAATAATTGAAATATGTAAATATTGTGCATAATTTTGAATGGGATCTTGGAATTTTGTTGTGAAACTTTTTGAACCCCAACCTTAAGTATGGTTGTGTAGTTTGTTCCTCGCCTTAGATGTGTGAGAGCATTCCTAATTATCATATTTGGTTGTGTTCTAAGTTGGGGAGAGAAAAAGGTAGATTGAGGCATCATGAAAAAAAAAGAAAAGAAAAAAATGTTAATAAGGTGGTTTTGATTGTTGAAAGAGCTTGAAAGAAAGAACTAAGCGAAAAATAAAGGAAAGTTGGGCATGAATTGCCAACAAAAAGCTCAATGTTGTAATAATGCCTCCAAATAAAACAAGAAGGTTAAAGTCTTGAAGTGTTTTGATATTAAGTGTGGAATACTCTTTAGGGGTAGGCAATTTTATTTCAATGACTTTGATAAATGACCCTTCCTTATAGCCAAGCCAAGTTACAACCTTTGAAGACCTTGTTATTCCTTCTTTTTCACTCTTTAATGTATGTTGTTTGTTGAATGCATAATTAGTTTCGGATGTTTGCATGATTGTTTGATGAGCGATAAAACCTCATTTTGTTTTCATCCATTGATGATTGTGTGCCTAGGTGTGATTCGATTTTGAACTTGTATTGCTCAAGAAGTTTTGAGGAGTGTTGTTCACTTAGCAATAGTTTCATCTTCATGATTTGTTTAGACTTTGATAAGTTATCTTATTGTAACTTTTACTTTTTGAACCATAAAATTGTCGTTGTTCTTTTGAGTTGATTCTGAATTCTTGATTCGGGTTTCGGGTTCGTTTCTAATTCGAGAAACTTTTGTTTGAGGACAAACAAAATAATAAGTTGGGGAGAGTTGTTAAGGGCCAATTTGTGCATACTTTTGACTATATTTTAAGGCCCTTTCAATTGGTTTCTTTGTTAATATTAGTATAATATCTATTAGTTTTCGTATATTTATACTACTTTCCGATTTTATTATACATATTATATATTATGATCATTTTGATTCTCTTTTACATGCATGTTTGCTTATATTGGATGTTAGGATCAATCGGTGAAGGATTGAAGGCCTGAAAGAGCATTTTTGAAGAGTTCGTGTCGGCATAGCGCGCTCAGCGAGTTTTTCAGCATGCTCTCAGCGCACTTTCACTGAATTCCAGTAGCAAAATGTCCAAACCGTGCTGAGCGGGATTTTTTTCAACTTACAGTAGCTAAAGTCCCAGACCGCGCTTAGCGGGATGTCGCCGCGCTCAGCGCACTTTCTGGGCAAAACAATCTGTTTTTACTGATCGCGTTTAGCGTACTCCTGATGGCGCTAAGAGCAGTGCCACTTACTGCACTTTTAGCACTTCATATAAATATCTTCTCTTAGAGATATTTTTCAACAACTTTGCACTTTGCACTTTTCAGCATTTCTAAAGAGAGAAAAAGGGTTTCTAGGTCAAAAACCTTAGGATTTTAAGGAGAAGTGAGATTCTAATCTTTGGAGCATAAATCCTCGATTCTTCGACTTTGATGCTATCAAAGATTCTTTTCTTCCTTGTTGATCAAGCTACCATGGTGATGGGTAGCTAAACACTTTTGTGTCAAGATTAGAGGTAGTTAATCTTGCTTGTATGTATTTCTTTTGATTTTTTGTATATGAACAAGGTTGATGATCAATATATGATGAAGTTGTTTGTTTGTGGTTTGAATTACTCTAGATATAGATTTTCCAAATCATGACCTAATATCTTCATTTCTTAAAAACCAAACTCTAGACATAGATTTGGGGTTTACTATTTGCTTTGTATTGATCTTAACGGTTGTTGTTTTGATTGTTAGCGTGAGACATCATCTAACGATTTAAACAACAATACTCATGAATTTTCTTTAGACATAAACTTATTTACGAGGATATGCGATTGTATTGGTCGAAACTAAGTTCATATGTTTGATTAATCGGATACGTATGAAAAGGATTAGCGAAATCTATTCTTGACATGCCTTTCTAAAACTTACAACATCTTTACTCTAATTTACTCTTTGCTATAAACTTATGTTACAAAACCAAGAAACATTTGAAAACCCCTAACTTAAAACGGAAAACTATTGAACGACAAGCCTTGATATCACACAATCCCTGTGGATATGATAAAACACCCCCCGAAATACTTATCAACATGTAACATGTTTAACCTTTGAATCTTCAAGAGGTTTTGTACCGATAGAGTCGTTGGGAGCAGACATCCATAGAACGTACCAGCTTTTCTTGAGCCTTGCAATCTTGTAAACTCGAGATGATAGGCTGATAAGACAATACAACTTACTTTCAGTAGTACAGAAAATCCACAGCTTTATCACCAACTATGAATGGTACCAAATGCTGATATATAATTACCAAGTGTAGAAACTCGTTTGAATACTGAGGCCTTCAGTTCAGAGTTTGCGTCAACCCACACTAGCAATTGTTCTTCAGACTCTGTCACTAGAAGCTAGCAATGAAGCAACTCCATGAGTGTCTAAGTAAAACAGATTCTGATTAATTATGTACAAGAACAAGAACTTGCATAAATAAAACATACATCAAATAAAACATTGTTCTTTTAATACTTTTGTTATCATCAAAACTAAAAGAGAAAATGTCAAGAACAAATATTGTTCTAACAATCCCCCCCCCCCCCCCCCCCCTTTTTGATGATGACAAACACAAGTATTTAAAGGACAATGGAAATGGAAAAATCATGTGATAGATTAGAATGAGATTACATAAATAACACCCTTTGGCTATGGGATTTCCTACTGGTATCACCAAAACCATCATGAGATGCATTTCTTCATTTTACTTCTCCTTTCTATTAAATAGGTATCCTACTGACACTTCATTTATACCCGAGGTATAAGACATGGATAACCTCTTTCCCCTTATCTGTTCATAAAATGTTTTGATGTATTTTCTAATTTATTAAAAGAATCCCTAACAAAAAACCAAATAATATGTATATCTATAGCTAGAAATCCCATAATATCACACATTTATTCTTTGTAGATGACACCTTAATATTTTGTAGAACAGAAGAGAATGAAGCTAGAACTCTCCTCAACATCATTAACACTTACCAAGAAGCATCGAGTCACAAAATTAACTTCAACAAGTATGAGATGGTGTTTAATAGAAATACTTCTAAATAAAATAAAGAGGCCTTAACTAAGTGGATAAAATGATAATATTCACACATATTTTGGTCTCCTCACCAACTTTTAACTTCCTAATTGACAGGATAAAACATAAACTAAATGGATGAAAATCAAACCATTTATCCTATACAGGGCACATAATCCTGATAAAAACAATGACCTAATATGTCCCAACCTAAATTATGGGTTCCTTCTTACTTCCAAAATCCTTATGCAAGAAAATGGAAAAGCTAGTGCGTAATTTCTAGTGGGGAGAACGGGAAAATGTTAGAAAAATCCATTGGAAGAAATGGTCGGACATGTGAAAATCCAAGCAAGAAGAAGGCCTCGGTTTTAGGAATTTTATAGCTTCAATGAATACATGCTAGCCCAACAACGATGGAGACTTATCATGAAACTTAATGCATTGTTGGCCAAAACCCTAAAATCCAAATACTACCTTAATAATATTTTCCTTCTAGTCTGTTTAAGCAGAAACCCTTGTTAGGTGAGAATATAGAAGTAGAAAAGCGGTCTAGAGGGGATGAATAGACCCTTCTTTAAAAAATTCAACAGCTTTTTCAAAAAAGAATATCATAGATTTTACAAAAGTGTGCACGGAAGGTTTGAAGCGAAAATAAGAAGATTATACTTTTATTGGAGCTTGATCACATTAACACTAAATTTTTTCACAAATACCAAAGATGGTTTTAGGATGATACATAAAAGGTACTCAATTCATTTAGTTGTATACTTCACGAGGTGTGTTTATACAATGATTCAATTTCAATGAATTCTAACCTCAACAGCTTCACATAATTTAATCACCACAAAAGCTCGATTAGGCACCAATTCTAGCAAAACCTAACCTTACATAATAAATCACTTCCAATTGAATAAATAATAAACTATGCTAGGAATTGAAAATCTAAGCATGCAATATCCTACCAAAGTTAAATGCAAGAGTGATTGAGAGAGAGTACATCAGGATTTAGAGTGGTTTGTCGTTCGTCCTCGCTTTGCCTACTGCACTCTTCAATGGTTTCATATTATAACCTGATTGTTCCTTTTTATTTTGACAAATATTGCAAGATATCATACACTTACTAATCCACAATAATGATGAGGAAAATTAATCTCCTATCTGGATCTTGACTTGTATAGAGTGTAATGCTAAACTCTTCTGCGGAACATTTACTCGATTCACGCTTCTTGAATCTTCCAGCATCACCAATATGCTCCAAGCCATGGTGTATAGTAATCACCCCTTGATCCTACTAATTCCTCGGCGATGAATTATTTGAAGATTTGAGAAGAACTACATCTTGTTTGTAGCCTTCCATACAGTCACTACCAAGGTAATCTGGAGAGAATAACTTCCTTATTTTCACTGGAATTTGTAAGTACCAATGACAACAATCTCAATCTTGCAAGTTACATGAAAATCTCAACTAAATATTCAAGAACGATTAGTTTCAATACAAAGTCTACCTCAATCAATTACAAATCTCTCATGCTCAACATTTTAAATAAAACTAGAGGTTAAAGATGCATGAATTTCATTGCAAGAGTTTTTGAACTTTCAAAAAGAGAGATTGTTGATTTCACGGAATCATAATGCAAAAATGTTGTAAAGTTGTGTTCAATAATATGTATAAAATGATGAAAAAACAATTTTATACGTGCTTTAGATTAAGCACAAGAATGAATGGAAAAAAGTTGTTTAGATTCAAATAAAAAACATTTCATGATTTCAGTCAAATGAGTAAGTGAAGTGGAACAAGAAAGTAAAATGATTTTGACCAATTTCTCATCTAATTCGAATTAAGAACAAAGTATAATTCGAATCATGAAGCCCGTGATTCGAATTAAGTGTAAATTCAGATTTATATCAATTCAAACATATCCAAGTGAGAAATGTTAAATGTTTGATTCAAATCGGGTGTAATGTTTGATTCGAATCAAATCAAGCAGAGGTGACCCATATTATTTTGATTTGAATCAAGTGTAAAGAATGATTTGAATCACAAGGCTACCTAATTAGAATCAAGTTAAATGTTTGATTCGAATCAGAGTGCTTGAAAAAATTTGGTTTGTCTCTGTCCATTTCGATTTGAGGCAAGATATGTACCTGAGTCGAATCATTCACACAAAATCTCAATTTTTCATGATTTTCAAAATGCTTAGATATTTTTCTTTCCACCTAACTTTAACCAATAACACACATAGTTCTTATTCTACTAACTGATGCAATTGACTAAAAGCATCATGGTCAAGTTCAAATTTAACCATTGATTTATGCATGATAAAAACGAATCGATTCAAACATGATTCAGAGATGATGTGCAATTATGTAGGGGACTTAATAAACAAAGGTAAATAAAAATGAAAGCAATAAGACAAGCAATAAAATTGTATTGGGAATCTCCCCCTGAATGTATAAGGGACATGGAACCTCAGTCTCCCCATTGTAGTCGATAAGAGCTATGCTTTGCTACAAGATAAAGTTAGGGAAAACAAAATATACATAGAAAATGAAACTAAAAAAATCCCTATTCTATTTAAAGCACGGAGAGTCTAAGACTCCCAAATCCATACAAATATTGTGAAATGGATCCGATGACAATGTATTTGTAAAAATGTCACCAAGCTGACTTTTAGTGTCAACGTATTAAAAATAACATCCCATTTTTCCACATGATCTCCCAAAAAATGGTGTTGGATCTTAATGGATCTGGTTTGTGAATGAAGTAAAGTATTCTTAGTGAGGCTTATTGCACTAGTACTATCACACTTAATTGGGACACAACCAATTTTTAAATAATAATCTAGTAATTGTTGTTTAGCCATAGGACTTATGCACAATTACCAGCGGCTACTTATTTAGCCTCGAAGGTAGAAAGAGCAACGCTATGATGCTTCTTATTATTCCAAGAAACTAAATAGCTTCCAAATAAGTGACGGGTAACACTAGTGCTTTTCCTATCCGAATTGCACCCCGTAAAATCGAAATTAAAAAAACTACTAAGCTAAAAGAACGACATTTAAGATACCAAAGACCATAATGGAAAGTTTTGTTAAGATACCTCAAAATACGTTTTATGATCTTAAAGTGGGATTCCTTGATGTTTGATATCTAGTACATATACACACACATACACTAAACATGATATCTGACCTACTCGCGTTTAAATAGAGTAAGGATCCAATCATACCTCTATACCTGATTATGTAGGAATCTACTCATCTTTCATCTTTGTCAGTAAGAACATTTGAGGCCATGGGTGTTTAGATACTCCTCAAATATTTCATATAGAACATTTTGAGAAGCTCTAAGAAGTATTTATTTTGACTTATAAAAGTGCCTTCTTCGGCTTGCTTGATTTTCAATCGTAAGAAATATGACAACTCTCGCATAAAGAGATATCTCAAATTCTCCCTTCATTAAACTTGCACGTTATCGACAAGGAGATTCATTAGTATACCCAAAAATAATATTGTGTACATGTATTTGAACTAAAAGAATGTGTTTTTCTTTGTGTATTATAAACAAAGTGGTGTCCACTTTCCCACGATTGAATCCTTATTTGATTAAAAATTCACTTAATCGCTCATACAAAGCTCTTAGAGCTTATTTGAGACCATAGGGGGATCATTTCAATTAAAAACATGGTTAGGATTTGTTGCGGTGAAAATCGGATAACAAATTATTAATTAATTTGCATCATTTTCTTTTACAACCGACTTTGATTTATCCAAAGGAAAGGTTCAAGATCGTTAGAAAAACCTAAAGGGGGAAGATCTAAGGTTCGGGGGTTGGTTATACTAAGGGAAGGTATTAGCACCCTAAGTATCCGTAGTACTCTACGGGAACCTCTTGTTAATGTTATCTTATGTTTGCTAAAGGTTCTATGCTAAAGGTTTGAAAACCCTAGGGGTTAGTATCTAAGTATACTCGATAAGGCATCGCACCTTACGCCTACTTATCCTCGGGAGTAGAATCAGAGTATGCGTAGTTCTACTTCTACTGAATAATTTACTGTGGTCAATATTCAGAGGGGAAATGAGTACAAGCTCATTGTAGAGTTTAAGAACTCTCTAAGTCTAGTTGTAATGGTCCTATGTTATGTTTTAGTCAATAGGGGAAAAATGATGATTCATTATGATGAATATCACCAAGAGTGTAAGAACTCTTTCCTAAGGCTAGTTATGATTCCATGGCTCTGATGAGGCCAAGAAATAAGGTTTAGCTCTTATGAGGCTACTAGGTTAAGGTGGGGGCTATGACTCTAAGAGTCAACAATTATCACCTTCCTTTGGAATGGGAGAAAGATAACAGTTATAAGTTACTAACAAGATAACAAGTTAATAATTCAAGTACGATGATGTAAAGGACATGAATAAGAGATATAAGATAAAATCATGATATCAATAGTCTCTTCTTAATCATGATTTAATCAAGAAATCGATAATCAATGATTCTTGACTTTCATCGACTAACTAGGTGAATAAAATCTAAATAAAGAGAAAGTGGTCTCGTGTTAATCAAAGTCTTGTCAACTCAATGAAATCAACCAAACCATGAGGTTTGTTATGTCATCGACCAAAATAAAGAAAGTAGAATCGAAATGACAATAAAATCGGTCTCGTCTAAATCAAGATTTAATCGAGAAATCGATAATCTTATATTTTTTACTTTCATTGACCAACGTAGAAAATAGAAAGTGGCCTCACATTTATCAAGACTTTATTGATTTGAAATTATCAAAGTCAAGATTTGTGTAACGTCATCGGCCTAAATAAAGATTATGACAATAAGAGGTTGATCTCGTCTTAATCAAGATTTAATCGAGAAATCGATAATCTTGACATCTGACTTTCATCGACCAACATAAAATCGGAATAAAACGAGTTGGTCTCGTTTAAATCAAGATTTAATCGATAAATCGATAATCTTAGATTTTTAACTTTCATCGATCAAAATGGAGAAAAATCAAGTTGGTCTCGTTTAAATCAAGATTTAATCGATAAATCGATAATCTTAGATTTTTAACTTTCATCGACCAAAATGGAGAAAAAATCAAGTTGGTCTCGTTTAAATCAAGATTTAATCGATAAATCGATAATCTTAGATTTTTAACTTTCATCGACCAAAATGGAGAAAAATCAAGTTGGTCTCGTTTAAATCAAGATTTAATCGATAATCTTAGATTTTTAACTTTCATCGAGCAAAATAAAATAAATAGAAGTAGAATTAATTAAACTAAAATAAAAAAATGGGCAATTTTGAAACTGAAGTATTTAAAAAATATTTTAAAGTAAAATTAATTTAATTAAAAACAAATAAGAGAAAGGATTTATATATATGCGAAATCATTTGGGCCTAGAGCCCATCATCCACTTTCAACGCGGATGGGAAAAAAAAGAAACGGGGGGTACGAGGGTTTAGGTTAGACAAATTAGAAAAAAACTTGTTATTAACACTAAACAAAATAGGTAAGTTGATAATAGATAACCATATGCAGCATTTGAGGAATCATGTGGACTGAAAACACGGGCCCATCAACCTCCTTCCTCAACGCTAAAAAAAGAAAGGAAAAAAAAAGCAGATGAATCCAAAAGGTTGGACCATCACCCCTGAGAAACACGGCCCATCAAGAGTGCTTACCACACAACCTTAGATATAATGGAAATCCACGTTCAGAAGAATAAACCGGTCACGATTATGACAAACCTCAAACAACGTTCACCCTTTCAACATAAAAATCAACAGATTGGATCAACAAGACAACGAACGCACTCCGTTTCCTCCTTCAGATCGTTCGCAAATCTCAACTCTCTTCACCGATTCCGCTCTCGATCGCCTCAATTTCGTCCCCGATTTCGTCTTTCTGCCTCTCTTCACGATCGTCTCGTCTTTTCAATCTCTCTGTTCTGGGTTTTCGGTTTGTGATTGTGGTCTATAATGGTTGTGTTGCGAGTGTTGTTGTTGTGGAAGGTCAGATATTGAAAAGGGTTTGAAGGTTGTGATTTGGATAGAGGTTGAAGGATACGATTGTGAGTTCAGACGTTGTTGTTGAAGTTCTGTTGATTGAAGGTTGAAAGAGGGTGAATGGTTGAAGGGTTTGGATTTTGTGAGTTTGGAGGAAAGCAGGCCGGAAGATTTATGGTGGTTGTTGTGGACGGACGAATACGATTGGGGAAGAAATGGTCACGACAGCGCGTGCGGATCTGATGGGTGCGTTATTGGATGATTGAAGGAGGAGAAGATGATGGAGGGATCAAGGAAAGGGTTTTTTCTGTGTCGTGAGAAAGAGAAGGTTTGTAGGTTTGTTTTTTTTTTTCCAGAATTTTCTCTTCCCCCCCCCCCCCTATTCTCCTCCTCCATCTACTATTTAACCCCCAGGAAATAGAACTGTTCTTGAATTTCATTTTTGAAATTGTGACCGTTGTTGGCTTGTCGTTTTCAGGCTGCCGAGGAGCATTTGGAGCAGGATGTGGGAGTCTTGCGTGTGTAGCAGGGGATTTGGGGTACAGTGGTGTGTTGAGTTGTTGTGGGAGCAGAGATTTCGTACATTTCTGAACGGTGATGGCAACTTGCCACAATAATTTGTGTCCCTTTTTTGTTTTGATTTACAAAATGGGCCTTGGAATAAAAAACATGAAATGGGCTTTGGATTAATAAATGGTTAATAGTAATAAATAATTAATTAATTCAAATACTAATTAAATAAATTAAGACAAATAAACTAAATTACAAATAATTTAATTAATTAGACTAAAAATGCAAAATTAAATTAAATTGATGATTAATTAAAGTTAATTAGAAATCAAACACGTTAAAACAAAAGAAATAAATAAACCATGTTGAAATTAAATTAAGATAAAAACAAATAAAAAACATTTAAAATAAATATTAAATTAAAACATAGAGAAAGATAAATAAAACAACAACTAGCAAGAAATGAGGGTAAAATTTGGGGTGCAACAGTTTCCCCTATTTAAATATCTTCACCTAATGACATGAGAGATGAAGATCCTCATGTAATCAACAGCGAAAGATATTTAAATACAGATAACCGAAAATTTTACCCTCGGATGCACACACATGCAATGCAACAAACATGATGCCAAGAAGATGCAAGAAAAAGCAGACACAACAAGATACCAAGGGGCAAACAGGAAACAAAAAGACCAAGGAGCTTCACCGGGAAAGGACGAAAGTTAGTAACCATGAGAAACACCTCACTAGGGATACAAGCTAACCAACAAAAGAGACCCACCGGGAAGACTCCAAAGAGACACTGGGGAAAAGACCAAAGACAATCTTCACCGGGGAAAGATCCGGGGAGATAGACTACTGGGGATAAAACAAACCCACGTTCTTCCTGGGCATGAAACCAGGAAGAAAAAAATCTGATCACTGGGGATCAGTAAAAAAGACAGACAACCAAGCAAAGACTTCCTGGGGATTCTATACCAAAGAGTTCAAAATGGGATCTTCAAGAAAATCCAGGAAGACAGAGACAAAACCTACGCACCAACTAGGAGTCTTATAAGGTTGAAGAAACTTGTTCCAAGAAGCTTAGCTTAAAGCAAGTTTTCAAAAAAAATCCAAGGTAAGGGTTCAATGTCTGACACGATTCGAACAATAACGGTTTTAAAACAAGAAGACAGTGCTTGACATGATTCAAACAAAGTCCAAGTTCAAGTTCGACATGATTCGAACAAGAAAGGGTTTTAAAACAAGAAGACAGTGCTTGACACGATTCAAACAAAGTCCAAGTTCAAGTTTGACACGATTCAAACGAGAACAATTTTACAAAATCTTTAAAGTTAAACTTCTTGGGGAACAACAAAAGGTTTAAAGATTCAGATCTGGCGCGCAAAGGTTAAGACCGAACAAGCACGACACAAAGCAAACTGGGAATGTCTTTACTTCACTGGGGAAATAATGACAGACACCAACAAAAGACCACAAGCAAAACAACGCACAAGGATGCAAAGATGCTAGGGTATGATGCATATGCTTAGCTATATGCTAGAAACGACGCGAACGACGCGAAACAGGAAAGAAGAAAGGATAACACAAGCCAACACCCTGAAACCCAAACATCAAGGATAACCGGAACAATCTTCTCTTCACTGGAGATGGCAAATCCCAGCCAAAGATACAGTACTACTAACTCTTCCTGTACCAACTTGATTCCATAAAACATCTTAATACTAGAGTAAAACTTAGTTTATCTTTGTGTTTTCTTAGAACTTCCACTTCCAAGAATCAGATGAAAATGACGAAGTTATTGTATTCAAAGACCAATAACAATTCTAGTGACTAAGAATTATGTCGTCTAACAGCTGACTTCCCTTGGGACTCCTGCATAAAGAGCTGGGGTTTAAATGGGAACATGGTTAATGAGTCAAGAATAGACTCTGATACTCAAATAAGAGTTGGTTGAGATAACACATAATCTGCTTCATGAAGGAAAACCGGTAGGAGCCAGAAAGGTAACCTCATTGGAGATAGAACCAAGAAATGGGCTCCAATAAAGGTATCTAGAATGATTGATCATCAAGGCTAAACACAACTAGATGACATTCTAGAAAGGATCCGCAATGAAGGTTGAACCGAAAAATGGTCTTCACTGGGAAAAGATATCCAAAGTGATGGAACAACAGGTTCAAGCATGATCGGTTGGTACTTTGGAAAAAGAAGAACCTTATTGGAGATTGAACCAAGAAATGGGCCCCAATAAAGTATCTAGGATGATTGATCATCAAGTCTAACGTGACTAAATGACATCCTAGAAACACCTCTAAATTGATGGAACAACAGGTTCAAGTATGACCGGTTGGCTCTTTAGAAGTAACCTCTAAAGTGATGGAACAATAGGTTCAAGTATGACCGGTTGGCTCTTTAGAAGTAACCTTATTGGAGGTAGAACCAAAAAATGGGCTCCAATAAAGTATCTAGAATGATTGATCATCAAGTCTAACGTGACTAAATGACATCCTAGAGAACACCTCTAAAGTGATGGAACAACAGGTTCAAGTATGACCAGTTGGCTCTCTAGAAGTAACCTCTAAAGTGATGGAACAACAGGTTCAAGTATGACCGGTTGGCTCTTTAGAAGTAACCTTATAGGAGGTAGAACCAAAAAATGGGCTCCAATAAAGTATCTAGAATGATTGATCATCAAGGCTAAACGCGACTAGATGACATTCTAGAAATAATCCGCAATGAAGGTTGAACCGAAAAACGGTCTTCACTGGGAAAAGACATCCAAAGTGATGGAACAACAGGTTCAAGCATGACCAGTTGGCACTTTAGAAGAAGAAGAACCTCATTGGAGATAGAACCAAAAGATGGGCCCCAATAAAGGTATAGTAACTGATAGGTTAGCACCGGGGTTGCATAACTGAAGATAAAACTTCTTGGGGAATACCCAATTACGGTTGCAAAGAGGTTGAATAGTACCAGAGATAGATAAGCTGCTTATAAGAGACTGCCAAGCTTCTTCAAGAGTTTGCTGCTTCAAAGATATGTCGATATCACAATAATGATGGAGAAATAATTATGTCTTCAATGAGGATCTGAGATTCTTCTTGCGAGACACAGTGCAAAATAAATGCACGTTCAAAGATAGGTTAAAAAACCACAACTGCCAGGGACCAAAGTTCAATCTAGGAACAAGCTAGAAAGAAACGGTCAAACAAGACTCCAATTGAGGAATGAACTCAAATGGGAACTTATCTTATCCACATGTGGAAAAGATAACTGAAACAACCATCATCCACGAGGATAAAACTCTGTGGGGAATTCAGAAATGATGGCCACTTTATGCCTAGGGCTGACTTTCTATTGGAGTGAATAGACAAACCCAGTCACTTGGGGAGATAAACACCAAAGTGAACCCAAAATAGGTAAACACCAAAAAAGAAGCGAAAATGCTAAGATGCTATGCATATGAGTGCTTATGCCATGCTTATGCTTATGCTGACAAAACAGACAGAAAGCGAAACCAGAGATGAAATAAACGTCTCGACAAGGATACCCAGCCAAACTCAAAGGGCTGGACCAATACTGGTGATGAAGAAGAATCAACAACTTCACTGGTGAAAAGAGTATTCCACCTGAGGTAGAACATCATGAGGATTGCACATCATGAGCTTGATCTCTTTATTGGAGAAGAATCCATGGAGAATTGTCAAGATTAGCTGAAGTAACAACTTATTGGGGAGCTAGCAAAGGATGTCACAAGAACATAATAATTCTGCATCCTACTGGCATAATGATCATCTTTAAATCTTATCTGCCCCAGGCTACATGGTCTGCCAGAAGACGATAACAAGAGGATTTTATAGAAGAATTGGCATACAAAGTGTTTCAATATCTTCAAACTCTTGGAGAGATCTCGACGTAATTGCCCCAGATTAACTGTATTCAAGGGCCTTGATCTTGCTTCAGACTGGTTGTTTGACGATTTGGGAAGATATGCCCCATACTGATTGGCCTTTTAGAGATTTACCGAATCTCGACCTGACTGCCTCTGATTAACTGGTCTGTGAGGGTAAGTCATCAAAAGGATTTTACAGAAGAATTGATATACCAGATGCTTCAATGTCTTCAAACTTTTGAAAAGAAATGAACCTAGACATGACTGCCCCAAACAACTGTATTTGAAATACTCCAACTGTAGTAGAGACGACTGGGGAACAAAACTTGCCCCTGTTGATGGGTTACTGAAGTTAAAACTTGTAGATGATCTCAAGAATATTTGCCCCAATATTCTGAATTTGCAGAATTCTACCTCCGATTTGTCAACTCACACTTGATTTCCCCTGAATGAGTCAAATTTCCTTTATCAAGTTCAATTCCTTGACTGACCGCGTTTGTTGGGATTCCTTGATATCGAATGGTATTGCAAACAAGTGTTGTTCATTAAAATTGGCAAAATTTTAATGCAAAGTTTAATGAAAAGTTTGAAAACAAAGCTTTGATAAAAAACGCACAGTGAAATGATTAAATAGTAAAAAACAATGGTGGGTCTAGTCATTAAGGAAGTGACCAACACACGCGAGTAACAAATATTATTAGGAGTCAGGTTACTCAACCTTGCTGTAGTATGCTTTTCAAAACAACCTTACCTCAATTAGGTCTTTTTGGGGTTGTAATGTGGTATGGTTCATGGTTTATGAAACAAAAGATAAAGGCTCAAATCCTATGCTCAGTAAACTCAAAATATACGTTCAAATCTCCAAAAATAGGAAGTCACTTGATTTGAAAGATGACTGGCACCTTATGTGAAACGCTCGTGTTTGAATGCATAACCGAGTTAAACTGAGAGCTACCCCGCCCCAAGGTTGAGATTTAAGGGTTTTTGTGTGTAAGGAAAGAAAACTCCTACTTCTAGGCTCGAAGGGGGTTAACAAGGGATTATCTTTCTTATTTGGGAATTGAAACAATGCCTTACATCCTCAGCGAGGTTTAATTGAAAGCATATCGCAGCAATTAAGAACATGAGGTTTTCATCATCCTCCCTAATCTTTGCTTTAACAAAAGTTTGAAAAAGGGTGAAAAAGATATATATTTTTGCTTTTATGAAAATAAAAGTAAAAATGAGTGAAACGAATGGATTTAACCAAAAGATGCACAAACATTTCATTAACCTTGCCAATTTGAAAGTTCAACAGAGCTTATAAGCAAATACAAATTCAAAGTGCAAAGGAAATACGATAAACTTGCCGAAACAGCCAAAAGATTGCCAGCTTTAGGGAAACAACTACAAAAAATCAAAGAGGAGCTCAATCACAGACCCCTTAATCCATCTTTGTCTTGATACATTCTTTACTTATCTCGTGAGCGGGTAAGGATTGTTCTTGATATTAGGTTGTGAGCCGTCAAAAGACAAAATGTTTCTCTCCACTAAGTCCTTCACAATATGCTTCAAAGCAAAACAACCTTCTAAATTGTGGCCTGGTGCGCCTTCATGGAATGCACAATGAGCGTTGGGATTGTAAGAAGGTGGAAGCGGATCAGGAGGTGGGCCTGATGACCTTGTAGTTATTAATCCTTGTTGTACCAAAACAGGATACAATGCTGTGTACGTCATAGGAATAGGAGGAATCGGAGGCCTCCCACCCTTCCTTTTTCCTGAAATATTCTAATGAGAAACTTGAGTCTGTTGTGAATAAGCAGGAGCGTTGAGCGCTCGTTGATACATTGGTGGTTGAGGAACCAGCTGATAACCAGAAGCTTGATTGTTGAATGTTGGCGCGATGGCGGCCACATAAGGTTGCTGAATAGAATAACACTGTTGTTGTTGCTGACGTTTCCAGTACTGATTCTTCCTCTTTTTGTTTGTCATCACCACATTAGTATCCCCTTCCCTTTTGAAGGATATCTTGGGATCGTCACTTGGACTACCAGCTCTCTTGGTCATTTCCCGATCTTCAGACCAATCTCTACTTTAACCCCCACAACTACAATATCGGAAAAACTAGCAGACACGCTACTGATCATCCTTTCGTAGAATTCCGGCCTCACCGTGTCGACAAACCAATCAGTTAACTCCTTTTCAGATAAAGGTGGCTCTACTTGTGAAGCCAGCTCTCTCCATCTTTGTGCATACTCTTTAAAAGACTCGGTATCATTTTGAGACATGCTCAATAGTTATCTACGATCTGGCACCAACTCCATGTTATATTTATAATGCTTTACAAAAGCATCAGATACATCTTGAAAACATTGGATCTTAGATTGGTCCAAAGTCAAATACCACTTTGCAGCGGCTCCTTTCAGACTATCTTGGAAGCAGTGCATCATCAACTTATCATTATCCATAAATGCAGCCATTCGCTTGTAATACATGACCAAATGCGACTTAGGACAGGTCGCACCAGAGTATAGGTCAAAATTGGGTAGTTTGAACTTAGGTGGAATTACCAAGCCTGAGACCAAGCACAAGTCTTTAACATTAGTATTAGATTCATTGCTCCTCTCCATTGCTTCCAATTTCCTCCGCATTGTCTCTACACTTTCCTCCAACCTTTCATGTCGATTATCCCCTTCTTCGGACATATTGACATGATCATAAACCGGATGTGGGTTCTGAAAAATTAGGTACACCTGGGCTTGCATTGTTGCTGGAGTGAAGGTAGGAATAGCTTAAAAAGCCTCATTAACCAAGGGAACAGCTTGTTGGGTGGAAGTAACGGCCGGAGCACGTATAAAGTTAAAAGGCATGCCTAAAGTGGGGTTCACAATAGTAATGGGAGGTTCTACAGTTGTAGCAATGACTTCTGAGACTACGGTGACCTGCGTATCCACCTTTGCTCGTATAACATTCAAAACTCCCATGATCTGCCCCATCCCTCCTCGGAGCTCACTCAATTCATTGTTGACTCTGTCCATCTCGCAGTATTGTTCAGACATCCTTTGTCGAGTTTGGCTCGGGCGACGATTCAAAGATGATTCTGAAGGGAAAACGGTGACATGAGACAAAGACAGAGAGGAAATGCACATGCTACGATGCAGATGAGATGCTAATGCAAGCCAAATGGTTTCAAGGAACTCAAAGGCAAGCTGCGAAATTTTTGGAAAATTGAAAAGTTTTGTTTTAAAGATCCAAGCTCTGATCTTTTGAAAAGGGAACAAACATTTGAGTTCCTCGAAGCCAAAGGTCTAAGAATGCTTGAATGTAGAGATACATAAAGCACACGAGCACAAACATATGTACACACAACAAAGCATACAAATCCTAGGTTTAGGGTTCACATGAATGGAGCCAAGGTCTACCTACCCCAATAGGTATGTACTACTGGTTTTTGCCTGTTGAACGGGGTTCTAAGAAGTTCCCAGAGTCGACAACCCATCTTTCGGATTTTATCAACTTCGCAATTGCTCGGTGATTAATAAAATTCTCAAGAGAGTCTCGTCTGAGTGTAGTATCGCGTAGCAACCATTTAGGATTGCTCCCTCACAGTCATCGCACTACGTCCTAAATAGGCCAAGTAGGGGTAAAGGGATAACTAAAGGTCATCAGTATCTCTGGCTCCTAGGTCGAAAGTAGTAACGCATTCACGATTGCTCGTTCAACATATACCACTTCTGAGAGGGCCTCAACTGAGCGTGGACTTCAAGTTCCCTCCTTTGGGATTTCTCCCTCGAAGTTCCCTTGACTATGTCCACGGTTCCTAAACATATGTGTTCTCTCAAGTCCGGGCTAGGACTTATCTCACTCATAGATACCAAGTCAACCCAAATTAAACTGAAAAATGTCAAGCAAGAACAGATATACAGATATATAAGCAAATATGACATACATAAGCATATATTAGTAAATAAGCAAACATGAATAACATAAAAACAAGATAGGCTTAACCCTCTTAGGAAAGGACCAGCAATAGGTCTAACAATTCCCCAGTGAAGTCGCCATTTCTGTTGCGGTGAAAATTGGATAACAAATTATTAATTAATTTGCATCATTTTCTTTTACAACCGACTTTGATTTATCCAAAGGAAAGGTTCAAGATCGTTAGAAAAACCTAAAGGGGGAAGATCTAAGGTTCGGGGGTTGGTTATACTAAGGGAAGGTATTAGCACCCTAAGTATCCATAGTACTCTACGGGAACCTCTTGTTAATGTTATCTTATGTTTGCTAAAGGTTCTATGCTAAAGGTTTGAAAACCCTATGGGTTAGTATCTAAGTATACTCGATAAGGCATCACACCTTATGCCTACGTATCCTCAGGAGTAGAATCAGAGTATGCGTAGTTCTACTTCTACTGAATAATTGACTGTGGTCAATATTCAGAAGGGAAATTAGTACAAGCTCATTGTAGAGTTTAAGAACTCTCTAAGTCTAGTTGTAATGGTCCTATGTTATGTTTTAGTCAATAGGGGAAAAATGATGATTCATTATGATGAATATCACCAAGAGTGTAAGAACTCTTTCCTAAGGCTAGTTATGATTACATGGCTCTGATGAGGCCAAGAAATAAGGTTTAGCTCTTATGAGGCTACTAGGTTAAGGTGGGGGCTATGACTCTAAGAGTCAACAATTATCACCTTCCTTTGGAATGGGAGAAAGATAACAGTTATAAGTTACTAACAAGATAACAAGTTAATAATTCAAGTACGATGATGTAAAGGACATGAATAAGAGAGATGAGATAAAATCATGATATCAATGCAAAGTGAGAATTAAACATGTTAGGCAATGATTAAATATGAGATGAAATAAAATAGAAATAGTATCGTCTTAATCATGATTTAATCAAGAAATCGATAATCAATGATTCTTGACTTTCATTGACTAACTAGGTGAATAAAATCTAAATAAAGAGAAAGTGGTCTCGTGTTGATCAAAGTCTTGTCAACTCAATGAAATCAACCAAACCATGAGGTTTGTTATGTCATCGACCAAAATAAAGAAAGTAGAATCGAAATGACAATAAAATCGGTCTCGTCTAAATCAAGATTTAATCGAGAAATCGATAATCTTATATTTTTGACTTTCATTGACCAACGTAGAAAATAGAAAGTGGCCTCACATTTATCAAGACTTTATTGATTTGAAATTATCAAAGTCAAGATTTGTGTAACGTCATCGGCCTAAATAAAGATTATGACAATAAGAGGTTGATCTCGTCTTAATCAAGATTTAATCGAGAAATCGATAATCTTGACATCTGACTTTCATCAACCAACATAAAATCAGAATAAAACGAGTTGGTCTCGTTTAAATCAAGATTTAATCGATAAATCGATAATCTTAGATTTTTAACTTTCATCGATCAAAATGGAGAAAAATTAAGTTGGTCTCGTTTAAATCAAGATTTAATTGATAAATCGATAATCTTAGATTTTTAACTTTCATCGACCAAAATGGAGAAAAAATCAAGTTGGTCTCGTTTAAATCAAGATTTAATTGATAAATCAATAATCTTAGATTTTTAACCTTCATCGACCAAAATGGAGAAAAATCAAGTTGGTCTCGTTTAAATCAAGATTTAATCGATAAATCGATAATCTTACATTTTTAACTTTCATCGACCAAAATAAAATAAATAGAAGTAGAATTAATTAAACTAAAATAAAAAAAACGGGCAATTTTGAAACTGAAGTATTTAAAAAAATATTTTAAAGTAAAATTAATTTAACTAAAAACAAATAAGAGAAAGGATTTATAAATATGCGGAATCATTTGGGCCTAGAGCCCATCATCCACTTTCAACGCGGATGGGAAAAAAAAGAAACGGGGGGTACGAGGGTTTAGGTTAGACAAATTAGAAAAAAACTTGTTATTAACACTAAACAAAATAGGTAAGTTGATAATAGATAACTATATGCAGCATTTGAGGAATCATGTGGACTGAAAACACGGGCCCATCAACCTCCTTCCTCAACGCTAAAAAAAGAAAGGAAAAAAAAAGCAGATGAATCCAAAAGGTTGGACCATCACCCCTGAGAAACACGGCCCATCAAGAGTGCTTACTACACAACCTTGGATATAATGGAAATCCACGTTCAGAAGAATAAACCGGTCACGATTATGACAAACCTCAAACAACGTTCACCCTTTCAACATAAAAATCAACAGATTGGATCAACAAGACAACGAACGCACTCCGTTCCCTCCTTCAGATCGTTCGCAAATCTCAACTCTCTTCACCGATTCCGCTCTCGATCGCCTCAATTTCGTCCCCGGTTTTGTCTTTCTGCTTCTCTTCACGATCGTCTCATCTTTTCAATCTCTCTGTTCTGGGTTTTCGGTTTGTGATTGTGGTCTATAATGGTTGTGTTGCGAGCGTTGTTGTTGTGGAAGGTCAGATTTTGAAAAGGGTTTGAAGGTTGTGATTTGGATAGAGGTTGAAGGATACGATTGTGAGTTCAGACGTTGTTGTTGAAGTTCTGTTGATTGAAGGTTGAAAGAGGGTGGATGGTTGAAGGGTTTGGATTTTGTGAGTTTGGAGGAAAGTAGGTCGGAAGATTTATGGTGGTTGTTGTGGACGGACGAATACGGTTGGGGGAAAAAAATGGTCACGACAGCGCGTGCGGATCTGATGGGTGCATTATTGGATGATTGAAGGAGAAGAAGATGATGGAGGGATCAAGGAAAGGGTTTTTTCTGTGTCGTGAGAAAGAGAAGGTCTATTTTTTTTCCAGAATTTTCTCTTCCCCCCCCCCTATTCTCCTCCTCCATCTACTATTTAACCCCAAGGAAATAGAACTGTTCTTGAATTTCATTTTTAAAATTGCGACCGTTGTTGGCTTGTCGTTTTCAGGCTGCCGAGGAGCGTTTGGAGCAGGCTGTGGGAGTCTTACGTGTGTAGCAGGGGATTTGGGGTACAGTGGCGTGTTGAGTTGTTGTGGGAGCAGAGATTTCGTACATTTCTGAAGGTGATGGCAACTTGCCACAACAATTTATGTCCCTTTTTTTGTTTTGATTTACATAATGGGCCTTGGAACAAAAAACGTGAAATGGGCTTTGGATTAATAAATGGTTAATAGTAATAAATAATTAATTAATTCAAATACTAATTAAATAAATTAAGACAAATAAACTAAATTACAAATAATTTAATTAATTAGACTAAAAATGCAAAATTAAATTAAATTGATGATTAATTAAAGTTAATTAGAAATCAAACACGTTAAAACAAAAGAAATAAATAAACCATGTTGAAATTAAATTAAGATAAAAACAAATAAAAAAACATTTAAAATAAATATTAAATTAAAACATAGAGAAAGATAAATAAAACAACAACTAGCAAGAAATGAGGGTAAAATTTGGGGTGCAACAGGATTATTATCATCCTCAAAACTTGTAAGTTGTGAGACATACACCTTTTCATTTATATAGCCATTAAGAAAAGCATATTTAACATCCATTTGGAAAAGCTTAAAGTCTAGGAAGTAAGCGAATGCTAAAAAGGAGTCTATAGCTTCTAAACGAGCTACATGAGCATAAGTCTTCTCATAGTCTATTCCTTCAACTTGACTATATCCTTTTTACACTAATCTTACTTTATTTCTAGTAATTACGACATTTTCATTTACCTTGTTCCTAAATACCCATCTATTGCCAATGACGGTCTTATCAACTAGACACGAAACAAGGTCCCAAACGTCATTACGTTTAAGTTGATTAAGATCTTCTTCCATATAAAAATAACCATCACTACTACAAATAATACTTTTTATGACGAATGTTTCACCTCGAACATGCCAAACACCGAGCTTATAGGTTCTGGGAGCGATAAGTTTGATTTTTTTTAAAATAAAATTTCCCTTATAGCAATAAGTGAATGCCAAATCTTTTGGGAAAAAATTAAACATAATACCTCGGTTTTTTTTAAAAATCAAGGTAAAATTGCTATCAGGGAACACGCTTCAAATCCTAGTTATTGCATTTAAGAATTTTTCAGTGATTTTTCACTTGGCGCCTTCCAATCTTACCTTTTTTTATTAGTTAATTTTTTTTCATTTTTTCTTTGTAATTAGTAATTCTAAATAGTAATTCTCAAAACTTTTTGTTATCAATAAAAACGAATAGGCAATAATATGAAAGGAAATATTTCATTAATTAAAAATGGGACAACAAATAACTATTCCACATATTCAAATTTTTGACTCCACTTAACTTCAATAGTATCACTATTAACTATCACTAACTTAGAGAAAAGTTCAGAAAGAACTCTCCCATATGGTATGAGGAAAGCATTCCTAAAGATGATTATCATTTCTTTTAAGTAATTAAAAATGGTAATAGGAAGATTAACTATGATGTTCTTGGTAAGGAATAACAAGAGATGCTTGTCATTACAAGTAAGCGTTTCTAGTTCTTTCTCTCTTGGACGGAGATTTGATAGTAGAAATTGATACAAAACTTTTCCAATTAGTCGTAGACTAGCAGGACTAATTAGATTGTCGTTGGTTGCATAAATTAGGTGAAGGTGATTTTTATAGACATTGTTGAATAAATAATGTTCAACACAAACACCTTCGTCTTCACATTTTATTGTATGAGCAATAAGTAACTACGTAATTGTGACAGGAAAGCCATTGGCACGGGACTTGATTGACTCAGCATCTAGACCAGATGGCTCAACGGGGGCATTTAACCAGAACTCTTTAATGAGATTAATGTAGATGGGTGCATTAAGAATGTCAAAGTAACCGTTCAACTTTTGTTTGTAAATAGGTCTCCTTAGATCAAAACCTTTGTTTTTCAAATCATTGAAATCAACAAACTTTTCATTGATTAAGAACCTAAGATTTTCATCTAAGGTTGTTTAAGAAAATAAAAGACTTTGAAACTAGGTTTGAAGACACAAAGAGTTGGAAATCAGACATTGAAACAAGGAATAATGTTTAAATAAAGTGGAGGTGAGAATAGGAAGTAAAATAATCAGAGAATCTAAAATTCCTTGAAAATCCAAAAGATACATTACATTTTTGAATATGGATGATCATTGCTACTCTAGTGGATATGATTCCATTACGCGCCATGATTTTTTTTAGACATAAAAATCACATGTTACCACGGTTTTTTAAAAACTCCGAGGGGAAAAACAATTAGGAAACTATTTTTATTAATTATAATTTTTTTTGTAAATTAAATGATATATCCCATCAGTTTCCCTAATAAACGAGGTATAAGATACGTAACATTTTTCTATAAAAGTACTCGTTAGATATATTTTACCCTAATCCTATCTTACATGTAGCTGCTCCAAACTCGTTAGAAGTATAAATCACATCATTCTTTTGGGATCCATCTCATAAAATGGGGTTGATGTTGTTGTTGTTGTTGTTGTATTTAGAAGCTTGTAAAAGTTCTCTATGATGGATTACATGTGCAGAAAATCATTTTCCAATAGAAGTTGGGAGCAGATAACTCTTTTAGAAATTGGATGCGTGCAATATTTGGACCAGATTACTTCTTACATCAAAATTTTAGTTTTGCAGTATTTTTTTTAATATTCTTTGTAAACAACGTAATTCAAAAAAACATGTTCACCTCGGTTTTTATAGAAACCAAGGGGATACCTTAGTGTTCTTAAACAAATCTTTGTCGTTCATTTCAAGATTATCAACGCTCAAGAAACTACCATTAGTGATCCGCGTGATTCCTAAAAAAAATCCATTATAAAGTCTTTCTGATATCTAAAATTGATAAAGAAACGTCATGAAGTGATTGAAACAATCTACATCCTCCTATTTAATTTTTGTTATTGGCGATAGATTGCAAGTGCAGAAAATTATTTGGGTTTAAGGTTTGTGTTCTTAAATAATCATATAATTTAATATTTATTTCATTTAGCTAACCTTTTTTTTGTTATCAAAAACAAGTGAATGCAAAACCAATAGAAAATATAATGCATTCAACATTTGTTCTTCCTCAAGATCAACAAAATTAGGATCCCCAACATTTTCTCTTCTCCAAGATATCCAGCATTTGTTCTTAACCAACAACGATGACGATGAAGAACAACATTTTTAATTTAATATTTGGTGTAAGCAATGTAATATTTTGTGTAAACAATGTATTTTTTAAACAAATTAATTTATTAATATTCTTTATAAACAATGTAATGAATTTATTTTAAAAAAAAACTATCTAACCCCTCGGTTTTTAAATAAACCGAGATGTTTGAGACGTTGTTTGTGTAAATAATAAAAATGCAGATGCTGAGGTTCGAACCCATGATTATATAACTTTACCCCTCGGCTTTTCATTAACCGAGGTGTTAAGTGACAATTTTCCATGTCATTGTTCGTTACGTCAGCTTGGTAGCTGGGGTTACATCTCTTTTGCGTACAATGTTATAAGCATTATTTGTAATAGTGCTTACCTCATCAAGTACAACATCAGATATTAATTTAGGTTCAATCTGAGAAATTATATTAGAGTACTTAAATAAATTATTAACATGTGATCTAGTACTTACACCTCTTTTGATGTCTCCAACGATTTGATTTAATGAATAATCTTTTGCGATTATCCAATCTTGAGGTAGCTAGTTCAAGATCTCTTGTTTTTTATACTCATGTAAGCTTTCTTCTTTATCTTCCTTAATGTCCTCATCCTTTGGTGAAGGAAGAGGATCCTCTTTGGAACATTCTTCGTTGATAAGCTTTTTCGTTATCACACCTGAAACATCAGAACAAATACCATTTCCCGTCTTTAGGGGCGAGGACTCATCAAAAGAAAAATGAATGGATTCTTCTACAGAAGTTGTTCTATGATTGTAAATCCTATAAGATTTACTCATAGATGAGTACCATAAAAATATCCTTTCATCAGACTTAGCATCAAATTTACAAAGATTGTCCTTTTCGTTATTTAAAATAAAACATTTGCAAACAAAAACGTAAAAATAAAAATCTTTTGGTTTTCTACCCTTAAGTAACTCATAGCGTGTATTCTCTAGGATGGGTCGGATAACCACCCTACTTAGGTAGGCTAATTTCACTTGCCATGGTCTATGTCAATTCTTCTAAAATGCAATTTTTACGCTTAACAACACCATTTTGTTGTGGAGTTCTTAGACATGAAAAGTTATGAGCAATCTCATGTTCGGTACAAAAGTTTTGAAATGTATTGTAAACAAATTCACCACCATGATCATTATGAAGTGTGATAATTTCCTAACTAAAAACATTTTGGACAAGCTTACCAAAATCAACAAAAGCCTTAAAATTTTCATGCTTATGGATCAAAAATAACATCCAAGTGAATCTAGAGTAGTCATGAACAATCACATATCTGTAATAATTGCCTCCTAAACTTCTTGTCCGCAAAGGGCCAAACAAGTCTAGATGGAGAAGCTTGAGAGGTTTTGATGTCAAAACAACTTTTTTATTTATTTAAGCGACACTCTCGTTTTCTTTCTTATTTGGAAAACATCACATAATTTGTATTTTAAAATTTTAATTTTAGGAATACCAAGCACCAGATTCTTGGATGCTATTTTCTTTAACAAGTCGAAATGCACATGACTTAAACGTCTATGCCATAATCAAGAATCTTCACTCTCGGCCATTAAACACTTAGTTTCATACATCGACACATCATATAGATCAAGCATATAGACATTATCAATCTTATAACCCTTAAACACAAGGTATTTAGTTGCCTTATGCTCAATTACACAACCAAGAGTATCAAAAATAACGGAATACCCTTTGTCACATAATTGACTAATGCTAAGTAAGTTGCGTTTAAGCCCTTTGACTAAAAGCACATTTTCAATGGTAATTGTGGAGGGATTTACCACAACACCTTCACCGAGAATTTTACCTTTTATATTGTCCCCGTACAAGATGTGACTTCTTTCCTTCTCATCGAACTTGATGAACATGGATGCATCTGTCATCATGTGTCTTAAACATCCACTATCTAGAAACCATAATCTTTTTGCAGAGGCAAGACATTCATGCGACAATCAAATAGGCAATTTAGGTCCCTAACTAGTGGGTTGTTTAGGGTTAGTTGAGGTACACTTAGGAATCCATGTCATTTTACCACTAGGAACTTGAACGTTCAAAATATGACAAAGAGGCCAAATGTGTCCCTTATCACCACAATAATTACAAATGGCTTTAAATGAAATTCTTTTCCTATTTCTTTTAGTGACATGAGGTTTTTTCTTAAAAACTGTCCCTCTATCACTTGAAGAGCCAGAACAAGAACAAAATAGTGAATTAGCATGAATTCGTTGTCCTTTGAGGATTTAAATTTCGAGTTTTAAAAATGGACAAGTAAACATTCTACTTTTTCTATCCTTTCAACTAAATTATTTGAAACATTATAACACTCAACAACTAGAGATGTATGCGCTTCCATAAGAGATTATAAAACACGATTAAGATGATTTATCTCCTCTTCAAGTTTTAAAATCATCCTTTTTGGAGAGAAATTTTCTTAAATACATTTATAGAATCTGCATACATGTCATTAAATGCTTTCGGCAATGTATATGAATATTCATCATCGGGTTCAGAAGTATATACCTTTAAAGTTTCACCTTTCTTACGTTCCGTCGTACATAAGTTAACACACTCATTATCAGAGCTTGAGCAAGAATCTAAGAAGGATCTCTCATCCTCTTCTTCCCATGCAATATAGACTCTACGACTTTTGGAGATTTTTCCTTTCTTATTGTATAATTCCGTATCTTTCTTTTTATGATATTTGATGAGACTTGAACAAGTCGTTCTAAAATGTCCCAATTTTCCGCACTCATAACACGTAATGTCATCATCCTTTTTCTTGTGTTCTTTCTTAGGCGAGTGAGTATTTCTAAAATTTATTACCTATGTCGCAATGCTTGAGCTTGCTTCTCTTAAGTGTTTATTATAGCGTATGGCGAATAAACACGTCTCTTCTTGTTTAGGATCTTCTTCGTTGGAGTTATCACTTCCTTTGACTTCTTCCCTTTAAATGAGGAAGCTTTCAAAGAAAGATAATGTTTCTTTTCTTTCCATTTTCTTTATCAACTTTAATTCGCTATTGGCGAGTCGTTTCTGTTGATTTTCATGCTCGACTAACGTCCCAAATAACTTTGTAATATCTAAATTATTAAGATCATTAAATTCTTTTATAGAGGTAACACTTGGTTTCCACTCCCTCCACATATATCAAAATATTTTTAGTGCCATCTTTGTTAGAATATGTTTTATCCAAGTTTCTTAGTTTATTGATTAAGTGGAGGATTCTAGTTTGCATTGAATTCACTGATTCTCTGGGTTCCATAAAAAATAGTTTGAACTCCTCTGTAAACATATTGATCTTAGAATCCTTGATGTCATCTGTTCTCTCATATAGATTTTGGAGAGTGTCCCATATACCTTTAGCATTCTTATGATGTGAAATTAAGTAGAATACTTTCGTGCTTAAGGCGGAGATAAGTATGTCCCTCGCTTTCGAATCATATGAAGCCTTTTTAGTCTCATGATCCATCCAATCTTTTGGATGTTTAACAATGGTCCCTCGGTGATGGCTCACCACACATTTTTATCAACTGATAATAAGTGTACGTACATGTTCACTTTCTAATAAGTAGGACTTTCGCCTTTGAAAATAGATGCTCTATTATACCCTCCCTAAGGATCGTCATTGTCTGTCATATTCACGAATTTTGGAAGTCGATTAGACACAATCAAAAGTTAAACTCTTGATGCCAATTGTTGGGTGAGAATACGGAAGTAGAAGAACAATCTAGAAGGGGGGTGAATAGACACTTCTTTAAAAAATTCAATCGCTTTTACAAAAACAAAATATCAGAGGTTTTAAAAATTGTGCGTAGAAGGTTTGAAGCGAAAATATAAAGATTATACTTCTATTGGAACTTGATCATGTTAACACTAAATCAATTCACAAATACCAAAGATGGTTTTATGATGATACCTAAAAGGTACTCAAATGATTCAGTTGTATACTTCACGAGGCGTGTTTATACACAATGATTCAATTTCAATGAATTATAACCTTAACAATTTCACATAATTTAATCACCATAAAAACTCGATTAGGCACCAATTATAATAAAACCTAACCTTACGTAATAAATCTCTACCAATTAAATAAACAATAAACTACGCTAAGAATCGAAAACCTAAGCATGCAATATCCATACAAAATTAATTGAGAGAGAGATAGGGAATATACCAGAATTTATAGTGATTTGGCGTTCGTCGTCACTTTGTCTACTTCACTTTTCAATGGTTTTGCATTGGAACCTTCTTGTTCCTTTATTATTTTGACAAATATTGCAACAGTTCATACAATCACTAATCCACAATAATGGTGAGAAAAATAATTCTCTTATCTGAATTTTGACTTGTATACAACGTGATACCAAACTCTTATGTGTAATCTTACTCGATTCACGCTTCTTGAATCTTCCAATTTCACCAATATGTTCCCAGCCTTCGTGTGTTGCAATCATCCCTTGATCCTACAGATTCGTAGAGATAAGAAACTCCTTTTTTACTAGAGTTTGTCAGTAGCAATGAAAACAATCTCAATCTTTCAAGCTACTTGAAAATCTCAACCAAATCTTCAAGAAATATTAGTTTCAAGACGGCATCTCCCTCAATAAATTACAGATCTCTCATTATCAAAATCTGAAATCAAACTAGAGGTTGAATATGCAAAAATTTATTTGCAAGAGTTTTTGAACTTTCAGAGAGAGAGAGAGAGAGAGAGAGTGTGTGTGTTTGTGTGTGTGTGTGTGTTGATTTCAAAAAATTACAATGCAAAAACATTGTAAAGTTGTGTTCAGTTGTATGTGTAAAATGATGACAAAAATATTTTATATGTGCTTAAGATTAATCACAAGAATGAATGGATAAAGTTGGTTAGATTTGAATCAAGAATATTTTATAATTTGAGACAAATGAGTAAGTGAAGTGAAAAAAGAAAGCAAGATGATTTTGACCATTTCTTATCTAACTCGAAGCAAGAACACTGTCTGATTCGAATTAGAAAGCCTGTGATTTGAATCAAGTGTAAATTCTAATTTGAAACATTTCAAACAAAGCCAAAAGAGATATGTGGAAAGATTGTATAATTTGAATTAGGTGTAAAGTCTGATTTGAATCAAATCAAGCAGAGGTGACCCAGATCATTTTGATTCCTATCAAGTGTAAAGATTGATTCGAATTACAAGGCTACCTGATTCGAATCAAGTTAAAAGTATGATTCGAATCAGAGTGCTTGAAATTTTTTGGTTTGGCTCTGTCTAATTTGATTCGACTTAGGATATGTACATGATTTGAATCATGCACACAAAACTTCAAATTTGCATGATTTTCAAAATACTTTGAGATTTTTCTTTCCACCTAACTTGAACCATTAACACACATGGTTCTTATTCCACTGACTCATGAAATTGACTAAAAGCATCATAATCAATATCAAATATAGCCATTGATTTATGCATGCTAAAAACGAATCGATTTAGACATGATTCAGAGATGATGTGCAATTACGAAAGAGACTCAATAAACAAAGGTAAATGAAAACGAACACGATAAGACATGCAACAAAACCGAATTAAGATTCTCCCCCTAAATGTATTAAGGACATGCAACTTCAATCTCCCCCTAGAGATATGCAGCTTCAACCCTAACAATATTTGGAGAAGCATTCAATGAAGTAGCTAGATCATTAATAAAGGTATTTGTTTGATAATAGCTTATGAAAACAAAGTCAATATATGGAATGGCAATTAGATTTCAAATCAATGTGGGTTTTATGTCCTAACATAGAAACCCTTAGAAACAAGGGAAAACAAAGTTAGATACCTCATTTAATAGAAAACAACAACTGTAATCTTAGAATGATTGGTATTATTTTCATTCTATAGATAGAGAAGACATAAATAAAATCCCTCTATATAATATAGAAGAAGAAGAAGAAGACATTCTTAGTTGGATAACAACCAACAATGGCCTTTAAATGTTATCTTATATTCCCTAGATGTAACTCTAAGATAGAATCCATAAACCACGATCTTAAGAATAAGAAAGAAAATAATGCAGATAGTGTTAACAAAAACAACAACCATATGAATACTTAGCTTAAAAAGGACATGAATGATAGTGTTAAAAGCACCATATTTAACAACACAAAAGAGAAAGAAAATAATAAAGAGTAAAAGGACAAGAAATCTGCTTACACTCACAACACCATGCAAATTGGTAAGGACATGCAATAAAGACTAGAAGAAACCTAGTAACAAAAGAAGAGAAGATCAACAAAACAACAACATAAATGACAACAAGTTTTTTTTCTATCTAAAAGCAATGGAATTAACAACCTGCTGCACAAGGGGTGCAACAACCCTTACAAAGCAAGACAAAATAATACAAACAACTACCCTTTTACACAAACAATATGGGCAGTGTACCAGTCATAAAAAGGCACAAAATTAGTTGAACTAACACCAAAAAAACCACTTACAGCTGAAGTATTTAACACAATTCAACAAATCTGTTACATACACAATCTTGGATTCAAAATTACAACAATTTGTGGTGTACCAAATATACCATAAGACAGCACACCAAATAATAACTCCTACATGGCTACCTGAAACTTTGTAGACATCATCTTCAAAATCCAGTAAAAAATCCACACAATTTTTACTACTATTACTTGATACACCCAACCAACTCTCAATACCTCTCCAGCTACCTCACATTCAATAATCACATGGTTAATGTCTTCTTCTTCAAAACCACACCTAGCGCAGTTTAAAGCTCCTTCCCCTACAACAATGTTTCTCTTAGCCAATAGAGTCTTAGTAGCTATCCTTTCTCTAATAACACGCCAAATAAAAACTTTGACTTTAGAAAGCATATTCATCTGTCACACTTCCTCAAAGCTATAAGAGCCTTCTCTCTACAATTGATGACCTCCCTTTCCTTGCTCAAACACTCATAACAAGACCCTACTGAGAAACCATCAGTATAAGAATAGCTATGAGGCTTGACAGGATCCCATAGAAAAACATCTTCTATGTCCCTCTTAGGTTTAACAGCCTGCAACAGATCCATCAAGTCCTTCTTTTCCGTTTCCACAACTGAACCAGGAAGGAAATCACTAAAGATCAAGTTCCAATACCAGTCCTCTCCACATTAATATCCTGACTTAGCTACTGTGACTTTAGAATTAACAGCAAATTGAAAAAGGTTAGGAAAAACATCCATCAAAGGGGCCTCTATGACCCATCTGTTATGCCAAAAGGAAGTATCCAAGCCATTCCCAAGTTTACTTCTTATGTTCTCAACAAACAAATCTCTTTTAGACGCACTATCAAAACGTATTCCCCACAAATCCGTCCACCAAATAGAATCAGACATTTTTGCATCTTCCCCTTCAAAACTATTGATGGACAAAGCTAACCTAATACCATACTTACTCACCAAAAGGCCCTTCCACACACTGTCAACATAGTTGTGAAGTCCCCACTTCCATTTCAAAAGAAGAGTTTTATTGAAGCAAGTCAAGTCCTTAATGCCTAAACCCCCTTTATTGAAACAACAGTGTAGCCCACACGACTGCTTAGCCAAAGTCACTCAAACAGAAGAAAAAAAAATGAATTCAAGAAAAATCTAATTATATCTAATTTCAAACCAATTATGAGTTGACGTCAATAAATGAAATTCCTTTGTTTTTTTAAATAAAAATTAAATCAAATAATGAGAGAGTTTAATAAGAAATTCAAATGTAAATTATTATTTTCTACATTAAATTTATTTAAGAGTTAAAAGAGGTTAGAATTTTCAATGTGAATATTTAAACAACTATTTATTCTTTTATCTATACCAATGTTAACTTTTTTTTTAACATCATTCATCTAATTAATTTACAAGATATATGCATGTGTTCTTACCTAGATATCTCAATTTTTCTTTATCCAATCTCAACCACTTCAAGGAATCAATCTTACCATTTAATTATTCTTCATTTTCTTTACTGTCTATTTATTTATAAAATAATATTAATATGAAAATTATGACCATAAGATACATGTAGTGTACAATGTCATGACCTATTTTAAATAAAATTTAAATAACACAAAATTAAAAATTATATAGAAATTAAAACGTTAAAAACCCCTATAAGGGATCAGGTATTTTGGGTGTCAACTAAAACCATGTTAGTTTCTATCTTTTTGCCATATTTTCCTCCAAATATCACGATTTTTTTCAACACTCTCTCAACCACTACAGAAATACATAGCACAGTATTGCTATGTTCCAACAACCATCTCAACCGATCTGATCTTTAGTCTCCCATGCATATATCATTCCAAGCAAACGAGTACTATATAAATAATTAGCAAACGAGGGAGAACCAAACATAATTTTGAGGAGGTGAACACTTTATTTAAAAATAAATAGAGAGAAAAAATTAAAAAGTTGTATTGTACATTGTTTTAAAACCGTTTGATAGGAAATTTATTTTAAGTTTTTCTTAGTCTCTCTTTAATAATTTGATGATAATTTATGTGTCACATGGAGTCTATTGAATCAAACATGTAATTTATTTTTTATTTGTAAATTTTTTTAATTATATTTTATTGTAATGAATTATATTATTTTATTTTACTTGTTAAATTTAAGTTTATTAAGACTCATTCTTCTCCCCTCACTTTTTCATTTTTATCACATGTATTTATTTTATTTTAGTGTGAATCGTTTTTCTTTTATTTCTTATTCAAATTATTGAAATTTAACAATTATAAAAAGGAAGGAGATGAGAAATTTTTTCAATTTGTGTAAATTAAACAATGTATTAAAACATTAATTTTCATAAAACGTTAATGACAAAAGACACATAATACCTATGTTTTATACTATGTTAAAAATAGTATGTGAATTCTACTATTACCATATCATGTTTTTTTTTTGTGGAAAGTATCAAATACAATTTTTAAATATATAGTTTACAAATGCAAAAGAGTTGTATAATATAATTTTGATGTTGGGTCAGTTGAGATATTAGTAATTAGTTAAGTAGCATTTATATATTTCAACATATGTATTCACAATTATAACTAATTACTTATTATTATTTTCATAATAAAAATTACCATTGAAATGCTATCCACGTATAATAAAGAATCTCTAAAAGACAATTGGTCTATAAAAATCTAAATATACATACAAAGTATATATAATATATCATTATTTCAATGATTTTTTTATAAGGAAAAGATTAATCTAAAGAAGTAAATAGGTATTGTACCCAATAAAAAATGTTAGAAATCTTTGTAAAAACATGGGAAGAGATTTCAATAAAATAAATTACAATCACCAAACCTGATATAAAGTGATGCTTGCAATTTTTTTTTCTCACAAAAAAGGATGACAACTCATTTCCCGTTGATAATTATAATAGTTATTATTCCTGACATTTTTCTTAATAAATTATTTTGTTGTGAAAATAATATGTGAATTTAGGAAAATGTACTTTTTCAATTATATTTAGAAGATAAAATATTTCCTTTAATAATATCAATAATGAATGTTTTTGTTTTAATTTGGGATTTTTTTATGCTATAAGTAATATAATTTTTATTTTTTCTTTCAAACTCTTGTCCAAGATATATGCCTGTGTCTTTCTTTCAACTCTAATATTTGTATGCATAAGGATGAAAATGTTGTGATAAAAAAATTTAGGGATGAAAATTTATTAAAATTCACTCCTAGTCTATTGTATTTTCAGTTTTATCACATTTATTTATTCTATATACTTTTGTATGAATCACTTTTTCTTTATCTCTTATTCAAACTATTGAAATTGAGAAATTAAAAAACAAACTAACATTAAAAAATTAAAATTATAACCTTAAATAAAATGATAAAATATAATTAATTTTTTTATAGGCAAAGACTTGCATTCATATTATAGACACTAGGGGTGCCTTAACCCAATGAGACAAAGAAAAACACCAACAAAAACATCCAACAATAGAGAATTACAAAAAATCGATAGGGTATTTGAGCCATCGTAAAAATTACATCTTAGCTTGAGATTAGAACATATAGCAAGCCAAGGCCACGAAAAAAAGAATAATTCTGTCAAACAAAACATCGAGATCGCCTACTTTATTGTTGTAAATAATCTGATTACGCGTCCACCAAGTACACCAACAGGTAGCAAACCAAATCATGCAGACGGAAGAGTTTGAACACATTGTTATCAACTTAAGGACCCATGCCAATAGATGGTCACCACAGTTGTCCTCCTCTAGACCTGATATCCCCACCCATAACCCAATCTTCTGCCAAACAAGGTTGATCCTCGGGCAGGCAATAAACAAGTGGTTGTTATCTTCAACTGTGTTGAAACAGAACACACACTAGATCATGCGTGTTAGAGATCACATTTCTAATGACCAGGTTTGATCGAGTAGATAATTCGTCCAACAATAATCTCCACCCAAAGATCTTAACCTTCAAAGGGATGCGTGTATGCCACAGTAAGGATTAAGATTTTTTGAACTTGTTTTCCAATTCCACCAACCCAACGACTTTGAGCAACCTATTGTAACAAGAATTCACTATGAAATAATTATCAGTTACAAAAAGCCATAAGAAAGCATCAGATGCGCTAGCTATTGGGCAAACTTTAGTCAAGAGCAACATTAAATCGAACAACTCTGTAGCCAAGACACCTGAGAGAACAACATTATTAAAACAAATGTCGCAAATCCAATTCAGCCCCTCCCATCTCCCCATGTCCGAAATCATCGCAGATTTTTTAACAGAGGCTTCAAATTAACCAGGAAAAAGATGCTGCAATGGCCTGCTTCCTAACCATTTACCAGACCAGAAGGGCATAAGAATACCATGCCCAAGTCTGCAACCTAACAGCACATAGAATCCATCAGGCCTCAAAGAATCTGAATAGCCCATGAGGTCTTTCCACCACAAAGATTCTAGGCTCAATTTTATTGGCACATATTAGGTAACAATAATACGAGTGATGTTTCCATACCCTGCCTCCAAAATCCCACGCCAAATGGCTTCTTCATCATTAACGAATCTCCATAACCATTTGGAAAGGAGAGTTCTATTAAAAACACCAACATGTTTGACCCCGATCCCTTTGAATTGTTTAAGCTTGCAAACAGAATTTCAGTTTATCTAAGCCATACCTGTAGTCTCTAATGATCCAGACCAAAGGAATCTTATTTGGATAGATACAATTTCCTGGATGATTTTGGTCGGATCTTTAAAGAAGGATAAGTGATGGACTGGGAGATTCATCAAGACTGAGTTGATGAGAGAAACCCTTCCACCAATAGAAAGCAATCTATCATTCGAAGTTGAAAGACAATTTTTGAAGCAAGAGATGACATGCTGCCAATAAATAAAATTCCTTTGTTTTTTTTAAATAAAAATTAAATCAAATAATGTGAGTGTTTAATAAGAAATTCAAATGTAAATTATTATTTTCTACATTAAATTTATTTAGGAGTTAAAAGAGGTTGGATTTTTCAATGTGAATATTTAAACTATTATTTATTCTTTTATCTTATACCAATGTTAACTTTTTTTTAACATCATTCATATAATGAATTTACAAGATATATGCATGTGTTCTTACTTAGATATCTCAATTTTTTTATCCAATCTCAACCACTTCAAGGAATCAATCTTACCATTTAATTATTCTCCATTTTCTTAACTGTCTATTTATTTATAAAATAATATTAATATGAAAATTATGACCCTAAGATACATGTAATGTACAGTGTCATGACCTTTTTTAAATAAACTTTAAATAGCACAAAATTAAAAATTATATATGAATTAAAACGGTTTTTTTGGGTATTTTGGGTGTCGACCAAAACCTTCCTTTTGTTGGGTATTTTGGGTGTCGACCAAAACCTTCCTCATGTAAGTTTCTATCTTTTTGTCATTTTTCTCCAAATATCACGATTTTTTCAACACTCTCTCCCAACCACTACAGAATTACATAGCACAGTAACGCTACATTCAAACAACCATTTCAACCGATGTGACCTTTAGTCTCCCATGAATATATCATGCCAAGCAACAATTAGTATATGTCGGAGAACCAACTATAATTTTGAGGAGGAATTGAAAAATTTTCAATTCTAAAATTTTCACATGGGAGATAACAATAATCTAAGGATCAAAGAAAGCATCCTACATTAGAAGGCACGAACAAACTGGTTCATGGAGGGAGATAACAATTTTAAATACTTCCATTCGATTATTAATAATAGGAGGAGGTTAAATTCAATTTTAGCAATAAATTTAGGCCTTGATGAAGATGAAAAGGTGGAAAAGGTGAAGCAAGTGATTCAGGAGCATTTTGCAGAGAAATACAAGCGTAACTTGGCTGAAGGATTTGATATGGATTTAAGCGTAACTCTACTGAAGATATATTGGAGGCTGTAAAGTCTTGTGACGGGAATAGAAGCCCTGGACCAGATGGGCGCAATATGAAATTCATTAGATTGACATGGGAAATAATAGGACAAGATATTGTCAAATGCATATCAGAATTTTGTGAGACAGCTAATCTGGCCAAATGTTTTAGCTCAGTTTTTTTTGCTCACATTCCAAAATCAGACAATCCTCAATCCATAAAGGAGTTTAGACCTATTGCTCTGATAGGGTGTATTCACAAGATTATTTCTAAAATACTAGTGGGAAGGCTTAGGAAAGTAATTGAGAAACTGATTTCTCCATCCCAGACATCATTTGTTCCTGGCAGACAATTGATGGATGGAGTATTAGTTGCAAACGAAGTCCTAGACTGTGTCACTAAGAAGAAGAAAAAAGGCTTTATGTTCAAGATTGACTTTTCACAAGCCTATGATTGTATCAGCTAGAGATTTTTATTTAAGATGTTAGAAGCTATGAATTTCAGTCCTATTTGGCAAAAATGGGTTAAGGGTTTTGATCCGAAGTGCTCGAACGGGTCCACGCGGGCTGGTCGTTATGGAGGTGTCCGGATGGGTGCTGGTCGTACTGGCTGTCCGGTAAGTGATTGAGGAGAGGTGGTGGTGTACCTGCAAGGCACTCCGACGCTCAAGTAAGAAAGGGTCAGAAGAAAGGGGCAAGTACAAAGTATTAGTTCGTGGGGTGAATATTTGATACCTGACCCTCTCAAGTGAGAGGGTTTATATAGGGCTCTAAGCGCGTGGCTAACGGTCTTATTTTTGGGGCGAAATAAGCGTTTTCCCTAAAGAATCGGTCGCTGCCCAAACTAGCCGTTACGACGGGCAGGGTGTCCAAAACTAGCCGTTATGTCGGGCATATGCTTAGTTTCGGGCATCTGCCCATGGCTGCTCGGGGAGCACTGAAGCTGCGCGTGTTGGGCAGAATGTCCGGGGGGGACGTTATGTTCCTTGCCCGGTAGGAGGGGCAGAAAGGTAACTTTCACCCTTCTGTGGGTTGGACTTAGGCGATTTGGGCCGCTCTGTAGCAGAGGCTTATTGGGCCAATTCTATCCATTGGTCTAGTCCAGAACAGGAGCCCCCCAAGTCGTTGCTCCCGAGCATGGGAGTGATGACTTAAGGACTCCTCGTTGTCCCGGGGAACTATCACGAAGCCGCCGTTGTATACGAGGACGACTGCCTCGAGGTGCTCGTGATTCTCCGTGTCCGCGATATTCGTGGTCGATTCCATCTTGCCCGGTAATCGGGGAGGTGACGCGTCAGATGGAATGGGAAACGTTGGGTCGCCACGTGTGCATCGAGACCTGTGTAGCAGTTACCTAGGCAATTATGGCTAGTGGGTCGTCATTATTGCCTACGGGCGCGTGTGTGTACGTGCCCCTTGGTATAAAATGGGGGAAACCGTCCCATTTTCCACTTTTCCTTCTTCTGATTCTTCCTCGTCACCAGTGCGTTTGCCCGTCACCTTCTTCAAGCAGCCGACCGTCGTGTCGACCACCGTGACAAGTTTCGAGCAACCGTTTTCTTCCACTTTCTTCTAGTAAAATCAAGTAAGTATCCTGATTTTTTTGCTTGCTTTGCTTCCTTTTGTTGTAAGTGGTAGATTTCATGCGGCTAGGGTTAGTTCTAGACGGAAAAATAAGTAGATTTCCGGCGAGTGTTGGTGGTGGGCGGAGGTTCTGCCTTTTTTTTCTGTACCAAATGTCTCGCCGGATTAGATAGCACGTTTGGTGGTCGTGGTGGCCCGCGTGGTGGTTGCGAGTCGTTACCATCGCGTCCTATCATCCGTTGATGGATTTGGTGAGTTTCCCGTTAGGACGTTTCCAGATTCCGGTAGAGTTTCGACGGAATCTGGGTACAGGCGCGGGGATATTTTGTCCTTCTTTGTTTGATGTTAGGGCTTAGGCCGGGGACGTAGTTCCTAGCCTTTCGCGCGCCCTTTCACTTGTCTTAGCGGTGGAAGGGTGGATTTGATTTTCTGTCGAATTCACTGCCTTTCTCTGCTTTTTCAGGTGATCATAGTGGCGATGGAGCCCGAGAGGGAGGTTATACCCGTTACGTTCGAAGAAACTGTCTCCGATGAGAGCAGCAGTGCAACGGCCACGAGTTCTGCGTCCTCGAGTTCGTCGGCTTCGAATTCCTCGAGCGACGTCGAGGGGGAAGCGAGTGATGCCGAGGAGGGAGATGACCTGGGGGTCGTGGAGGAAAATGTAATGGAAGAGGACGTAGACGCGTTCTGCCCGGAAGAGTGGGAGGTGGCCGAGTCTTCCGAACACACTTCCACGTTTGCGAGGTTTGCGGCGGACGCTTTTACTGAGGTGGGGCCCTCAGGTGAATGGAGGGTGCTTCTGCCTAGCGTGGGCGAGCGGATATGCTCGAGCTTCGGGGACTGCTTCGGGATGTACGAATACGTCTTCAAAGAACTGGGGCTGAGGTTGCCCTTCACTGACTTCCAGCGGTCGGTGTTCCATCATCTGAAGCTGGCGCCTGCCCAACTCCACCCCAATTCGCTGGCCTTTATACGGGCTTTTGAGTTGGTGTGCGAGCACCTTGCTTTGGGGCTCACCATCCCTCTGTTCTTTGCTATTTTCCACCTACAGCGGCAGCTGACGGGGAAGAGGTACGGATGGGTCTCTTTGAAGCAGCCCAAAAAACTGTTCAAGCCGTTCTCGGAGTCCATCCGAAACTTCAAGAGACGATACTACATCGTCGAGCCTCTGTCCGAAGCTGCTCAAGACAGCGTGTATGCCTGGGAGTTAGAGTGTGACGAGAACGGAGAGGAGCTTCTCACCGAGGAGGGGAAGTACGTCGGGGAGAGGGTGTATAAGTTTCCAATCCGCTGGACACCCGACCACTTTTCAAAGAAGCCCAGTGCCTATGTTTTTGAGCCGAGTGCTTTACGCGGGCAGGATGCCGCGTCTTACGAGACCCTGGTGAAGTGGGTCAACTCCTTTCAGCTCGCGACTTGTTGGACGAGCAAGGGTAATCTTATCTTCGAGGAGGATGGCAGTCAAAGGGTCGAGCGCCGGTTTATCCCCGTCAAGGCACTGCTGGAGTGTAAGACTTCTGCGGATGTCACGGCGCTGCTCGGTAGATTTAGTTACTTAGACTTTATTTGCTATTCTTTCTTCCTCGTTTCTGACGCGCTTATTTTCTTTGTGCAGGTGAGATGCCTCAAGCCCGTGACCGTGTGGTGAGGAACGCTATGGCGAGGGGTAAGGCTGGAGCGACCCCCTCCAAGACCCGGACTTCTGATGGTGCTCGTGCGCCTCCCCCTGTTCAAACTGCTTCGGGGACCTCCTGTTCTCCCACTCCCTGTCTGCGGGATTCTCCGCTGCCTTTGGTCGGGCGACAGAAGCGCCTCCGGACAACAGATACGGTGGATCTGAGGGGGGCAGTTGAGAAGGGGAAGTTCAAACTTCCTCCGTGCATCAACGATATGAGGTTCTTTGAGGGTAATACCTTGGTTGTTCCTCGGGCTGAATCTCTTAGCCTGGGGAACATGGATCGCGCGGGCAAAAGGGCGATGGTGGCCAGGGATGCTTCTGCCCTCGTGAGGATGCTCGAGATGGCAGCTATGTACGCTGAGGGGGACCACGTGCTCGAGGCTGAGCTTACTGCTGCTCGGGCCTCCGAAGCGACGCTGAAGGAGGAGGTCCGGAATGCCCGTGAGGCGAAGAAGAAAGCCGAGGAAGAGGCGACAACGCTGAGGGAGGAAGTTACCAAGCTAAAGTCGGAGAAGAAGGCGTCCGAGGAGTTGAACGCGGAGTTGATGGCGGCCAATGCCCCAGGTGATGACGAACCAGAGGAGATAAGAGTATTGAAGACTCGGGCAGAGCTGGTCGCTGGCATTCTGCAGGCCGAGGATGATGGTATTGCTGTGGCCGCGGAGTCTTTTGATAGTACGGTGGCCCAGTTGCGAGTGGTGAACCCTGGGCTCGAGATTTCGACCGGGGGTACTCACTACCTAGCTCGTGTGGAGGGTGGCCGCATTGTCCTGCCCGAGGGTCTTGTTCTCGATACTCCCGAGGAACATATCGAGGAGCAGCCCGTGGAGGAGCCGAGGCCTGAAGCAGCGTCAACCGAGCGTGTGGAAGACTGAAGAGTTTTTGTTGCTTAGCTGTATCTTGTCCGGCCTGCGTGCCGTTGAACTCGTTGTAATCTTATTTTTGTTCTGGGGGCGTGGCCCCTTTTTAATGTAACAAGCACAATCTTTGGCCCTTGTGGCCTTTTAATTTAATGCCCGGTTAATTTATACAACTTCTGTTTATACTGTTGTATTTTGTTTTAGTTGTGTATGCGTGATTGCCCGTCGGAGGGTGTGTTTGTCAACAAGGCTTATTTTTGACAGATTGCTCGTTGCGTTATGAATTCGCCAGTGTGGGGAACTGGTCGAACAGCCGGGGAAGATCCTGGCGAGGTTGCGAATCTCAGGTCGCGATTGAGGCCTGAGGTCGCGGCGTGAACATCCCATCGCGAGCTGGGGTTCTGCCAATCATGGTACTTGGGCGAAGGCGGTGTTCGATCGAGGACCGCCGACGAGCGGAGCTCCGGCTCATTTATTTGAGCGGGGTTCTGCTTTGTACGTACGCGTCGTTTGTACCTGAACGAGCGTGATGGCCGTTAGACGGCCTTGTGACGCGAGGAAGCTTCTTGTGCCTTTTAGCTGTAGTATTGCTTAAATTTTTCAGCGTTCCATGGTCGAGGGAGCATTTCCCCGTTGAGGTTTTCGAGGAAGTATGCGCCGTTCCCCGTTTTGGCGCGGACTCGGTATGGTCCTTCCCAGTTGGGCGCCAGTTTACCTTCGCGGGAGTCCTTGTGGTTTCTTCGCAGGACGAGGCTGCCCACGTCGAATTTTTTTTGCTTGAGAGATGCCTCGCAGAGGGCTGCTCCTGTTCGGATTTCCTCGACGAGGTCGAGCTCCTCTCTTATCGCTTCGTCGTTCATTTCCTCGTCCAGGGGTGATTCCGTCCTCCTGGACGATACGTGGATTTCGATGGGTATGACCGCCTCGGTGCCATATGCCAAACGGAAAGGTGTTTCCCCGGTGGTGGACTGGGGAGTGGTGCGGTATGCCCATAGGACACTGTGAAGCTCCTCGACCCAGGCTTTCTTTGTTTCGTCCAGTCTTCGCTTGAGGCCGCGCAGTATGACACGATTGGCCGTTTCTGCCTGCCCGTTGGTTTGGGGATGCTCCACGGAAGCGAAGTGTTGCCTCGTTCCGAGGTGTGCGACAAAGTCTTGGAATTTTTTGTCTGTGAATTGTGTTCCATTGTCCGTGACAATTGCTTGGGGGATCCCAAACCGGGCAAGGATGTTCCGCTTGTAGAAGCGCAGAATGTTGAGCGCTGTTATCTTGGCTAAAGCTTCTGCTTCTATCCACTTTGTGAAGTAATCTACGCCCACTATCAGGTATTTGTTTTGGCTAGACCCCGTCACGAAGGGTCCTAGGATGTCCAGGCCCCACCAGGCGAATGGCCACGGGGAGGTCATGCTTTTTAGTTCGTTTGGCGGAGCTAGGTGCATATCCCCGTGTCGTTGGCATTTGTCGCATTTCTTCACATGCTCCTTGGCGTCTTGTTGCATGGTCGGCCAATAGTACCCTGCTCGGAGGGCCTTACGGGCAAGGGACTTTCCTCCGAGGTGTTGGGCGTTGATGCCTTCATGGATTTCTCGCAATACGTGGGGGACGACCTCCTCTTCTATGCATTTAAGAAGTGGGATGGAGAAGCCCCGCCGGCAGAGTTTGTTTTCGAGGATAACGTACAAGCAGGCCCTTCGTTTGATGGTGCTGGCCTCCTTGGGATCCTCTGGAAGTTCGTCCCTGGTGAGGTAGTTGTAAATGGGCGTCATCCAGCAATCGCTATCCCCGATCGGGTGTACGTGTAGGGTCGAAGATCCCTTAGTGATGCTTGACCGGGGAAGTATCTCTTGGATGACTGACCTGTTTCCGCCTTTCCTCTCGGTGCTTGCCAGTTTTGACAATACGTCTGCTCGTACGTTGTGTTCGTGTGGAACGTGTCTTACTTCTACTGTTCTGAATTTCGATATCTTTTCTCTGACGAGGGTGAGGTATTCGGAGAGACTGTCGTTTTTGGCTTGATATTCCCCAGACACCTGGTTGGCTACGAGCTGTGAATCCGTGCAGATGATGACTTCCTCGGCCTCCAGGTCTTCGCCTAGGCGTAGCTCGGCGAGGAAGGCTTCGTACTCGGCCTGGTTGTTTGACGTGGGAAAAGACAATATGAGAGAAGCCTCGACTATGGTCCCTTCGTCGTTTTCCAGAATTACGCCTGCCCCGCTGCCGCTCGAGCTGGATGCCCCGTCCACATAGATGGTCCATCTATTTGTCACGTGGGGCGAGGAGTTTGAAAAGGTCACTTCTGCTATGAAATCGGCCAGGGCCTGGGCTTTAAGAGCTTTCCTGCTTTCGTACTGGACGTCGAATTCGGACAGTTCTAGCGACCATCTGAGCATTCGCCCGGCCATGTCTGGTCGTCCCAGTAGCTGCTTGATGGGTTGATCGGTCCTCACCACGATCGTGTGGGCCAAGAAATAGTGTCTTAGTCATCTGGCAGCGTTGACGAGGGCCAATGCTACCTTCTCTATCTGTTGATATCTCAATTCTGTGTCCTGCAGTGCCTTGCTCGTGAAATATACCGGCTTTTGCCCGCTAGAATTTTCGCGGATGAGAACGGCGCTAACGGCCTCGGCGGAGACGGCGAGGTACAGGAACAAGACCTCCCCGGTATCTGGTCGTGACAACACGGGCGGTTCCGATAGAGCTTGCTTCAAGTGGAGGAGGGACGCCTCGCATTCTTCGGTCCATTCAAACGCTGCTTCTTTCCGTAAGAGCTTGAAGAAAGGAAGGGCGTGCTGGGCGGACTTTGCGACGAAGCGGGACAGCGAGGTCAGCACTCCGTTGAGGGATTGGATGTTCTTTTTAGACGTGGGCATTGGGAACTCGGAGAATGTCCGATATTTATCGGGGTTAGCCTCTATTCCTCGTTCCGTTAGGTAGAAACCGAGGAACTTACCTGCTCGTACCCCGAACGTGCACTTCTCCGGGTTGAAACGCATTTGGTATTTCCTTGCCTGCTCGAAAATTTTGCGGAGGTGGGCAACATGGTCTAGTTCCTCGTGGGATTTGATGATCATGTCGTCCATGTATACCTCGAGCATGTCGCCTATCTGTTCGCGGAAGACTTTGTTCATCATTCGTTGGTATGTAGCGCCGGCGTTCTTCAGTCCGAAGGGCATTACGTTGTAGTAATAGTTGCCCGATTCGGTCATGAAGGCTGTGTAAGATTTATCGCTCGCGGCCATTGGCATTTGGTTGTAGCCCGAGTAGGCGTCGAGGAACGATAACAGTTTAAAACCGGCCGAATTATCTACGAGTTTGTCTATATTGGGGAGGGGGTAGGCGTCCTTCGGACAGGCCTTATTAACATCAGTATAATCAACGCACATCCTCCATTTGCCATTATTTTTTCGTACAAGTACAACATTAGAGAGCCATGTAGTATATTTGGCCTCAGAAATAAACCTAGCTTCTAGAAGGTCTTTGACAGCTTTCTCCGTGGCTTCTGTTTTCTCCGGGGATTGCTTCCTTCTGCGCTGGGCAACGACTTTGATGGTCGGGTCGATCGTGAGCTGGTGGCAGGCGACGGAGGGGTCCAATCCGGGCATCTCATCAGCGCTCCACGCGAACAGGTCTGCGTTTTCGCGGAGCACGCTTTCAATTGTCTTCTGGCCAGGTCAGGCAGATCTGCTCCGATCTTCACTCCCCGTTGGGGGTCTTCTCCGAACGGAACAATCTCGAAGTTGCCATCTGGGACAGGTCGTAGGAGGTGGCCGCTGTTGTCGGACTCACTGCCCGACGGCGTTGGAACCTTGGCGTGATCTTCTTCGTTGAACCGGCTGTCTAGATCGATTGATTCGACCTGGGGAAGTGGTCTTGGCTGCTCGGAGCTGCTGGGCAGGGGGGGGGACGACCAGATGCTCTTGGCTTCGCCGAGATGGTGTTAAGTCCCTTTGACGCTGCTTCAAAGCAGTGGCGGGCAGCCTCGATGTCGCCGTGGAGGGTGGCGACCATCCCTTCAGAAGTGTAGTACTTCATTTTGAGATGTACGGTGGAAGGTACTGCAATCAACTCTGCCAGGGTTGGCCTTCCGAAGATGCACTGGTATAGTGACGGGCAATCGATTACCAGAAACTGTACCTTGATTGCTCGGGTTATCTTTCCTGAACCGAAGGTTACGATGAGCTCTACGTAACCTCGGGGCTTTGTCACCGCTCCGTTGAACCCTTGCAGGTCGGATCCGACGTATGGAGTGAGGTGAGAGTCGTTCAGCTGCAATGTCTCGAACAGGTGGTTGTACATTATGTCAACCGAACTGCCTTGGTCCACGAGTATCCTTTGGACATCGAAATTCGCCATCCTGGGCCGGATAAGCAGTGGGATGTTCGAATTCGGTGCCCCGCCGAGGAGTTCTTCCTTGTAGAAGGAAATGGGAGCGGACCCTTTGTACGTGGCGTCCAGCGTGGTGACCTCGTTGGAGCTTTTGCTGATCAGTTGGTCGAATCTCCTTTTGATCGAGCCAACTGTGACTTTGTTGAATCCGCCCCCGGAGATCACCATGGCCGACGGGAAGGCCTCCCATGGGCTGCTGGCAGCGAGGTATGTGGAGGCGAGCAGATTGTCCGGGAAGCGAAAGTCTTCTGGTCGGGTCACGGACATAGCGACCTGGATGTTGGCGTCGTCAGAGGGCGGAATTTCCTCTGCGACCTTTTTGCTTTCCTGGGCCTCTTGCCGGGGAGCGTCCTTCTTTTTTGCGAACTGCTTCAGATGGCCGTCGCGAATGAGGATCTCTATGGCATCTCTAAGGTGGATGCACTCTTCCGTTGTATGGCCGTGACTCTTGTGGAAACGGCAGTACTTGGACTTGTCCATCCCTGGTCTGACCGGCAGCTGCTTGGGGAAGCGGACTCCCGCCTGTTTAAACTCCGAGTTGGTGCACTCGGACAGTATTTTCTCCCTCGAGGCATTGAGGGGGGTATAATCGTGGAATCGCCCGGAGGGTGCTCTCTGCTCGCGTGTATCGCGAGGTCGATCGTCGCGTCTCTTGTCTCCTCGACGGGACGTCGAGGGCTCTTCAACTCTGGACGTCCGGGCACCTTCTTGGTTGCGAGATGTCCGGACCGAGTGGGCAGCGACTTTCTCCTCGTACTGTATATATGACTGGGCCTGGTGGAGAAGTGCATTGAGATTCCTCGGTAGGTCGAGGCCGATGGCTTTCGCAAAATCGGAACCAGGACGTAACCCTTGCTCGAGCAAGAATTTCTTCATGGCGTCGGTCGTTGGTACTTGGACAACCTCCTTGTTGAAGCGCTCGATATAAGCCCGGAGAGGCTCATCTTTGCCTTGTACGACGGCTCCCAGGGACGCCTCAGTCTTGGGGTGGCGTCGTGAAGCAGTGAAGTGACGGGAGAAGATCCTTCCCAGCTGTCTCCATGATGTGATGGATTCCTCGGGCAGCTGCTTGTACCACGTTATTGCTCCTTTACGGAGCGTGGTCGGGAACAGGCGGCACTTGATGGCTCCCCGTACCCCTCTGTAATCCAAGAGAGCGTCGATGTTCTCTATATGCTCGTCCGGGTCGGCGGTTCCATCGTACGTCCCCAGCGACGGAGGCTTCTCCAGCCCCTTAGGAAGGCGGGTTGCTAGGATCTCCCGGGACAGCGGGCCGCGAGGTTCGTCATCGCTATCTGAACTTGGCTCTGATGGTGACCATCGTCTGCGCTCGCGGCGACTGTTTCTGCGAGGTGAGGGCGAATGGGTCCGGTCACGAGGTCTGCCCGGCGGGGAGGGCCTATCTTGCCTCGTTCTTTTGCGTCTTGACGGGGATCGATCCCGCGGGGAAATCTGGTCGCGCTTGCGAGTGGGTCGTATCTCAGGCTCGTGCCTAACCGCATGGTCTTCTCCGCGCCTAGGTGGCGGGCTTTTGGATCTTCGGGCTTTATTCCGGGGAGGAGAGGATCTTGGGAAAGATGCCTCCTCAAGAGCTCCTATCCTTTCTCCTTGTTGTAGGATAAGGAGGTTGGTGCGGTTAACAGCTTCTAGAAGGGCTGCCACGGCCAAGTCGGCGCTGGGTTGACCGGGAACTGGCCGGTCTTCCGATGGGATCTGCACGTCTCCTTGCCCGGTGGGAGGAGGAGTTGGAGATGCAGTAGCCCCGTCCCGACGGAAACGGGGGTCAGAAGGTAACAAAGAATGGCCGTCAACGTCCACCTTGTTGACGGGGATGAGAACAGTGGTGTCAGCACCTATCGCGGAATTCTGGGCAGCCATACGTGGGCGGATCAAAGAGAATATGTTTTGATCTTTTGGTTTCCGAGGAGGAATGAAAGAAGGGGAGAACAAGGAGTTCCCACAGACGGCGCCACTGATCCGAAGTGCTCGAACGGGTCCACGCGGGCTGGTCGTTATGGAGGTGTCCGGATGGGTGCTGGTCGTACTGGCTGTCCGGTAAGTGATTGAGGAGAGGTGGTGGTGTACCTGCAAGGCACTCCGACGCTCAAGTAAGAAAGGGTCAGAAGAAAAGGGCAAGTACAAAGTATTAGTTCGTAGGGTGAATATTTGATACCTGACCCTCTCAAGTGAGAGGGTTTATATAGGGCTCTAAGCGCGTGGCTAACGGTCCTATTTTCGGGGAGAAATAAGCGTTTTCCCTAAAGAATCGGTCGCTGCCCAAACTAGCCGTTACGACGGGCAGGGTGTCCAAAACTAGCCGTTATGTCGGGCATATGCTTAGTTTCGGGCATCTGCCCATGGCTGCTCGGGGAGCACTGAAGCTGCTCGTGTTGGGCAGAATGTCCGGGGGGACGTTATGTGCCTTGCCCGGTAGGAGGGGCAGAAAGGTAACTTTCACCCTTCTGTGGGTTGGACTTAGGCGATTTGGGCCGCTCTGTAGCAGAGGCTTATTGGGCCAATTCTATCCATTGGTCCAGTCCAGAACAGGTTTGCTCCACAATAGGTTTGGTTCAGTGCTAGTGAATGGTAGTTCATCTAAGGATTTCAATATTCTTAGGGGTCTCAAACAAGGAGATCCATTATCTCCTTTCCTATTTGTCTTAGTGTCAGAAGTTCTTGCCTTACTTGTTAAGAAAGTAGAAAATAGAGGCATTTTCAGAGGATTGACGATTGAAGGGGAGACAACAATATATTTGTTACAGTTTGCTGATGATACTCTCATAATGTGTGATGAGTCCTGGTCTAATATATGGGCAATAAAATCAGTGTTGAGAGGACTTGAATTTTTAACTGGCCTAAAGGTAAATTATAGCAAAAGCAAGCTAATGGGGCTGGGGGTAGAAAATGACATTACAGAAGCTGCAACATCGTTTCTCTATTGTAAAGCAGGGCAATTTCCATTCAAATTCTTAGGTTTATCAGTTGGAGGCAAACATAGATCTGAAGTGTTGTGGAAACTAGTCATCTCTTCAATTAAAACCAGACTGTCCACTTGGAGGGGCAGAAATCTATCTATAGGAGGGCGAGTCACACTAATCAATTTTGTAATTACCAACACGCCAATTCATTATTTATCTTTCTATTTGGCACCTGCCAAAGTGGTGAAGGAAATCAGAGGCATATAGAGAAAATTTCTTTGGGGGGTGATGGGAACAAGAAATCTATTGCTTAGGTGAGATGGAGTCAAGTCTGCAAACCAAGGAAACAAGGCGGGCTAGGTATTAAGGAGGTATCCATTTTCAATAGAGCACTAGTTTCTAAATGGCTGTGAAGAATATTGTATGAACCAGAAGCTTTGTGGAGTGGAGTTTTCAAGGCCAGGTATGGAGAGAATTTACACAGCCTATTCATTAATTAGCTAGTGTTTAATCCAAGGTATTGTTCAAGATGGTGGAATGATATCACTAGCCTTGCCAAATATTCAAATGAGCAAGGGATATTTAATCAGCTTGCTTGGAAAGTAGGCAATGGAGGGAACACTTTCTTTTGGCATTCAAGATGGTTGGGAGGAGAAGCTCTCAAAACACAGTACCCGAATTTGTACAATTCTTCTATTCTTCAAAATTCCTTGATAATGGACTGTGGAGAGTGGATAGGTGATAGGTGGACTTGGGATTTGTTAGGAAAAAACATGATTAATCCAAAAGAAGATGGAGTTGTTGTGACAGATCTGATTCAATTAGTTGAAGAGGTCTGTTTAGATTTTCAGTCTGAAGATGAGATAATCTGGCCTAGAGGTATTGATAACAAATTCAGTGTGAAGAGGTGTTATGGGAATATAATTCAGAAACAAGAAGTGGATACAATAGGAATCGGTTTGAAGAAATCTTTAGATCTATTGTGGAACATTAAGCTCCCTCTCAAGGCATTGATATTCGGCTAGCGATTATTGCAGAACAAGTTACCAACTCGTGAGCATCTCATCAAAAGAGGCATATATAATCATAGATCCTCACCAGAGATCGTGTGTGTTTTGCTTCCAAGTTATTGAAGATGCAACACATTTATTCTTAACATGTGAAAAGACTAAACAAGTGTGGAAAGAAGTTCAATTATGGCTGGGAATTAGCTTGGATTGAGGTTCAAACTGCTGCGGAGATTTCTTAACATGGGGGCAAGTCATGGGATGGGAAAATCACTCAGATACTTTTGGATGGTGTCATGCTGGTGTATTTGGAGAATTAGAAACCAAGTACTGTTCAATGACCTTGTTGCTTCTCCAAAGAATATATTTTGAGATTGTGGCATGGTCATGGAGATGGAGAGAGCTTGCTTTGAAGAAGAAATAATTGGGTAGCTTCTATGAATGGCATAAGATGCCCTTAGAAATATATAGCAGTTAGAGAGCGTACTCATGTGTGGGAGAATTTAAAATAAATTGGGAATTGATATTATTGCTGTTATTTTTTGTATGCCCCTGGTATAATATCTACTGTTACTATACATAATAGTAGGACTCATCTTGTAATATGATCAATACTTAAGACCTTATTAATGAAATCTTGATTATTGAAAAAGAGAAAAAAGGTTTCATATATATATATATATATATATATTACAATCACCCCGCTTTATTGACTACCCTCATAAACCCTCATAAAAGGACAACGAGGACAACTACTATTGCATTTATATATTACAATCATCCCACCTTATTGACTATCCACCAAAAAATATATATCATAATTTTCTTTGTTGACAAAACAAGGAGGACAACTACTATTGCATCTATAGTTATAAAAGTTATAGTTTATAACATTTTTTTAATAAATTATATTCATGTGAAAATACTATGTGAATTCAAGTCGATGCATTCTTCTAATTATATTTAAAAAATAAAATACTTCCTTTGAATGTTTTTTTTTTATTTGTATTTTTTTTACCATAAGTAATATAGATTTTATTATTTTTTTCAACTCTAATATTTTTATGTATAGTAGATACTTTAAATGTGGTGATAAAAAAAATTTAGGGATGAAAATTTATTAAAAGTCACTCTTTTTCCATTGTATTTTTAATTTTATCACATTTATTTATTCTATATGCTTTTGTATGAATTTCTTTCTCTTTATCTCTTATTCATACTATTGAAATTGAGAAATTAAAAAACAAGTTATCATTAAAAATAAATAAAATTATAGCCTTAAATAAAATGTTAAAATATAGTAATTTAAATTGACGATAAAAATTATTTATGGGTAAAAAATAACTCTCCTAAATAATTATTTTAAATATATTATCTATTTATTTTGATTTTTTTTTATAATAAAATTTAATAATACTCATACTTTTTAAATTTCAAATTGAATTACTTGTTGATTTCAAACTTTTTTTTTTTGCTATATGAGGTAAATCAACATGATAGATTAGTTCAAAAACCCGATCGATTTTTTGTCTAGATAGTTTAGTGACTTTTCTCTCTTTTTTTGGGAATCATACGATGACATTTTGTATACGGATTGAAGTACTTCTAGTGCTTCGTTGAATATATTGTTGCTTATAAAAAAAAAACATGATAGTAAAGTTTGAAAATTTTACCGCATACCCCTACCATTATCCCTCTATCCCTACATTTTTTAAAATATTTCAATTCTATCATTTTCATTTATCAACTAATTTTATTATTTAATATTTATTATTTTTAGGTATTTTTTTTTCACCAAATAACTTTTAATCAAGTTTTTCGGTATGTATTTTTTTCTTTACCAAATAACTTGCATCAAGTTTTCAGGTATGTATTTTTTCTTCACCAAATAACTTGCAATCAAGTTTTCTGATATGTATTTTTTCTTCACCAAATAATTTGCAATCAAGTTTTCTGGTATGTATTTTTTCTTCACGAAATAACTTGCAATCAAGTTTTCCGGTATGTAATCTAACCGGTGAAGAAAAATTACATACCGGAAAACTTGATTGCAAGTTATTTGGTGAAGAAAAAATGCATACCAAAAAATAATAAATATTAAATAATAAAATTAGTTGATAAATGAAAAAGGTAGAATTGTAATATTTTAAAAAAATAGGGGTAGAAGGATAATGGTAGGGGTATGAGGTAAAATTTTGACAAAGTTTTTGGAATTTTTTACAAGAGAACACATTCATCCCTTTAATGATTAATCTCATTAATTATTTTTTTATAAGCTACGAAATTATATATACGGTATACTAGGCGTACACCAATCAGAATACAAGAATCAAACGATTACAAGAGAGTATAACCTCAACAACCAACAATCCTACATGTCGGTAATGACCGAAATATAGAAGCACCTAGATTAAATAATCAAGCGGAGATCTAAATCAATTGTAAAAACTACACTTAATATAAGATGAAGGACTACAACCCAACTAATTCCAAGAGGTGTGAATGACACGCATTGGAATATTCTCGTGTCTTCCAATCAAAGCGTTAAAGATGATTTGGTTTCGTGTCCACCAAATTGTCCACCAACTCACCAACCATATGTATGAAGCAGAAGATTTGGACGATTTGTTAACAACCTTCAAGAATCAGTCTAAAAAGTGATCACAAACGTTATCTCGTTCCAAGGAATATTCACCCATACCACAATCTTACGCCAAACCTAGTGGCAGAACAAGAAGACTTTATTTGTGGGGGCCATAACTTATGTATTGATATAATAATGATATGATTCACATATGTTTTATATTGCATTTATAGCCTAGTGGTATATTTAAATCTAAATTTTAAAGTTAAGGCTTAAGGTTGCACGTTCAAGTCTCACATGTGTCTCTTTTTATGAAAAAATATGAAAAAAAAACATTGCATAAAATTTAACATCGTTGCCACTGTGCTACTCTGAATGATATACAATCTGTTCAAACTAAAGCATTATATAATCAACTTTTTATATTAATATTTAACCCTACCTAGTAAAAAATAAAAGATTTTGGAATGTTTGAGGTGACCTTGGCCACCTCTAGTCCCCATGTAGTTCCGCCTCTGGCCAAACCATAATAATGCAAGAGAACCTACATAATATATGATTGACATCTTCTACAACATTGAAACAAAAGACTCATACCATGTCGTGAGGATTGGAGATTATTTTATGGCCGCCAAATTCGCTCTTGTTGGGAATCTATCTCAAACGACCCGCCAAGCAAAAATTCTTACTTTAAGAGAAATTTTAGTTTGTCAAAGAATATCTAAAACCGCTTATCTCATTAATTTTATAATTTTATGTCAAACACAGATGGTTTGAAAAGTCTTCAAGGTGAAGCAAGCCTACTTCGCGTCGCGAGCAGCACTCCACATAGCGAAGTTACTTTAACTCAGACAGTATAAAAAGGATGCAGCATAACACTTTGATCATCATCTTGGAGAAAAATACAAGAGCATATTGTAATAGATAGTTTGTAATATATTGTAAGGGAAGAGAACAGAAGAATCGAGCTGGATACGCATCAAAAATCGAGAAATCATTATTGATGCTAATTCATCTCCAATTCTATCTTTTTGTACAGGCTATCATCACAATGGATAGCTAAACTCTTTTCTTGTTGGGATTGGAAAGAATCTACTGTAATCGTATGTATCTTTATTGATTATGTATTTAATGAAATCTTGTTATTCATAATTATCGATTATATCCTAGTTTTATCGATCATAATTTTGGATGCGAATTGTAATTGAGAAATACGTTCGTATCATGCTTTAAGATAATAATAAGTTAAACATTAATTGCTAGATATAGAATTAGGGTTTAATTTTCATAAACAAACTTCAGTCCTTAATGCGATCGGTTTGTTTAATAGATTGGGAAATCATCGATTAAATTAACTAATTGAAATCTCAATAAACGCATAGACATATGTGTGGTTGTGAGTGATTGGTGAAGGTAAGAAATGAAAAGCAAGTTTAGATAAGCGTAATCAATTAAGTCATACGTGCACGGTAGAAGAATTCCAATCCCGGCAAGTTTTCTTATCAATTAGACTTTACTTTATTAAATTATGATTTTACATTCAGTTTACTTTAATTAAACCATTTGACAAACTTAACTTGAAAACGATAACGATTGTCTTAAGACATTGGTAATATTGCGTCGGTCTCTGTGGATACGATACTAAATACTTTCTTATTTTGATTTACTCAACATCAAAATGACGCCGTTGCCGGGGACTTGCGTTTAGATATTACAAACGGAATGATTGTTGATATCTTTTTAAGTTTGTACATTTGTTAAAAACTGTATATGTCTGTACTCTATTCTTTATCTTACCTTTTCCTAACATTCTATTGGTTAGAAATTGCGAGCTTTTTGTATGCGAGGTACAAAGTGGAAAGATCTATTACCTTTTGATCCTGAAATCGAAAGCACAATCCGGAAAAACAAAAGACAAACAAAAAAGCAAAAGAAGCTAGCCAAACAAAAATCTCAAAAGAAAGGAGCTTCCACATCAACACCTTTAACAAAAGAAACAATGTCTGAAGGTGGACCCGAAGTTGTCAACGGTGGACCTTGTCGGAGCAGTCCAAGACGATTAGCTTATCTCACCAACACTCCAAATAACATATAAGCTGAGACGAAGACATAGATGTTACAGATTATCTATGAAAACCCTTTTGTAGATCTGGATCATGAAGATCCCTACACTCATCTCACAAAATTCTACGAGCTGGCCGGTACATTTGGAGCACCAGAAGCCAAAGAAGAAGCAGTCTTTATGAGGTTATTTCCACATTCCTTGATCGGAAAAGCAAATGATTGGTATCTGGACCAACCAACTGAAATCATGACCAACTGGAATGTTTTGGAAGAACACTTTCTGAATAGGTTCTTTCCACATAACAGGTTTATGGATGCCAAGAAAGCAATCGCCGCATTCGCGCAAAGTGCAACTAAAACTCTGTGTGAGGCATGGGAATGATACAAATCCATGTTGAGGAAATTTCCTAATCATGAATTTGATGAGCTCACACAATTCCATATCTTTTGAAATAGACTTAAGCCACAACCAAAGCTTTTACTTGATGCAATTGGTGGCGGTTTCTTGTCATCTAAAAGCGCAGAAGATGATGTGTCCATCATCAACCGTATGGCTCTAAATGACCATCAGGTGCAGTACAACCGAGGTACAACGCCAAGAAAACATGGAATCTTAGACTTAGGTACAAATGATGTAATCTTGACTCAAAATAAGATCCTTACTCAAACAGTGGAAGAATTAACTAAGTAACTCTCCAAACTTCCATTACAGCTCAAAGAAATACACAAAACATCAAACAAACCGCAACAAGTAGCTGCTTTTGACAGAATATCCAAGCTAGATGACACCTTGAACCAATTCATACAAATGTCTATTGCAAATCAGAAAAACACTGATGCTTCAATTAAGAACCTCGGAACGCAAGTTGGACAAATTGCAAAACAATTGGTAGATCAACAAAGAGGGACTTTCACAGCAACCACTCAAACAAATCTGAAACAACACTACAAGTCAATTACAACAAGAAGCGGTAGAGTACTTGAGTAGGGAGTTCATAAAAATGACAAAACAAAAAAGAGTGTTTTGGAAAAAAAAGAAAAACAACAAGAAAAAGAGGAGAAAGAGCAAGAAAAAAATGAAAATCAAGAAAATTTAGTTGAAAAAGAACAAGAAAAGAAAGAAGTAAAGGAAAAGGAAATAAGTGGTGTGCGGAGAAATCAAAAAACGAAAGTGGAAAAAGGAAAAATGATCAATCCACCGGCACAAAATCTACCTTATCCTCATGCTCCAACTAAAAAGGATAAGGAAAGAAAATATGCTCAGTTTTTGGACATCTTCAAACGCTTACAAGTCAACATTTCGTTTGTGGAAGTACTCGAACAAATGTCGACATAGGCAAAATTAATGAAGGAGATACTTAAAAAGAAAATGAGGATTACAGATAAAGAACACTTCCACAAAAGGAGAAAGATCCTGGAAGAGTTACGTTACCAGTTACCATTGGAAACGTAAACGTGGGAAAAAAATTAATTGATCTTGGATCAAGTATCAATCTTATTCCACTCTTGGTGATAAAAAGAATTGGTGACTTGGATATGAAGACTAAAATAATGACTTTGCAGCTAGCCGAAAAATCAGTCACAAAGCCATCTGGAATTGTCGAAGACATTCTAGTCAAGGTAGACAATTTTTTTCCCATTGATTTTGTCGTCATGGAGATTAAGGAAGATGGTGATGTGCCACTCATTTTGGGTCGTCCCTTCATGAAAACTGCACGTATGATGATTGATATCGACGACGGTTTAATGAAAGTATGCGTCCAAGACGAGGAAGTCAGTTTCAACCTCTTCGAAGCAATGAAACATTCCAAGGACAAAGGAGCTTGTTTTAGGGTTGATGCAACTGATAAAGCTATTCAGAATGTGGAAAAACAAGCACATATATCAGCTCCGTTAGAACTAGACCTCTTAGATGCATTAAACGTCCTCAATCCGGAAGAAGAAAAAGAAATCAATGAGTGTTTGACAGAACTTGACACAGCAAAAGAAATTCCTGCAAAAGATGCAAAAATCGAGGAGTTAAAAGAAGAATCTATGCAAAAGAATGTCAAGCTGAAGTTAAAAATGTTACATAAACACTTGAAGTATATTTTTCTTGATGAAGAATGCAAGAAGCCTGTCATAATCAGCAATTCTTTAGCCAGCCATGAAGAAATGAAACTTGTGCTATTTCTCAAAGATAATTAAAAAGTGATTGGTTGGGTGCTGTCAGATTTAAAAGGAATTATTTCTTCATATTGTATGCACAAGATCATGATGGAAGAAAACTACAAGCCAGTTGCTCAACCACAGCGGCGTTTGAATCTGACAATGAAAGAATTCGTCTGGAAAGAGGTAGTGAAACTGTTGGAAGCAGGAATGATATACCCCATTTCGGATAGCGCTTGGGTGAGTCCTGTCCAAGTTGTTCCAAAAAAAGGTGGTATGGAAGTGATAACTAATGAGAAAAATGAATTGATTCCAATAAGGGCTATAACTGGATGGCGTATATGTATAGATTATAGAAGACTCAATAATGCCACAAGGAAATACCATTTTCCATTGCCATTCATGGATCAAATGTTGGAAAGATTATCTGGGCAACAATTTTATTGTTTCTTAGACGGATACTCGAGATGCAATCAAGTCACCGTGAATCTAGAAGATCATGAAAAAACAGCCTTCACTTGTCCAGTTGGTGTCTTTGCATACAAATGTATGATGTTTGGCATTTGCAACACACCTGCAAAGTTTCAACTCTGTATGCAAGCCATTTTCGCAAATTTGATTGAAAAATCCATCGAGGTCTTCATGGATGACTTCTCCGTTTTTGGTGAATCATTTGATTTCTGCTTAAACAACTTGGACATCGTACTAAAGTGGTGTGTGGAATCGAACTTGGTACTAAATTGGGAGAAGTGTAACTTCATGGTTACCGAGGGCATAGTGCTTAGACATAAAATTTCAGCAAAAGGAATTGAAATAGATAAAGCAAAAATCGATGTCATTGCAAAGCTTTGTCCTCCTACCAACGTCAAGGGAATTCAAAGTTTCCTTAGCCATGCCGGGTTCTATCGAAGATTCATCAAGGATTTCTCAAAGATCGCAAAACCATTAAGCAACTTACTCAACAAGGACACATCATTTATTTTTGATAAAGATTGCTTACTTGTTTTTGAAAATTTAAAGAAAAATTTGATCACTGCACCCATAATCACTACACCCGATTGGAAATTTTATTTTGAACTCATGTGCGATGCAAGTGAGTATACAGTTGGTGTCGTTTTATTCCAGAGAAAGACCACAGTTTTCATGCTATACATTATGCAAGCAAAGTCTTAAATGATGCGCAAGTCAATTATGCGACAACTAAAAAGGAATTGCTTGCCATTGTATACGCATTGGAAAAATTTCGATCTTATCTCATAGGATCAAAGATTATTTGCTATACTGACCATGCAGCGATCAAATACTTGATCAACAAAGTGGATTCAAAGCCAAGGATAATTAGATGGATGCTTCTTTTGCAATAATTTGATTTACAGATCCATGAAAAGAAGGGAACAGAGAATCTAGTAGCAAATCATCTATCAAGGTTAGTAAATCCATAAAATCACAGAACAAGAGAGGGAGGTCCTTGAGGAATTTCCTGATGAAAAATTGCTTATGATAGAAGAAACGCCATGGTTTGTGGATCTCATAAATTACAAGGCATCGGCCTTATTCTTGAGGATTTCACCTGGCAAAACAAAAGAAGAAATTCCTACGGGATGTCACTCAATATGTATGGGATAACCCGTACATATTCAAAATCAGAGTTGGCAGTCTATTGAGAAGATGCGTCACTAAGGAAGAATTAAGAAGAATCACATGGAATTGCCACAACTCTCCCTATGTCGGTCATTACAGCGGAGAAAGAACAACTGTAAAATTCCTACAAGCAGGGTTCTATTAGCCAACTTTGTTCAAGGACACTTATGAGCATGCAAAAAACTGTGATAGCTGCCAAAGGGAAAGAAGAATCTTCAAATGGAATGAAATTCCCTTGCAAACCATGTTAGAAGTAGCGGTTTTTGACTGCTGAAGCATTGATTTCGTTGGACCATTTCCCTCTTCATTTACAAATGAATACATATTGGTGGTCGTCGATTACATGTCAAAATGGGTGGAGGCAGTGGCATTTTTCATACCCAAATTTTTGAACCTAAGATCCCACATCATTTGCATTTCATTAGCATCATATGTGTATATTTTTATGCATCACTAACCCATTTGGATATACAAAGATTGTTGTTTGTTTCATTTGATTACAAATTAGGGGTTTTGAGCCTCAAAGGAGACTCAGACAAAAGATCAATCAAGAATGGGCATGATTTTCAACTTACCCAGTCTCTCATTCATCCATGAAGGTCAAGAGCTCTCATTCATCAATAATCCAGTACAAGATTACCTCATTTCAAAGTCAACAAGCCTCAAGATCCTCAATGCACCAAAATTAGGGTTTTAACCTAATAAATCCCTGGGTTGACTTTTTGAGCAAGGCATGATCCAAGACCTCAAGATATGTTTAAAGGAAATCAAATTCCTCTTATTATTCCATTCATATGGTTGGATTGATCCAAAAAACTTGATTCATAAGCAGTGCAAGAATTCAAATTCATCTGGGCCACAAACTAGGGTTTTGATGAAAAGTCAATTGTACCTTTGACTTTTAAGCAAGGCATGATCTTAAACCTTGGGACATAATTCAAGACATTCAAAAACACCTTTGGAATCTATCCATGATGTTTAATTTAGCCCAAGGATTTGATTTCATAAAGGATCACAAAGTTCAAAGTTCATCGGATACAATAAGTCAATTGTGGTCAAAATCAAGTTTGACTTTTGGAGTTTTTGGTCAAACATGGCCTCTTCAAGTCAAGAACAAGGTTATTATGTTACTTGGATCATGATTGATCAAGAAAAATAAAAAAAAGTGAGGTTACTAGTAAAAAGGGCAACCATGGAAAACTTAAAATTTTTCTAAGTCATGAAAAATAATGATTTTTTCCCTACTGTCCAAGACCATAACATCCAAACCAAGTAACTATTTTCCTTGATCCAAAGATCAAATTAAAGAGCTTGTTACATACTACAATTTTGTCACCTAGGGTGGATTCCCAAAAAGTGCATAAATTTTAAGATATAAGGCCATGAAGTCAGGGTTTCAACACTTTTGAACTTTGACACTTAGAAATTTTTTAGACAAAATCTATCTTGTGTTGGAGCCAACTTTGAGGCTATTTTTCCACCATAATCCAAGATGAATCGAGACCAATTTCAAACATCAAAGTTGAATTATGATATACCAGGTTTCGAAAATGTCCAAGAACACAATCTAATTCCATTTGAGCAAGGAGATATGGAGTGCACAATATGCCTTGATGCAATTGTTTTGGCAAGACAGATTTGGCATTACTTGTGAAGCACGATTTTTTGAGTTCAAGTGTGATGATCATACAATGCTAATTCAACAAGAATCTGAGTGAATCATACAAAACCTGCAAGATAGAGTCACTAAGTCAAGAGGAATCCCATTGAAATGATGAGACATTATCACTTAAGCCTTACATTCAAGAAGCATTTATGTGGAATAGTGCATTGTCAAAGAAACCACTCTCACCAGTCAAGATGCACTCTTAAACAACAATAAAAACATCTGCAGAATGTGGAATTGGTCAAAAGGAGAGCTAGGCTAGTGGAAGAGATAAGGTACCATGAGATATAAGTAATGATACATTGCCAAAACCATTGAACATTGAGCTCATCCTTCAACCATCACTATTCCTCCAAAACAAATCTTTTCCCCTATAAATAGAGGCCACATTTGATCATCTAGAGTACACCAAAACAATCACAACACTTGTTTTCTCATTCTTCTTCTTTCACTTCAAAATTTCAAAATTCCAAAGAGTGAGAATCGAGTTTTCAAAACCAGAGCTTTTCTACTCAAACTTTTGATTCAAACACTTCATATACATCATGTATAAGTGATCCAAACACTTAAACACTTTCTGTAACTTCAAATTCATCAAGATCACATCTCACCTTGATCAAGTTGCAGTTGGATTCGAGCCAAGAAATCCAGAATGTTTCAACTTGTTCTAAGCATCTCAACACAATCCTTGAGGTCCAGGGAAGCTGTTAGGATCATCATTTCACATCTGTAACACCTCCAACTGAGGATTCGATTTCCTCTTGCAAGGAAAGCCTGAACTTTTCAAACTCTATGATTCATGCATCATAAATGTTATTTCAAGTTACCAATGTGTTTCTGGTAGTTCGTAGATCATTTACCATCAATCAATTGTCATTTATATTACGTGTATAGGATTTTATTATAGTTTTTGCAAAACTAGGGTTCATTTGGTTCGTGCTTGATAATTCACTCCACACTAAAAATAAATGAAATTAAAAACCACAATTCAATTTCTTGTTTCAAAACAAACAATTTTCATGTTTACATTTTTCAAATCATTGCGTGTTGAGGGAGATAGACCCCTTTCTGCAAATTTGGAGCCCAAGGAAGAAGATGAAGTCCATGGCGCGTATTTTTTTTTTTAATTTGGCACGCATTTTTCATATTTATTTAAATGGATGTGTTTAGTTAGCACCAACGCACGTTGGCTAAATTGGAAAGGGCGTGTTTTGTTGGTTGGACCCTTGGTGGCGTGGGTTCAAATCCCACCCACACCATTTTTTTTACCACATTTTCTTATTTTTCACATTTTTCTTCCAAAATTCAAACATTTATTTCTCCTATCAAATTAATTCTTTTTGACCCAAATTTTCTCACACATGTCACTCATACACTCTATTATTTTAATCCATAAAAAAATTCCAAAAAAATAATTTATTTAATCACTATTTATTAAGGCGAAAATAAGTGCTTTTTTAGGTTTAAAACTTTGAAAAATTGGTTTTCTTTCTAATTTTTTCAAACCTAATTCATTTTTGATTCTCATATGGATAAATACACTTTGTTTAAAACATTGTTTCAAGATCACAACATGTTTATCTTAACTTAGACATCATTTATACCATGTTTAAATCATTTCCTTTTGAAAATGCCTTTGATTAAATCTTTCATTAGGGTTTCATCTTGATTAAAAAACTTTTTCAAACTTCTTAAAAAAACTCCTTGGGCCTTTATTAGAGTGTAAGTCCCTCCCATCCTCCTCAAAACTTTCTTCAATTTCTCAAACTTTCAATCTTTCAAATCTCAACTTTCATCAAACACAACCCCAGTGACATTCAAATCTTATCACCATGGGCCTCTATAAGAGTGTAAGACCCATCATCTTTTTGAGTCAACCATGCTTAGACATGGGCCTTTATAAGAGTGTAAGACCCATCATCTTTTCAAGTCAACCATGCTTAGACATTGGCCTCTATAAAAGTGTAAGACCCATCATCTTTTCAAGTCAACCATGCTTAGACATGGACTTCTATAAGAGTGTAAGACCCATCATCTTTTCAAGTCAACCATGCTTAGACATGGGCCTCTATAAGAGTCTAAGACCCTCCACATTCAATTCATGTCTTTACTTTTCAAATATTTGTCATGTACTTATTCATATTAAGTTTTCTCTTGACATTTATAACACCTCATCCTTAGTTTAGACTTAGCTCAGAACATTAGGATTTCCTCAACTACAACTTAGTTCAAACCCTAGTTCCCCTTGGATGAAGTCAACTTCACCACAGCCTCCTCTTGGGCTTCATACAAGGATCCCTTTTAGCTTCACATCTTGGACTTTGAACAAGATACAAACAAACTTCTTAACTTCACATATTGGGCTTTGAACAAAATACAAACAAACTTTTTTAGCTTCACATCTCGGGCTTTGAACAAGATACTCAAATAATTCAACTTCTCCCCAGAGATAAACATTGAGTCATCTCTGTAGGAAGATATCTCTTCTATACACCACAACTCAAAATCAAACATTAAAAACTTTTTTCCATATAAGTGATGTAGGTGGCACACTTGTTAATTCAAAATCCAAGCTAGAGTCCTTCTCTTATCATGGCCCAAAACTTTTCTTTCATCTAATTAATGTAAGTGGCACACTTGTTGATAGTTTATCCAAGTTAAAGTCCTTCTCTTAGCATGCAAAGACTCATAAAGGAAGATGTGGAATTGCTTAGGATTATTTAACAACCAAGTTCAGAGCTTTTTCCCTAATGATATTATTCTTAAATGGTTGTGATGAATAGGTGGGATATCTCCCTTAAAAAATGACAATTTGTCTTTTCTTTCAAAACTAACAAAACTTTTTAGCTTCATCATCTTGGGCTTTGAACAAGATACACAAACATCCTTTCAGCTTCAACATCTTGGGCTTTGAACAAGATACAAATTCCACTCATAGTTAGGTGGAACTACGAACACTCTGATTTCCCAAAGTCTCTTTTTTTGGGAATACGTAGGCATAAGATTGCGAGATCTTAGCGAGCACATCTTTAAATAAAATCCCTTAGGTCCCCCAAAACTTTCATAAAACAAAAACTCCCAAAGACATCTCACATTCTCATTCTCACCCATAGGTTAAAACTTTCCCAATCAACAGTAAACAACTTAAGTAGATAAGTTAACTCATAGTAAAATGTACAAAAGGTTCCTATAGATACTTAGGATGTTAATAGCTTTCCTTAGTATAACCAATCTCCGATTCCAAATCTCTTTGCATTTGTAGGAACATCATTTGCACGCAGGGTTAGTTTAGATTCCTTCCCCTTCCTTTTAAGCATCATAGGATAAAAATTAGAAATTCGAAAGTGGCACAAGCACGGTTCACAGGGATCTCACCATCTCAAGATTGGGCGGGGGGTACGAAAATTGGTCCACAGAAAAATGGCGACTCCACTAGGGACTGCCTGTCCCCTAAGAAGGTCAAGCCTATTTTGTACCTTTTTTACTATTAATGTTAATATCATTTCATTCTTCATATTATATGTTTAATTGCCATATCTGTTTAAATGCACTTGTTTTGGGAATGTGATTAATACACCTGTGGTGAGGAAAAGTCCTAACTTGGACTTGAGAACATACTTTAAGATATGAGGTGGTCTAATCAAGGAGGGCTTATAGGGAGTTAATCCCCAAACAAGTGTCATACCCCAAAATTTTGACCACAAGATTCCCATAATTGTGCAAATTATCACCACAATATGGATGTACCTTCATACCTCACCAATCCTCTTAAAGATTGTTGAGCATTCACTACAATCAAGAATTAAGGTTTTGAGCCCTCTTAGAGAACTCAGACAAAGGATCAATAAAGAATGGACATGATACTCAACTTTTCAATCCTCTCAAACATCCATGAAGTATCAAGAGGTCTCCCACATCAAGAATTAAGCATGAAAATGCAACATCTCAAATTGATCAAGACTCAAGATCATTAGTGTCACCAAATTAGGGTTTTGGTCGACCAAGACCTCCAGAGAGAAATTTTCACCTTGGCATGAGCCAATACTTCAAAACATGATCCAAGAAGCTCAAAGGGACCTCATGGACCCAATCATAAGTTCAAAATAGCCTCAGGAGATGCATTCATCAAAAATCAGGAATTAGGGTTTTTTTGACTTAATTCACACCTAAGTTGACTTTTGAAGCAAGGCATGAGCCAAAACCTTAAGAAGTGTTTTGAAGACCTCCAATACATCATATTGATCCATTTACAAGATTTAATTGATTCAAAGAACTTGGTTTATAAGCAATACAAGGATTCAAATTCATCTGGACCAATTAGGGTTTTCTGATGAAAAGTCAATTGTACCTTTGACTTTAGACCAAGACAGGATCCCAAACCTTGGGACATGATTCAAACACTCTAAAACACCTATGGAATCCTTCCATTAAGTTTGAATTAGGTCAAGAACTTGATTTCATAGAGGATCACAAAGTTTGAAATTCATCTGACAAAAAGTCAACTGTGCCCAAAAATCAAGTTTGACTTTTTGAATTTCTTGATAAACAAGGCTTCCCTAAGTCAAAAACAATGCTAAGTTATGGTTTGGATCATCATCCATCAAGAAAAATCAAGAAAAGCGGGATTACTTGAAAAAGGGGCACCATAAGAAACTTGAATTTTCACTAAGTCATGAAAAAAAGTGATTTATACCCAACTTTGCAAGACCATAACTTGTGATCCAAGCAACATTTTTCTTCCATCCAAAGCTCAAATGAAAGCTCTCATTACATACTTCAAGATTGTCAACTACAACATGTTCCAAATCCTCATGGGTATTGAGTTATGGATTGATCAAAATCACAAAAAAATGAAAAATGACACTTTTTTCAACACTTAGTGAAATTTTGGACAGAATCTATTTTGTATTTTCACAAACTTTGAGGCCATTTTTCATTATGATCCAAGATGATTAAAGATTAAAGTTAAACATCAAAGTTGAAGTATGTTATAGGGACTTTCCAAAAAGTACAAGATCCTCCATGGTTCAACTTGAGCAAGGAGTTACAAGCCTCCAAAAATGGCATTTTCACCCTGCCTACACAACAACATGGAAACTTGACTTATGCCACACGATTGTTTCACTCAAGTCTTGCCATTTTGCCAACTTTGTCGTCATCCAAAAACACAAAACATATGATGAATCACTTGTTTCTTGATCAAGGAATCAAGAATTCAGCTTGGCGGTGTGCAAAACCATCCTGACATGAATTTTAGAATTCAACTTTGGCAAGGTAACATCAATGCAATGCACTGAGGTGTCATAAACCAAACCATAACCATCTAAACCAGTCAAGATTCAAGGCCAAACTCTGAGCATTCAAACCTGCAGAAATTGAATGGAGTCAAGCTAAGAGAGTTGACTTGGCACTTTGGATTATCCAAGTCAATGGCTACAAGCTACTGTAACACCTCAAAATTTGCCTTAGTGTTGCTAACCTTTTTTTGGCTTATGTTTTATTTCATTTGCATCGTCATTTCTGCAGCTCATGGCGTTGTCAGCTACGGCATTATTTTCAGTAGTATTCAGGGGCGAGCATATGGTTTTCAATGTCTTTTGGAGCATTTATTTTGCTCATTAGGCGTTTTGATAATCAGGAGCTTCAACAGTCATTTTCTGATCAAGCGATCTGGTATCATGCATTATTATTTCAGCAGGATATTCTGAGGTGTCGCAGGAATTTGTGTTCTTTTCAGGTATTACTCAGTAGCAATATCAAGTTTTGAGTTTCAGAGGTTTAACGGGTTCAAAACGGCTATCAGAAGTCACTTTTCCAAGTTTCCCTCCAAAAGGCGCCAAAATTCAAAATTTGAACTGAGTAACCGGTTACTCACCATTTGTTAAATGGTTACTCTGAGCCAAGTTTTAAAATTTTAATTTGCATCATTTGTGATCATGTGCTTGGCATGTGCACGTGGGGAAGGATCTAGAATTGATATTTTCATCATTTTCCACCCAAAATTCAAATTCTCTCCATCATTTTTCCACTCTAATTCCTCATTTCATTTCCTAATCCATTTTCACCCCAATTTCCACTCACTTAACCTCACTCCAAACCCAAACTTAACTCCTAACCTAGGGGTTATTTAAACCAATTCATTCCAAACCTAGATCATTTTCACTCTCCAATTTTTCAGAATTTCTCTCAATTCTCTCTCACTTTTTCCATTTTTCATCTTCATCTTCAACCTTTCACCAAAGCTCCATATCCATAGATTCACAAATTCATCATTGGAATTTGTGAATTCTTGAGCTAAACCTCCATCACATCATCATTCTTGGTTCGATTCTGATATAGCTACTGGTTTGGATCTTGGAATCACTTTTGGGAGCAGCTTTTGATTATTTGGAGTGTTCTTGCTTGGATCTTGAAGTTTCTTGCTAGGATCTTGAAGATTATTGTATATATCTCTGGTTTTCTTGCTTCGATTCACCAATTTTCGTGCTCAACAATCACCAAGGCAAATTCTCAGCCTTGTAGGGTGGGATTCCTTAGATCAATGTTTGATTTAGCTTAATTTCAACTTATGCAATGTAGACCTTTGGTTTGTGATGTGATTTGATCCATTTGCTTGATTTGATTTATGATCTTGTTGTTTGATTGATGAAATTGATGTTTGATTACTGATATTTGATGTGAACTCTCGTGCATTGTTGATTACATGATCGTTGGATATGATTGCATGAGTGATTGGATGCTGAAAAGTGCTTTTGAAACAGATTTTTTTACTGCTGTCCCAGAGTAACCGGTTACTCACCGTTTGTTAACCGGTTAACATGTTTATTTTCTACGTAAATTATCTGATTTTTAACTAAGTAACCGGTTACTCACCGTTTGTTAACCGGTTACTCTGGGACAGAATGTGTATTTTCTTGCATTTTCTTGGTTGTTTGAGATCCTTTTCATGCCTAAACTTCATGGATTAATATGATGATGCTTTGTGGATTATTCTGGAGCTGTTGCACCTCACACTATTGCATGAACATGATTCTTCGACACACGAGTTTTGGTTTTCGTCGGTAAATGTTTATGTTTGCGTTGTTGATTAATTGATGCGATGAACACATAGCACACACCTCTTAAATATGTTGATTATGACTTGTTGTTGATGTTGCTGGAGTTGTTTGTTTGAACTTGATTGCGTGCACTTAACTTCATGTGATACATGCTTGGTTCAAACTTTGTTCATATGCTTAATGTAGTGCATCATCCCATGATTGTTCTTTCATAATGTTTACCATGATGTTTGGTATGATGTGTGATCATGTTTGATAGAGGAATATGTGATGCTTGATGCATGCATACTTTTCCATGAGTGAATCATTTTTGAGTGCATACTGCCTCGTTCTTTTACGGCTGTCTATGTCTATGTGCGCTGTTGTATGCACGGTTGTTTGGCTTTTCACACCCTTTCTTGTGATGAATTGTATGCTGTTGAATGCTGCCTTGCTTGCGTGCTGCTTTTTACCGCTGTTTTGGTGCAGGAATGTTGTGGTAGCTGCTATTTTTTTTATTCGCTTCTTTTCCTCTTTCGTCTCTTTCACTCTTTCTCCTCCTTTGAATCTCAAGACTTGTTTAAGTCTTGGATTCATTTCCCCTTAGAGCTACCTAGTCCAACTTAATTTTCGATTAAGCTTGGAGTAGGATTAGCATTAGGTCTTAGGTAGGGTTCTCTTCTAAGCCTCACTAACCATAGGACTACCCTTTGCATGACAACACTAGGATAGAAATTCCCTTTAGAATTCCCTTTCCCTGTGTCTTCTCTTCTCATCTCATAACACTTCTAAAACACTTAATAAAATTAACGTGCATTGCGCATAAGCCTTGCATGTGGGAAGTGAAGAATTAGGGGTTCCCTCTAATATTTCTAGAGTGTTTGGTAGACGTTCCATTTTGGAACGATTTGCTAAGCATTCATTCCTACATCATAGACTTCGGTGCAATGCGAGTTATGAATTAATTTCAATCCACTTCTGTCTAAAAAACACAAAAACAAACTCAAATCTTTTTTATCCTTCGGGATCGTTAATTTCACATCACTTTCAGAAAAGGGCACGTTACTTCCGTCTCGTCGTAAACAGGCATCGACCCTAACTGCCGGACGCGAATCTAACGCCGCTCATAAAAAACACTAACCGACCTTGTTAGGTCAAACTACGACTGCTTTGATTTCCTCTTTCTCGTCTGATTGAGGATACGTAGGCACAAGACGGCGATGTCTTGGCGAGCAACCTCCCCTCTTTAGTTCGTGTCTGAACTACGTTGACTCTGACTTTCCCATTGCACGAGGGAGTACGTAGGCATAGGACGAACGATGTCCTATTGAGTCACTTCTTTTTCTTTTCTTCTTCGTTTCTTCATTCCTTTCCGTTCCTGTTTCTTCTCCTTTCCAGTAGCAGTGGAGCTTCAGACGACGACACCCTTTGATCGAGACAACAAGCGTGGATCCCGTCGAGTACGATGGACGCGTGGGGTGCTAACACCTTCCCTTTGCGTAACCGACTCCCTTACCCTTTTCTCTTGGTCGTGAGACCATGCCCTTTCCCTTCCTCCAGGTTTACGCAGTGTTTCCTTTCCCTCTCTTGGGATAATTACACATTGCTGACGACTCTGTTTTCTGCGCCACTTTCGCGTTTGTACCATGGATGCAAATCCTCGGGAGCGACAGCTGACGACTCTGCTGGGGACAGGTTGACCTCCTGCTGGTCCATCCCCTTTTGCGAGTCAATCCTAGCGCTTGTTTGTTGTTTTCATTGGGTGTTTACTGTTACTGTTATGCTTTATTTTGGTATATATTACTGTATATTATTGTTTTATTATATTTACCGCATTTATTGCATTGTATTTCATTATTATGCTGGACTGTGCTGTGCTGTGCTGGTTTTCTGTTTGGCAGGTTGGGTTTCTTCGAGAGATAAGCCCAATACACAGGCCTGAGCATACACTTAGGACTAGAGTGGAAAGTAGTGGGACCTACGTGCCGTCTTTGTGCGTTTGGTGTTCACGAAAGTCACATCCAGACGAGGCTATCTTGGGAGATATTCTGACATGCGTGTCTTGCGCATTTTAGGGTGTTGATCTAGAGAGTTGTCGACTCTGGCGACCATTTCTTCCGAGAACCCAGCAACGCCTCTCCTCCCAATATGTGATAATGGCAGACCAGAAATGGCAAACCCATTACACTTGTCGATCCGAGGACCCAATGCTGGGAACTTGCATAGGATGACCTTATTTTTGGGGGAATCAGTGGACGACCTCTTTGTTTAGCGATAGTATTGTACCCCGAGGGATGAATGTACTATTGCTTCTCAAATCGAGAATCTGAGACTGAGGATCCCGTTTTCTAGAACCCATATGTGAGCGGGGATGGGTGTTTTCCGGTCTGCAGGTAACCGAAACCTTCAACCTACCCGATTTTCTGGATTTCTCAATAGTGTGTAGTTATTTACCTGGTTTTCTGGTTATCTCAGTGGTCCGATAATCTGGAATTCTGGTTTTCTGGGTTGTGGTTCTCGTTCAGTTATCAACACAACACGTGTCCAGAGCAGTGATACCTTGATCCCATGTTTGCATTTGCATCATTTCTTGCATTCTAACATGTTTGAAATTTTTCAGGGCTTGCATCTTACCCTTGATTCCGGTTGTTGAGGTGTTCTCGTCATGGAAGCTCAGAGGAAGAAGAATGTAGCATACACGTTCCCGGATCCGACTCTGAAGTTGATTCACAAGCTGATTAGTATGACTGATCCTGAGATTCGTGCCAAGTTCAAGGAGGATATAGGGAGATATTGAAAGTTGTCCAAAATATTTCACAAGAAGAGCACGATGCCGTTCACACGCTCCATCAGTTCTATGACCCTCCTTTGTGCTGTTTCACTTTTCCGGATTATGTATTGGCTCCGACTCTAGAAGAGTTCTCATTTATTTTGGGAATCTCGGTCGATCCAAGGATACCTTTCTTTTCTGAAGAACAGCCCAGACTGGAAGAGATGGCGGCTTCTATTCGCATAGGGGAATCCATTCTGAGTAACAACATCAGTGACAAGCAAGGGTTCAAGGGTCTCCCTTTGAAGTTTCTGTTTGACTAAGCCTGCTCATGTGCTAAGGAGAAAGATTGGCCTGCTTTCAACGCCATTTTAGCTCTTTGCATCTATGGGATTGTCCTATTCCCCAACATCCCAGAGTTTGTTGACATGTAAGCAATTCGGATTTTCATCTTGAGAAACCCCGTGCCTACTCTTCTTGGTGACGTGTATCATTCAGTCCACTACAAGAACGAAAAGAGACGAGGAAGGACTGTAAGTTGCTGCGCGCCGCTCCTATCTACTTGGTTTTTCAGTCATCTCCCTAAAGCGGGGGCTTTTGTTGATACAAGGGATTCTATGAAGTGGTCTAAAAGGTTGATGGGATTGACTGCTGACAACATCATTTGGTTTAATCATAGTTTCCTAGGGATTGAGCTCATTTTCAGCTGCAGAGGATCCCCAAATGTGCCCTTAATAGGGAGGAAAGGAGGAATTAATTATAACACTTCCCTTGCCATCAGACAATTTGGGTATGCATTGAAGACTCCCCCTGAGGAACGAGATGTCAGAGAATCTTTGTTTTTCAATGGCACTGCAGACCAAGAGGTGGTAAGGAAAGTCGTGGACGCTTGGAAGCAGTTTTTTAAGAGAGGAAAGAATTTCTTTGGGAAGTGCAACAACCAAGCTTTCTCTCCGTATGTGGAGTGGGTCCGAAAAAGGGAAAAAGATGAGCTTCTTCCTTTCCCAATAGGGCCGCCTTTGTACCCTCTGATGATTGAGCCACCAACCACAGTGAAGATAGAGGAGTATAGCAAACGGTGGGCTGAAAAGGAGAAACTTCGAGAGGAGAACGGTGAGCTTCAAAGAGAAATCTACCAGTTGAAACATGAGCGGGGTGAAGCTATTCATATCACCAAGTTGAAGACAGAGCTTCTCTCTAAGAAAGAAAAGGAGCTAGCTGAAGAGGTCACAGCCAGACAAAATGTAGGGCAAGCTTTAAAAAGTGTTAGCAGGATTCTCAAATCCAAGAAGGAAGATCTAGCCAAAGCTTGGTCAAAGATTCACAAGTTCAACGCTTACCGAGATACTACGATAGCGGCCAACAAACAGAAAGAAGATAAGTTTCTGGATCAGATCGAGAGTCTGAAGGCGAAGCTCAAGAAGAAGGACGAGGAGATCTTATCAGGGACGTTTCAGAGACACGCAGTCGAGGAGCGACTGAATGAGGCCATAGCAACCATAGCAGAGCTAAAGATATGAGCTGAGGTGAAGAGGCCTAGGGGTGAAGGATCTAGATCAGGCAGTGGGTGACGCTCTGTAGTTTGTTTTTCTTTGTATTTTGGGGTCACCACCAGAATTGTTGGCTGGGATCCTTGCTTCTCTTTGTTCAGACTTATTATTGTTATTTTGGGTTGTAATCTCTGACAGTGATTTTCTCTGATTTATATATGAGCAGCAGTTTCATCCTATCTTGTCTTTAAACTGGAATCAAGGGGCGGATCACCCTGCAAATATTCAAACATGTTCATTTGCATTTGCATAATCATAATCATCTCTTTTTTGCATCGCAGGTGCTCGTTCCGGTTTGTTCTAACCTTTATTTGGTTGTAGGCAGGATTGATAACCAGCTGATTCACCGGTATTCTACTAGATCAAATCAGAGGAGAATTATGGAGAAGATGCAAGCTGACATGGCTGCCATGCAGGCCCGTATTGACTAATTCATGGAGCTGATACAAGGTGTTTCCCAAGGGCAAGAGCAATTGAGGACTCTGGTCCAACCCTTAGTGGCAATGGTGGATGAAGACGGGGTTCTTCATGGCGGAGTTCATAATGGTGTTGCTGGTAACGGTGCTCAGGGAGGCCCTGTGGGCGTAGAGATCCCTATTCCTGGTATTGTGATCCCTCCGGGCGGAGGAGAGCAGCTTGTGATTCCTTCTGTTGTGGGAGGAGGAAGTGTTTGTGTTGTTCATGGTCGTCGTTTCGAAGACTAACAAGATGACATTTTCTCTCTGCCAGATGGGGATGCTGGTCCCCAGGCTGACAATGATCAAAGGTTCAGACTCATTGAAGAACAACTAAAGGGAGTGGTGAATCAGAATTCTGTAGGAATGGATCTGGAGGATTTGGGGCTGGTTCCTGGAGTTGTAATTCCACACAAGTTTCAGGCGCCCACTTTTACGAAATACAATGGTACCACCTGCCCCAAGACGCATGTCAGGGCATACGCGAGGAAGGTGGCTGCGTATTCTACAGATGAGAAGTTGCTGATGCATTTTTTCCAGGACAGCCTGTCTGGGGCATCCTTGGAATGGTATATGAAATTAGAGAGATGCCATGTCCGTAATTAGAGAGAGTTGGTCGAGGCCTTTATCAAGCACTACCAATATAACACTGATATGGCTCCCAACAGGACCCAATTACAAAATATGTCTCAGAAGAATAATGAAAGCTTCAAAGAATATGCGCAGAGATGGCGTGAACTTGCGGCAAGGGTTCAGCCGCCCATGTTGGAAAAGGAAATGCTGAATTTGTTTATGGATACTTTGTCGGGACGTTATTATGAGAAACTGTTACCTTGCGCTTCAGGCAAGTTCGCTGATTTGATCATGGTCGGGGAAATGTTAGAGAGTGGAATCAAAGCGGGGAAGGTAGCAGGTAGTGATGGGTCGTATTCTGGTCAGGGAAAGAAACCCTATGCTAATTACAAGAAAAAGAAAGAAGCAAATTCTGTGTCGTCTCACCGAGGTAAAGGAAAGCAGCATCAGAGTTATAACCAGCAGGTAGCTTCAGTGGCAATTCTGGCAACGCTTCCACAGCAACAGCGGAATCAGGCTCCTCGCCCGTACCCGGCCAGACAAAGAACGGATGATAGACATTTTGAAACACCTCACATGCCTTATTCTCAATTGCTCCAACATTTACTACAACTACAGTTAGTTCAGAAGAGGACATTGACACCTCTCATCGGTAATCCTCCTCCGGGTTATAATCCCAACGCCTAATGCGATTTTCATTCTGGGGCACCAGGACATCACATCAAGGACTGCAAAGCTTTTAAGCATAAAGTCCAAGACTTGGTGGATTCGAAAGCCATTAAATTTACAAATGATGGGCCGAATGTCATCCAGAACCCAATACTGAACCATGGTGGGCCAAGGGTTAATGTTGTGTTAGAGGAAAGTGAACCTTTGAATTTGGTTACAGATGTTAATGAATTAAGGACTCCTTTGATGGTGGTAAAGGAGAGGTTATTGAGGGGTGGGGTGTCCCCGGATGTGATGAGAATTGTTCAGAGTGTATGTTGCAAGTGAATGGGTGTGATTTGTTAAAGTCAGGAATTCAAAAGCTGATAGATGAAGGTCGATTGCAGTTTGACCGATGTGACCAACGAAAAGAGGTTGTTAATAGGAAAAATGAGGTTGCTACCATTACTATCCCTTTCAAAATAATCACTATTTCAGGGCCGGTAAGACCAGCACCGGTGATTATTACAGCTCCCGGACCCGTGCCATATGAGAGTACCAAGGCCATTCCTTGGAACTATGGAGCCAAAGTGTTTGTCAATGGACAGAAACAAGAACTGGTGGGAACTTCTGTATTGAATTCTTGTGTTGAAAGCAGTGTTGAGGCAGGGGCTATCACGAGAAGTGGTAGGGTCTTTATCCCTTCTAATGATCAAGCTGGTAGTTCTGAACAAGACAAAGGGAACCAGGTTGTAGGTAGTTCTGTGCAAGCACCAGTAGCGAATGACTCCACGACAGGGCCGGTTAATAATTCTTTCTCTGAGAACGTAGAAATATTTATGAGATTAATCAGGAAGAGCGACTACAAGATTGTTGATCAGTTGCATCAGACTCCGTCCAAGATCTCCATCTTGTCCCTGTTATTGTGTTCCGAGGCACACCGAAATGCATTGCTGAAAGTACTGAATGTTGCTTACGTACCTCAAGAGATCTCTGTTAATCAGTTGGAGGGGGTAGTGGCCCATGTCTATGCAGGCAATGGTCTGGGTTTTACTGATGTTGACTTGACTCCAGCTGGGAGAAACCACAACAATGCCTTGCATATTTCTGTTGAATGCCGTGGATCGTTGATGTCTCATTTGTTTATGGATACTGGGTCCTCTTTGAATGTTCTGCCTAAGAAAGCCTTGATGAAGCTAGACACCCGAGGGTTGATATACACACCTAGTGACTTGGTGGTGCAGGTTTTCGACGGCTCGAAGAGGTCTGTTTTTGGTGAGATTGTGCTACCAATCAAGGTGTGGCCGGAAGTTTTCGATGCTACCTTTTATATCATGGACATCCAACCTGCCTACAGCTGTCTGCTGGGTCGTCCATGGATTCACAGTGTTGGGGCTGTGACGTCTACATTGCATCAGAAGCTAAAGTATATGGTAGACGGGCATGCGGTGACGATTTGTGGAGAAGAGGATATTATGATAAGCCAACTATCTACTTTCAAGTATGTGGAGGTAGATGGGGAAATACACGAGACTCCATGTCAGGGTTTCGAAGCAGTGAAGATCACTGAGAAGCCACTCAAGGAAGGAAGCCAATCTAAAGTGGTTCAGCCTATAGTGGTATAGCAGCCGTAAATTTCTATGTCTTCCTTTAAAGATGCTCGGGCCGTGGTTAAAGCCGGCGGTTCACAAAGGTGGGGGCAGATTATTAATGTCCAGGAAAAGCGGGATACTCATGGACTGGGTTATAAGCCACCCAGGCGTCCTGAAGAGCCTCCTAAGTTCTATGGCCCAGTCCGTTTCACCAGTGCTGGTGTTTTCTTTGACAGAGTTAATGCGATTGAGGAGGATGGGGACAGTGATTGTGATATGGATAGTTGGATTCGCCCGTGTGTCCCAGGTTAGAGCCTTCGCAACTGGTCATCGGAGAGAGTTATTCAAGTGACCGGACCAGAGTAATTGCTTCTGTTTGTCATCTATGTTAATCCTACGTTCTGCCCAAGACGTAGCGATTCTTGTTTGTAGGGCTTGTTTGTTTTTGGATGCTTTTCTTTATCATTAATAAAGGACGTTTTCACATTCAAATGTTTAGATCCCTGTTTTTCTGTTTTTGTTTTTGCATTAAAATCACATCAAAATGGCAATGTGTTTTTGTTTGATGCATCCATAGCAAACATATATCATCAATCATGCAGGTTTTCTTATTCAGATTCCACCCATCATGATTCAGTTATGGCTCGGTATGACTTCGATAATCCCATATATCAGGCCGAAGAAGGGACTGATGAAGGTTGTTCCTTACCAGAGGAATTAGCCAGGCTGTTAAAACAGGAGGAAAAGATCATTCTGCCTCATCAGGAGGAAATCGAGGTTGTTAACTTTGGAAGACACTGTCAAGGGAAGATTGATTGAAATGCTCCGAGAGTATGTGGATATCTTCGCCTGGTCTTACCAAGACATGCCTGGGCTCGATACTGACATCGTGGTATACCGGCTGCCGCTCAAAGAAGGATGTGCTCTGGTTAAGCAGAAGCTGAGGAGGACGAAACCGGAAATGTCCGTCAAGATTAAAGAAGAGGTTCAGAAGCAGTTAGATGCTGGTTTTCTTGCTGTAACAAATTATCCTCCGTGGGTTGCTAATATTGTGCCTGTACCTAAGAAGGACAGAAAGGTCAGGATATGCGTTGATTACAGAGATCTGAATAGAGCAAGCCCAAAAGACGACTTCCCGCTTCCTCACATTGACGTGTTAGTGGACAACACCGCTTAGTATTCTGTGTTTTCCTTCATGGATGGCTTCTCTGGGTATAACCAAATCAAGATGGCCCCAGAGGACGTGGAGAAAACAACGTTCATAACACCATGGGGAACATTCTGTTATAAAGTGATGCCCTTTGGATTGAAAAATGCTGGGGCAACATATCCGCGGTCGATGGTGACTCTCTTTCATGATATGATTCACAAAGAGATCGAGATCTATGTTAATGACATGATTGCGAAGTCACAGACGGAGGAAGAACATCTGGTTAATCTTCAGAAATTGTTTGAAATGTTGAAAAAGTTCAGACTGAGGCTGAATCCGAACAAGTGCACCTTCGGGGTGAGATCTGGAAAGTTACTGGGTTTTATTGTCAGCGAAAAAGGTATCGAGGTTGATCCTGCTAAAGTAAAAGCCATTCAAGAAATGCCTGAACCAAGAACAGAAAAGGAGGTTCGTGGTTTCTTAGGAAGGTTGAACTACATTGCTAGATTCATCTCTCATCTTACAGCCACGTGTGAACCGATATTCAAGTTGCTAAGAAAAGATCAAGAGGTCAGGTGGAACGAGAATTGTCAAAAGGCGTTCGAAAAAATAAAAGAATATTTACAGGAACCTCCGGTCCTTATGCCGCCAGTGCCAGGAAGGCCATTGATTATATATCTTACGGTTCTTGAGAACTCAATGGGGTGTGTGCTCGGTTAAACACGACGAGTCAGGTAGAAAAGAGCATGCCATCTACTACCTGAGTTAGAAATTTACTGATTGTGAGTCAAGGTACTCGATGTTGGAGAAAACATGTTGTGCACTCGCTTGGGCAGCTAAGCGTTTGAGGCAGTATATGTTAAACCACACAACCCTCTTGATTTCAAAGATGGATCCGATCAAGTATGTGTTTGAAAAGCAGGCGCTTTCTGGAAGAATAGCCCATTGGCAGATGGTTCTGACAGAATACGATATTTAATATGTTTCCCAAAAAGCCATCAAGGGAAGTGTTTTGTCAGAATATCTCGCTGAACAACCAATTGAGGATTATCAACCGATGAAGTTCGAATTTCCTGATGAGCACATTATGTATCTGAAGATGAAAGATTGTGAAGAACCTTTACCTGATGAAGGACCTGAAATTGGATCTCAATGGAAGCTGGTCTTTGATGGGGCTGTTAATTTATACGGTAACGGAATCAGGGCAGTCATTATGACTCCACAGGGTTCTCATATACAATTCACTGCCCGATTGGCGTTCGTATGTACCAACAATGAGGCGGAGTATGAAGCATGCATTATGGGGTTAGAAGAAGCAATTGATTTGAGAATCAAGAACCTCGATGTCTATGGTGATTCCGTGTTGGTAGTTAATCAGATCATAGAAGAATGGGAAACTCGTCAAGCGAATTTGGTGCCTTATAACAACTATGCCAGAAGGTTGTTACCTTTCTTTGACAGAATTGACTTTCATCATATACCCCGATTGGAGAATCAGATGGCCGATGCGTTGGCAACGTTGTCTTCGATGTATCAGGTGAATCGTTGGAATGAAACTCCGACGATCAGAATCATGCGTCTGGATAGGCTAGATTTTGTGTTTGCAATTGAAGATGTGTCAGATGGCAAACCTTGGTATCATGATATTAAGGTTTTTCTGAAGAGTCAAGAGTATCCAGAAGGCGCATCCACCAAAGACAAGAAGACTCTGAGGAGGCTGGCGAGAAATTTCTTTCTGAACAAAGATGATGTGCTGTACAAGAGGAATTTTGACATGGTCTTGTTGCGTTGTGTTGATGAACACGAGGCAAGCCTATTAATGGAGGAAGTTCATGAAGGTTCTTTCGGTACCCATGCCAATGGGCATGCTATGGCCAGAAAACTGCTGAGAGCGGGGTATTATTGGATGACTATGGAATCTTATTGTTTCAAATACGCCCGGAAGTGTCATAAATGCTAGATTTATGCCGATAAGGTGCATGTACCGCCTACTCCTCTGAATGTGTTGACATCACCTTGGCCCTTCGCCATGTGGGGCATCGATATGATCAGAAAGATCGAGCCGACTGCTTCCAATGGGCACCGTTTCATTTTAGTCGCCATCGATTATTTCACGAAGTGGGTGGAAGTGGCCTCGTTTGCCAACGTCGCCAGACAAGTGGTAGCCAGATTTATCAAGAAGGACATCATCTACCGGTATGGAGTCCCGGAGAGAATCATTACTGATAATGGTTCAAATTTGAATAACAAGATGATGAAAGAGTTATGTCAGAGCTTTAAGATTGAGCATCACAATTCTTCTCCCTACCGTCCGAATATGAATGGGGTTGTTGAAGCAGCAAATAAGAACATCAAGAAGATTGTGCAAAAAATGGTAGTGACCTACAAGGACTGGCATGAGATGTTGTTGTATGCTTTACATGGTTATCGTACTTCGGTACGCACATCGACTGGGGCAACTCCTTTCTCATTGGTATATGGTATGGAAGTTGTTCTACCATTAGAAGTTGAGATTCCTTCTTTAAGAATTCTGGCAGACGTGAAGCTTGATGAAGCTGAGTGGGTGCGCTCCAGACTGGATCAACTGAACTTTATTGAAGAGAAGAGATTGGCAGCCATTGCACATGGTCGGTTGTATCAGAGCAGGATGAAGAAAGCTTTTGATCAGAAAGTGAGTCCTCGGTGTTTTCAGGCTGGTGAATTGGTTTTGAAAAGGATCCTTCCTCCTCAAACAGATCACAGGGGCAAATGGACTCCAAACTACGAAGGGCCATATGTAGTAAGACAGGTTTTCTCTGGTGGAGCCTTATTACTCTCAACTATGGATGGTGAAGATTTTACGTCCCCTGTGAACGCAGACGTAGTCAAAAAATACTTTGCATAAAAGAGACCCGCTGGACACAAAAAGAAAAGTCCAGGCAAAAAGGGGCATCCCGGCGAACCATAAAAAGAAAAGGTTCGGGCAAAAGTTAGGGATAAAAGAAAAAAAAAGAATAAAACCCGCAAAGTTGAAAATCCGAAAAGGCAACTTTGGCAAAAAAGGGTATCCCGGTGGATTGAAAACCCGAAAAGGGCGATCCAGGCAAAAGTTAGGGATTCAAAAGCAAGGGGCTACGATCTGCGTTCGATCTGTGAACACCTTTGATACATGGAGGTTTCAAAGGAAAGGAATCAATCCAGTCAGTCTTTTCGAAGGCCAGAACATCTACGGATAAGCGAAGCATACGGGGTCATAGCTGAATTGAATCATGGTGAATATCTGTTCCCCACATTGCCGACATGTGTATTTTCTTTTATTTCTTTTTGCAATTACCTCTTGCCAGGAATTGCTTCCAAATGTAAATGCCTATTCATAGGCCAATTTCATTCAATAAAATCTTCATTTCACTCAAAAGCTTTCCATTGGTGTTTTTACTTTTGTTGTTTTGTTTGTGAAAACGTCCGATATTTTGATAAAATATTGCATGCGAAAATGCTAGGCTTTGCGAAGCATATCAGAAAACAGTGGAAATTGCTTAGGCAAGGGTCGTTGTATTGGTAATAGAGGTGGTCTATTTGCATATAGGACTTCCTGTTGATTGTGTTTGCAGGACAACAGGTTTGTTCTTCCCCAATGGAGTCGCCTCCCCCAGCACTGAAAGTTCATTCCTCAGCAGAACCCATTCCCCCCAACAAGCAGTTTAAAGTGGATTGCTCCGAAGTGAGTGTGGTTGTATCTCCAGCAGGAGGTGTGTTAGATGTCTTTGAAAAGACTTTGTGTTCCCCACAGATCCGGGTAGTCACTTTCCTCAGGAGGTCAGGAAGCGTAGTTTCGTCAGCAAAGGCATGCTCTAATCCCCAGCAGGGTAGAATCTGCCCTCCAACAGCAGGTCAAGCTCAATGATATACCTTGGCAGGTTTCGTTGATTTTTTCTCCCAAGTAGATCTAGTCTCCTCGACGTTGAAAAGTTCATCCAACAGCAGCAGGTTGTTATTTTCCCCAGCCAGAGTGTCAAGAATTATCTTCTTCAGCAAGGTACGGAGGATTAATTCCCCAACTATAGTTGTGATTGATTTATCACTTTCTCAGCAAGCAATCAGAAGTGGATGGTGTTGCATCTCTAGCAGGAGACTTAAGGAATATCTTCCTTCTCTGGACAAAGGTATTTTGCCCCCACAGGGTCTGAGCACTCAGCTAGTCAAGAAATGTTTTTCTCACCAGCAACGGTATGGGTTAATCCCCTCAGATAAGTAGGCTTGATGTTATCTCCTAGCAGAGTTGATGTCATCATCTACCGCTCCTCAAGCAGGTTTGCTGGTAATAGTCGGTACTTCCCAGCAAGGTAAAAGTACTGATATTCCCCGACAGGGTAAAAGCAGGGCATCTCCCAACAGCAGGTTGAGTCCATTAATATCCCCAAGCAGGTTCAGAATTATCGATTTATTTCCCCAAGCAGAGTTTGGTGGTGATCTTCTCAGTGGATTATTCAACAGCGGTTGACACCCTCGGCAGGTCTTAAAGTCCAGTTGTTATTGGCATTTTTCAGATCCGGGTTTTGGATTCTATCTTCGGCAGAAGTCGTTGGTAATCCCCAGTAGAGAGAGTTTCTCTTTGGGGTTCCACCTCCAATATTTGTTTTTATCCCTCCCCAACAGAGTGGATCTCTTCTTGGAGTTTTTCATCTCCGACAGAGCGTATAATCAAGATTTTTCTCAGCAGAGGGAAGTCTTTCTCAACAGGGTCTCTTATTTCAGAGAACAAGTTAGTTTGTCACCCCTGGTGGAGTTTCCCTTGTCTTTAGCATTTATTTTGCCGAGACGCCTCTTTTGCATTGCATAATCATTTTTGCATGGCATCCTCCCAAAAGCGTAGCATTCCATTGATATGGAGCATTACGGCAAAATTCAAACATATGCATTCGAAGCATAAGCCAGGTTTGATATCCGTTACCAGTTTCTATCCCCAGCAGAAAAAGGTGTAATTCAGAGGATGTTGGTCAAAATCACCCTCCAACCAGTGGATTTGTCCTTGTTGTTATAATCCCCTACAGGGTTGTCTGTGTAGACTTCTCTTCCCCCGACGGAGTCATCTCCTTTATAGGTCATAAGTCCGTTGATTTTACTTCTTATACTTCTTCGGTTGTTGTCCCAACTTTTGGTTGGTACCCTTGGCGTTATTCCAACTTTTGGTTGGTCTCTCTTTCGTTTCATCCTAACTTTTGGTTAGTATCCGATATCCCAACTTTTGGTTGGTCTCTACCGTGGCATTCCGACTCTTGGTTGGTACCCTTTGTATCCCAACTTTTCGTTGGTATCTGTTATCCCAACTTTTGGTTGGTTTCTCTTTGTTATCCCAACTTTTGGTTGGTACCTTCTTGGTTATTCCAACTTTTAGTTGGTATCCTGTTTCATCGCAACTTTTGGTTGGTATCTTTCATCCCGACTTTTGGTTGGTCTCTTTGTTATCCCAACTTTTGGTTGGTACCTTCTTGGTTATTCCAACTTTTGGTTGGTATCCTGTTTCATCCCAACTTTTGGTTGGTACCCTTGGCTTTATCCCAACTTTTGGTTGTTTTTTTTGTTTCATCCCAACTTTTGGTTGGTATCTGTTATCCCAACTTTTGGTTGGTCTCTTTCGTGGCATTCCGACTCTTGGTTGGTACCCTTTGTATCCCAACTTTTGGTTGGTATCCTATTTCATCCTAACTTTTGGTTAGCATCTGATATTCCAACTATTGGTTGGTATCCTTTTTTATCCCAACTATTGGTTGGTATCCGTTGTTTCTAAGCCCACCTTCGGTTGGCAGGCACTTTATTTTCATTTTCCCCGCAGGGTGCAAATTTTTTCAGGTTATTTTGGTATTTAATCTCCATGTATCCCGATTGTCAGAAAGTCGTTGCTTCTATACTCTCGGATCCAAGAAGTTTGAATAGGGGCAGCTGTAACACCTCAAAATTTGCCTTAGTGTTGCTAACCTTTTTTTGGCTTATGTTTCATTTCATTTGCATCGTCATTTCTGCGTTTTGCATGTTTCTTTTGTGCATGGGATCAAGGTATTTTCTAGCAGCTCATGGTGTTGTCAGCTCCGGCATTATTTTCAGTAGTATTCAGGGGCGAGCAGATGGTTTTCAATGTCTTTTGGAGCATTTATTTTGCTCATTAGGCGTTTTGATAATCAGGAGCTTCAACAGTCATTTTCTGATCAAGCGATCTGGTATCAGGCATTATTATTTCAGCAGGATATTCTGAGGTGTCGGCAGGAATTTGTGTTCTTTTCAGGTAATACTCAGTAGCAATATCAAGTTTTGAGTTTCAGAGGTTTAACGGGTTCAAAACAGCTATCAGAAGTCACTTTTCCAAGTTTCCCTCCAAAAGGCGCCAAAATTAAAAATTTGAACTGAGTAACCGGTTACTCACCGTTTGTTAACCGGTTACTCTGAGCCAAGTTTGAAAAATTAAATTTGCATCATTTGTGATCATGTGCTTGGCATGTGCACGTGGGGAAGGATCTAGAATTGATATTTTCATCATTTTCCACCCAAAATTCAAATTCTCTCCATCATTTTTCCACTCTAATTCCTCATTTTATTTCCTAATCCATTTTCACCCCAATTTCCACTCACTTAACCTCACTCCAAACCCAAACTTAACTCCTAACCTAGGGGTTATTTAAACCAATTCATTTTTGGTTATATTTGGTATTCAATCACTATATACCTTGAAAGTCCGAAAGCAATCGCTTTCAGGCATTCAGGTCTACAGCATTTGAATAGGGGCAGCTGTAATACCCCAAAATTTGCTCTCCCTTTTTGTCATCTTAGCATAGCATTATCATCTATCATATCATATCCATCTCATTAGCATTGCATTGCATTTAACATAGAAGAATGAAGCATAACATTCCTCTTACCATCAAGGCATGTGATCAGGGGGAAGATGGACAATCAAGGGATCATTCAAAGCACAAAAAGGTCAATCAAGTTGCCTCAAAGCAAGCCAAGAGTCTCTCATGTCTCATACCATCTCAATTGATCATCCAAAACCTCAAGGAAGTGAGATTCAATGGGAGATTGAAGCACTACATCTTTCACTATGCAAGAGGTTCAAAAACTGAAGGAAAACCCTCAAAAGAGATAGTTCATTGATCCAAAATCATCCTTAAATGGTATATCTCATCATCCTTTAAGAGGATACACAACATACTCTGAGGAATTTGAAATTGAAGACTGCACATTTTTCTCCTAGGAGGTGGGCACCAAAACTAGGGTTTCCCATTAAATCAGGGAATCTTTGATTTTTTGGACAAAACTTGATGTCATGGTATTCTACATGTTCTTAAGTGTATGTGTATGGAAAATTGCCTCTCAATTGGTTTTAGAAGTGGTTCAATTGGAAGAAAGATAAAAAATCAGGAAAATTGGGGCCAAGTCAAATAATCAGAGGAAAAAGTCAACTCTTGACTTTTTGAGGCCAAATCCATAAAATTCATGTTATATGTGTCCAATGTACAAAATTTGGTCAAGAATGCCATTTTTGGAAGAAGGAGGGTTACTAAAAATAGCAAGTTTTGGCCATTTTGCATCAGAGTTTGAACCAAGGCCATTTAAAATTGAAGCACCAAATGAAAATTCCACTCGGCCACAACAAAAGATCTTGTTTTAAGCTTCACATCCATATGTGGAACATCTCTATTGGATAAAAATTGAGTGAGATATGATTGATCAAAGTTTGAGCAAAGTAGGTTCAAAACTAGGTCATGACCAAGATTTTCAGGGCACGCGCGCAGTCATTTTCTCAAACAGTTGGTGAGCCAAATGTCCACCCCATTTTTCATCAAGATAAAAGCCTCAAATGGAAAAGTTTTCAACATCAAAGTTGTTCTTTGTAGTGTCATCTTTAATATTGATGTTGGGAAAATTTTGATTTGATCAAGTTATGAGTGAGTTATAGTGGTCTCAAGGTAGGTTGATTAGGCTGAACTTCCATGCATGTCACTTGCCATGCCATGACTTGCTTCGTGCGCATATGTACCAGTTCTTTGTTCATCTGTTTGTGGTCATTTTTAGGCATGTTTGAGACCTCATTTCACTTCAATTTTCAAACCAATATTGTTCCTCAATGTACCCTCTTTCAAATGAACCCATGAACTCACCAAACCATCCACATTTCATGGAGTAATGCATCCTCAAGCAACCCTATCTTCATCTGTCTTCAACTGTCACATAAAACCAAAAAAAGCAAGTGGAATTTATTGTTGATTGAATTAGTTTGCGCATGCTTGATCACACTCACCAACCTTTGCTTCATTTAGCCAAACACCTTTACATTCACCAGGTCACGTGTGTTGCTCATGCATAGAAGTGGAAAGGATACAAACTTGTATAACAAGTTGCTTGCTGCAGCTTCATTCTCTTCATCCTCACCATAACACTCTAAGCATCACCCACACCATAAAAAACCCAAGATCAACTCGCCTCTAACTAACTGACTCAGTTAGTTAGAGTGAACTCACCCAACTCAGTCACCCAACTCACTTCCTAGCTCACTATAAAACAAAACTTCTCTTCACAAATTCATTTTCAACTTCATTCTCACTCTTTCTCTCAAACACTCTCACCTTCTCTCCATTATCTCTCTCTGATTCAGCACGATTTTTCTTCCTTTCTCAATCATCTTCATCCATTCTGAGCAAGAACATTCAAGAGAAAACTCCATTGTCCAAGCATAACATCATCACAGTTTGGAATTCTGTTTTTGTTCTCAAGATCTCCACATCAAGTAGCATTTATTTTGCTAAGGTTGAAGATCTAGAAGCTCAATACCTCAAGCTTTTCTCTGGTTTTCTCAACACATCAAGTTGCCACACTTTCAGGTTTTAATTCACTCAATCTTAATGCTTCATATCAGTATGATTTAAACTCGTTTTATGTGTTTAGAGCTTATTAGAAGCTATGCGTGAGTTCTGGCTAGTTGATAGGCTCTTTAGGAGTTTAGGTGTGATGTTAGGGCAAATTGTTTTGGCTCAGTTTGTGGTATGCGTGCATGAGCTATGAAAATTAATTGCATATTCATGATGTATGTGAGCTCAGCTTCATTTTGGTATATCGTTTGTGGAATTCTGGCAAAATCAAAGTTGCAGACGGTGGCGGTGTGACCGGAGAAGGTGACCGGAGGTCATCTCCGGCCGGTGACTGTTATGCTAGGGTTTGTGTGTGTTTTAATCATGTCCGTTGATTTTTCATCATCGTGTGGCTCGTGTGATGACAACACATAAAAACGCACATGCCTCTCACGTGCTCATTCTGATTTTATTTTAAACTTTGTGTGACGCAGTACACTGTAGATAACGTGTTCCCTCACGTGGGTGTGTTGATTGCATATACTTTGACTGCTTGTTTGACTTGACTTAATCCAATGGTTATTGATGAGTCAATTTTGTTGACTGAGGTGCATGGTTACTAATTTGTACTGGCGCGTAATTGGACCTAAGACAAATTGATATCCACACCTCCTTTTTTTTTAGCCCAATCATTTGAACTGATAGTTTGCTAAGTTCACACCCCCTTTCCTTTTTACATTTCTTTTTTTTTCCATTTTTTTGCACGTTTGCTTTTCATTTTTTAAAAATACCAAACCTCATCATAAAATTCCACAAAAATTCATGAACATCAATAAAACATTTATAAAATTTTTGGTGATTTTATTTTCTGATTTTATGACATTTTTGCCCCTGTTCCATAATTTTCTTTGAATTTCTTTGGTGTGCATGCTTAATGTGATACATAAATTTGTGCATTTTTGTTCTTGATCATTAAAAATTGTTTTGATACTCTTCTTTTTGTATTGAGTCATTAATATCTTGAAGTATGTCATATGATTTTTATTTCATTTTTTAGGTCTTGCTATGGCATGTTTTGATGTTCATCTTTGCATTACTTTGCATTTGCATCCAATTTGACTTAAGTGCATTGTATAAAACCTTTTTGCCTTGAATTTTTACATGATACTTTGATAAGTGATTCATTTCTGGTTTGTGTATCTCAATACCATGTTTGAATAATTTTCATGAACTCATTTGATTTTTGTTTAAGACATTTCATTTGAAGCATTATAACATGTCATATCATTGTAATCTTTTGTGCATGTTTACATGATTTCTTTTGTGTATACTTGCATGATCATTTGCATACTTTGGTGAACTATTCACTTGACATTATAGGTCATTGGTACATATTATATGTCATCCTTGCATGTTGACTTTTATTTGAACCTTGTGCACCTTTAACATGTTGTGTTTGTACTTGTGTTTTCTTTTGAACTTCCATTTCAATTCTACTTCTTATATTACTTCTTAAATGTCTTGATGTGCTTCATAAATACTTGTGAGATGTTTGTGAATCATTGTTTATTTCATTTCAATTCTGATCCTTGAATTACATGTTCCATTTAGGCATGTTTCTTCCATTTCCTTTCATCTTTCATCTCCCTTTTATTATGGTAGCATGTTCTAATGTCATGGATGATGTTTGTTGCCTATCCCCTTGGACTTGCATGATAATGATCATTTGTTTTCCATGTGATGTACATTCTGGTTGTAACCAATTTCTCATCTAATTCTTTTGAGTTTTATGGTGCATTAAATGTTCTTTTACTTCTTATACTTCTTATACATGTTTACTAACCATGTAGGGGCTTTGGTAAGTTGCAATTGAGTGTGGATAAGGAATCCACATTCAAAATTCTTTCCTCTCATCTCTTTTACAATTCCATTTTGTGTTTTGTTAAGCATTTATGTGTTTTCTTTTAATAACTCATCACTTTCCCTTTTTGAATTACAATTCATCTTCTACTTTAGAAGTGAATTGTTTAATTCATTCTTTCTTTAGACTTTAGGTTTAAACCTCACAAACCATTAGGACCACTCCCTTTAATTTTCAATTAGGATTGAGTCTTGGTTCATATAGATTTTACCTTTGCTCCTCTCTTGAGTCTCTCTTTCTCATCTCAAAGAGAATTCAAAATATGTAATAAAGATAGGCATTTATTGCATTTAGGCCTTTCATATAAAGAAGAGATTATAAAGGGGTCTTCTCTTATAATCTTAGAATGTGTAGCATATAGCCCATCTTGGGTCAATGTGTTAAACATTTGATCTCGTATGAGAGACTTAAATGCAATACTTGTTGAAGGTGCAAATAATAAAAAAACACTTCTTCATTTCTTAATCAACAAAAAAAAACACTTAATAAACACAAGCATGCTAGTGTGGTTGAACCTTGACAATTGGAACTAAGTGTGGGGGTCTTCTTCGCTCTTAGTGTGTCTTCTTGCTCATTCCATCTTGGAATGTGAGAATGTACACATTCCAATGACTAAGACTCAGATACACTGTCATATGCAAATAAATGGAAAAACTTCTAAAAGACAAAAACAAACAACAACGTCTTTCCTTCGGGAATTCTTTTCTCACCTCATTCACTCTCAACGTATGAACGCGCTCCTACTCGTTCTCTTGCAAGATGGTAACGCACTCGGACCAGCGAGCCTGCAACACCTGAGCTAGAACGTTAGCCGTTCCTTAAAAAAACCCAAACAATCCATCCCTAGTGAGGGGAACTACGTCGCTCTGATTCTCATGTTCCCGATGAGATACGTAGGCAGTGGGGTAGGGCCCATGCGAGCACTTCTTTTATTTTCTCTACATTTGTTTCTCTTTCTCTTTCCTTTCCTTTTCCATTCTCTTTTCAGTTCCTTGTACAGTATTCTTTTCTATCACCCTGTGATCGAGACAAGCAAGCGTGGATCCCATCGGGTACGATGGACGCGTGGGGGTGCTAATACCTTCCTCTCGCGTAACCGACTCCCTTACCCATTCTCTTGGTCGCAAGACCATGTTCTTTCCTTTCCTTTAGGTTTATGCAGTGTTTCCTTTCCCTCTCTTGGGATAAATACACATTGCTGGCGACTCTGTTTCGGTGCCACTTTCGCGTTTGTACTTGGATGAAAATCCCGGGAGCGACACTTGGATTCACCAATTTTCGTGCTCAACAATCACCAAGGAAAATCTCAGCCTTGTAGGTTGGTTTTCCTTAGATCTATGTTTGATTTAGCTTAATTTCAACTTATACAATGTAGATCTTTGGTTTGTGATGTGATTTGATCCATTTGCTTGATTTGATTTATAATCTTGTTGTTTGATTGATGAAATTGATGTTTGATTGCTAATATTTGATGTGAATTCTCGTGCATTGTTGATTACATGATCGTTGGATATGATTGCATAAGTGATTGGATGCTGAAAAGTGCTTTTGAAACAGATTTTTTTGACTGCTGTCCCAGAGTAACCGTTTACTCACCATTTGTTAACCGGTTAACATGTGAATTTTCTGCGTAAATTGTCTGATTTTTAACTAAGTAACCGGTTACTCACCGTTTGTTAACCGGTTACTCTGGGACAGAATGTGTATTTTCTTGCATTTTCTTGGTTGTTTGAGATCCTTTTCATGCCTAAACTTCATGGATTAATATGATGATGCTTTGTGGATTATTCTGGAGCTGTTGCACCTCACACTATTGCATGAACATGATTCTTCGACACGTGAGTTTTGGTTTTCGTCGGTAAATGTTTATGTTTGCGTTGTTGATTAATTGACGCGATGAACACATAGCACACACCTCTTAAATATGTTGATTGTGACTTGTTGTTGATGTTGTTGGAGTTGTTTGTTTGAACTTGATTGCGTGCACTTAACTTCATGTGATACATGCTTGGTCCAAACTTTGTTCATATGCTTAATGTAGTGCATCATCCCATGATTGTTCTTTCATAATGTTTACCATGATGTTTGGTATGATGTGTGATCATGTTTGATAGAGGAATATGTGATGCTTGATGCATGCATACTTTTCCATGAGTGAATCATTTTTGAGTGCATACTGCCTCGTTCTTTTACGGCTGTCTATGTCTATATGCGCTGTTGTATGCACGACTGTTTGGCTTTTCACACCCTTTCTTGTGATGAATTGTATGCTGTTGAATGCTGCCTTGCTTGCGTGCTGCTTTTTACCGCTGTTTTGGTGCAGGAATGTTGTGGTAGCTGCTGTTTTTTTTTATTCGCTTCTTTTCCTCTTTCGTCTCTTTCACTCTCTCTCCTCCCTTGAATCTCAAGACTTGTTTAAGTCTTGGATTCTTTTCCCCTTAGAGCTACCTAGTCCAACTTAATTTTCGATTAAGCTTAGAGTAGGATTAACATTAGGTCTTAGGTAGGGTTCTCTTCTAAGCCTCACTAACCATAGGACTACCCTTTGCATGACAACACTAGGATAGAAATTCCCTTTAGAATTACCTTTCCTTGTGTCTTCTCTTCTCATCTCATAACACTTCTAAAACACTTAATAAAATTAACGTGCATTGCGCATAAGCCTTGCATGTGGGAAGTGAGGAATGAGGGGTTCCCTCTCATTTTTCTAGAGTGTTTGGTAGACGTTCCATTTTGGAACGATTTGCTAAGCATTCGTTCCTACATCATAGACTTCGGTGCAATGCGAGTTATGAATTAATTTCAATCCACTTCTGTCTAAAAAACACAAAAACAAACTCAAATCTTTTTTATCCTTCGGGATCGTTAATTTCACATCACTTTCAGAAAAGGGCACGTTACTTCCGTCTCGTCGCAAACAGGCATCGACCCTAACTGCCGGACACGAATCTAACGTCGCTCATAAAAAACACTAACCGACCTTGTTAGGTCGAACTATGACTGCTCTGATTTCCTCTTTCTTGTCCGATTGAGGATACGTAGGCACAAGACGGCGATGTCTTGGCAAGCAACCTCCCCCCCTTTAGTTCGTGTCCGACTACGTTGACTCTGACTTTCCCATTGCACGAGGGACTACGTAGGCATAGGACGAGCGATGTCCTATTGAGTCACTTCTTTTTCTTTTCTTCTTCGTTTCTTCGTTCCTTTCCGTTCCTGTTTCTTCTCCTTTCCAGTAGCAGTGGAGCTTCAGACGACGACACCCTTTGATCGAGATAACAAGCGTGGATCCCGTCGAGTACGATGGGCGTGTGGGGTGCTAACACCTTCCCTTCGCGTAACCGACTCCCTTACCCTTTTCTCTTGGTCGTGAGACCATGCCCTTTCCCTTCCTCCAGGTTTACGCAGTATTTCCTTTCCCTCTCTTGGGATAAATACACATTGCTGGCGACTCTGTTTTCTGCGCCACTTTCGCGTTTGTACCATGGATACAAATCCTCGGGAGCGACATCTATACATTGTGATAAGTTTCCAATCAATATTCCTTGCAAAATAAACTTCCTATACTATAAATAGAGGTCATGTGTGACTGATCAAACAACCCCAAAACATCTGAATTCATGTTTTCTTTCACTTCACTCTCCAAAACCAGTTTTTGCTTCTTCTTGAAAGCAAATCCATCAAAACCAACCATCCTAACACCTCACATGTATCATATACAAATGATCCATAACCTCAAAACACATCTGGAACACCAGAATCACTAAGTCACCATGCATTTGCTCAAGCTTTTTGGCCTATTTGCAGTTGGGGTACCACAACAAGTAGGGGTGAGCAAGGGACGGGTCGGGAAGGGTTATGACTAACCCTAACCCTGTCTTAAATTTTGATCGGGCTATTTTAATGACTCTAACCCGTACCTAAACTCGAAAAAAACCCGATAAAATATAAGTTAGTTTAGACCGGGTTAATGTAAGACGATATCGAGTTGACCCGAAGTATATGAAAAAAAAATTAGTGACTTTAGAAAGTTACTATAGTATTTTAAAAAATTCATTTAAATAAGAAATATGAATAAAATCATTAGCATGAATGAAAAACAATGATGACATCTAAAGTCAATTTTTTAAAATAAAAAATATAATGTAATTATATATATGTCATCACCCTTTTATTTTCACTAAAACATAGTAAGAAGATGTAAAATAAAAAACATGATGTAAGAGAACTAGAGAAGTGTGAAAGTTGGGAAGTGGAAAGATGTGTACTTAGTACTTAGTACTTAGTGAGTGCATATGAATAATCTAAATATACCAATAAATTAAATAAATAAATAGTACCACATGTGCATTCATAATATTAGGACGGGTTGGGTAACCCGAGGGTCAACCCGAACCCATCCCAACTGATACCAGGTTTATTTTTGGACAGTCCTTTTTTTGTCATTTTTTTGCATGAGACAGGAAAAAGACTAACCCGAAACTATTGGGTTGGGATAGGCCTTCAGATTGGGTTGGGTCCTGCACACCCCTAACAACAAGTTCCAGGTTGTTTCATTCCATTCCAAGCTTCCAAACACCTTATATAAGGTCCATTGAAGCTGTCCAGATCATCACACAACATATGTAACACCTCTACATCAGAATTCAATTTCTTCTAGCAAGAGGTAAGCCTGAACTCTCAAACTCTATAATCCATGCATCATCAATGTGTTTTCAAGTTACAAACATGTTTCTGCACATATGTAGAGTGTTTCCCCTCAATCAATTGCTTCGTAGCTATCATGAATAGGATTTCATAGTGTTCTTGCAGAAATTAGGGTTCATGTGTTCATCATTTGATTTCTCACTCCACACTTAATATAAATGCAATTACATATTGAGAGAGATATGTGAGGTTTTGCAAAAACTACCATGGAGGGAACTCGCGAGGAAGAAGATGACCATTGGCGCTATAATTTGAATTTTTGAATTTTTCTTTTACTACTTAATTGATTTCAAAAATTAATTTCTCTCTCAATTTTTATCATTTTTTAAAAATTCACAAAAATGTTAAAATATTTTATTCTACAAAAAAAATCAAATTTATATTATTTATTTAGTATAGCTTGAATTTTGTAAATAATTTCATTTTTATTTGTGTTTTAACATTTTAACTGAAATTTCCACCTTGATTTTTCAAATTCAAATGAATTCCAAGTTTTCATGTGATTAAACATGATTTTTTTCAAAGTTAACAACTTGTTTTTGAATATATTTGATATTTTATATCATTTTTTATTTAATTTCCTTTGAAAATTATATTTTTAAATTAAAATGAGGGTTTTTCTTAATTTTGATTTTTTCAAACTTCATTTGAAACACTTTTGGGCCTCTAATAGAGTGTAAGACCTATCCCCTTTGTAAATACAAAATTTTGGGCCTCAGTCATTGTATAAGTCCCGATACAATTTTCAAAGTAAACGGTGCGATCGCTTTTTTTTTTCATCTGGGCATCTCCTTGAGTTGTAAGCCTCATCTCTTGTATAAAAATAATATTTTTGGCCTCTAATAGAGTGTAAGACCCATTCCTTCTTTGTACATAAATAATTTTGGCCTCAGTCATTGTATAAGTCCCTATGTGGTTTTCAAAATCACGACGCGATCGTTCCCTTTTCAAATTTTTCATCTGGGCATCTCCTTGAGTATAAGCCCCATTTTTCTTCTTTACAAACACTTTTGGGCCTCTAATAAAGTGTAAGACCCAACCCCTCTTTGTACAAAAAAAAATTTTGGGCCTCTGCTGTAGTATAAGTCCCAAAACGTCTTTCGGTATCGCAGTGCGATCACTCTTTTCAAAATAAGTCATCTGGGCCTCTCCTAGATTATAATCCCCAATCTTTTGTACATAAACTTTGTTTTAAACAATAAACAACTTCCATGGGCCTCTCCTTGAGTTTTAAGCCTCATACCTCTGTTTTCAAAATCATCTATCTGTTTTAAACTGGTACTAAGAGGAGCATTATTCCCGGTGAAACTCCTCTTAGACCACTTGGGCCTCTCTTTGAGTTATAAGCCCCAAACATTCTTTTCTTTTAAACAACTTTCTTTTAATTCAAATTCAAACTCAACGTTTTCTCAAATCTTTCTTCGATTTCTCAAAACCCTAATCATACAGTTGTAGCCAATACAATCAATCACAATACACCTGGGCCTCTTTTCAGAGTGTAAGACCCAACATCTTTTCAATTCAATACATACTTGTTTATATACCTATTGACTTATTTATATACTTGTGCATATCTGTCTAGAGTTTCCCTAGCAGTTAGGTCTACACTTAGGTCAAACCAGAGGTCACTTTCAACATAGTCAATAACTAGTTCCCCATAGGAAACTTCCCTATACAGTCTGCCTCCTCTTGGGCTTATTCAATATGGAACAGAGAAAGGCATTATTCCCGGTGAAACTTTTCTCAAGACTGTCAAAACTTAGAAATATATATGTGTATACAAGAAATTCATTTCCCCCATAGAGGATTAATTCCCGGTGAAACCACTATTGAATTTCTTCAAACCTTAGAATTGTTCAGCAAAGAAAGGATTAATTCCCGGTGAAACGTTTCTTGAACTTTTCTTAGGCTTGGACCCACAGGCTTCCTAAAAGCATCCCCATCCTCCTCTTGGGCTTAGTACAAGGACCAACATCATTCTTAGAAGTTCCCCCAGCCTCCTCTTGGGCTTAGTACAAGGTCCCACAGGCTTCCTAAAAGCATAGGATATAATTTAGTAACCTCTACTAGTTCAATCCCCGGGAGAGTCAAAATTCCAGAACATCATACCATTCTAAGGGTTGATCTTCATCCCTTAAAACCTCAGCCTCCTCTTGGGCATCATACAAAGACCTCTCTCTATACTAGAGCCTACCACTTCTTGAGAGACTTGGACAGTCTCAACCTCCTCTTTGGCATCATTCAAGTAGACTTGGAAAGTCTCATTCTCCTCTTGGATCTCACACAGAAACCCTGAAGTTTCCTCCAAGCATAGGAAGAACCCTGATAAGTTTTCCAATACACCAGTCACCAGCAGAATTGGAAACCTCCAAGGTTTTCAAACTCAACTTTAAACTCCCCTGACACCCAACAAGGTTTAAACTTTCACCTTAAACATCCCACCCAGGGTCAATTAACCATCAACAAAACCCTAGCATAATCAGAGCCTCATGGCATCTGGTACTTCAACTCTTCCCTAGTTCCCAGCAAGAGTAAACCTTTTGGATTCCCTAATACCATTTGGACCTGCTCCTACATTTCCATAAATCCTCGGATAGATATAGCCTCCTCTTAGGCTTCATATAAGAATCTTCCCCAGTCAGCCTCAATCATGGGCTTTGGACAAGACAGATAAAACCCTCCCCAGTGGAGTCAATTTCTTTTAGCTTCAACCTTGGGCTTTGATCACAAGACACAAAAATCAACATCCCCTCATATGAGACCATGAGTTATATCTGCAGGAAGATATTTCCTCTATACATCACATCTCAAAAATAAATAATCAAAACCTTTCCAGATAATTGCTATAAGTGGCACACTTGTTGATTCAAAATCCAAGTTGGAGTCCTTCCTTTATCCTGGCTAAAATTCATCTTTCATCTGACAGTTGTAAGTGGCAAGCCTTTGGATCCCTAACATCCAAGCCAATGTCCCTCTTTTAGCATGAAATATTCATAAGGAAAAAGTGGCATTGCTCTATACTGAGTTAAAGCTTTCTTCCTTCATGACATTCCTCTTATAAAGGAAATTATGGCATTGCTGGATTTCTCATATCCCAGTTAAAGTAATTTACCTTATACCAATTACCCAACATTTTGTGATGAATAAATGAGATATTCTCTCTTTATAGATGACAAATTCTTTCTCAGTCACCCTTTTAGCTTCAATCTTGGGCTTCAAACAAGACACAAATACTCAGATAGCTTCAATCTTGGGCTTTGAACAAGACACACACATTTTTCCTCCAATAGAATAAGAGGAACTACGATTGCTCTGATTTCCCAAATCTCTTTACGGGAATACGTAAGCATAAGATTGGAAAATCTTAGGTCCAGTACCTTCCCAAAAACAACGGAAAAACCGAAAACCACAAAAACATTCTCTCAACACTCCCAAAGAAGAAACTTTCCCAATACACAGTAGATAAACACAAGAAAGCATTTCAAGTTAACAGAAAAACATGCAATAAAAGGTTCCTATGGATTACCATAAATACACTGGGTGTTAATAGCTTCCCTTTGTATAACCAGACCTCGATCCCCGATCTCTTAGAATTTATTAAAGAAAACATTTCCGTGCACGATTAGTTTTAGATATCTTCCCTTTCCTTTCCAGCTTCATAGGATAAATACAGAAATCAGAAAGTAGAACCCAAATCCAATTTGCGGTAAGGTGGTCACGTCACCGACAAAACTCCCATGCTATAGAAAAATGGCGACTCCGCTGGGGAGTTTAGGATTAGAGTTCCTAAGAGGTGCAGGCCTTGCTTTGCATTTATTTTTTTCTGTAGTTTTACTTACTTTCTCATTATATATATATATATATATATATATATATATATATATATATCATCTGATGTCATATTATTTGATACCCGTGTTTAAATTATTGTTATCTGGGAATGCGATTAATATGCATGTGGTGAGTCTGAGAGAACATTAAGATAAGTGGTGGCGTATCCAGGAAGGCTTATAGGGAGTGAATCCCGACCAAGTTAACTTGGCAGTCCACCGAATCAGTGGAGGTATCCTCGTGGAATTACCAATGTTGAACGAGCATGTCGTGAAAGCATTGTTTTTCCCCAGCTGGATACCCTTGAAATTAAGGATTAGTAGACACTTAACCATTAAACCATTAGGTAGTGCGGTGACTATCGGGAATAGTTGATACGCAATACTACACTAAAAGGAGATTCATCTTAGGATATTATAGCTCGCTTGAGTCAATCGACTTGCTGTTAATATCCCTAAGAGGGGTCAATGATATTGGGAACCTCTGTTAGAACCTGTTCTACAGGTACAAAAATTGACCTATTAGTACACACCTTTGGGGATGGGTAGATCCATGGCTCCATGCTCTTGACGATGGACCCCTAAACCTATGTTTTCAAATGTTTTTGTTTGCTGCATTCATGCATCCATGCATTCATTAAAAAACCTTTTTCAAAACAAGAAAAAAATCTTTCTCTAAAAAGAGCTAAAACGATAATTGCAAATATCAGAAAGATTGCATTATGGATTTCGGAAGAAGAAAAACGCACAAGTACACCTTCAAGGTTCCAAAACTTGAAGACCTAAGAAAATTGGGAAGGATGATTACTAATTCCAAAGCTTTCAGAGCTAAGCATAGAGGACTGTTATCTCTTCTAAAGGTCAACATGGTTGAAGGGATCCTGTCTACACTAGTTCAGCTCTACAATCCGGTTTACCATTGCTTCACTTTTCTGGATTATCAACTTACACCAACACTAGAAGAATACTCCCACCTGAGTAATTTACCTATCATTGATCAAGATCCATTTCTAGACTAGAAGAAATTTCAAAAGATCAAGCCATTGCAAGAGCAATCTCTTTTGATGAGTCGGAAGTTGGGACTCACATGACCACCAAAGGAGGAATCCAGGGTTTACCAGCTAAATTCCTGATGGAGAAAGCCCTATACTTTGCCAGTATAAGAAATGCAACTGCTCTCGAAGATGTCTTTGTTCTACTCATGTATGAGTTATTCCTCTTTCCCAACATTGACAACTTCGTTGACACCAATGCTGTTAATATATTATTGATTGGGAACCCAGACCCAACCTTACTCACGGATGCTTATCATTCTGTACACTTAAGGAATTTGTATAGTGGAGGGATGATCACATGTTGTGTACCATTACTCTACAAATGGTTTATTTCCCACTTGCCCAAGTTTGTTGCTTTTTGGGATCACAAGATTAATCTGCGATGGTCGCAGAAGATTATGTCTCTTACCAATTCAGACATAGATTGGTACAATCGAATTTACAAAGGGATAAAGATCATCGACAAATGTGGAAATTTCCACGATTTACCCCTCACTGGTACTATAGGAGAGATCAAATATCATCCAATTTTAGCTCGCCGTCAACTTGGATACCCGATGAGGAATATCCCACATAATGCTCGTCTGGAAGGTATTTTCTTCAAGGAAGGAGAAAATGACAGGGCATTAAAGAAAGAAATAGTGCATGCCTGGTAACATATTCGCAGAAAGGGAAGGGAGTCCCTAGGAAGGCCAAACTGCATATCTGCAGAACCTTATCTCCATTGGGTGCAAACTAGAGCTATCAAACTAAGGATGCCTTACCTTCGTCAAGAAGTTTTTCCCTTAAAGGAATCTGTCCTTCATTTCATGTCTGATGCGGAAAAACTCCAGATCGCTCTCAACAAAGTCCAACGTGAGAGAAACTCTTGGAAGAACAAATACCAGATCCTTAATTTGGAATGTACCAAGATTCAAGAACTTCTAAAGGAAAAGGATGCTCTGATTGAGATATTAGATCAGCATGCCATAGAAAGTTGGGAGGAGCGGATAAATTTACTCACTCCTTTCACTTGGTGAAGGATCGTCGACCCGACAATAGCTGAAGGAGCCCAATCAAAGAAAAGAAAAGTTTAGGAACCATCATCTGAACTCTCCTTTGAGAGAACTCAGGATCCATAGGCCTAAATTTCCTTCTCGCACTTTGTAAAATACTGTACTTTTCCTTGTAAAATACGGCAATCTTTCAAGTTCAATAAAAGGGTCTCCCCTCTGCTGTGTGATATTCGCAATATAATGTTTAAAAGTTCTTTTGGAAACAAAAACTAAAAAAATAAATCATTTCTCATTCTCTACATATCATTCATCATTCTCACATAACACATCTTTGTCTGTGAGTCTCACATATGTGTCGCACTCTATAGTCAAACAATCTCATTCATACAATACTCGGGCCAATCGACAAAATAAAATAGACGATCTCAAGGAAGAGAACAGAGAGCTGAGAGAAGAAATCAACGCTCTGAAGGGGAGTTTGGAGAAACTCCACAATGACATGCAATCCCTGGCAGCAGCCCAGGAACAACAACATCAAAGGACTGTGATCTCAGAGATTACATCCACGTCGATGTTTGAGACACCTGGCAGTCATCCTCAGTAAAACATGCCTAAAGGTTTCCCCTGGGGCATGCCTATTAACTTTATACCTTAAGGGTACATCCCACCAGTCACTGAAGACCCGGAAGCCGTAGCAGGAACCGCCAGACCTGAAGGTTACAAACTTCAGGTAAATGAAGATGCAAGGGTTACAATAGAAACTATTAAAGGTTACAAAATTCAGGTCACTGAAGCACCAAGAGTTACCGCCATAATGACTAAACCAAGGCCAGTGGTACACACTATCCCGGAACTACAGATTCAGCAAGCGATTTCTGGCAGAAACGAAGACGTATACGAAAGGATGAATGAGTTCCAGGAATAATTCTTGGAAATGCAGAAGGAACTGCATGCCTTTCGAGGTTTCAGAAAAGACGCCGCCGACCTTTGTTTGGTACCTAATGTAAAGATACCGCACAAATTCAAGGTGCACGACTTTGAAAAATACAAAGGCAACTCTTGCCCTCAAAGTAATTTCGTGATATAAGCTCGGAAAATGTCTACCCAGACAGATAATCAACAGCTACTAATCCATTACTTCCAAGACAGTTTAACCGGTGCCGCACTCAAATGGTACATGGGTTTAAACCGCACCAAGATCAGTACTTTAAGAGATCTCGGGGCAGCTTTCGTTCAGCAGTATAAATACAACTTGGACATGGCACCAGATAGGGACTAACTCATAACAATGTCACAAAAGGGTAAAGAAACCTTCAAAGAATATGCTCAGAGATGGCGTGAAATTTCCGCCCAGATCTATCCCCCTCTCAAAGAAAAGGAAATGATAAAGATTTTCCTGAAAACATTGAGCTCGTTTTATTACGACCGAATGGTCGCTAGTGCACCCAGTAACTTCATTGAAATGGTGAACATGGGAGTACGCCTTGAAGAAGCAGTCTGAGAAGGTCAATTGGTCAAAGATGCAGAGCCATCTAGTAGTACTAAAATATACGGTAATGCTTTCCAAAAAAAGAAAGAGCAAGATATCAGTAATATCTCTCTGGGAAATCAAAGGCGAAGGTATCAACCGGTAGCAGCAGTAACTCCCGCTTTCAACCCAGCGCCAGCTCCGACATATCAACCTCAGGTTGCTCAGAGCCAACCAAATTAACAACAGTATCAGCAAAGGTCACAACATCCTCTTCTGCAGGCTCGCCCGTAGTACAATAACAACAATCGTACTACACGACCATCAGGGTTCGATCCTATACCGATGTTGTACGCAGAACTATTTCTACTTCTACTGGCCAAGGGGCAAGTTCAAACCAGGACGCCTCTTGCAGTACAAGAAAATCCACATTTTTGGTTCAAAGCAGATCAGACTTGCCATTACCATCAAAGAGGATTGGGACATAACATTGAGAATTATCTTATCTTCAAGTCTGATGTATAAAAGCTCGTCATGAACGGGGTTTTATCTTTCAAAGATACTAATCCAAATGTTCAGACGAACCCGTTACCATAACATGAGAAGACTACAGTGAATTTGATAGAAGGAGAGCCTGTCAACAGTTATCAAATTCACAATGCACACTTACTGGGAACCAACCTGGTAAAGATGCATTGCAGACAATGCGGGTACGTCCATGTGCCATCTCACAACTATCATCATTGTGATATATGCTCCAAGGATGATCAAGGGTGTACCATAGTACAAGCAACTCTACAAGAACAAATGGATCTAGGCTGGATTCAGAATCACAGGATTCGTGAAGTAAACATGGCCCATGCACATCCCAACATTATTCAGAACCACGACATTCGTGCGATGAACGTCAATTTAGTGGCAATGCATTCAAGACAAAGTCATTATTTTAATTTGCCGTGGCACGATTACAACACTTGTCCAATCTGATCAAAAGACAATCCGGGATGCTCTTTTGTACAAAAGGCACTCCAACGTCAAATGGATCTCGGATGGATCCAAGACTACCATGAAAGAAGTGATCATCAAGTCAATATGGTTCCAATCTTTGACATACGCTTAATGAATACCAGTCTAGTGGAATTACATGCTAAGCAGGTCAGACTTGGTTTTCTGTCCTCACATGATTATCAAGACTGTACAGATTGCTCTGAAAACGACCAAGGGTGTACGCTTGTGCAAAGGACTCTTCAACATCTGTTGGACCACTGGTGGCTTCCGATCTACCTAGATGAAGACACACAACAAGTTAGCATGACTGATGGGAATTCTGGTAGACATCGAAGCTGTGATGTTCGCTCAATAGAAACGGATCTAGTAAGGATGCACGGCATACAAAGCGGATATGGTCGGGTACCACCTCACAATTATGAATGTTGTGGAGTATGCTCGGAAAATAACCAAGGATGCTATCTAGTGTGAGCAGCCCTCCAGCATCAGTTAGACCAAAAAGAGATTCAACCATGTTTGAATTCTGAATCAATCAACATGATACAAGATTACATCCCTTTTCAAAACAAAAACACTGTCATAATCTCCAATCATGGAATAACCAAGGATGTTTGTACCGTAATTCCTCTGCTCAATGAGTCAAAAATCTCGCTTGACAGTAGAAAAGTGTCTGACCTTCCCAATATGAAACCAATTGAGGTGGCCTACGACGGTCAAAAGGCCCAAAAACCCCTGTGGTCGTCTACTTGCCAGGTCCAATACCGTACAAGTCGGAAAAGGCTATCCCATACAGGTACGGTGCAATGGCCATAGAGAATGGAAAAGAAACTCCATTACCCTCCATTGTGAACATTGTCGACATCATTCGAGTTAACCGGAGCGGTCGAATCTTCAACAGAGGAGTTGGAGAGCCTACCAAAGAAAAGGAACCTCAAGTCAAAGTTCCTAACCCACAAGTTGGTCAATCCAGTAATCCCGAACCTATGAAAACAACGATGAGATGCTAAAGCTCATCCATAAAAGAGAGTACAACATTGTGAATCAATTGTTGCAAACTTTGTCTCGGATCTTTGTGTTATCTTTCCTACTTAGTTCAAAAGCTCACAGAGAAGCTCTATAGTGAGTCTTAGAACAAGCCTTTGTGGAACAAGATGTGACAGTAGGACAATTTGACAACATCATCTCCAACATCACTTCCTGCAACAGCTAGGGATTCAGTGATGAAGAACTTCCAGAAGAAGGTTAGAACCTTAATATGGCACTCAATATCACAGTCAATTGCTAGGACGATGCTTTAGCCAGCGTACTAGTAGACACAGGTTCATCCTTAAATGTCATGCCAAGGTCAACTCTGGTTCGACTTTCTTTTCAAGGAACTCCCATGAGAGGTAGTGAGATCATCGTCAAAGCCTTTGACGGATCCAGAAAAACAGTTATCGGCGAAGTCGATCTTCCCATAACCATCGGTCCTCACACTTTCCAAGTCACTTTCCAGATCATGGACATCCGAGCAGCATACAGATGTTTATTAGGAAGACCTTGGATACACGAAGCCGGGGCAGTCACTTTGACACTTCGCCAGAAGTTGAAGTTTGTCAAGAATGACAAATTAGTCACGATATGTGGAGAACAAGCTTTAATCATGAGCAACTTATCATCATTCCCCTGTGTAGAACCAGAGGAGGTTGTTAGAACTCAATTTCAAGCACTCTCGGTGAGCAATGAGAATCACCAAGAAAGAGGGACGTCGATTTCCTCATACAAGGACGCTCTCAAAGTAATGGGGAGTAGTGACATAAAAGGATGGGGACAGATTGTAATTCCTACTAATAAAAAGGCAAGAAAAGGTCTTGGTTTCTCCCAACCTGTACCTAGACAACAAAGAAGGATGAAAGTTTTCGTCCCATTCAAGATTTCTTTCATATCGGAGGCTTCCTCCACCCAGTATCTCAAGAAGTCCACACCATTGAGGAGAACAGCTCTTCTGATACAGATAAAGAGTGGAAGTCTTATCTCAACGATGAAGGTTATATATCTCAAGGAGAAACGTACATGCCATTCTGCTCTCCAAAGTAGAGCCCAAGATATATACCAAGATCAGACGTCAGAATGATCTACGGAGACTGTGATCCTAAAGGATGTCATGCTCCACTGAACTCATTAGAGGAAGACAATCTGATGAAAGACAACTTTGACTACGATCATTATAATCCCCTGGATGATTTGCCTATCTGAAAGCCATACATGGAAGACTCAGGGCAAAAGAGTTAGTCGGACAATGCCTATCAACTGAGTAATCTTGAAAAGAATACACATGTTCCCACAGAGTCATGGAATCCTTACTCAGAACATTCCGAAAATGTCTGAAACCATGGTGATGAATTTGCAAAGATTGCGGGACAAGAATTCATTAACTATGCATTTTCTGAGGTCAACGCCATTGAGGAAGATGACTCATCTATCCCCATAGAAACTTGGGATACCTTGGGACAGCCAAGCGGCAAGTACGACTTTCTAGTCAAATACACTGCTCCCAAAAGCTTTCGCATCAGATACGAGGACATCCAACCAACTGGATGGGGAGATCGTCTTGAGAGTGAAAACATTATGGAAGATGCAACAGAGGAATCCTCTTATGATAACTCTGCATGGGAAGAAGACTTCAATGATCCTACTCCGCCAGAAATCAATGTCATTTCTGAAGACAAACCAAGAAGGAAAGTACCAGGCTTTGTGATTCACAGAGAAGTTCGTCGTCATTGGGTTGCAGTCGATGTCCCGAAAGTCGTTCATAAGTCGAAATTTCTTGTTCAAAACCTCATTGAAACATGCGATCCAATGCCTTCTCCCAACTTTGAATTCCCGATATTTGAAGCTGAAGAAGAAGAGGATGAAGAAATTCCAGAAGAGATCTCCCGACTACTCATACAAGAGGAAAAGTCCATTGAGCCATACAAAGAGCCGTTGGAAACGATCAACTTGGGTTCAGAAGAAGAAAGGAAATAAGTTAAGATTCGAGCACTGCTCAGTCCATCTGTCAGAGAAGACTTGATAAAACTTCTCAAAGAGTTTCCAGATGTATTTGCTTGGTCCTACCAGGACATGCCAGGGTTGGATACCAGCATCGTGGAACACCACTTACCACTGAAACCAGAATGTCCTCCAGTAAAACAAAGACTGAGGAGTACTAATCCAGATATGGCCATCAAAATTAAGGAGGAAGTGCAGAAGCAGATCGATGCAGGTTTCCTCGCCACCTCAAAATATCATCAATGGTTAACCAACATAGTGCCAATTCCGAATAAAGACGGAAAAGTCAGAATGTGTGTAGACTACAGGTATATAAACAAAGCAAGTCCAAAGGATGACTTTCCCCTACCATACATTGACATGCTGGTAGACATCACAACAAAATTCAAGGTCTTCTCCTTCATGGATGGATTCTCGGGCTATAATCAAATCAAAAGGGCGCCGGAAGATATGGAGAAAACTTCATTCATCACCCCATGGGGCACCTTTTGTTATAAGGTAATGTCGTTTGGTCTAACGAGCGCATGGGGCAACCTATCAAAGGGCCATGACAACTCTGTTTCACGACATGATGCACAAAGAAATTGAAGTGTACGTCGATGACATGATTGCCAAATCTAAAATAGAATAAGAGCATGTGGAATACCTATCAAATTTATTCAAGCGTCTGAGAAAATACAAACTCTTCCTGAATCCTAATAAGTGCACATTCGGTGTTCGCTCGGGAAAACTCGTAGGATTTATCGTCAGCCAAAAGGGAATTGAGGTTGATCCCGAAAAAGTCAAGTCCATTCAAGAAATGCCTTCTCCAAAGACCAAAAATAGGTCAGAGGATTTTTGGGACGTCTGAATTACATCTCAAGATTCATATCCCTCATGACCGCGACATGTGCGCCAATCATTAAACTACTCAGAAAGAACCAAAGCTGTATATGGACAGAAGATTTCCAAAAGGCTTTCGACAGCATCAAAGAATATCTCCTGAATCCACCGATTTTGTCTCCTCCAGTGGAAGGAAGACCACTGATCATCTACTTAACAGTCTTGGAAGACTCCATGGGTTGTGTGCTTGGCCAACAAGACAAGACAAAAAGAAAAGAGTTTGCGATTAATTACTTAAGCAAGAAGTTCACGGACTATTAAACTCGATACACTATGCTCATGAAAACTTGCTGCGCTCTGGCTTAGGCAACCAAACGTTTGTGCCAGTACATGATTTGTCACACTACTTGGTTAATCTCTGAAATGGATCCGATCAAGTACGTCTTTGAAAAGCCCGCTCTCATGGGAAGGATTTTGATCGGAGATGACCAGAAGGAGATCGTCGCGGCCTTCGTGTAGGGCAAATGCTGATGCTCGTAGGACAGGAGAAAAAGGGGTGGAGGTACCTGCAAGGTACTCCGATGCCAAAGTAAGTATTTGGTCAAAAGAAAGGGGAGAGTAAGTAAGAGAAATCAAGTATGTGAGTTGGGATACCTGCCCCTCTCAAGTGAGGGGGTTTTTATAGGGAGATTGATGGCGAACAAAGGGGCCTGATCGACCAATGTGGTATCGCCAGATGGAAGGTCAAGCGCGTGGCCTTCCTAACCGTTTCCGCTATATCCGGGGAGGTAGTTGGTCGCGTGGACCACCCTGCGCGTGAAGAGGACGTGCCCAACGGCTATATTGTGCCCAACGGCTATAATGTGCCTATTGGGCCTGTTCGCCAAACATGATGGATTGGGCCTGGTCCTTAAGGGCAACTAGCCTTGCCCGGTCCAGAACAGGAGCCCCCCATGTCGTTGCTCTGTTGGAGAGTAATGACTTAGGTAGCTGCGATTTCGACCGTACTGTCGGGGAGGGGAATGCTCGCTTGGAATGTTCCTTTTGTACCCGACCAGACATGGTCGTCGACCATTAGCGCGGAACGTCGACCAGGATTTGCAGCGTCTTCGGAGAAACGAGAGTTTTTTGGCGAGCATTTCTGCCCGGATGTGTTCACTTTGACGAAGAGGCTTGCTCGCATGTACCAAGTGTTAGTGTATTTTCTGCGCTGAACCAGGCGAAGAGTCTTTGTGACACGTGGTGTGCATTTATGGCCTATGTCAGTCCTAGGGGCGTCTAGGCTATGATGACCTTCACGATTCCCCACGATTAAATGGTTATAAAAGGGTGAGGGAAGGTTTCATTTTCATAATTTCACAAGTTTTTCCCTATTCGCTCTCGTTTGCTCTGCATTTAGTCTTCGTCGGAGCTCTTCTTCGCCACCGTCAACTTCTTCTTCTACTTGTAAGTTCTCTCCTCCTTTTTGTATATTTTTATGAATTTTCCGGTAGGTGTTCATATTTTCCGGTTGAACTTCATGCGTTCTTTTATGAACACATGAATTCCATGATGTTTCATGAAGAACATGATGAACTTTATGAAGTTCTATAAGTTTGTAGAAATTGTTAGCGTAGATCTTTGTAGAATCTGGTTAGGTGTAGAACTTAGTTTGTAGTCGGGCACTAGGCCTGTTCGGGATCTTGGTGTGAGTGCGGGACGGACAGGCGTCTTCGTATGCGCATCTATGAGTCCTGGTCGTGGGGACCTTGACTGTTAGTAGATACTTGCTGCGAGCACGTGGTTGTTCTCGGATTCGTTGACGCCCTTTCACTTGATTAGTGGTGGAAGGGTGGATTTGATCATGGCCGTCGAATTCACTTCTCTTCCTCTGCTTTTCAGGTGAAAATGGCTGAACCCCACGATGAAGTTATGCCCGACACACAGGAAGTACCTGAGGGGCCCGGTGTGTCCGCCGATTATTCGAACATCAAGGTCGCGGGAGGGGACCTTGAGTGGCTTGGACATGAGCCTTTGTACTTTCGATCAACTTTCTCCGAGGAGGAGATACAGGACTTCGATTTGCTGGAGAGATGCGATGAGGGTGCTCCACGGGCGTGGAAAGCTTTCCGTCCCGGGGAGAATGATAGGATATGTTCCTCGTACCCGGGACTTCGCTTTCCTATGTATGAATTTGCGTTTACGGAGGCCAAAATGCGTCTCCCCTTCACTGACTTCCAGAGCTCCTTGTTCACTCACCTGGCGCTGTGCCCGTCCCAGCTTCACCCGAACGCCTTGGCCTTTATAAGAGCTTTTGAGTTGGTGTGTCGTTACCTTAACATCGGGGCGACCACGGATCTCTTCTTCTGCCTCTTTCAGATTCAGCGGAGCACGGCGGGGTCGAAACAGAGCTGGGTATCGTTTAAGCAACAGAATAGGCTGTTCTGGCCGTATTCTGATTCGATACGTAATTTTAAGGATAGATTTCTGGTCGTGAGGCCTATGATCGAAGAGGCGAAGAGGAGCATCTCGACTGTTGAGAGGGTTATGGTGGATGGTCGGGAAAGGGATAGCGTGGTCTCCATTTTTCCTTTAGAACGGGTCTACACCCATTTTAGACGCCGAACAGATCAGTTCTTGGTGAAGCATGAGCAACTTTGCCTGGCGGATAAGGAATCGTACAGGATCCTCCACGCTTATGTGGAGAGTTTTTCTCCGGCCTACGTCGTTGACCGAGACGGAAATCAGTTGACCGGGGAGGATGGGGCTGTCCGAGCAGCTAGATACATAAATGTCAAAGCTCTCCTTGAGTGTGATACTGACGATGACGCTATGACTTTGCTTGGTATGCTTCACTGTTTGGTTTTCTTTCTTTAAATACTTTTGATTCTGACTTGATGCGTGTGTTCGCAGGTATGATGGTTGACATGCGAGAGCGTCTGATGAAGTCGCAGGCCGCGAAGGTTAACAGGAAGGCGACCACCAGAACCAAGGCCGGGGCGCCCAAACAGACGGTGATAGAGAGTTTTACTGCTGGGTCTACCCCTGTCCCGGAGAGAGCTTCGACCCCTCTGACCCTGGAGGGTTCTCTCAAGAGGAAGAGAGATGCTGCGGGGACTCCTGTGGCCGCTGGTCCTGGGGGGACCGGGGCTGGTCCTTTCATCCTGCCCGCCTGCTACAAGAACCGAGACCTGTTCGTTGAAGGAAATTCGATAGGAGTCTCTGATTCTGAAGCCACGACTATTTTGAATGCCAAGTCCCAAGTGAGGAGGAGACAGTTGTGTCAAGACGCGGCGGGCATGTTCAGGATCCTTGAAGCTGCACTTGTCCTCGCTGACGATGAAGCCACTACTCGGGCGAGTCTCGTGGCTTACTAGAGTAGGATAGCCGAGTTGGAGGCAGAGAACAACAAGCTGTTCAACAACTTAAAACAGTTCGAAGGTCACGAGGAGGCCAAGTTGCTGCTCCAAACGGAGGTGACTCAGCTGAAGTTAGCTGCGCTCAAGGCTGACGAGGAGAAGAAAAGACTGTAGGAGAGGATTGTTGAGTTGGACGGCTTGACTTCAGCTGCCGCGGATGAAAATGATGACGAGCAATCTCTGAAATCTCGGACTGACTTAATCGGAAGGATTCGGATTCTTGGTGAAGACAACCTGAAGGCGGCTGACTTCGGTTTCAATGCGGCCAAGGAACAGATGGTGGCTCTTAATCCTGACGTGCAGCTCAAGATGGATGGTATGGGTTTGTTTAACAGAGTGGTGGATGGCCACGTGGTCCCTGCCAAAGAGGAAAGCGAAGTCATAGGATAGGACTTGATTTTATCATGTTTTGTGGGGCTGCGTGCCCTTATTGATTTGTATTTCAGTGTATGGGCGCTGCCCCTTTTTCTTGTATTTGTGACATTGCCAGAACATGGTCGGTACTTTTAATATACTTGGATTGTGAATGTTTTGTCATGGTTTTTTGCTCTTTTTGTGTGTGCGTGTGTCCCCGGCTAGGTGCAAGACCTAACGAGGAGGGCAAAGTGGTTCCGCCCACGATGAGGTTAGGACTTCGTTTGAGGTACTAATCTCATAGGCTTGGACTGTTCCCATCGCGAGCTGGGTGTCCTGCCTGGATAGTGTGGCAACGGCGGAGCTCGGTTGAGGTATCCCCGTTGTGCACAGGATCTGCTCGTCCAATGAGCAGTAACTGGCCGGCGTTGTAGTGCGTGTCGTACTTCACCAGGGCACGATACGATGGTCGCGCAGATCTCCCCCTTTTGGGATGACTGTGTTGGCGACTTGTATGTCCTCGTGGTTACAGACTTAGCTATAGTATTGCTTGAGCTTTTCAGCATTCCATGGTCGAGCAAGTTGTTTTTCGTCCAGTGTTTCCAAGTAGTACGCTCCCGTGCCCATTTTGGATTTTACCCTATAGGGTCCTTCCCAGTTCGCCACCAGTTTCCCTTCGCGAGAATCTTTCTGGTTTCTACGTAGGACCAGATTGCCTACGGGGAAGTCGCGTTTTATGACCCTGGCGTTATGTCGCATTGTTATTTGTTGCTTCAATGTGGCTTCGCGGAGGGCAGCCCCTGATCTTATTTCTTCGACCAGATCCAGTTCCTCGCGTAGAGCCTCATCGTTAATTTCCTCGTCGAGGGGAGCTTCAGTCCTTCTGAAGGGCTCCCTTATCTCCACTGGTATTACCGCCTCTGTCCCGTATGCTAGTCGGAAAGGGGTCTCCCCGGTGGTGGAGTGAGGTGTTGTCCTATATGCCCAGAGAACGCTGTGGAACTCCTCGACCCACCTTTTCTTGGCCTCGCCCAACCTTCGTTTCAATCCGCGCAGGATTACTCTGTTCGCGGCCTCTGCTTGGCCGTTGGTTTGGGGATGCTCGACCGAAGTAAAGTGTTGTTTTGTTCCTAATTTGGCGACGAAGTCTTGGAATTTTCTGTCAGTGAATTGGGTTCCGTTGTCGGTTACGAGGGCCTGGGGAACTCCGAATCTGGTGAGGACGTTTCTTTTGTAGAAGCGCAGTATGTTGAAGGCTGTGATCTTGGCGAGCGCTTCGGCTTCAATCCATTTTGTGAAATAATCGACGACCACGATTAGGAACTTATTTTGATATGATCCCATTGTGAAGGGGCCGAGGATGTCCATCCCCCACTAGGCGAAGGGCCATGGCGAGGAGAGGGTCTTCAACTCGTTGGGTGGTGCCAAATGCATGTCCCCGTGGCGCTGGCAACGGTCACACTTCTGTACATGTTTCTTGGCGTCCTGCTGCATGGTCGGCCAGTAGTATCCCGCGCGTAGGGCTTTTCGAGCTAGTGATTTCCCCCCTAGGTGCTGTGCGTTGATGCCCTCATAGATTTCTTGTAAGATTTCGGGGACCTGGGCTTCGTCGACACATTTTAACAGGGGGATAGAGAATCCTCGCCGATATAACTTGTTCTCGATCAGCACGTATGAGCAGGCTCGTCGCTTAGTCACACCGGCCTCCTTACTGTCTTCGGGAAGTTCCCCTTTGGCGAGGTAATTATATACTGGGGTCATCCAACAATGGGGTTCTCCGATGACGTTAACATCAGGTAGGTCGGGCTTTGTGATGCTCGGGCAAGCCAGTATCTCTTGAATGATGGATTTGTTTCCACCTTTTTTCCTGGTGCTGGCTAGTTTAGAGAGGATGTCTGCCCGGGTATTCTGTTCGCGGGGGACGTGCTGAACCTCCCATGCTTCGAACTCCGTCATTTTGTCTTTTACCATGGTCAATTATTCGGCGAGTTGGTCGTTTTTTGCCTGGAATTCTCCTCGTACCTGTGATGCCACGAGTTGGGAATCAGTGCGGATTTTTATTTTCTTCGCACCGACGTCTTTGGCTAGTCGTAGACCTGCGAGGAAGGCCTCATACTCGGCTTGATTGTTGGACGTTTTGAAAGAAAGGATCAAGGATACTTCGATCAGGGCCCCTTCCTCGTTTTCGAGTATAATTCCCGCTCCGCTGCCCGAGGGGCTTGACGCGCCGTCCACGTAAATGACCTATTCCTGTGGTTGTCCCGGGGAGGGCGACTCCGGAGTCATTTCTGCCACAAAGTCGGCCAGAGCTTGTGCTTTGAGGGCTTTTCTTCCTTCGTAGTGAATGTCGAATTCGGCTAGTTCAAGGGACCACCTTAGCATCCTGCCCGCCATATCTGGTCGACTTAATAGCTGCCTAATTGGCTGGTCGGTCCTGACGATGATGGTGTGTGCCAAGAAGTAGTATCTGAGTCTCCTCGCGGCAATTATGAGAGCAAGGGCCACTCGTTCTATTTGCGTGTACCTGACTTCGGGTCCTTGTAGGGCTTTACTGGTAAAATAGATGGGTTTTTTCCCGTTGGTCGTCTCTCGAATAAGTGTTGCACTTACTGCTTCGTTGGCCACGGAGAGATATAGGTATATTGTTTCCCCGCGGTCTGGTCGGGATAATACGGGTGGTTCGGAAAGAGCTTGCTTGAAATGGGCGAGGGCCTGCTTGCACTCGTCCGTCCATTCGAAATCCGCTTCCTTCCTGAGTAGTTTGAAAAAGGGCAGGGCGTGCTGGGCGGACTTGCTCACGAAGCGAGCAAGGGACGCGAGCATCCCGTTGAGGGATTGTATTGCCTTCTTCGATTGAGGCGTGGGGAATTCGACGAGCGCCCGGCATTTGTCAGGGTTTGCCTCTATTCCTCTTTCGGTGAGATAAAATCCGAGGAACTTCCCTGCTCGCACGCCGAAGGTACATTTTTCTGGATTGAAACGCATTTTACATTTTCGAACTTGGTCGAACACTTTTCGCAAGTGGGTGGTATGATCGGATTCCTCTTGGGATTTCACGATCATATCTTCCATGTATACTTCGAGCATATCGCCGATTTCTGATCGGAATACTTTGTTCATCATGCGTTGGTATGTGGCCCCGGCATTCTTCAGTCCAAAGGGCATTACGTTATAGTAGTAATTTCCCGAGGAGGTCATGAACGCCGTGTATCTCTTGTCCTCATCGGCCATCAGGATTTGGTTGTATCCCGAATAGGCGTCCATGAAGGACAAGAGCTTGAATCCTGCAGAATTGTCTACGAGCTTATCTATGCTCGGTATTGGGTAAGCATCTTTCGGGCATGCCCGATTGAGTCAGTGTAGTCAATGCACATGCGCCACTTTCCATTATTTTTCTTTACAAGTACAATATTTGAGAGCCAGGTCGTATATCTGGCCTCGGAAATAAACTTTGCCTCTAAGAGGTCTTGTACAAGTTTTTCGGCAGCCTGTGCCTTTTCCTCGGACTGTTTCCTTCGTCGTTGGGCAATGGCGCGGGCAGCTGGATTGATGGTCAAGTGGTGGCAGGCAGTTTCTGGATCGAGGCCGGGCATGTCTGATGCACTCCAGGCGAAGAGGTCTGCGTTGTCGTCGAGGCATGTCTTCAATTCCTTCTTTACCTCCTCGGGTAGACCCACGCCTATCTTCACCCCCCTGTTGGGATTGTTGCCAAAGGTGATGATCTCAAACTCTCCGTCCGGGATTGGTCGCAGAAGTGTGGGAGACTGGGAGCTTGTTGCTCCTGATTTTTTGTCCCCGCCCCGATCTTCGTTTACATCTTCCGTGATCCTGCAGTCGAGATCAATGGCGTGCACGGGTAGCATGGGTTTTTTTCCTGGCTGACCGTCTTCAGTCGGATCCTCATCTTCTCTGGTGCGCTTAGCCGATTTTACTGTTGTCGTGATCTGGCTTTGCCCCTTCGTAGCGGCCTCGAAGCATCTGCGAGCAGCCTCGATGTCACCGTGTAGAGTGGCGACGTGTCCCTTCTCAGTGTAGTACTTGAGTTTGAGGTGCACTGTTGATGGTACAGCGATAAGTTCAGCAAGGGCTGGTCTGCCGAGGATGCATTGATAGAGTGATGGACAATCAATGACTAAGAATTGTGTTTTGATTGTCCGTGACGCCTCCTCTTCGCCGAACGTGACAGGGATCTCCACGTAACCCCATGGTCTGGCCGTTGCTCCGTTGAATCCTTGGAGGTCAGACCCTAAATATGGGGAGAGATTAGACTTGTTTAGCTTCAGTGCGCGGAACAGACTGGAGTACATGATGTCTACGGAGCTGCCCTGGTCGATCAGGATTCTCTGCACGTCGGTTGATGATAGTTTGGCCTGGATCAGCAGAGGAATGTGGGAGTTCGGCGATCCTCTAGTGAGTTCTTCTTTGTAGAACGCGATCGGCTGTGACCGTCCTTTACCCTTGTCGACCGTGTACAGCTGGTCGGGGCTGCTGTCGATTAGCTGTTCAAACTTACGTTTGATGGATCCTATCGTGAGTTCATGGTACCCCCCGACATGAGATAACCATGGTGGTAGGAAAGGCCTCCCAGGTGCTGTGTATGGATGCCTGGGAGGTCGGGCAGAAGTGATCAGGTACGAGGAAGTCCTCTGGTCGACTGATGGACATTGCGACCTGCGAGGGAGGACTGAAGGGGGTTGATTCTGCTTCCTTCTTAGGATCAGATGTGTCTCGTCGGGAAGACTCTCCCTTCTTAACGTATTGCTTCAGATGGCCTTCTTTGATGAGGATTTCTATGGCGTCCTTGAGGTGCACGCAGTCTTCCGTTACGTGCCCGTGGCTACGGTGGAAGCGACAGTATTTACTTTTGTCTACGTTTCCTTTGGACGTGGTTGGTTTAGGGAACCGGACACCTCCCTGTTTGAATTCGGTATTGATACAGTCGGTGAGAATACGCTCACGTGAGGTAGTGAGCACCGTGTATTCATTGAACCGGCCAGCTGGCCCTTTGCCTTCCCGAGGACGTTCCTCTCGTCGCTTCTCCTTGCCTTTACGAGATGGCTCTGGCTCCTCCTTTTTGGATGCCCGGGGTGTTTCCCGATCTCTTGCGTCTCGGGCGCGATACGCAGCTTCTTTCTCCTTGTAGCGAATGTAATCTTTTGCCATGTGGAGAAGCTTCGTCAGCGTTCGAGGAGGTTTGATCCCGACAGCTTTACGGAAGTCGCTTTTCGGTCGGAGCCCTTTCTCGAGGAGGTATTTCTTCATGTGATCGGAAGTTCTGACTTCCACTGCCTCCTTATTAAATCTCTCGATGTACTCTCGCAGGGGCTCTTCCCTGCCCTGTATGATGGCTTCTAAGGTTGCTTCCGTCTTCGAATGTCGTCGGGAGGCTGTGAAATGGCGGGTGAATTGGTCTTTGAGGTCGCGCCAGGAGGAGATGAATCCTCGGGGTAGCCTTTTGAACCATGTCATCGCACCTTTCCTCAGCGTGATGGGGAATATTTTACACCGAATGGCTCCAGAGACACCGTGGTACTGGAGCATGGCTTCGATGTTCTCCAGGTGCTCGTGAGGATCCGACGTGCCATCGTACGTTGCTAGTGTGGGGGGTTTTTCCAACCCGCGGGGAATCCGGGCGTCCACGATGTTCCTTGTGAACGGTCCTTGAGCTTCGTCGTCACTGCTGGAGCTGTGAGAGAAGGACGGAGAAAAAGTGGGGTCGCGGCTCTGACTGTGGCGAAGAGAATGTCCGCGGGTGCGCCTGTGCTCGTATTTGTCCGAGCGTCGAGGTCTTTTGGAAACAGGGGAGTGCCTAGTTTTCCTAGGAGAACGACGATGTCGGCGGGCGCGGTCGGGAGTTGGGCTCCATGATCTCGAGCGTTCTTTGACCGGGGAGGGGCTATCACGTCCCCGCTTTGAGTGACTTCGCGGAGGCGGGGAGAGATCCAGTGTCTCCGAAGTACGGTGCTCTTGAAGAGCGTGCTCGAGGGCGCTGATCTTTTCTCCTTGCTGGATGATGAAACAGTTGGAATTGTTCAAAGAGGTGATGAGTTCTGTGGTGGTCGGATCAGCGCCTTGAGGAACCACAATGTGTTCGAATGAAAGTTCCACGGCTTGTGCTCATGGCCTTTGTTCGTCGGGCTTCGGGGAGGCTGGTCCGTCGTTGCGCTGGGCATTTTCGGATGGTATGTTCCCGACGAAAGCATTCTTGTCGACATTGGTGGCGGTGGCCACTGGTTCTTGGTGGGTATCACTCTTAACGAAAGCCATGATGATCTGGATTTTGAAGAGATGAAAGCTTTGGTCTTTTGGGTGAAAAGATGAGGGATCTTGATTCGAAAGACGGGGAAGCGAGTTTCCCACAGAAGGCGCCACTGATCGGAGATGACCAGAAGGAGATCGTCGCGGCCTTCGTGTAGGGCAAATGCTGATGCTCGTAGGACAGGAGAAAAAGGGGTGGAGGTACCTGCAAGGTACTCCGATGCCAAAGTAAGTATTTGGTGAAAAGAAAGGGGAGAGTAAGTAAGAGGAATCAAGTATGTGAGTTGGGATACCTGCCCCTCTCAAGTGAGGGGGTTTTATAGGGAGATTGATGGCGAACAAAGAGGCCTGATCGACCAATGTGGTGTCGCCAGATGGAAGGTCAAGCGCGTGGCCTTCCTAACCGTTTCCGCTATATCCGGGGAGGTAGTTGGTCGCGTGGACCACCCTGCGCGTGAAGAGGACGTGCCCAACGGCTATATTGTGCCCAACGGTTATAATGTGCCTATTGGGCCTGTTCGCCAAACATGATGGATTGGGCCTGGTCCTTAAGGGCAACTAATAAGAACATTAAGAAAATCATCCGGAAGATGGTTGTAACCTACAAAGATTGGCACGAGAAGCTACCCTTTGCTCTTCACGATTATCGTGCATCTGTCCGAACCTCAACAGGGGCAACCCCTTTCTCTCTAGTATATGGCATGGAAGTTGTGATCCCCATAGAAGTAGAGATCCCGTCAATGAGAGTATTGATGGAAGCCAAGCTAACAGAAGATGAATGGTATCAGAGTCGACACGATGAATTAAATTTGATCAAAGAAAAAAGAATGACGACTTTATGCCATGGTCAGTTATATCAGCAAAGAATGAAGAAGGTGTTTGATAAAAAGGTCTGACCCCGTGTCTTTAGGAAATGAGACCTTGTGCTCAAGAAGATACAATCATTTCTCACTGATTCCATGGAAAAATGGACTCCAAATTACGATGGCCCCTATGTTGTTAAGAAAGCCTTCTCAGGCGGTGCCTTAAGACTCGCAACCATGGATGGAGAGAAATTTACCTACCCCACGAATGTTGATGTAGTCAAGAAATACTTCGCCTAAAACAAAAAAAAAAATGTCTCGGTGGATTGAAAACCCGAAAGGGCGATCCAGGCAAAAATTAGAGACATAAACAATAATCATCCCGATGGATTTAAAACCCTAAAGGGCAATTTAGGCAAAAATTAGGGATTTATGGCAAGTAACTGCATCCGACAAGTTTGGCTCCTTAGAGGTAACGTCATCTGTTAATAAGCTCTTGATCAAGATCATCTTCGACAGAAGCTCAGAATGTCTGGAATTCAAAGTTGGTGGAAGGATAGCGGTCGTTATGTTTCAATGTAGCCCCTTTCCCTTTAAATTACCATTTTCTAAACTTTGTAATGTTCCATGGAATCACGCATTAAGTTGATTGCCATTCTATCAATAAAATTTGAACATGTGGAACTTTTATTTGCAATTCTCAGTTATTCTGCTTTACAAAATGACATTTTAATATGATCAACGATTCTTGAAATTAAAAAAAGAATTTTTACTTTTACTTTCGAATTTACTCCTACTTTTAAAACAAAAGATGGCCATTTCCTTTTGATTAATGAGCACAAAAGGAATATCGATTGCTTCTCCGGCAGTGATCTAACTTCAAAATGCAGAATCAAAGTACTTCCTGAATAAAGGATCAACTACTTCCGACAAAATGATCCATTTATCATCCCCGACAGAGTTCTCACCTCTGAAAAACCAATTGTTGTTTTTTTCTCCCCAGTAGGTTCCATCTCTAGAAAAACAAGAAAACGAATTTCCATCCCTAGCAGGTTTGTATCTCCGAAAATCGGAACGAATGCCGGAATCCATATTCCCAAGTAAACGTACATCTTTCAAAATCTCCAGAGATACCCCCATCTCCCAAAGTGGTCGAGTATCTAGTTGAACTCATTGTCAGTCCCTATGTCATGTCTGTTTTGTCAGCATAAACATACATACATCATGCATGATTGATTTATATTCATACTCATATTGCATATTATCACTCTGGTCATACTCATCCCTAAGTGATAAACGTCTTCTCTCCGATAGAGTTGTCAGTTCTCCTTACTACGTCAGATAGGACAAACTTCCGATCTAAGTTCTTTCCTCGTCAGGAAAATGTACCGTCTAAATGATCTCTCTCTAGTGTATCCCAGGATTGAAATCGATCCTCAACCTCTTTGATAATTTGAACATCTGAAAAGCAAGAAGACATTCATATAGACACCTTTTAGAACATTACTCTTCACCGTCAAAGATGATATTTCGCTTTCCAGGATAAAGGAAAAATCCCTAGAGAAAGTCTCCCCACTCAAAGACTCTTGGCAATACGGTAATTTCTCCCAAAATTTTTACTTTCAATGAAGTCATCAGCACCTCAAAATTGGATTACATCACTTGGCATTTCTCTGAAAAGGTCTCGAAGGGAAGTATGATGTAACATCACCAAGAAAAAAACAATCTCTCAAGAGACTTGTTTTCCCCAGTAGGTCGACAAATGGCATCTCCACAGAGAAGTTTGCACACCTCTATAAGTTCAGACACATGGTTCTTCCCAGCAAGTCTGACATCAAATCTTTTTCCATCAAATGACGTCTCCCCAGTAAAACTCGGTGAGAAGTTTGATGAAAACCACTACAAATAGTGTTCCTTGTCGAAGGAGGAACTCGACAAGAAGAAACTAGGACCAGTTCCATGGCTGAAGACTAGGATCGATGAGAAGTTTATTTCAAAAGAAAACTGAGACCAGTTTCATGGATGAAGACTAGGATCGAGGGGAAGTTAATTTCTAAAGAAAACTAAGACCAGTTCCATGGCTGAAGACCAAGATCGAGAGAAAGTTTTACCCTTTTCTAAGTAGCATCACTTAGTAAAAGAAGATGGACAAGCAAATCAGCTACCATTTACAACCACAATCAAAATTTTGGGTAATTCGATATTCAATCATCTTTTACCTTGAATGTCCGAACGTCTTTGTCATTCATACCTTCAGGTCCAAGAAGATTAAATAGGGGCATCTGTCATACCCTAAATTTTGACCACAAGATTTCCCATCAATGTGAAAATCATCACCACAATATGGATATACCTTCATACCTCATCAATCCTCTTAAAGATTGTTGAGCATTCACTACAATCAAGAATTAGGGTTTTGAGCCCTCTCAGAGAACTCAGACAAAGGATCAATCAAGAATGGACACGACACTCAACATATCACACCTCTCAAACATCCATGAAGGATCAAGAGGTCTCCCACATCAATAATTAAGCATGAAAATGCAATATCTCAAGTTGATCAAGTCTCAAGATCATCAGTGTCACCAAATTAGGGTTTTAGTCGACCAAGGCCTCTAGAGAGAAATTTTCATCTAGGCATGATCCAGTAATTCAAAAAATGATCCATGAAGCTCAAAAGGACCTCATGGACCCAATCATAAGTTGAAAATAGCCTCAGGGGATGCATTCATAAAAAATCGGGATTAAGGTTTCTTGACTTAATTCACCCCTAAGTCGACTTTTGAAGAAAGGCATGAGCCAAGACCTCAAGAAGTGTTTTGAAGATCTCCAATACATCATATTGATCTATTTACAAGATTGTATTGATTCAAAGAACTTGGTTCATAAGCAATACAAGGATTCAAATTCATCTGGACCAAGTAGGGTTTTTGATGAAAAGTCAAATGTACCTTTGACTTTAGACCAAGACACGATCCCAAACAATGGGACATGATTCAAGAAACTCTAAAACACCCATGGAGTCCTTCCATTAAGTTTGAATTAGGTCAAGAACTTGATTTCATAGAGGATCACAAAGTTTGAAAGTCATCTGACAAAAAGTCAACTATGCCCAAAAATCAAGTTTGACTTTTTGAATTTCTTGACAAACAAGGCTTCCCTAAGTAAAAAACAATGTTAACTTATGGTTTGGATCATCATCCATCAAGAAAAATCAAGAAAAATGGGGTTACTTGAAAAAGGGGCAACCATAAGAAACTTGACTTTTCACTAAGTCATGAAAAAAAGTGATTTATACCCAACTTTACAAGACCATAACTTGTGATCCAAGCAACCTTTTTCTTCCATCTAAAGCTCAAATGAAATCTCTCATTACATACTTCAAGATTGTCAACTACTACATGTTCCAAATCCTCATGGATTTTGAGTTATGGATTGATCAAAATCACAAAAAATGAAAAATGACACTTTTTTCAACACTTAGTGAAATTTTGGACAGAATCTGTTTTGCATTTTCACCAACTTTGAGGTCATTTTTCATTTTGATCTAAGAAGATTCAAGACCAAAGTTAAACATCAAAGTTGAAGTATGATATAGGGGCTTTCCAAAAAGTACAAGAGCGTTCAACTTGAGCAAGGAGTTATAAGCCTCCTAAAATGGCATTTTTCACCCTGCCTACACAACAACATGGAAACTTGACTTGTGCCACACGATTGTTTCACTCAAGTCTTTCCATTTTTCCAACTTTGTCATCTTCCAAAAACACAAAACATCTGATGACTCACTTGTTTCATGATCAAGGAGTCAAGAATTCAACTTGGCATGTGCAAAAACATCATGACATGAACTTTGGAATTCAACTTTGGCAAGGTAACATCAATGCAATGCACTGAGGTGTCATGAACCAAGCCATAACAATCCAAACTAGTCAAGATTCAAGGCTAAACTTTGAGCATTCAAACCTGCAGAAATTGAATGGAGTCAAGCTAAAAGAGTTGACTTGGCACTTTGGATTATCCAAGTCAATGGCTACAAGCTACACACTGTGATCAGTAGCCAATCACGATTCCTTGCAAAAAAAACTTCCTCTACTATAAATAGAGGTTATGTGTGACTGATCAAACGACACCAAAATATCTGAATTCATGTTTTCTTTCACTTCACTCTCCAATACCAGTTTTTGCTTCTTCTTGAAGTAACTATCGAATTTTTTAAAAGAAAGCAAATCCATCAAAACCAACCATCCTAACACCTCACATATGTCATATACAAGTGATATATAATCTCAAAACACATCTGGAACACCAGAATCACTAAGTCACCATCCATTTGCTCAAGCTTTTTGGCCTATTTGCATTTCGGGTACCACAACAAGTCCCAGGTTGTTTCAATCTATTCCAAGCTTCCAAATACCTTACATAAGGTCCATTAAAGTTGTCCATATCATCACACAACATATGTAACATCTCTACATATGAACTTGATTTCTTCTTGCAAGAGGTAAGCCTGAACTCTCAAACTCTATGATTCATGCATCATAAACGTGTTTTCAAGTTACAAACATGTTTATGCACTTATGTAGAGTGTTTCCCCTCAATCAATTGCTTTGTAGCTATCGTGTATAGAATATCATAGTGTTCTTGCAGAAATTAGGGTTCATGTGTTCATCATTTGATTTCTCACGCCACACTTAATATAAATGAAATTAATTTATATCATTGAAATCCTTGTTCAAAAACACACAACTTTCATGTTTACAAAAGTCAAAATCATTACGCATTGAGAGAGATATGTGAGGTTTTGCAAAACGGCCATGGAGGGAAGTCGCGAGGAAGAAGATGACCGTTGGCGCCATAATTTGAATTTTGAATTTTTCTTTTATTTTCTTAATTGATTTCAAAAATTAATTTCTCTCTCAATTTTTATCATTTTTTATTGGTTCTTTTTTTAAAAATTCACAAAAATGTTAAAAAAATTATTCTACAAAAAAAATTAAAATTATATTATTTATTTAGTATAACTTGAATTTTTGTAAATAATTTCATTTTTATTTAATATATCATTTTTTATTTAATTTCCTTTGAAAATTATAGTTTTAAATTAAAATTAGGGTTTTTCTTAATTTTGATTTTTTCAAACTTCATTTGAAACACTTTTGGGCCTCTAATAGAGTGTAAGACTCATCTCCTTTCACTACAAGAAAGAAAGAGATTTACGACACTTGAGTTGCGACAGTTATCACAAAACTGTCCTTATTCCTGGACTGCGACGGTTGTCACGACAGTTAGGGTCAACTGTCGCTGATTTTTTGCGACAGTTATCACAAAACCGTCCTAATTCCTGGATTGCGACGGTTGTCACGACAGTTAGGGACTGGACTGCGACAGTATTCACGACAGTTGTCACAAAACCGTCCTTATTATATTTTTTACTTAACTTTTTATTTTATAAAATATTAGAAACATTTATAAAATATAATTATATTAATAAATTAAACTCAAAATACATAAATTTTTTAGAAATTACAGTTAACTTTATTAAAATATTTTATGTATCAAAATTAAACTATAAAAATTAAAATATTATATATACTCAAAATAAAACTTTAATTTTAAAAACAATTTTTATAGTAAAAATTAAACTCAAAATATTATACCCAAAATTAAAGTATCAAAATTAAATTATATATATCAAAATTTTATAAACTCAAAATTTTAGAAGTAAAATTTAAATTCAAAATTAAACTATCAAACATTTTATTTTGTTTATTGAAGAAATTCTAAAAGTTACCAAAATAAAAAGGCTCTACGTATTTTATTTATTTATTTATAAAATGATTAGGTTTTATATGATAATAAAATTATTTTTAAAACTCTAATTTAATAAAAGTAGATTAGTTATTAAAAGATTAATTGTTTAGTAAGAGAGGCATATAGCGCTGCAAAGGAGAGAAGGTCCACAGTGGACCCTCAGATCTCAACCATTGATATAGTCAAGGCAGAAACCAACGCATACGATAGGAGGGTGCATGGTGAATGGCTATGTGTGTGCGTGTGTATTGAATCAAACGGAAAATGACAATCAGCGGGGAGACGAGCAAACCTGCTCACTCCTCTCCTTTCCCCAAACGTCCATCTTCTCTCCTCTCAACTCTCATCATCAACTCTGTTCATCGATGGGTCACTACAAACCCTAAAATCAGATTCGCCGCCACTCTCTCAACCGTCCTCTCTGTTCACCCCGGTTCCTTTCTCTCTCAATCGCAACCCAGAGAAACCCTAAACCTAGAAAATGAAATAAGAACAAGTGAAGAAACCTGACCCCAAAGATCCCATCCCCAGATGTTCTCATTATTGATTGATTACACATACAATGATTCAAAAATAACGAAAAAGGAAAAGGGAGTCGTCGACAATTGAATACGGGGAGGACGCGATCGAGCCTTCAAGGATCTATATCCAAAGATGAGCCTTCAAAAGAAAAATTTACAACATTTTGGTTTTATTTAGCTCATATACTAACATTCATTTATGTTGGTCTTTGTTTGATCAGCATTGCCATTGGACGAGAAGGAGGCGTCGCACCTCTGATTGCATTGGCACGATCTGAAGCAGAGGTATTTATTTTCTTGATGTCCAATGTTTATGGATATAACAATTCCGAAAAACATCACATTTTGGCGTATGCTTGGTTCTTTGCCGGTCTTATTACGAGTCTTTTAAGTTGCTTTAGACTATAGTAGAGTAGTAGCTGTCTGCACTTATATTGATGTATTCTGTAACTCTTTTTCTTTTGGGTTTCTCCTTTTTCACATGTCAAATGCTGACTAAATCCAAACCACTTTTTGCTTCCAGGATGTTCATGAAACGGCTGCAGGATCACTATGGAATCTTGCTTTCAACCCTGGCAATGCTTTACGAATAGTGGAGGAAGGTGAAGTAGCGGCGCTCGTTGATCTCTGTTCTTCATCAGTGTCAAAAATGGCACGGTTTATGGCGGCATTGGCTTTGGCCTACATGTTTGATGGGAGGTAATACTTATGACAAACTTAATCTTTAGCAAGCTTTAGACCCTGTATGGATAAATAACTTAATTAAAGCACTTATAACATTAGTGTTTATCATATAAGTGCTTATGTATTAGCTATTTCTTTAACAAGTAAAAATAAAGTCAAATTGTTTTCATAAGCTTATCATATGGAGCTTATAGAAATAAGTTGAAAATAGCTTATATTATGAACTGTTTTCATAAGCTACTACCATAATGTGTTTTGCAGAATGGATGAATTTGATTTAGTTGGCACCTTGTCAGAAAGTGTTTCTAAGAGTTTTGGCTTGGATGGAGCCAGAAGGATGGCTTTGAAACACATCGAAGCATTTGTACGTATGTTTTCTAAACAACAAGCATTTGCGGCCGCCGCTTCTTTGTCAGCCCCTGCAGCACTAGCCCAAGTTACTGAAAGTGCTCGTATTCAACAAGCTTAACTTTTTCATGTCTGCAAATGAAACATGAGTTATGTACTAAAAGCATCATTTGATTTCATTTTCAGGTCGTATAACCTTTTAAATGTGTTAGAGTTTACTAGTGCACGAAAGCGGATGTCGGTAATCATAAGAGACCACACTGGGAAACTACTACTACTTAGCAAAGGTGCTGACAGTGTCATGTTTGAACTACTTGGAAAGAATGGAGGATAGTTTAAAGAGCAGACTAAGTATCACATTAACGAATATGTTGGTTCTGGCTTAAGGACATTGATACTCGCCTATTGTGAACTTGACGAGGTAGAGTACAGTCAATTTAACAAATATAGTGATTCACGTCATCATTCTGTTTTAGTTTATGCTTGGATTGGTGGTGAGTTTGGCCGAATAATGGTGTGCCTCTTTGTAGCTTCAACAAGGTCACTGTGCCATTGTGATTTTGACTAATTCACCGTCAATCTAAACATATACTTAGTGGTATAGACTGATATTGTTAGTAGACTAGTAACACGGTAATGTATGGAATTTGAGATAAACTTGCATAAGCTACTTTACAAGGGCATTGTTTGGGTGGTGAATACCATTCCCAATTTTTTTTGTATTTGATTTTTCTCTTCTAATTTTTGGTGCTAGTATAGATAGCTTTATACAATGTTGTCAAACACATATTGTAGAAAATAGCATCTTGTCAAATGTATTCAACTTTTCTATATAAGAGTAACACTTCTAAGTATCATGCCTTTTTTGTTATTCATTTTCAGGTTTTATGTTATTGATAAATTTACCTAGTAACTTATGAATTATTTCTTGCAGAGTTTGACAACACATAACTTCTATTTCTGAGAAGGGCCAGACATAACTGTAGGAGCTTATAATGAAATTGAAAAATATACTGGAATCAAGCTATTTGTTTACTTTCCTCGTTTGTAATGATTATAGTGTACTCCCGCTGTCGAAGTTGTCCTGATGTGAAATTATGTTTTTGTTGATGTACTGAATACCCTGTTTGTTTAGCCTCTAGTAGTATGTTTTGTCTAATGTGCATAAATAAGTAAAATAGTCTTGCACCATGTACAAGTGTGTTTTTAACTATTGGATCAGTAGATCCCATCATACCTCATTTGATCCAATTGCAGGGTTTATTGATCCAATGGCAGAAACAAAAGTCTAACTTGTGCATGATGCAAGACTCATCTCACTTGTGCACCATATATGACTAGCTCTAACAGTAACCTTAAAACTGAAGTGAAGAGTTATAAATGGTGGTTGAAGTTGGCTTAAATAGGCCAAATGGATATCATTATTCTGTCATGTTATCTATTTCATCCTTAATGCTTTTTCATTTGTTCATATCAAATGTTAAGTAGAATTCTAAGTTGTATTTTTCTTTTACAGGACAAAAGAGTGTATGGAATTTAGTGAAGCTGATAGACAAAACCAACGGGTACATATTTGCTGGCATAGATGCAGTGCAGTTGAGTTTAGCAAAATTGCTATGGGCGCTCTTGATTGGGATTATTATAGATATCCTTTTCCCCCTTCTCATCTTATTATTCTGACTAATTTATCTTGTACCTGCGATTAGTAACTATAGTAAATAACATCATTTGCTCAACATTTGATCAACAGAATTACCATTCTGCACTTTTAACTATAGTAAATAACATCATTTGCTCAGCATTTGCGCAACATTTTCTCATCTTATTATTCTGTTATATAAATGTGGCATTGCAGTCTAAGGCAGAAACATAGAGGATGTAATAGGCTCTGGCGTATAGCGGTGGATAGTGTCAGCACTGCCATAACTGATGGTGTCGTGCGGACATGGCGGCATTTTAGTCAACACTGACCATGATAGAGAAATATCGGGATTGGAAAGAAAGGTATTTACTAAATTAAAATGATTTCAAAATATTACTGTTGGATCTCTTATATGTTATGGGAATACATGAAGTTATACCATCTTTCGACTCTTTAATTAGCCAACATCTGCTTCATCAAACATTTAGATGGAATATACACAAAACTGTGATTGAAAACTAAATAGAGATATTTTTATGTACTCTTCATCCCTTCTCAACTTGGGTGTTTGTGATTGTGTTAATTTTCAGAATTTGTTGTTGCGCTGCCAAATTGTTAAGATATTTATTGTAGTGTAATAAAGTAGCAGCCTACTTTCTGTTTTAGTTGGAAAGCTAATTACTGATATATGAACCGGAAGATGTTGATGAAGGCAGTGATCAAAGAACAGATGAAGTGACTGCTTCTAACTTGGATGATGCCGAGACTGGTTCAAAGCCCCACCAGAAATCAGGCATTGAGCATTTTAACATTGAGGAAACTGATTCTATGAAGTCAGACGCCATGAGTGACTAATTTGTAAAGTGACATGATGCTTGTAAAATGTAATATGGTATATATGTTTAGTTGAATGAAGAATATATGTGATTTTTTTTCCATTCTGTTCATATTTCTACAAAGAATTTTTTTTAATTTTAAAAATAAATTACCTGCGGATTTACCTGTGGAAAAGAAAATTCCTATGGATTTACCTACGAATGTAACTGTGGAACAGAAAGTTGCGACAGTTGGAACCGTCGTAACCAACAATAAAACCAAAAATCAAATGGAAATTTACGACGGTTGGAACCGTCGCAATATGCAAATTATGACAGTTCCCTCCCCGTCCTGAGATATAACGACAGTTGGTGTGACGGTTTTCACAACCGACGCGATATGGTCTCGCGACGTACGTTTCTGCAACAGCGCAGCAACCGTCGTTACTTGCAAATTACGGCGGTTTTAACCGTCGTAACCTTAAAAAATAACCGTCGTAATCTGCCAATTTTCTTGTAGTGTTTGTAAATACAAAATTTTGGGTCTCAGTCATTATATAAGTCTCGATACAATTTTCAAAGTAAACGGTGTGATCGCTATTTTTTTCATCTGGGCACCTCCTTGAGTTGTAAGCCCCATCTCTTGTATAAAAATAATCTTTTGGCCCTCTAATAGAGTGTAAGACTCATTCCTTCTTTGTACATAAATAATTTGGGCCTCAGCCATTGTGTAAGTCCCTCTGTGGTTTTCAAAATCACGACGCGATCGTTGCCTTTTCAAAATTTTCATCTGGGTCTCTCCTTGAGTATAAGCCTCGTTTTTCTTTTTTACAAACACTTTTGGGCCTCTAATAGAGTGTAAGACCCAACCTCTCTTTGTAAAAAAAACAAATTTTGGGCCTCTACTATAGTATAAGTCCCACAACATCTTTCGGTATCGCAGTACGATCACTCTTTTCAATATAAGTCATCTGGGCCTCTCTTTGAGTATAAGCCCAAATCTTTTGTACACAAACTTTGTTTTAAAAAATAAACAACTTCTATGGGCCTCTCCTTGAGTTGTAAGACCCATACGACTGTTTTCAAAATCATCTATCTGTTTTAAACTAGTACTAAGAGGAGCATTATTCCTGGTGAAACTGCCCTTAGACAACTTGGGCCTCTCTTTGAGTTATAAGCCCCAAACATTCTTTTCTTTTAAACAACTTTCTTTTCATTTAAATTCAAACTCAAAGTTTTCTCAAAACTTTCTTCAATTTCTCAAAACCCTAATCATACAGTTGTAGCCAATACAATTAATCACAATACACTTAGGCCTTTTTTCAGAGTGTAAGACCCAACATCTTTTCAATTCAATACATACTTGTTTATATACCTGTTGACTTATTTATATACTTGTGCATACCTATCTAGAGTTTCCCAGCAGTTAGGTCTACACTTAGATCAAACCAGAGGTCACTTTCAACATATTCAATAACTAGTTCCCGGTAGGAAACTTCCCTATACAATCTGCCTTCTCTTGGGCTTATTCAATATGTAACAGAGAAAGGCATTATTCCCGGTGAAACTTTTCTCAAGACTGTCAAAACTTAGAAATATATATGTGTATACAAGAAGTTTATTTCCCCCAGAGAGGATTAATTCCCGATGAAACCTCTTTTGAATTTCTTCAGACCTTAGAACTGTTCAACAAAGAAAGGATTAATTCCCGATGAAACCTTTCTTGAACTTTTCTTAGGCTTGGACCCACTGGCTTCCTAAAAGCATCCCCAACCTCCTCTTGGGCTTAGTACAAGGACCAACAGGCTTCTTAGAAGTTCCCCCAGCCTCTTCTTGGGCTTAGTACAATGACCCACAGGCTTCCTAAAAGCATAAGATAGAATTTAGTAACCTCTACTAGTTCAATCCCTAGGAGAGTCAAAATTCCATAACATCATACCATTCTAGGGGTTGATCTTCATCCCTTAAACCCTCAGCCTCCTCTTGGGCATCATACAAAGATCTCTCTCTCTCTCTATACTAGAGCCTACCACTTCTTGAGAGACTTGGACAGTCTCAGCCACCTCTTTGGCTTCATTCAAGTAGACATGGAAAGTCTCATTCTCCTCTTGGATCTCACACAGAAACCCTCAAGTTACCTCCAAGCATAGGAAGAACCCTGATCAGTCACTACTACGAAAAACCCATTTAACAACCGTTGGGAATGACATATAATGACGCGTGCGAAGGCGTTGTTATGTAGATTGTCGTTGTAAGTTCCTTGTTTCTATAATGGTCTGGAAACCGTTATTGAAAGGCAAGACGCGCGCCACATATCACAATAGTTATGTTAATAAACCGTTGTGATACGTACACTTAGGTACTGGGTTCGAAACCCATCAGCAGCGAATTATGTAAAATATAAATTACCTATGATCTCGATTACAATAGATAACCGTTGTTGTAAGTACTGAGTTTATTATATTAAATGTAGATTGCTTGTTTTCCAAACACCTTACTAAAGAAATATACATGGAATCAATTTGATGAAGAAGTCTATAATCTGCAAATTAAACTGTTCTTAAAAACCAACTTAAACAAACCAATGTTTTTTTCTGATTGCATTCGTCTCAGCGTGCATTTCACGCTCTTTTACATGTATTGTGGTTTATTGACCTGACTCCTTCGATATATCACTATCTTCGATTATAGTTAAATTTTTTGTTAATGAAATTTAACTATAATGGAAGATGGCGATGCATCTAAGGAGCCATATCATTATACCATAATCTATATATAAAAGAACGTGAGATAAACGATTAGAGGGATGCAATTTGAAAACATTGATTCATATAAGTTGGTTTTCAAATACAACTTAATTTGCAGATTATAAGTATCTATGTCAAATTAAATGAATGTATTTTAAGTGAAGGTTAGTGAAACAAACAATCTACATAGAATATAATAAACTCAAATAACATTCTATACCAGATCCAGATATTATAAACTCATATAATACGCTTGCTACCACCAGCAAACTTTAAGTGAAGGTTAGTGAAACAAACAATCTAAATAGAATATAATAAACTCAAACAACATTCTATACCAGATCCAGATATTATAAACTCATATAATATGCTTGCTACCAACAGCATCATCACCCTGTATCATCCCCTTAGTCTGTAAGGAAACACAACAAACTTAAAAAATGAGCATCCTCAGTTGAAAACAAACCCTAAAGCCATAATCCAGTGAAGAGTAAAGATCTAGAGGTACATGAATAACACACCTTTTAATGAAACTAATCGCGGAACAGGAATCAATTATGATGTTCAACTAGTTTGCAAATAAATGAAGAAGAAATATAAGGAGGAAGAAGTTTACACAAAAGCTTCATACTTCTTATATTTCTTTTCATTGTTTCTAAAACTAGATGAAGTTTGCTTACACTGTTGTTTCTTCATTTACTAACATCTTCTTCGTGAAGCTATGAAAAAAAAGTATAAGGTGGATGAAGTTTCCATCATAGCTTCATGCTTCTTATACATTTTTCCATAGCTACACAAACATTATGAAGTTTCCAAAGTACGGTCTTTGTTAAGGTAGTGAAAACGAATCTGAAAAAATGAGAACAATCAACAAAAACAACATGCAAAAAACGAGATAATGGGAAATATCTAACAATAGATGGAAGAAGAAGAATACCTTAATGTATGAAGCACAAGATTCACGGCTAATGGTGAAAACGAAGTGAAAAAATGGGTTCTAGGGTTTCACTTTGAAGGCAACGACGCTACTGTCAATAAGTGAAAGTTATTTCGCTTATATATGGGTAAACTATTTCACAACGGTTAACAATACCAACCGTATAGATATGTATTTATTTATTATAAATATATCACTACGGTTAAGCAGAAGAACCGTAGTGATAACCCTTTTATTTGTATATCACAACAGTTGGTTCTGTAACCGCTGTTATATATAAATAATTTTTAATCAAAAAACAAAATAAATATGGTAGCGCCTTAATTAAGATATGGCAGCTGCCTCAACAATACACAAAGAGATATCAAAACCATTAATTACGAAGGAATATCAAAGGATGAAAAATGAAATTTCAAAAGACAAAGAGATATAATCATTACTTCAACAACTCGAGGTTGACAGAAACTTATCCAACTTCCAAGAGAAGATGAAGAATCAGAAGAAACAATATAAAAGCGTAAGAGCCAAAACATAAAAACAACTTAATCCAAAAGAATCCAAATGAGTTCTACTGCTCAAGCTACCAAAAATGTTGAGAATGAAGTTGTTGTTGTAGAGGGGGATGTAGTTCAAAACCTTCCTCAGAATCAACATGTTGCTGTAGACGGGGTTGTCGTTCAAAACCTTCCTCAGAATCAACAAGTTGTAGTTGTAGATGGTGCTGCTGCGGAAAGTAGGAGAGCTCTAAGGGTGAAGAGAAGAAAGAGAGGAAGGAGAAGAATATTGAGAAGGCAGATGGTTGTTTTTTATTCTGATGATGATGATGAGGCTGACTATGGTTGGTCAAACTTCCTCTCATCCAGAGCATTTAGATTTGATGATTAAGTTTATGTAATAAAACTTAATTTATCTAATGAAATTTTAATCATTTTACTTAACAGTTTAAACTAGAAGCTACAATATCTATCAACTAATATATTAACAAATAGATAACTAATTGAAAATTAAAAGTTTGCATTGAACTTACTTGTAAGAAACCTTCTTTTAATGGATATATACTTGGTGTATAAAATACATAAAAAAGCGCGTTGTAAAAGAAGCTTAAGTTTGTAACAACGGTTTTAAGAAATAACCGTAGTGATATCCTTATTATTTTTTAGTTAAATATAAATAAAACTTAAAAAAGGGCGCATTTATGTCAAAGGAATAAACTATTTGAGGGCGATGAGGTTCGAAACCCATGAAAGATTGATTGTATCACCACGGTGTTCACAACAACCGTTATTATACTCTTAAAATTTCTAATTAAAATAATTTGCGTGCATCCAGTACGAACTATTACAACGGTGTATAGGATGTCGTTGTAAACCTGGCGTTGTTGTTTGGGTGTTTTGTAGTAGTGAGTTTACCAATACACCAGTCTCCAGCAGAATAAAAAACCTCCAAGGTTTTCAAACTCAACTTTAAACTCCCCTAACACCCAATAAGGTTTAAACTTTCGCCTTAAACATCCCAGCCAGGGTCAATTAACCATCAACAAAACCCTAGCAGAATCAGAGCCTCATGGCATCTGGTACTTCAACTCTTCCCTAGTTCCCAGCAAGAGTAAACCTTTTGGATTCCCCAATACCATTTGGACCTGCTCCTGGATTTTCATAAATCCTCAGCAAGAGATAGCCTCCTCTTAGGCTTCATATAAGAATCTTCCCCAGTCAGCCTCAATCATGGGCTTTGTACAAGACAGATAAAAGCCTCCCCAGTGGAGTCAGTTTCTTTTAGCTTCAACCTTGGGCTTTGATCAAGGCACACAAAAATCAACATCCCCTCAGATGAGACCATGAGTTATCTATGCAGGAAGATATTTCGTCTATACATCACATCTCAAAAACAAAAAATCAAAACCTTTCCAAATAATTTCTATAAGTGGCACACTTGTTGATTCAAAATCCAAGCTGGAGTCCTTTTAGATTCAATCTTGGGCTTCAAACGAGACACAAATACTCAGATAGCTTCAATCTTGGGCTTTGAACAAGACACACACATTTTTCCTCCCATAAAATAGGAGGAACTATGATTGCTCTAATTTCCCAAATCTCTTTACGAGAATACGTAGGCATAAGATTGCGAAATCTTAGCGAGCACACAAATAAAAAATCTTAGGTCCAGTACCTTCCCAAAAACAACGGAAAAACCGAAAACTACAAAAACATTCTCTCAACACTCCCAAAGAAAAAACTTTCCCAATCCACAATAGATAAACACAAGAAAGCATTTCAAGTTAACAGAAAAACATGCAATAAAAGGTTCATATGGATTACCATAGATACACTGGGTGTTAATAGCTTCCCTTTGTATAACCTGACCCTGATCCCTGATCTCTTAGCATTTGTTAAAGAAAACATTTACGTGCAAGGTTAGTTTTAGATATCTTCCCTTTCTTTTCCAGCATCATAGGATAAATACAGAAATCAGAAAGTAGCACCCAAATCCAATTTGCGGTAAGGTGGTCGCGTCACCGACAAAAATCGCACGCTACAACAAGCAAACTTGAAAATCCGCCAATTCAGTGGAGGTACCCTCTTGGAATTATTGATGTTGAGTGAGCAAGTCGTGAATACATTAATTTTTCATTGGGAACCTAAGAAGCTGAGTACTTTAGTACCTTTTACCCATTTGGCCATTTTAGATGTAGTGCGGTGACTATCGGGAATAGTTGATATGCGATAGTACATTCAAATAAGATTCATCTTGAGGATATTCCAGCTCTCATGAGTCAATCGGTTTGCTGGTAATATCCTAAAAAAGGATCAATGATTTTGGGAACCTTGTTAGAACCCGTTCTACTGGTACAAAATAAACCCCTAGTACATACCTTTGGAATGGGTAGATCAATGGCTCCATGCTAGTGACAATAAACCCTTAAACCTATGTCTGTAAATATCTGTGTTTGTGCAAACATGCATCCATGCATATTAAAATTTTTCCAAATTTTTCAAAAGAACTAAAAAACAGGTTGTTGCAAATATCAGAAATTGTGCTATGGATTTTGGTAGAAGAAAAACTCAGAAGTACACCTTCAGAAGTCCAAATCTGGAAGATCTAAGAAGATTGGGAAGGTTGATTGCTAATCCTGAAGCTTTCAGAGCTAAGTATGGAGGGTTTTTGCCCCTTTTAAAAGTCAACATGGTAGAAGGAGTTCTATCTACATTGGTTCAGTTCTATGATCCGGTGTACCACTGTTTCACGTTTCTAGATTATCAGCTCACACCAACATTGGAAGAATACTCTCAGCTGATTGATTTACCCATTTCTGACCAAGACCTATTCTCGGGCTTGGAAGAGATTCCCAAAGATCAGACCATTGCAAGAGCCACCTCTTTGGAAGCGTCAGATATCAAAGTTCACATGACCACCCAGGGAGGAATTCATGGTCTACCAGCTAAGATTTTGATGGAAAGAGACCAATACTTTTCCAGTATTGGAAACATGGTTGCTTTCGAGGATATCTTTGTTCTACTCGTCTATGGATTATTCCTCTTTCCCAAAATTGACAACTTTGTTGACGTCAACGCTATCAGGATATTCTTAATTGGGAATCCAGTCCCAACTTTGCTTGCATATGCTTACCACTCAGTGCATCTAAGGAATTTGTACAGCGGAGGGATGATTACATGTTGTGTACCATTACTTTACAGATGGTTTATTCCTCACTTGCCCAAATCTGTTACTTTTTGGGATCTCAAAAATGGCATGTGATGGTCGCAAAAGATTATGTCTCTCACTCACTCTGACATAGATTGGTACAATCGGGTCTATGAAGGAACAAAGATCATTGATAGTTGTGGAAGTTTCCCCACTGTACCCCTCATTGGTACTAAAGGAGGTATCAACTTCCACCTAGTTTTTAGCTTGTCGTCAGCCTGGTTACCCTATGAAGGACATACCATATAACATTCATATGGAAGGTCTTTTCTTCAAGGAAGGAGAAAATGATAGAGCGCTTAAAGAGGAAATTGTGCATGCCTGGCATCATATTCACAGGAAAGGAAGATAATCTCTCGGAAAACCAAACTGCATCTCCGCGGAGCCTTATCTCCAATGGGTACAAACTAGAGCCATCAAGTTGAGGATGCCTTACCCTCGTCAAGAAGTGTTTCCCCTAAAGGAATCTATCCTCTACTTCATGAACGACACAGAGAAACTTCAGGTCGCTTCTAACAAAACTTAACGCGAAAAGAACTCTTGGAGGAACAAATACCAAATTGTCAGCTTGGAGAACACAAATATCCAAAAATTGCTAAAAGAAAAAGATGCTCTGATTGAGATACTTGAGCAGCATGCTGTGGAAAAACAAAAAGAGCGGGAAATTTTACTCTCCCCTTTCACTTGGCAAAAGATCGTCAACCCGCTGATAGTTGAGGAAGCCGGGTTCAAGAAGCAGAAGAAAAGTCAGCAACAAGGGTTTTGAGCCTCATCAAAAAGGGCTCCTTAATGGCTATAGGCTTAGTTTCCCTTTTATGCATTATAAATATTGTACATTTGTAATCTTTTCAGTTTATCAAATAAAAGTGTTGGTGTTTATGTTATCCACTGAATGATATTTGCAAATAATTGTTGAAAGTTTTTTTAAAAAATAAAAAAAACAAAAACAAAACAAAAAAGCATTTGCATCCTTTGCATATCATGCATAATTCTAGCATTTCACATCTTTCATAAAAATCTTACACATATTTGTTGCGCTTTAGAGTCAAACTGTCTCATTTATACAATACTCGGGCCAATCATCAGATGAAAATGGACGATCTGGAGGAAGAAAACAGAGAACTAAGAGAGGAGGTCACCACTCTAAAAGAAAGTATGGAAAGACTCAACATCATGATAGAAACAATGGCAGCGGCTCAAGATCAACCGTCCCAAAGGACTGTGATCTCAACAAATGTCTCTGCACCAACCTTTGAAGTACCCTTCAGTCTTCCTCAGTAAACCATGCCCAAAGGTTTTCCCTGGGGCATACCTCTCAATTTCATGCCTGTTGGTTATATACCTCCAATCATTGAAGACCCAAGAGTTAAAGCTGGAATCTCTAGGCCTGAAGGTTACAAACTTCAGGTCAATGAAGATGCAAGAGCCACGACAAATATTCCTACACCAGAAGGTTACAGACTTCAGGTTGTCGAAACACCAAGACCTGCAATAGTAATGTCTGTACCACAACCTGTGATACATACTACTCCAGAAGAACAAATTTTTCACGCCGTTCCAAGCAAGGATATGAGAGTATATTAAAGGATAGATGAAGTTCAAGAGCATTTCTTGGAAATTCAGAAAGAACTTCAGGCTATTCGCGGATAGTACTTGTTTGGGAAAGATGCTGCCGACCTCTGCTTAGTCCCAAATGTTAAAATACCACACAAATTCAAGGTGCCTGACCTTGAAAAGTACAAAGGCAACTCCTGCCCTGTAGGCCACTAATTTCGACGCCAAGATAATTGTTTAAGTGGAAAGTTAACAATTCGACAGGGAAATTCGACTAGAAGGTTTTTTGATGGAAAAAGCTAGTCGAGGACCAATGGTGCTCAGGGGAAGCATTGCCAGATTTTTCTAAGTGTGAAGAATATTTTCGACAAAAAGAAGAAATAGGCTCCATTCGACAGGTGTTTGAAATTCAAAATTCGGGAGGGAATTCCGCTTTTGAAATGGGACGCGTGGAACGCATCTGGCAGACGAATACATGCAGAATGCCATTTGTCGCCATTAGGAGAAATAGCTGTTATTGGTAGTTATCTCGTTTGTATATAAATAGGGAGTCATAATGTTAGATTTGGGGTGTGTTCAGAATTTGTACAAATCACTCAAGAAATACTCAAAGTAACCGAGAGAGAGAAAAGAGTAATTACTGAGAAAATGTACGTTTGAAAAACACCAGTTTTTATTCCTTGCATTTAAATAGAAGTTTAAAGTTCTTCATTTACAATTTCCTTTTACCTTTCCGCTATTTTCTTACTTGCAAGTTATTTACATTTTTGTTATTTATTTTAAAAGACAAAGGTTATCATTTCTGTCGAAAAATACAAAGATTGATAAGAAACCATGATGAATTCAATAAACAAAAGGTTTTCTCACGAAAGTTACCAAAATTGTTAAAGCACATTGTCCTAGGATTTGTTTGATCGATCCTGTAAGTAAACTAGTTTTATATAAATTAGGAGATCAGCGGTTGTTTGCGAATTTTCCAAGCAAACAAATTGGCACGCCCAGTGGGACCTTGTGCTATTAACATTTGAAAACCTTCATTTTACACTTTACTCGTAAGAAACTTTCTTCGTCTTGTTGTATGAAATTAAGAAGTGGTAAACTAGCCATAAATAACGAAGAAAGGCCCAGAAGAAGACGAGTACCCAGAATGGCAAATACAAATCCGCCTAACAATCAGAATTCTACGAATAATGAAATACCACCCCCTAATCCCTCGACTGGGGGGCAATATGGCCTCAATATCAGTGTCAGAGGCTAATCCATCAACAGCGGGTTCGACGCTTGCGCTTTCAACACCTCAGAGTGCGCCTAGTTTTTCAACTATGGGACCCCAAATGCCTCAAATGAGTCCTCCCCCCTCAGGAAGTATGTACAGACCCTTTATGTCTGGGTTTTCAATGCCACTAAATCGAGAGCAACCATATGAAATGCCAACTTCAGTAATGGCAAGTTTGCATAACGCTCCATCAACGTTTACAGATCCAACAATGAACATAACTTCGCCCTTACAAGGGTCTGGTTCTGGTGTGAACAATATGGGTCGAATTAGCCAGCCTTTAGGAACGGGGTATCAAACTTACATGCCAAACATCACCAATAACTCTGCACAAGTGATCAGGCAACAAATGGATGAGAGTAACCATGATATGGTCCAGATGTTAGCCCAATAAATGGGGGTTATATTCAATCCCTTGATCCAAAACACTACACAAACAAATCAACAATTGGCAGCACAGATGACGCGCATTGCTGATTTTTTCGGCGTCCCTCGACCTCCCCCGAGGGGACAGGAAGTTCAGATCCCAAGGGTAGCGGTCGAAGAAGAACCTACTATAAACTAGAGACCAATAAATGTTCCTCAGGCAAACCTACAAGACCAGGGAGCAGTGATCGAACCACCTCATGCCGAAATGCCTGTCCAGCAAGAACCTGCGAGGGTGATAGTAAATAGGGGTCAAGATGCTGATGATATTGTGTAATGAATACGTTGTAATAACATACCGGCGGAAAACAATTTAGCAGCCATGGTCGAAAGAATAATGGCTCGAAATGGGGTAAATGTAGGACTACCGAGGCCTAGTTACACATCACCATTATCTGAATATATATTGCAGGAAGATTTACCCCCAAGGTGGAAAGTCCCCAAATTCACTAAGTTTTCGGGAGACACGAGTGAATCGACGGTCGAACACGTGGCCCGTTACTTGATCGAAGCAGGCGAAATAGCGCACAATGAGAACTTGAAGATAAAATATTTTCCTAGCTCTCTGACGAAAAATACTTTTACTTGGTTCACGTCTTTGCCTGCAGGTTCGGTCCATACATGGACCTAGTTGGAGAGAACGTTCCATGAACAATTTTACATGGGGAAGACGAAGATAAGCCTGAAAGAATTGGCTAGCGTAAAGAGAAAGTTTTCAGAACCAATAGATGATTATCTGAATAGGTTCAGATTGCTCAAGGCAAGGTGTTTCACACAAGTACCAGAGCACGAGTTAGTCGAAATGGCTGCTGGTGGCCTTGACTATTCTATAAGAAAGAAATTAGACACCCAATATTTAAGAGACATGGCCTAATTAGCTGATAGGGTTAGGCAGGTCGAAAGACTAAAATCCAAAAAAGCTAGGGTTAATAAAAATAGGAAAGAAATGGTGGCCTATGTCGGAGTCTGTGAGGAGGATGAAGAAGAGGAATCGTCAAATTTCGACGAACAAGAGGTAGATTTGGCAGAGTTAAAATACGGCCCACCTTATGCCTGCAAAGTTTTGGCTCCGTCGAATGGAAAAAATCCAGTCGAATCGGAGAAGAACGACAAGTTCCCTAAGAGAACTTATACGTCAACGTTACAAAATGTGACGAAATATTTGACTTATTGGTCAAGGATGGCCAAATGATAGTACCTCCTGGTACTAAGGTGCCTCATTTAGAACAACAGAAATATAGAGGTTTTTGTAAATATCACAATTTTTTGGGTCATAAAACGTCTCAATGTTTCCTTTTCAGGGATCTAGTCCAGAATGCAATAAGAGATTAAAGGCTCAAATTCGGCAACAAGTCGAAGTCCCAGGAGAAAGTGGATTCAAACTCCTTGCAGGTGGTGGAAGCCCACTATGCTGAGCCATCCATAGTAAACATGGTTGAAGTTGCTGAGAGCTTCGACAATAGCTTGGAAATGATGAAAGCTATTCATGGTTTCGACCACAATGTGAATATGGTGGAGGTTGCTGAAGACCCCGTTGACAAAGGTGACATGGTCGAAGACACGACTGATAGCGTAGACCAGTCAATGATGGTCAAGGTTGCTGAAGATCTTGGCATAAAGATCATCGAGAACTACATTGCTGAGGCCACTGAGGGCATCAACAACGAAACCACTAAGGGTTTCGACAAGATCAACAACGAAACTACTGAGGGTTTCGACAAAGACAACAATGAGACCACTGAGGGTTTCACCAAAATCAATAAAGGAACTACTGAAGGTTCTTACAAACAAGTTGATGTTGGTATTCTCCGAAGAACCATGGAGGACCCGAAGGACAAAACTGTTGGATTCATCACCCCACAAGTTGCCAGAAGTCCACTCCCAAAGGTTCTGTCGAAGAAAATCTCTGAGGATTTCAATCGAATGAAGAAGGAACATGAGGTCAATGAGGGCCTCACCTTGACACTGAATAAGTTGGGCATGGATGCAGAATCACTAGCCAATATAAACATGGTCGAAGTAACTCAGAACGCGGCAATGCAACTTGACGAAGAACGCTGACGGGAGGAGTACCTGAAAGTAGCTTACCCTAAAGAGGAAGAGAATCTGGCATATTTTATTCATAGATGCCAGAGGAAGAGATCTGAGGTGATGCTATGCCCTCGCTGTAGTGCTGTCTTCGACAGAAAGGCAACACAAAACTTAGAAGGAATAGAGAAGGCAAGGAAAAGAGGAAATTGGAAGCCTACTGGAGAGAGGTTCGAACCCAGGAGAGGGAACCAAAACGGAGAGAGGTTAGGCGAAAGACGCCCTAACACATTCAAACCAACAACCAAGGCTCCAGATGATAGGTGGGTGAATCCAATCCGACAAGCCCAGGGGCAAGGAAAATGGAAGGATTTTGAAGTACAGAGGGGATCCTCTATGTCATACAGAAAGGAAATCCAGAAGTCCAAAAGGGTGACTTACCTTTCTGAGAATTATAAGGGCAAGAACCCTATGGCGAAGTCACAATGGAGGAGATACCAACGTCAAAAGAAGGCTGAGAGGGAGGCTGCAGGAAAAGACAAGCCAGAAACTAGCAGCAACGTTCAAACTTCGACCCAGATAGAAGAAGTGAAGTCTGATAATCCACCCACTGCTCAAGTGCAAGAAGCGCCAAAGGAGGAAGTAACCAAGGATGACGAAATGGCAGACGATTTTAACTCAGAGTCAGAAGCATCATTCGATGTGGCATGTAATGTCGTTTCAGTGCTCCCCAGAGAGTATGATCAAATTATGGAAGTCGAAGAGGAAGAGGAAGCTTTGGAGGTCGAAACGGCCAGACACAGGCCCGTTTGCTACTATATCACGAACAACGGATGCGTCGAAGAACAAAACACATTTTTGAAAGGCCAGATGACTCAATGAAGAACCACCTTAAACCCCTATTTATAAAAGGAAAAGTTGGTGACGTAGGGGTGAATAAGATTCTGGTCGATGGAGGAGCAGATGTCAACTTGATGCCGCACTTTATGCTGAAGAAAATTGGAAAAGATGATTCTGATACCAAACCCCACAACATGGTATTGTCGAATTATGAAGGGAAAGTAGGAACTACTATGGGTGTGATTCAGGTAGACTTAACAGTTGGAACCATCACGAGGCCAACTATGTTTATGGTAATTGCATCGAAAGCAAACTACAACCTTCTCCTGGGTAGAGAGTGGATACACGGTATTGGTGCCGTCCCTTCATCAATGCACTAGCGAATAACCATCTGGCGCGCAGACGGCATAGTCGAAAATATAGAGGCGGACCAAAGTTATTTTTTAGCCGAAGTGAATCAGGTGGATAGGAGGAGTTTCGACAGGAATCTGGCTCACATAGCTCCTTGTAGCCCAGCCACCTTCGACATGATGCCAACGGACAATGCTTTTTGCTCATTATACCTTCATCCTACTCATGGGTTTCAGTGGGATAGGGAGATAGTTGGCGAAGAAAATTACATTTTTGGAACCGCACACATCCAGCTAACTGGCTGGGGCAGCGAATTCAGTGACAATGAGTGAGTCCCTAACTCTCGAAAAGATCGCGGCTTATGCAGCCGAGAATAAACTCAAAGCGGCTTTAGAGGCCGAAGTAAAGTATATGGTTGTCGAAGCCAATCAAATTGAAGTAGATCGACAAGGTCTCGAAAAGGATTCTAATAGGGATCCTCCGGATAAAGATCAAGGTGATTTGCAGAATCAGAGGCTTGACGCGATTTATGACAACGAACCGTTGGGCTTCGAAAAGGAACCTTTAGCATCAAATACCAAGATGATGGCACAATCCACTTGAAGAAATCGACTTGGGATCAGGGGCAGAGAAACGAACCACTTATATCAGCGCGAAAGTAAGCCCCCAACTCAAGGTCGAAATAGTCCAATTGTTGAAAGAATTCAAAGATTGTTTTGCATGGGACTACGACGAAATGCCCGGGCTGGATATGAGCTTGGTCGAGTTAAGGTTGCCAATAAAATCTGAGAGGAAACCTGTGAAGCAGACTCCAAGGAGATTCGCCCCAGAAATCCTCTCGAAGATTAAAGAAGAAGTCGAAAGACTTCTTAGGTGCAAGTTCATCCGTCCAACCAGGTATGTCGAATGGATTGCTAACATAGTTCCTGTAATAAATAAAAATGGCAAGTTGAGGGTATGCATTGATTTTCGAGACTTGAATTCGGCTACCCCAAAGGATGAATATCCTATGCCAGTGGCGGAAATGCTTGTCGATTCTGCCGCGGGACATTAGTACCTTAGTATGCTTGATGGGTATTCTGGTTATAATCAAATTTTTATTGCTGAGGAAGATGTTCCAAAAATGGCATTTCGATGCCCTGGATCCTTAGGCACTTATGAATGGGTGGTAATGCCTTTTGGTTTAAAGAATGCTGGGGCAACATATAAGCGAGCAATGCATTCGATTTTTTACGATTTCATTGAGGATTTTATGCAGATTTACATTGACGATATTGTTGTTAAGTCCGTTTCAGGGAAAAATCATATAGACCATCTTCGACAATCCTTCGAAAGGATAAGGAAGTTTGGTCTGAAGATGAATCCTCTCAAATGTGCGTTTTGTGTGCAAGCGGGAGACTTCCTGGGCTTTATGGTCCACAAGAAAGGGATCGAAATCAACCAAAACAAGGCCAAGGCAATAATGGAGGCGAAAACGCCATATACAAAGAAGGAGTTGCAGTCTTTACTTGGCAAGATCAACTTTCTCAGAAGGTCCATCTCCAACCTTAGTGGGAAAACGCAAGCCTTTTCTCCTCTACTTCGACTAAAGAAGGGAGATTTCGAATGGGGCCAAGAGCAGCAGGATGCTTTCGACAAGATCAATGAGTACCTAACGCACCCTCCAATCTTAGTGTCACCTTGTAGAAGTAGAAGTATGAGGTTGTACATATCTGCGTCGGACAAGACTTTAGGGAGCATGTTGGCTCAGGAGGATGAGAATGGTGTCGAAAGAGCCGTCTACTACCTCAGTAGGGTCTTGAACGATGTGCAAACTAGATATACTGTGATTGAAAAGTTGTGTTTATGTGTGTACTTTTTTTGTATGAAATTAAAGCACTATATAAAACCAATTGATGTTTACGTTTCTTCTCATTTCGACGTTATAAAATATATGTTACCTAAACCAATCTTGCACAGTCGAATTGGAAAATGGGCATTAGCATTGACTGAGTATTCTTTGACATATTTGCCTCTAAAGGCTGTCAAAGGACAAGTAGTGGCTGATTTCATAGTTGATCACGCTATAAATGAAGAGTCTTTGAATTATATTGAAATGGAGACATGGAAGTTGTACTTCGACGGTTCTAGTCATAGAAATGGAACTGGAATAGGGGTTCTTGTTATTTCTCCTAACAAAATTCCAACAAAATTCAAGTACAAAGTCGAAGGACTCTGCTCAAATAATGAGGCAGAATATGAGGCTTTGATAGCAGGACTTGAAATCTTGTTGGAATTGGGGGCAACTCGGGTCGAAATAATGGGTGACTCTGAGTTAGTCATAAAGCAGATAACAAAATAGTACAAATGTGTTAAGGAGAATTTAATCATGTACTTTGTAATAGCTAATCGACTCTTAAAAAGGTTCTATATGGTTACGATTCGACATGTCCCGCGAATAGAGAATCAGGAAGCAAATGATTTAGCGTAGATAGCTTCAGGGTACAGAGTATCGAAGGAAAAGTTACAGAAAGCCATTGAAGTTAGAGGAAGAGTGGTGTCAGCAAGATTATCCCCGTCATATTTGGAAACGATAAAGCTTGGATACGCTGACGAAGAAAATTTCAAAATTTTTAACACAGACGACTCAATGACTGGAGAGTGGAGAAAGCCTATAATAGAATACCTGCAAAACCCAACAGGACCATTCGAAAGGAAAATCAGATATCGAGCTTTGAGTTATGTGATTTTGGGAAATGAACTATTTAAGAAAACTCTGGAAGGAATACTACTAAAGTGTTTAGGCGAATCAGAGGCGTACATAGCATTGTCGAATGTACACAGTGGGGCATGTGGTGCACATCAGGCAGGCCATAAGATGAAATGGTTATTATTCCGACAGAGAATGTATTGGCCAACTATGCTAAAGGATTGCGTCGAATACGCGAAAGGATGTCAAGAATGCCAGGTACACGCAGGGATACCGCATGTTCCTGCAAGTGAATTACATTCTATAATAAAGCCTTGGCCTTTTAGAGGCTGGGCTTTGGATCTAATTGGAGAAATTCGACCTGCCTCTTCAAAAAGCGAGAAGTTTATTTTGGTGGGAATAGATTATTTTACGAAATGGATTGAAGCCATACCCTTAGTGAATGTGGATCAAGAAGCAGTGATCGAATTCATTCGAAAGCACATCATTTACAGGTTTGGTATCCCAGAGACAATAACAACGAATCAAGGATCTGTTTTCACGGGAAAAAATATGCAAGAATTCACGAAGGAAATGGGTTTCAGACTCCTCACATCAACACCTTACTACGCTTAAGCCAATGGTCAGGTCGAAGCTGCAAATAAGGTTATAATTGGCTTAATAAAGAAGCACGTGGGAAGAAAACCAAAAAGTTGGCACAAAACATTGGACCAAATTCTATGGGCTTGTCGAACCTCGCCTAAGGAAGCTACAAACGCTACACCTTTTCGATTAACGTTTGCCCATGATGCGGTCTTACCAGTCAAAATATACTTGCAGTCAATAAGGGTACAAAGACATCATGAAATTCCATCAGATACATATTAGAATATGATGATAGAAGAATTAATGGATTTAGACGAAGAAAGATTAAAAGCGTTGGACTTATTGAAAAGGAAAAACGAAAGAGTGGAGAGATTCTACGATAAAAAAGTAAAAAATAAAGCCTTTTCGGTTGGTGATTTGGTGTGGAAGGTGATTCTCCCCACAGATCGAAAAGACAGACTTATGGGAAAATGGTCCCCTAAGTGGGAAGGACCTTTTCAAATCATACGAGTATTTTCCAATGGCGCATACGAAGTCGAAGAATTGGATAAAGATAAGCGAATATTAAAAATAAACGGGAAGTATTTGAAAAAATACAAGCCCACATTACAAGAATTTAAAATAGCAGTCGAATAATTATGCAGAAAATTAAGCAATATGGTGGATTGGAAATCTTTCGCCAAATAAAATGGCTCCAATGTCATTACAAAAAGGCTTTAAAAGGCAAAACAAAAATTACAAGTATTTAAATGGGAAAAGACTCTTTCAGCTTTTCAAATTTCGACTTCTGAATTTGGAGACGACGCTCACAAAGTGCCTTGCCTTTCGAGAGCTCCTCAATTTCCTCACCAAGTTTTCGGGCCCTATCAACATGGTGCACCCCAACTTCAAGTTCTTTACGGATTTCCTCTTGGTCGATGTGTTATATAGTTCTTCTTGACGATTTTCCACCTGGGAAATTTTGCTCTGAAGAACAGCAATTTGCTTCTTCCGCTTGAGGATGTTCTCACCACACAAAGTTGCTTCTTTCTTATTTTGTTCAGACACTTTTTCTAGTTCAGTTACTTTGTTGGACGAACTTGAAGCAGCATCCCACTCAGCAAGTTGGGTTTCTGTCTTATTTTCGAGCTTCTTGGAGTAATCTCGAAGCCGATTAAAGTCAGTAACCACAAGATCTATTAGGGTAGTGAGGTCCAGCACCACATCAGTAACTTCAGGAGGAGCCTCCAGGACATTAATTTGCTTTAAGATATTTTTTAGTTCAAAACGAGCAGACGAGTCATTCTCCAGAAGTTGAAATAGGTCAATGTTGAGAATTTTTTATCGAATATTTGCCAGCGATTCGTCCACGGATTTGGCATCAGAAGTAGTTCCTGAGGTGGTCGAACTACTGATGGTAGTATCATTAAAATTGTAGCAGGAACTAAGCATGGCCTTTAGGTACTCAAAAGGTCTTTGCACCTTCAGATTTTCAAGCTCCTCGTGAGAGTGTTGGGTCGAAGTTGTAGCGGTCGAAGTAGTTTTATTTGTTTCACCAAGGTCTTCTTTGTAGCTTTCTTTCTCTTCGTCCGTAGCAGCTGTGGGAGTTGGTGGCCCTTCGTTTACTTTTTCTTCCTCCTCTTCGCCATCAGTTGCAACCTCCTCATCCGTCTCTTCATCAGCGCCTTGTAAGTTAAGGGGATAATGGTCTTCAGGTTCATCATCAGCGCCTTGCAGTAGGCATCACAGTATCCCCACCAGTGTCGACTAAGTCGTCAGTCTCAGGACCAGTTTCTTCTTACACTACGTCTGGAATTTATTTAGAAATAGCAGTGGGCTGATTTACTTCAGTAGCTGACTCCTTTGTCGAATCCTTAGGAGAAGGTTTGGAGGCGCTGGTTGGCTTGTATGTAGGATCACTACTGGTCTTTGGGAGAACTTGGACCATGGGATGCCCATGAGTATCGACAAGGACCTGAAAGATAAATAAATTAAGAAAGGTAACACAAGTAAACAGCCTTTCAGCGTCGAAAAAGAAAAGAGAAAAAACCATACCTTGGGAGTTTTAGTCCTAAGACTAGAGCTTTCGCTTTCTGCTGGAGCAGGGGTAGCTTTCTCGCCAGGGTTCTTGAGCGGAGTTTTTTCCAAAATTCTGGAAGTAGGAGGTTTTTGTGGTGGAGGTTTGGTTGTTTTCTTTTTCTTCTTGGTAGGCTTTACTTGGTCTGGTGATTCGTCACCATCATCGGTGTCGACAGCTTTGACTTCAGGTTCTTTCACTTTTCTTTTCTTAGGCGTCGATGGCGGTCTTTGACTGCCCTGTGAAACAAGAGAGATCTTATTAGTATGTCAGAAAATAAGAAAACACGTGGTGACCTAAAAGAGAAGTAAAGTAATACCTTCGCCAAAGGTGTCTTGGTAGTGTCTTTTTGGGGTTCTGCATCTCCAGCAGTTGTTGCTTCGCTAGTGGTGGGTATTTTGGTCGAAGTCTTGATAGCTAGAAAAGAAAGGAAGAAAATGGTCAAGCGTAAAATAACGTATATATGTTTAAGTAAATGAAAAAGTGAGGTTGAACTTCTTCCCATTTCGCACCTTCATATATAGGAGTTTCCACGTGAACGTGTTCTATGCCAATATGAAGGTGGCCTTTGAAATTGTCCAAGGTATACTTAGTCGGAACCACTTGCTTAGCACGTTTCTGGTATTCTTGGCGAAGAAGTTTCATAGAATCCCCACAAGTGAACCAATCTGGAAATGGAGGGCTAAAAGCCACGCCAAATTTAGCAGATGGAAGTGGGGGGAAATTTGGTCGATAGAGGTTAAAAGCTACCTCATAACGTTGTTCTGGTCGAACATACGCAGGTAGTTTTAACTCATCCAGTTTTCTGGTAAATTTTTCTTTCAAAGTCACAGCTGCTTCGCTTATGGTTCGACTAAGTTCATTGGGCCTATAGGCAGTTTCAAAGTATTTCTGGAAAGCTTGGATTTCTTTGACGTGTTGAGAAGTACCTTTCTTTGTCTTTTCCTGCACAAGGGCAAAGGCTCTGGTTAGTTGAATGGTGAAAGAATCCACATTAAAAAATTGAGAATCATAATAGGCCCTCCACCATTCGTCAAACTCTTGAGTGTAAAGGAAGCTGGGTCAAAAGACCAATGGTTGGATTTCGACCAGATTCGAATACTTCGCCAGCAACTCAGAGCATTCATCTTTAGTATGAGTCATGTTATAGTGAATCAAAGAGCCTTTTCTGGAAAAGAGGGGTTTTGGTATTATTTGTATCAACCCAAACTATCGAGAAACCAAATTGGGTTGGTAATTGACAAGGGAAACCTTTAGCTTCGAAGGAGCAAGTCTGGAAACTAAAAGTCTAGGAGTAAGAAAAGATTCCCAGACATTGAGAAATTCGTCTTCCAGAGTTTTCAACTCAAGGGGAAGTTTTCTGGTAAACCATGCGGGTCCAACCCTCCTATCAGCAAAAGGAGCCATGTTGGGCGTAAAGTTGTGACGTTTAGCAAACATCATAACGTAGCTGGTAAAGGTTTGGTGGAGGCTCAGACCTTCGTCATGGGGTGTTAATTGTGCCAAACGGAGGCCTTCGACTCTTTTGTCCCCCAGAGCAGCTTCGTCTACGGTTGACTTGTTGGGAAGGGAGGCTTCGAAAGTAGCGTTGAGCCATAATTGCAAGAGCCAGAAGGGTCCTGATAACAATAGAATTTTCTTCTCTTTGATATTCTTCAAGGTGGTAACCCCTTCGCCAAGGGATTCGTAGAGGTTCGCCAAAATCATCCCGCTAAGACATAGCCGGTGTCCAGCGTGAAGCTGATTTGCTATGGTGATGTAGCGCTTCGCCACTTGGAGAGATCTGGAGCAAAATACGCATCTCAACAGCCAAAGGGCCAGGAAGGCTACATGTTCTTGATCAGATACTTCGTCAGTCTCCTTGTCATGATAGTTGGCAATGTAGGCTGTAAAAGTGGCTTTGTTGGTGTCGAAGCCTATTGAATCGTCGGATAGCAAGTTTAGATCATAATCGACTCCTAAGGGACTTAAGCCAGTGATGGCAGCTATGTAAAAAAGGGTGGGGGTATTCATCCCACAAGGAATGTGGAAGTTGTTGTAAGTGCTGTCCCAGAAATAAAGGGAAGCTAGAAGCATGGAAGGATAATATCCTGGCCCTACTTTCGACAGCTGAATAAGATCAAAAATACCTATAGTTTTCCAATCATTACTTTTAACCTTCTCTATCTTTTCCAACCAAGCTAGGTAGTCAGAGGGATCTTTCGACAAAGGGCGGGATCTAAGATTCTAAAATTGTTCATATACTCTAAGTTTATGACTTCTTCAGAGGGGGTCCCTTGGCCATCCACTTTGGACTTTTCGTCTATAATTTTTTCCTTGTCAGTTCTAGGTTTAACCCCGTTTGCTACAGGTTTATAACGGTGATAGGCTGGGAAAAATGCTTGTACCTTAACCGGGTCTAATTTTAAGTCAGGCAAAGGTCCTAACATGGCATGGGATTTACCAGAAATCAAGATAGGAATGAGTACTTGGGATTGATAAATGCGGAGTTTCTCCTCTTCATTAGGAGATTCCGGGACGTATTGTTGATTTCCCACCACCTTGGGACCAAGGATTCTTTCTACCGGTGGTAAGCTGTTGGATTTTCGGGAGTCTTTACTTGCGATTTTAGGAGTAGCAGAAGACGCCATTGTTGATTACAAGAGTAGAGGAAAATGGAGAAGATGAAGTGTGAAGAGAGTTTTGGTTTGGAAAGTGAAAAGGTGAAAAAATGAAGTTTTTTACTTATATATAGATGGAAGAATGGAAGCGGTTAGCATTCAGAAACTTTAATGGAAAAATAGTGAAAAGATTGTGGGACACGTGAAGGTTTTGAAGTGGATGATTCAGATGGTGGCAGTTATGTTTTGACCCACGATCTGCTAGGGGCTAGAGTAGGGATGATGAAAATCTCAAAAATGTGGGCTGAAAAGACGTTTGAGAAAAAGCGTAATAATGATTCTAACAATTCCAACGTCTAGTCAGGTGAATAGTCACTTCCACGATCTGTTGGCGTCGAATGGCATTGACAAAGAAATGCTTTTTCTCCTGTTGTCGAAAATGTATTTCTTGGGGGGCAATTTGTAGGCCGCTAGGGATATTCGACTAGAAGGTTTTTTGATGGAAAAAGCTAGTCGAGGACCAATGGTGCTCAGGGGAAGCATTGCCAGATTTTTCTAAGTGTGAAGAATATTTTCGACAAAAAGAAGAAATGGGCTCCATTCGACGGGTGTTTGAAATTCAAAATTCAGGAGGGAATTCCGCTTTTGAAATGGGACTCGTGAAATGCATCTGGCAGACGAATACATGCAGAATGCCATTTGTCGCCATTAGGAGAAATAGCTGTTATTGGTAGTTATCTCGTTTGTATATAAATAGGGGGTCATAATGTTAGATTTGGGGTGTGTTCAGAATTTGTACAAATCACTCAAGAAATACTCAAAGTAACCGAGAGAGAGAAAAGAGTAATTACTGAGAAAATGTACGTTTGAAAAAACACCAGTTTTCATTCCTTGCATTTAAATAGAAGTTTAAAGTTCTTCATTTACAATTTCCTTTTACCTTTCCGCTATTTTCTTACTTGCAAGTTATTTACATTTTTGTTATTTATTTTAAAAGACAAAGGTTATCATTTCTGTTGAAAAATACAAAGATTGATAAGAAACCATGATGAATTCAATAAACAAAAGGTTTTCTCACGAAAGTTACCAAAATTGTTAAAGCACATTGTCCTAGGATTTGTTTGATCGATCCTGTAAGTAAACTAATTTTATATAAATTAGGAGATCAGCGGTTGTTTGCGAATTTTCCAAGCAAACATGCCCTCAAAGTCACTTGGTAATGTATGCTTGGAAGATGTCTACCTAGATGGAAAATCAACAGTTACCGATCCACTACTTTCAAGACAGTTTAAATGGTGCCACACTCAAATGGTACATGGGGTTAAACCGTACAAAGATCAGTACATTCAGAGATCTTGGAGCAGCTTTTGTTCAGTAATACAAGTACAATTTGGCTATGGCGCCCTGATAGGGATCAACTCAGGGCTATGTCTCAAAGGGATAAGGAAAACTTCAAAGAATACGTTTAGAGATGGCGTGAAATCGTCGCCCAGATTTGTCCTCCTCTCGAGGAGAAAGAAATGACAAAAATCTTCTTGAAAACTTTAAACTCGTTCTATTATGACAGAATAGTTGCAATTGCACCTAGTGACTTCACCGAGATGGTGAACATGAGAGTACGCCAGGAGGAAGCAATCCAAGAAGGGCGATTGATCAAAGATGCAGAACCATCCAATAGTAGCAAGAGGTATGGAAGCGGTTTCCAATAGAGGAAAGAGCAAGATATCAACACTATCTCATAGGGTAAACAAAGACTAAGATACCAATCTTGGCTGATAACAACAGTATCTCCTGTTATCAACTCAACACCAGTTCAGGCATATCAACCACAAATTTCTCAAAATCAGCAAATTCAATAGTATCAGCAAAGGCAGCAACAACCTCTTCAGCAGGCTCACCCGCAATATAACAACAACAATCATATTTTAAGGTCAGCAGGTTTTGATCCTATACCAATGCCATATGTAGAACTATTCCCAGTTTTGCTAGCAAAAGGACACATTCAAACCAGGACTCCTCCTGTCATTCCTAAGAATCCCCCTTATTGGTTCAAGGCTGACTAATTATGTGTTTATCATCAAGGAGCACCAGGGCATAACATCGAGAACTATTTCAGTTTTAAATCTAATGTACAAAGACTTGTCAAGAATGGAGTTTTGTCTTTCAAAGACATTAATCTGAACGTTCAAAGGAATTCGTTACCTCAGCATGAGAAAGATTCGGTAAACTTAATTGACGAAGGTCTTGGAAACAATTACCAAATTTATGATGTGAGCTTACTAGAAACAAATCTAGTTAAGATACATTGTAGACAAAGTGGATGCGTCCATGTGCCACTTCACAACTATCATTAATGCAATATTTATTCCAAGAACAACCAAGGGTGCAACATTGTACTGGCAGCCCTTCAAGAGCAAATGGATCTAGGGTGGATCCAAGATCACAGAATCCACAGAGTAAACATGGTTTATGGATACCCATGCATTTTTCAAAATTTTGACATTCGCTTAATGAATGTAAACTTGGTGGCAATGCACTCCAGACAGAGTCAACACCATCAGCTACTGTTGCACGATTACAACTCTTGTTCAATTTGTTCAAATGATAATCAGGGGTGTTCTTTTGTTCAAGAAGCTCTCCAACATCAAGTGGATTTAGGGTGGATTTAGGATTATCATGGAAGGAACAACTATCAAATCAACATGATTGATGAAGGTCCAGAATGGGTTCAAATTTTTGACATCCGCTTGATAAACACCAATTTGGTAGAATTACACGACAAACAAGTCAGACTTGGCTTTTTAACATCACACAACTATCAAGATTTCAAAGTCTGCTATGAAGATAATCTAGGTTGTCTAGTCATACAAAGAGCTCTTCAACTTCTGCTAGACCATTGGTGGCTTCCAATATATCGTAACATGAATACGCATCAAATCAACATAACTGATGGGAGCCCAAGTAGACATAAAAGGTGTGATATCCGCTTGTTGGAAAGATACTTGGTAAAGATGCATTGCATACAAAGTGGACATGGTCGTATACCACCCCACAAATATGAACGTTGCGGGATATGTTCAAAAAATGACCAAGGATGCTACTTCATGCGAGCAGCTCTCCAGAATCAGATAGACCAAGAAGAGATCATACCACGCAGAATAGAGGATTATTATTCAATCAATATGATGCAAGGTTGCCTAAGACAACACATAATTTATGACAAAGAACCATTTGTCAAAAGCTTGCATAAACCTGACTGCGTTAGTCCAAGTCAACATGATCACTCAACTTGCAAAAAGCGCGCAAATGCCGACACGGTTGCCTCCTCATTCAGGATGAGATTCAAAGACTATTAGATCAAAAAGCCTTCACAACATTCCAGAAAGGAGAGCCCATTGATTTTGGAATTGATGAAGATGTTTACACCATAAATCCTCTACTCAGTGAACTAAAGCGCATTGAAATCCCTTTTGATGGTAGAAAGATTCATGATATCCCCAAGCTGGAACCAATAGAGGTCACCTAAGATAGTAGTAAGACCAACGTGACTCCTTTGCTCATTTATTTGCCATGTCTAATAACGTACGAATCAAAGAAAGCCATTCCTTATAAGTACGACACCACCATGATAGAAGATGGAAAGAAAATTCCACTGTCATCCATTGTCAACATCGCCGATATAAGCCGAGTCACCCGAAGTGGTCGGGTATTCAGCAAAGGAGTTGAAGAATTTTTTTGGGAGAACGAACCCCAAATTGAAGTCCCCGATAAGCAGATAGGCCAATCAAGCGACACGAAGCCTGTAAAGAACAATGATGAGATTTTAAAACTAAATTAAAAAAAGTGAATACAACATTGTGGATCAGTTGTTTCATACTCTCTTCCTGATATTTGCATTATCTCTTCTACTGAATACAACATTGTGGGCTAGTCTTCTAAACGAACAACTAGAAGTAATTGATCGAATAGGTCTCACTGTAAGAAAATCCAGATGTAAGCTATGTATTTTGTGTGTGGTGACTAAAAGGTTGATGGCGATGCTTTAAAAAAGATCGACTTACAAAGGTGAAAAATGGATGGACGTTGGATCGAGAATTTATTTTGAAAAATGGTTTAATCCGTGCAATGGAAAGACATGAGAAAAGTAAAGGAAAATGGTAAAGTTATTTACACTTAATGGGAATTGGGGTACACTTTGTCGAATAGGGGTGAAATGAAATGAAAGCAAGCACAATTAACAAACATAAATAAACGAGTGTATGTGCGCGAGAGAATGGTCTCGTTGTATGAAGGCTCAAGAGTAAGCAATGTGAAGAAAATAGCAACACACAAGTTATATTTACAACACATTCAAAAATTAAATTGAAAGAAGTAAAATCGAAGCGTGCACGGATTAAAATCGGGATGCGAATCAAAGTCACATAACGCAAGGACGTGCAAAGTAACTAGAAGTAGAGTTCAAATTCGATTTAAACGCAGCGACTTGGATTGTTATTTGTTATCATTAATCGAAATAAATGCTAATGTAGAATTTATCATTGCAAGATGGCATGGAATGAACTTATACGCTTTAAAAAAAAGAAATCGAAAAGTGAGACTTAATTCACACAATGGTAAAGCAAAACGGTCTCAAACCGCGATATAAGTAAACCTCATAATGGACAATTAACATAAACGAAAAGTCAAGAAATGCACTCAAAGCTCTAGATAACGTGCTCAAAACCGGTTTGTGCATATCGACAACAAAGGAAATATCGTATGCAAAGAGTCATAACGTAACAAAAATTTTCATCAATATACCAGAACAAAATTTTGGAGACATACGGACATGGATTGTGTCGAATCTGCGGATTAAAAGTCTGATTTAAAAAATGCAATGAAATGAATCAACTATAAACCAAAATTATTTACACCACATTTACAATTATTAATGAGCCTAACTTATATGATAGAAATATTACAAAACCCCATAACACATATTCATTAATGATCCACCACAAATAATAATAAAATTAAATTAGAAATAGAAGCTAAAAGGGGGTATAACAAAATGTTAATGGGCTTGGCCCTGATTAAAAAACCAGTAATAAATCCAAAAAAAAAGTTCAATTATTAAATAGAAATAATATATAAAAATAGTAATAACCAAAAATAAAGATTAAACAAAAAAGTGACAAAATACCAGTTGCAGAATTTCTCTTTTCACATTATTCCCTGCGTACGACAAACAAATGGTTGTTCCCTCCTTTTTCACGGCATGTTCTGGCGATGTGTAGTTTGTTCATGGCGAGAGGGAAGAAAAATTTGCAGGGGTTTTGTTATGTGGTGAAAGTTGGATCCATGGTGGTGTACGATCTTACGCGGAAGCGGGAGTGGTGTCGATGGTGGATTTAGAAAGTATTGAGGTTTTGTATGTAATGGAGGATGATTGTATGGAATGTTGTTGAGGACGAAGGAAATCCTTAGTTTAAGAAAAATGAGTGAATAAAAGGTTCTTGATGGTGGTGCGAATCCGTTTACGACTGTTGTTGGTGTTGCAGCGGTTCGCAGTTTGCAAGATCTAAGGGTGTGCAAAGCTTGTTGATGGAAAAGTTTTGAAAGGCGGTTCAGAGGGTTTGATTAAGTGTTTATGGTGGCGTTCCTGGTTTTATGAAGTCACTGAGTTTTTGGTCTCGTTGCGATGAAGGTGAGTTAGTTTTTTCTTTGTGTTATCGAAGGTGGTGTTGGAAACTTCACTTGATTTGTTAATGGCGTTTGGATCAGATAAAGCTTGATGGTGAAGCTTTTGGTGGATGGCCGTTTTGTTTGGCGACGGTAAACGAAGATGGAAGTGAAAGAAGGTTCAGCTGGGTTTGGGTGTTGTGGTTCGATGATGATGAAGATTAAATTCGTATGATGGTGGTGATTTGCAGAAAAACAAATGGATGCGAGGAAGTTTCTTGGAAGGTGGTGATAGAGAGGTTATAAAGAAAGGTCGTTTGTGGGAGGTTATGAGTGGTGTTTATGGCGGCGGAAGGTTGAGGGAAACATAGGGAGCAGCCATGTGTTTTAAGTTGGAAAAGAAAGGATATTAATGGAGGTGATGTGTAGGTGGAAGTGAGGATTCAAGGTGATGGTTGTGAGCTGTTGTGAGTGGTGTTCAATGGAGCTTCAGACGGAGGTTTAGTGGTAGAAGATTTTTTTGAGTGTTTTGAGTGACAATGTGATTATGATGTTCAAATAGGAGGGAGATGGTAGTAGAGGAAAGTCACGTCCTTTTTTTGTTTCATGGAGTGTGTGTATATATAGTAGGATCACGATAGATAGATAGATAGAGTGAGTGAGGGAGAGAGAGAGAGAGAAGATCTTCTCCTTTTGCAGTGCAAGCTCCTTTTATTATTTTTTGAGAGAGAGAGAAGATCTTCTCTTTTTGCAGTGCAAGCTCCTTTTATTATTTTTTGAGGGAGGAATCTTTTGACTGAAAATAAAAGTGGGAGAGGAATTGGTTACATAAGGTTGTTGCAGGTTAAAAAAAAGGAATGGAGGCGTTGATTTTTTTAGGGAAAGTGAATTCATACTTTTCTTTTATGCATTTTGAGAGAGAGAGAGAGAGAGAGACATGTCCTTGTTATTTAACTGTTATTAACCCATGGCCACATTATTTTCCTACCTTATTCAAAGTATGTTCCATTATTTTTGGATCTGTGTTCAATTTTAAGTATGGGGTTGCTGTTGGAATAACAACCTTTAAGTTTGGGGTAGCTATGCAATAATTGAAGGATAATATCAGGTGGTGAGTGCATAAAGAAAGCATAATGAAAAAAAAAAGAGAAGAAAAAGGAACAAAAAGAAGGTGAATGAAAACATTCAACCTTGAAAAAAAAAAGAGAATGAAAAGAAGTTAAGAAAAAGGAAAATGTTTGTGCACTCATCAGATGGAATAAAGAGCACCCTAATAAGAATGATTTCACATACTCTGAACCAAAAACCCTTTGTTTTCCTTGTTTATATCCCACCTTAACCCTAGCCCCATTACAACCTAAAGACCTCAAAAAGTGTGTGTGTTATGCATGTTGATAGGATTAGAGAATCTATTCAAACTATTGATTTGATATTGTTTACCGTGATTTGAGCGTTATAACACTTTAACCCCGAGAGACTTGGTGAGAGTGTGATATAAGCTGACAGGTGAAGTAGTGTTTCCGAGTGAAAGTGTTTCTGGCTTGCTGGCTAGGAAGGACAAAGAGAAAACCCAAGGCAACATCAAAGGGTCCAGTGCGAAAGATTTCAGCAGTATTGTGGTAAGAACTGTTTTTACAGTAATTTTGGGGTGACGTGATCTATTTTCTATAGAGTGTTACTTGAGGACAAGCAACAAGCTAAGTTTGGGGTTGTGATCAGTCACCATTTGTGCTATGTATTTCATTATTTAATCGTAAATAAGTCAGATAAACTGTGTGAATTTGAGTTTGTTTTAGTAGTAATTAGGTGTGTTTTGATTATGTTAAGTGTGTCATAAATTATGAGTTTCTCGAGGATATTTTACGTTTTTGGTATGTCAGCAGGTCAAATACAGATTTGGAAGCTCAGAGGATCGAGCATTGGATGTAAAACCGAGCCGGAGCGAAAAAGCGGAAGAAAAATGCACGATTTGGAAGACCTGCTGCTCTTATGCGTAATAGCATTGATGTTACGCGTAAGGACCTCTGTGCTACGCGTACCTTACGTATTCTGGCAGAGGGGTGGAAAAAAAGAAGAAAAGTGAAGCTTCTGCCCATACGCGTAAGGGTCTGGTCATTACGTGTAATGGGTTAAGTGTTGGCTGGCCCAATGTGCTTTACGCGTAGAAGATCTGGTGCACAACATGCCATTACGCGTAACAAGCAAGGCATTACGCGTAATGAGGCCCAAAATTGCTGAAGGCCCAGAGTTCGACTATTTATTCCCAGAACACGATTTTTTAAGGGTTGGACGATTTTTGAGAGCAAAATACAAGTTTTGAAGGCTGAAGACTCATATTTTCGGAAGGGTTTCATATGTTCAAGATTTTTTTGACGAATGAAGATTGATTCCTCGAGATATTCTGTAATGACAACACGTTCATCTTTGATTTTATTTTCCGTTATGAGTAGCTAGACCCCCCCATTGCTAGGGGGTGACCCTGATTCTGACTATAATGATTTCAAATTTATTAATGCAATGACAATTTTAATTCAGTAATCATTGGTTTGTTTTTATCTCTGTGCTTAATGCCTTATCCGTCGGACAAACGGATTTTGAACCTTTACATATAATTTGAGCTGGACAGCTGTTGTATGTTGATCTGAGTAAGAACATTTGATAATAAATATCACCTAGGACTAGGGATACTTTATCTTAACTGGAAATTCTCGATATTTGCATGCTTGATCATGAACATAATTACCTATGGACATAGTAATTAGGTTATATGACCAAAGATCTTTTCACTAAGGACTTAGGATTAGATGCACTAGAGAACCGGTAATCAACTGTTTGAAATTCTGTTATTGCATTGATAAGTCATAATTGTTACAGGACGATTCATTCACCGAACCCTAGCAATATACTCCTCTCTGTTAATCGTTTAACTGTTTTACTCTCTTTATTTAATTGCATTTCTAGATATAATAATATCAAACCCAAAAACCCTCAAGGCCTTTTGTTTAATTGAAATTGTATCAGAACTCTGTATCGTCAAGCAGTCCTTGAGATTCGATACTTGGGATTTTCCCTTTATTACTACAATAGGAAAAATAGTACACTTGCTATTTTTCCTATCAAGTTTTTGGCGCCGTTGCCGGGGACTGCCAAAGATAATACAGTTTACATATTTATTTCAATTAGAATTTTGTTGCTCCGTAACTAAAATTTTATTTTCTATTTATTTTATTTTTATTTTATTCTTATCCTTACTAATAATTTTCTAATTTGTGTATGCGAGGGAAGCCCTCAGCTGAATTTCTTTTGACGCAGAACCAGAAAGTTCGTTGCACGCTAGACTTCGGAAAGCTAAACGAGAAAGACTGGCAACATTAGGTTCAGAACCGGTAATTTTAGAACCGGAAAAAGAAGAAGAAGTTTCTGTCCATTCTGAGAATACTGACTCAGAAGCCGATACAGACACAGAGACACAACCAGAGATTGTGATCATGGCTGGAAACCAACCAGCAAAGAGACTTCTGGGTACTATGGTGGAGAGAATGCTCCAACTAGACAGTTGACCATAGTGAATCAACCGGTCAATGTAGCACATTTTCAGTTGCACTCGACCACGATCACGCAGCTTGAAAAGAGACCGTTCACTGGAAAAATAAATGAAGATGCAAACAAACATTTACAACGGTACCTTACGATGAGCACAACCTTGAAGATCGAGGGGCACTCAGAAGAAGCGAAGAAGCTAAGGATGTTCCCTTTTACCTTAGCGGAAGATGCTGAAGAGTGGTTTTACTCCCTACCTGCGGGAAGTATAACTACTTGGGAATCAATGGAGACAACATTCCTGAATAAGTACTTTCCAGATTCTGTTTACATTCGCAAGCGATACGACATTGTGAATTTTAAACAGAAGGAAGGAGAATCACTTGGGGATGCTTATAAAAGGTTCAAAAGGTTATTGGTCACTTTCCCAACTCACAACATGGATCCTACTGAACAGATGCAAATGTTTGTTAATGGGTTGAGGATGAAGACCAAACAACTGATTAATACAGCCGCCGGTGGCTCATTAAACTTTACAACAGCCACTGGTATAAAGAAGATTATAGAAGCTATAGCAGCAAATGAGCATTTGGAGCTGTATGACCATAGTGTGAGTAAACCATAAGGGATTATTGATTTAAAGCTGGCGGATCAGGTGGTAAAAATGGAAGATCAAATTATTGCGGAGGTAGAAAGAAGGCTGAAAGCGATGAATGTCAGTACTCAACAAGTAGCCCAAGTTCAACCTGTCCTAACAGTTAATAGTGAGATTTTTAATGGACAACACTTTACTGCACACTGCGTTACAACTGCGCAACAAATTGAGGGGATTAAGTATCTGAGGCAAAATAATCCCTATGCTCAAACATACAATCCAGGTTGGAAAAATCATCCCAACTTCGCTTGGAAGGATCAACAAGGGAATGTTCAGCAACAACAAGCACCAAAGAAGGCAGATTGAGAGCTTGCCATTGAAAAGATGGCATCTCAAAGCTCTCAATTCCAAGAGGAAACAAGAAGTAATCAAAGGAATACCAATGCTTCCATAAAAAATCTCGAAGTGCAGATGAGTCAGATAACACATCAACTTACAAATGTTCAAGCACCAGGTGCTCTTCCGAGTGCTACTGTGACTAATCCGCGGAATCACAATAATGTGAGTGTTGTGACAACAAGAAGCGGGAAATCCATTGAAGTACATGAAAAAAAACTGATAAAGAAGATGAACAGCTTGAAGTGGATCTTGAAATCTTAGGAAAAAAAACCCCAACTGAGGAAGAAGTGGTACTAAAATAGGGTGTGAAAGAAAAACCCACTGAGCAAAAACCCATCATCAAGCTTCCATTCCCTACAAGAAATAAGAAGAAAGGGCAGGATGAGAAAATTTTTCAGAAGTTCTTAGAGATGTTCAGGAAGTTAGAGATTCATATCCCCTTCTCTGAGGCACTTGAGCAGATGCCCATATATGCAAAATTCATGAAGGACATCATCTCCAAAAAGCGCATTGTGGATACTGAACCTGTTATTCTAACTGAAACTTGTAGTGCTATTTTGCAGGGTATGAAGATTCCAGTGAAGAAGCCAGATAGAGGTTCTGTCACCATTCCATGCACTATTGGAGACAGGTCATTTAAAAGGGCACTGATTGATTTGGGGGCTAGTGTAAGTCTTATGCCCTTATCTATATACAAGAAGCTGGGAATAGGAAGTGTTCAAGATACGAGAATGACACTTCAGTTTGCAGATTATTCAGTTAAGAGACCCTACGGGGTGGTTGAAGATGTTCTGGTCAAAGTTGATAAATTTGTTTTTCCTGTTGATTTTGTGATTTTGGAAATGCCAGAAGATGAGGAGATCCCTCTGATTCAGGGAAAGCCTTTCTTGGAAACAGGTAGATGTATGATAGATATTGAGAGAGGTACCATGACCCTCAAAGTTTATGATGAAGAGCTGAAAATTGATGTTAGGAACACTATGAAGCATAAGGAAGATATTGGTACTAGTCACACTATTGAATGATTGATCAGATGGTAGTGAAAGCCATTCACAGTCAACTCCCTGAGTCACCTTTGGAAAAAGTTCTAAGTTTGTCAGCCTAAGAGATAGAGGAGAATGAGGATGAGAAAGAAAAAGAAGTTCTTTCTATGTTTGATGCACAACCACCTTGGTTGAAATCCAAACCACACCGGTGGGAGGATCTAGGAGCTTCACCGAAAACAGAGACTGAAAAGGAAAGCAAAACAGGTACAAAGTTTGAATTAAAACAATTACCTGAAAATCTGAAATATGTCTTTTTGGATTCTGGAACAAATTGTCATGTTATTATTAATTCTGGGTTGAATAAAAAGGATGAAGAAAAGCTGATACAGGTACTTAAGGAATACAAGAGTGCTATGGGTTGGACCATTGGGGACTTGAAAGGAATTAGCCCCACAGTATGCATGCATAAGATACTGATGGAGGATAATCATAAACCAGTGGTACAACCTCAAAGAAGGTTAAATCCAGCAATGAAAGAAGTGGTGAGAAAAGAGGTTGTAAAGTTGTTGGATGCAGGATTGATTTATCCTATTTCTGATAGTTCTTGGGTGAGTCTTGTGCATGTGGTACCAAAGAAGGGAGGAACAACAGTGGTTCTAAATGAGAAGAATGAATTGATTCCCACTCGTACAGTAACAGGTTGGAGAGTGTGTATTGACTACAGGAGGCTTAACACTGCAACAAGGAAATATCATTTTCCTCTCCCTTTTATTGACCAGATGTTATAGAGACTGGCAGGTCATGAGTAATATTGCTTTTTGGATGGGTATTCGGGGTACAATCAGATTGTTATAGCCCCAGAAGATCAGGATAAGACCGCGTTCACATGTCCTTATGGTATCTTTGCCTACAGGAGGATGCCATTTGGATTATGCAACGCCCCTGCTACTTTTCAGAGATGTATGACATCTATATTCGCCGACATGCTTGAAAAGCATATGGAGGTGTTTATGGATGATTTTTATGTTTTTGTTTCTTATTTTGATATCTGTTTAGCTAACTTGTCTCTTGTTTTGAAAAGGTGTCAGGAAACCAACCTTATTCTCAATTGGGAGAAATGTCATTTTATGGTGCAGGAAGGTATCGTGTTAGGACAGAAAATCTCCCACAAAGGGATTGAAGTGGACAAATAAAAAGTGGAGGTGATAGCTAATCTCCCACCCTCTGTGAATGAAAAGGGGATAGGGAGTTGCTTAGGTCATGCAGGTTTCTATCGCAGGTTTATTAGAGATTTCTCAAAGCTGGCCAAACCTTTAACGGATTTGCTTGTAAAGGACAAACCATTTAATTTTGATGATAAGTGTATGGTCGCTTTTGAGAATCTAAAGAGTAAGTTAAGTACCGCACCTGTTGTGATAGCCCCCGATTGGTCTTTACCTTTTGAAATTATGTGTGATGCAAGTGACATTGTTGTGGGGTCTATCTTAGGACAAAGAAAGGACAAATTATTGCATGTGATTTATTATGCTAGTCATGTCCTTAACCCGGCCCAAGTGAATTATGCAACTACCGAAAAGGAGTTGTTGGCCGTGGTTCATGCTTTTGACAAATTCATGTCATATCTGCTTGGTTCTAAAGTTATTGTTCATACTGATCATGCTGCTTTAAAGTATTTGTTTGCTAAACAGGAATCAAAGCCTCGACTTTTGAGGTAGATACTCCTCCTTCAGGAATTTGATCTTGAGATCCGGGATAAAAAGGGGTGTGAGAATACTATTACAGATCACTTATCTCGCATGTCCCCAATAAAATAAACTGAGGAGGGACACCCAATTTAGGACACCTTTGCTGATGAAAGAATCCTTGCTATTACTAGTGTCCCATGGTTTGCTGACTTTGCAAACTACTTGGTAGGTGGGGTGATACCTGATGATTTTAATTATATCCAAAAGAAAAAGCTTCTTTATGATTGCAGGTTGTATCTGTGGGATGACCCATTCCTATATAAAAGAGGAGTGGATGGTTTGATCAGAAGATATGTTCCAGAAGGTGAACAGAGAGATATACTTAAAGCTTGTCATGATTGTGAGTATGGAGGGCATTTTAATGGAGATATGACAGCGGCAAAAGTCCTTCAGTCTGGTTTGTATTGGCCTACCTTATTCAAGGACGCTCACTATCTAGTCCGAGAATGTGATAGGTGTCAAAGAACAGGTAACATCTCCCGAAGGAACCAGATGCCTCAAAATTCTATGTTAGAGGTAGAGTTGTTTAATGTGTGGGGTATTGATTTTATGGGACCGTTTCCACCATCTTTCGGTAAGAATTATATACTGGTTGCGGTAGATTATGTGTCAAAGTGGGTAGAAGCTATAGCATTACCTACTAATGATGCTAGAGTGGTGGTGAATTTCCTGAGGCATAACATTTTCTCCTGGTTTGGGGTACCAAGGGCTTTAATTAGTGATGAAGGTACTCATTTTCTAAATAAATTGATGGAGAATTTATTAAGGAAGTATAATTTGAAGCATAAGATTGCCACTTCGTATCACCCTCAAACGAGTGGGCAAGTGGAAGTGTCTAATAGGCAAATAAAGCAGATTTTAGAAAAGACTGTGAGTGCTTCTCTAAAGGATTGGTCCGTGAAGCTGGATGATGCACTGTGGGCATACAGGACAACATTCAAAATACCAATAGTCGAGTTAAGGAACGAGAAGAATGGTGATACCTTCAAGGTTAACGGACAGAGAGTGAAACCATATTACCAGGGTCATGGAGGCCCTGTAGAAGAGGTTCGTCTTGTTTGAATATGAGGTAACCCGTCGAGCCATGCGACGTTAAACAAAGCGCTTATTGGGAGGCAACCCAAGGAAGTTTTTCTATTTTATTATTTTATTTTAGTATTTTGATTATTGTTATTTTTCTATTCGTATTTTGCTGGTTTTTGGAGTCTGGTGCAGCAGAGGAACTCCAAAAGTCTGAATTTTAACTTAGAAAAAAAATCAAAAAGTCAGAATTTTTAAAAAAAAATTGCAACTCTCTGCTGTTACGCATAACAGGGTCTCATTACGTGTAACAACAAGTGAAAATGGGGTCCTCTACTCAGTTGCATACATTACGCGTAATACAGCCTCATAAGAGATCTGAATTACGCGCAATAGGCTTGTTACACGTAGATTGCGTGTATTAAGCCCCACTACGTGATTTGTTACGCAAAAGGGGTTTTTACACTTGTAACGACTGCGTATGATACGCGTAACATAAGTCATTACGCGTAAGGCTTGCATCTCTTACGCGTAATGCTTTCTGCTGCTTGTTTAAATAAATTTTCCGTACTTTCCTTTCATTTTTTCTGTTTTCTCGTTACGCGACTCTGTCGTATTACTCTGCTTCTCTGTTTCCTTCTTGTTTTTTTTAGTTTTCATAGATCACGCCATGTCAGCCCCCTCTGATGAAGTCCAGATCTTTCGTACCACTACTCATGCAGAGAGATGCAATCAGATCCGTTCTCGTCCTGTGGTTAAAGAAAAAAAGTGAGTTCTTGCAGAGGGTCAAATTCCAGAAGTGATGGAAATACCAAAGAAACAAAAATTTACATATCTAAATGACCACATCAAGACTGTTTCAAAGGATTTAATGTTATAATTTTATGCTAATGCCTATAGAGCACCAGGTGCGGGTGCAGAGGTTGATGGCCCTGAGTTGGTTTCCATGGTCCGTGGTAAAGAGGTGAAGTACGATTGGAAGACAATTAACAGTGTCCTCAAATGCAAGTTTAACGACCCATTCTGCCCTTTCTTTGATTGGAAATTTTCTAACAAAAACATGTGGCCGTATAGTGAAATCAAGGAATTGATTGCGAGACCAGATAAGGACTGGTTCCCGACGTCTAAGGCGTTCCCTACGAAGATATTGGAGAGGGACTTAGCGCCAATCCCGAAAGCCATGGCATACTTTATTCACCACAACTTGAGCACCAATCAGAGTGGTTCAGACTTGATTACCGAAAGAGCTCTGATTCTATTTTTTCTTCTCAAGAACAAGAGGCTGAACATTGGGAGGATTATTTCTGTCGACATGGATGATATAGCACAGTCACCGTCAAAGTCGTTAGGTCATGCTTGTGTTATCTACCTGCTGTGTAAGAAGGCAGGAGTCGTTGAATTGGGAGGGAATGTTATGCAGAGACCAGACGCATCACTAGACGCTACCTGGATAAAGGAGCGCACTGTCTTTGTTGAGGAGCCTCAACCTCTTCGACGACCTCATGACCATGAGGCGGGTACCAGTACTCAGCGTCAGGATGTGCAGCAGACAGCGCCAGAGGCACCTCAGGCACCTTCCCCAGTTATTGACGAGGATTCAGTAGAGAACAGGATGAGGATGTCTCATTTTTGTATGATGCATGACTTATGCTACCAGTACGGGATTTCGGGTCGATATCTGACTCATCAGGAAGATTTGTGGGCTAGAGCTCAGAGGTTCAGAGACAGGTTCGCTGGAGACCCCCTAGCACCTTACTATGGCCAGTTCACTTATCCTGGATGGACTCATCCGGTTCAGATAGGAGGGCCGGTACCTCAGCCTCAGCAGCACCAGTCGTTCACCCTTCAGCACCAGCAGCCCACACCGCAGCCGCATCCTTAGAGTCCCTACATCCCTCAGCAGACACCATCTGGGCGCTCTGAGGATATGACTCATATCACTACTCTCGCATGTAACACCCTAAATTTCCCCGCGCTATTTAATTAAAATAATCAGAGTAAAACAATACGAAACGGAAATAAAGGATGCTATTTCTAACTTATCATTTGCTCATGAATAGACATGTAACATATAAATGACATTTTCAGAAATCACACGACTTTAATCCAACAAAATAACCTTTATTATGCAGCGGAAAATTATTCATTTCAATCAACAAAATATAACGATTTCAATTAACTAAAGAAACTAGTTTTCATATCAGAAAAACAACTAATAATTCTTCAACAAATAAAATCATATAAAAGCGTTCCCGACTCCCAATGTTACATATCAGAGCAGACGCCACTAAAGTGAAGCACCTCGTCTTCACCGACCACAACTCCACACTACTCCTGATTATCTGCAGGATGCCGTATAAAGCATCACCAAACACAGAAGGGGTGAAATTCTCAAATCAACAAAAGAACAAGATGATATAAATATAAAAGTATAAATCATCAAGTAATACACCCATATCGCAACTATCAACAAGCATCACACTCTTCAACATACACACAGATAACCAAGCAAATCATAATGCAACACAACCAATACAAAATGCAATGAGACGCCAACTTGACTCAATGCATGTGGTACCAATTTTGATCCCTATTTCATGATCATAATTCCCGTCAGAAAGTCTATTTAGTTGCTCACACCCCACATGGGCATACGACAATCGTGATTGCTCACACCCCACATGGGCACACAATCACCTCAACAACAACAACATCGATTCCATTATAAGGAATCCGGATAAACGCCCACACCCCACATGGGCACACGTCATCCCTCAACTCATGCAACATGCTATGCACCTTCAACGACAACATGCAACAACGAAACAAATGCATCAACATAGCATATCATAAATACTCAACTCACTATTTCTCAACAACACACATGCACCTATTCGAACAGGAATCTTCATAATAATCCTCTAAAATACATCATCTAAAGAAATCATCAACGAAACAACAGGAAACCACGCGAAACAACAAGAAAACAGCAAAGAAACAAAAAAAATCGCGCAAGCAGCATTATTGCGCCACTTTGCACCGCCCGGCGGCTCACAGGCACAGTCCTCCCTCAATTCCAACAAAATCCAATAGCGTTCCATGCTGTGCCTCTTGATCACCACCCGACACCGCACCGCCCAGCGCTACAATTCCACCGCCCGGCGCTACGAGCGCGTAACATATTTTCTGCAATCCAATTTTCTGCTACACCAGACCCAATTTCCTCCCCAAAACAGTCCTCATGGTGCACGAAAATCACATCCAATCTCAGCAATATTTAGCAACAATAACATGCATTATTTTATAGACAACATCATGAAAAAATCTTAACATCCTAACTCATTAGAACCTATCCTTTTTCTCATCAAACCCCATCAAAACCCCAAACTACCTATCAACAAACATTCAACACTCACATGAATTCAACCTAACAATTTTCTACCCAAATACATACATCATCAACCCCTTAAGAGATTAAATAATTCCCACCCTTACATTGGATTTAATGAACTTTCCCTTTCTCTAATGGAGTTCTCCTATCTTCTTGCCTTAGCCTTTTTCTTCCTTTCTCTTCTCAATTCTACGTATGATCAAAAACTGATCCCATTGTTCTCCAATTCTCTTTATAAAGTCCCTCAACTGTGGTTTACCTCATTTACCCTTACATATCCTTATACAATTACCATTTTATCCTTCTAACTTCTACACATCTAATATTCTAGTTCATTTCATTTCATTATATTATTATTTATTATTACTGCTCCCATCTAATTAAAATAGTAGTAATAATTCCCAACAATAATGTAATCCAACTTAACATCCATTTACATATTAACCGAACAATTGCGAAATAAAATAGTCGAATTAACTTTACTCTCCACACCACCAATCTCTACGTTTTTGGTCACACACCTTCACTTCCCCAAAGGCTCATCCTTAAGGCTACTACCCCTTACTACGGGTACTTAAAATACAACGAAACATGTCAAATCACACCATCAACCACACCGACTCATAATTATTTTACAAATAATAATTAAAATAAAAATGGGGCGTTGCAACTCTCCCCCCACTTAGGATATTTTTGTCCTCGAAAATTTACCTGATGCGAACTACCCCAAATACGTTCTCGCATCCAAATAGCCAACTCACATGCCATGAAAGGTAACACCACGAATAACACAAAGCAACAATACACCTTACCAACGACAACAACAACAACAACAAGATGCAATGCTCACGCAATGCACTCGACGACCAACTCAAGACGCAAAGAATAGCTAAGTTACGAACACACATGTTCACTCTAGAACTGGAACATAACACGATCGTTATCATCACCATAGGTACCCAGGAAACAACAAAGATAAGAACATAAAGTTCCATAACACACATCGTCTTAACCACATCAACATAACCCTATTGCCAACATCGCTGTCACATTACACTGATGCAACAGTGCTACGATCCACTAATTAAACATGTAAACTAATACATCCATCTATATACTAATACATGAACAATATTTAGACCTTTGACCTATCACTTCTATTCTGGAATGTCCAATGGTTTGCATCAGCCTTGCAGGCTCTATCGTCCAACCCTTGCACTCTTACAAGTCACACACACGCATGTAAGAACTGCGCTACATCATGCTTCAGCTGCGCACTCTGATTACTCGCAACTATCAAATCTACCAAGTTCACATCCAACTTCTGACTCTCTTTAACAATCACCAGAAAATCGTTGTTCACTTTTAATATGCCCAACCTCGCACTCCACTGCGTTATCTCTCACACCAGACACCAATCTCTAAACTGCTAACTCAATTCTAATTCTCTGACCATCAAAGCAGACATTTGAAAATACTTTCGACTTAACTCATCAAGAATTCCAACCATCCTTGTCGTCTCATACTCCATTCCTTCCGACCCAACAGGTATTCTACACTCATGTGATTACTAAACACTTCGAACCTATATCCATAAAAATAATACCTCCAGATGTTCAACACAAATACAACCGCAGCCAATTCCAAATCTTGAACAGGATAGATACTTTCGTGACTCCTCATTGGTCGTAAAGCATAAGTTGCGACTTTACCCTCTTGTATTAACACACTGTCTAAACTCATCTTAAACACATCCTAATACCCCACAAGCGGTTCATTAAGATCAGGCAGAATAAAAAATGGAGCCGTTGTCAACTTCTACTTCAGCTCTCTATAACTTTCCTCACCACAAACATCCCCAAACAACCGACTTACCCTTCGCAAGTCAACTGAGATAACGAAAATGCTAACTTGGAAAAACCTTCCATAACCTGCGGTAATAACCAACTAAGTTCAAAAATATTATAATCTCCTTAACCCACTTCGGGGCTTTCTAGTTGTAGAACTACATCTACTTCTGATGGATCCACAACAATACCCTCGTCTGAATTAACTTAACCAAGCAAACTCACCTCTACTAACCAAAAGTCACACTTTGATAACTTAGCATATAACTTTATCTCTTTCAATACTTGTAACTCAATTCTCCAATACTCTACACGTTCTTCTTCTGGTTTTATAATAGATCAGAACATCCACAACGAACACCACTTTGAACTTATCCAAATAAATATGGAAGATACGATTCATACTCTTTACATACACTTTAAGGCATACTAGCCACTACCATCCTCTACCCGACATCCTTGGTTAAATCACGGTCTCACATTCCCATTTACTTCCTCCTTGGATTATCTTTCCAATGCTTCAAGTCCCATGTCAATCGGATTCTCGATTCATCACAAATCAAAACTCAAGCTATCCAGAACACAACTGTGAGTTTCTATACTACTCACCGATCAACACGCAACCTCATGCTACCATCCTTTTCTTTACCAATAATAATGAAGCTCTCCAAGGTGACACCCTTGGCATATCACTAGTCAGCACATTGTTCTCTACTCCTGATAAGTAATTATCAACAACATCTGATCAACATACAAAAGCCTCGAATCCGCCTCATCTTCAGATATAGGAATCTGCATCGACTAATCAAAATAATCTGTAAGCACCTGGCTTAACTCCAAACAATTCACTGTACATACCATCCCATCTGGCAAGACACGTCTATTCTATCCAACATGATCCCGTCTACTATCAACAAGAGATTAAAGGTGACCAGTTCCTCAATTTGTCAAAAGGTAGCCGGCAACCACATCGGTAGCATAAATCATCATTACTTAACTACAATAGCGTCCTTACTTTGTGCCCAAAGTTACCTAAGCATAATGTTCAATAATCTCTCTAAGGCTTACAACGTTTTCTTAATTTCCTTCTTTTCAACCTCGTCAATGATACATAAACGCCCAAAGTCCATTACATATTCTCCTATACACACTCGTAGCGCAACATAATTGTTAAATATTCTCCCGATACCGGAAATGCTACTACACCAAGTACAATTCAAATCGGTCAGCTCCAAATGAAACATTTATCCAAGTAGAGAACTTTAATAACACTAATAAATCCTTCGTCTTTCCTTTAATTTCATAATCTCGATGATCCATATAGTTTCACATTTGGGTCTCATTTTAATCACAATCTCAATAGTACCATCTCATCATCTGGTTAGTGATAGAAACTATCCAAAATCTTCCCGACACATGTCGACATCATGTCATCAATGACACACAATCCACTTTACTTTTTAACCTTCTCCCTTCCTCTAGAATCTCTCCACTCTAATCATTCTCAATTGGCATACGCCGCACCTCCATGTGCTTCTCCAATACCCTCACCTCCGTCCTATTACTAAGCATTTTATACCTGACCTCATCTTACCCATTTTCAGCAAGACTCGCTCAACTTCAAACACGATTATCTCCTTCAATACAGACCTTCTTGATACAAAATTATATGCCAAAATGAAGGGAATTTCCTGTAGATTCCAGAAATTCAAGAATCGCTTAAATCCGAGTTACGAGTAAAAAGTTATCACCTGTGTAATGGAGGCTGGTCAAGAAATACTGTATACCCGCCTTCTTCAAAATCAGCTTCATACCCAAATCTTCAAATGCATTTTTCTCTTCCGTAAAAAACATGTAGAAGGAAAAGTTTATATGAAAAATGTAGGGAATTTCACAAGCTTTTCAAAAAGTCCAGAATCGCTCCCATCTGAGTTACCAGTGAAAAGTTATCACCTGTTTAGTGAAGACTATTCCATAAGTGCGAAAATGAAGATTGGTATTGGTGAACATGAGTTCCACCATTTTCTCTTACTTCTAAGATCCCCCAACTATCCTTACTCTTCACCCAAATCTGAAGGTAATCCGACCTTAATTCAATTATACTGAAGACACACTACCATAACAGTTGGTCCATCAAATCATCAATCCCGTTGAAGTGGATATTTATTCTCAATAATTACCTTAGACAACTGTCGGTAATCCACACACAATCTCGTACTACCTTCTTTCTTATTAACTCATAACACCGGAGCTACACTTGTCTCAACAACACACTACACCACTCATCTAAATGATTGGCAAACACATGGTTTAACTCCACCAATTCGTCCCAACAATAACATCATCTTGTTCTGACTAAAGACAACATGTGCCCATCCTTAGGAAATACGTCAGGATACTCCACACATCATCGGCCCATCTCTAGCCAAAACATCGCCTTCCCCCTCACAAGGAAGCGAACAACGAGAACACCTGACCGTCTTCCCTCAAGGATCACACCATTCTCAAACAGTTGGACGATCCAACACTGCACTCCCTCATGTAGCAACATGACATCCAATTTCTCAACAACTGGAATATCCAAGAGAAGCAGACACTTCTCCCCCACTCGTTTCATTCCCAACCTGTAAATGGAAAACAAAACAAGCACCGATAGTGTTTTCACACACATGTCGCATACTAGGGAACAACATAATTAGACAACCTGGCCGGATGGACCGACCTGTTCTGATACCGCTATGTAACACCCTAAATTTCCCCGCGCTATTTAATTAAAATAATTAGAGTAAAACAATACGAAACAGAAATAAAGGATGCTACTTCCAACTTATCATTTGCTCATGAATAGACATGTAACATATAAATGACATTTTTGGAAATCACACGACTTTAATCCAACAAAATAACCTTTATTACGCAGCGGAAAATTATTCGTTTCAATCAACAAAATATAATGATTTCAATTAACTAAAGAAACTAGTTTTCATATCAGAAAAACAACTAATAATTCTTCAACAAATAAAATCATATAAAAGCGTTCCCGACTCCCAATGTTACATATCAGAGCATACGCCACTAAAGTGAAGCACCTCGTCTTCACCGACCACGACTCCACACTACTCGTGATTATCTGCAGGATGCCGTATAAAGCATCACCAAACACAGAAAGGGTGAGATTCTCAAATCAACAAAGAAGAAGATGATATAAATATAAAAGTATGAATCATCAAGTAATTCACCCATATCGCAACTATCAATAAGCATCACACTCTCCAACACACACACACACACAGATAACCAAGCAAATCATAATGCAACACAACCAATACAAAATACAATGAAACACCAACTAGACTCAATGCATATGGTATCAATTTCGATCCCCGTTTCATGATCACAATTCCCGTCGGAACGTCTATTTAGTTGCTCACACCCCACATGGGCACACGACAATCGTGATTGCTCACACCCCACATGGGTACACAATCACCTCAACAACAACAACATCGATTCCATTATAAGGAATCCGGATAAACGCTCACACCCCACACGGGTACACGTCACCCCTCAACTCATGCAACATGCTATGCACCTTCAACGACAACATGCAACAATGAAACAAATGTATAAACATAGCATATCATCAATACTCAAATCACTATTTCACAACAACACACATACACCTATTCGAACATGCATCTACATAACAATCCTCCAAAATACATCATCTAAAGAAATTATCAACGAAGCAATAGGAAACCACGCGAAACAATAAGAAAACAGCAAAGAAACAACAAAAATCGCGCAAGCAGCATTGCTGCGCCTCTTTGCACTGCCCGGCGGCGCACAGCCGCAACCCTCCCTCAATTCCAACAAAATCCAGTAGCGTTCCATGCTGTGCCTCCTGATCACCGCCCGACACCGCACCGTCCGACGCTACAATTCCACTGCCCGGCGCTACGAGCGCGTAACCGATTTTCTGCAATCCAATTTTCTGCTACACCAGACCCAATTTCCTCCCCAAAACAGTCCTCATAGTGCACGAAAATCACATCCAATCTCAGCAATATTTAGCAACAATAACATGCATTATTTTATAGACAACATCATGAAAAAATCTTAACATCCTAACTCATTAGAACCTATCCTTTTCTCATCAAACCCCATAAAAACCCCAAACTACCTATCAACAAACATTCAACATTCACATGAATTCAATCTAACGATTTCCGAAAAATTTGTTTCATCTCGTACTTAATTGATTACTAGTTTCATTAATCAATTAGGAAACTATTTCACACTAGTTAATCGATTATCACATTAAAATATTAAGATATTGTATATTTTGCTATTTTATCTCTATTGTGAAGCTAGCGAGTATATGATTTGGTGGAACATCTACAATCATTCATAAAAGGTGGATGGTTGTTTTCAACTACAATGCTGAACTTTGACTATATTTATATTATTGAGTTGGAGTATCCTAAACTCTTATTAATTTATTTTAATTTTAAAATAAAATTAAACTACTATTTATTATTTTATCTAACTTTTTTTTACATCGTTCACCTTTTTTTTTATAAGCAATTTCATTAATAGGAGATTAAGGAAATCTCTAACCAACAAACTACAACCAACAAGTGAACTAAACGATTACAAAAAGTCTAACGGGAATTTATACCACTCATATAATCTACAACTTTTACTATCTTTTCTACCTAGGATCAACCAATTCCACGAGGATACTTTAATCTCGTTTACAATGTCATTAGCGTTAAACACGTAATTATTGAACAAGATATTATTTCTAGTCCTCCAAATAATCCAGCAAGTTATAAACCATATCGAACTTATCTTTCCCGTAGCACTACGACCTTTAAGACTCGTATTCTACGCCTTCGCATGAAGGTTGCAACTCGATTCCGAAATGCTGCCAATGTCCACCCACTCGCAAATCTTGCTCCAAACCAAAGTGGATATACAACAGGAGAAGAAGAGGTGGCTCGAATCTTCTAAGTGATGAAAACAGAACATACATACCTTGTCGTGTTTGTTATCGATTAATCGTCTAATAACCAAGTTAGCTCTAGTAGGCAGCCTATCTAGAGCCATTCTCCACCCGAAAATTTTTATATTCGCCGGAATAACCGTTTTCCACAAAAGCAGCAGCAAATCCTTATTGACCAAGTCAGTCCCATTATCAACAGATGAGAAATTCAGGACAGTATAGAAGGAACTAACCGAAAAAGCCATGGAATCATTTATATTCCAATACCAAACATCCTGCACATCTTTATTGAGAGTAGTTTCATCCAGCAGCTGGCTACAAACGTTCCATTCGTGAACAAGAATTGGGCCATCAATGTCCAACGAATCGTGCACCCTCCATCTCCAAAGGTCTCCGTCCTACTCCCCCATATCTCTAACCGAACAGAATTGATTTCTGCAGACATGGTACAGCCCAGGGAAACGATTCTTCAATGCCTCATTGCCAATCCAAACTGACTGCCAAAAAGCCACATTTGCTCCATCTCCAATCGAACAATCCAAGAAATCACTAAAACTACTTAAAGAATCAGGAACTGAGATGGAAAGAACATCCTTCATCCACGTCGAATTATTTCTTGATCTACCAACATCTGATGTTAAATGAGATTTGATACTCAGGTTACCGTATCTGTTAACCAGAGTTTGTCTCCATATTTCGTTTCCACACTATAAAATTTCCAGAGCCATTTTGCGAGTAAAGCACTGTTGAAGCGACCAACATGCTTTATACCAAGTCCTTCGAGGTCCTTCGGTTTACAAACGGAATTCCAGGAAATCCAAGATATGTATCTTTTATCAGATGCTCCTGCCCAAAGAAAGCGACGTTGGATTGCTATTATTTCCTTCACAACCTTCTTTGGAGCCTTAAAGAAGGCCAGGTGATGAATTGGCAAGTTAACAAGAACCGAGTTTATTAAGGAGACTCTACCCCCGATGAACAAGTTTCGAGCGTTCCAGCTTAATAGCTTCTTTTTCAAACAAGTTAGAACAGGAGTCCAGAATGAATATCGACGGTGATTCCCTCCTACCGAAAGGCCTAGGAATTTGAAAGGGAAAGTTCCTGATTTGCAGTGCAGAAATTGATCTGCAGTTGAGAGTAAATCCAAATCAACTCCTATGCCGTAAATATAACTCTTGGAATAATTGATCTTAAGGCCAGAGGATACTTCAAACGCCCGGAGGATTGATTTGAAAGCCCAGATATTACGCACCGATCCGTCTCCAATAAGCAGCATATCGTCTGCGAATTGAAGCATACAGGGAGTAGGGCTGTCATGGACTTTGAAGGCAGCCAACATATTAATGTCTGTAGCAGATCTAACCAGAATGGCCAGTCCCTTAGCAACTATGGCGAACATATAGAGAGCTAACGGATCACCCTGTTTCAATCCTCTTCCAGCCTTGAAGTCCTTCGAAGGACTACCATTAATAAGGATAGACAAGTGACTCTTGAAAACAATTCCACGGATCCACTTCAACCAATTAAAACTGAATCCCAACTTTATAAGCATTTCTTCAAGGAAGCTCCAATCTACGCAGTTGTAGGCCCTTGCAAAATCAACTTTAAAGAATAGACAGACCTTCTTGAATCTTTTGGCATAATCTGCGATCTCACTTGCCAAGAGGACACCGTCGAAAATCTGGCGACCAGGGATGAAGGCGATTTGAGAGGGGGGAGATAATTTTATGAATAACTTTGCCCAACCTAAAAGCCAACATCTTAGAGATAGTCTTGAGAACACTACTCACAAGGCTGATAGGCCTGAAATCTTCGAAACTTTGAGGGTTATCAATCTTCGGGACCAGCGAGATAAACGACGAGACAAACATTTTTGGAAAATAACCTGTCCTGAAAAACTCCAAAATACAGTTAGTAAAGTCCACACCAATGATTTCCCAACATGCTTTAATGAAAAAGAAATTAAAACCGTCTACTCCAGGGCATTTGTTGCTATCACAACTGAGAATGGCAGCTTTCACTTCTTCAGCTGTAAAATCTGCCTCAAGAAAGCACCTGTCAGGCTCTTCAATGCAAGAGAAACTAACAGAATTATTCCTACTACTAGGCAAATCCTGTTTCTGAAACTTAGACTCGAAAAATTTCATAACTTCAAGCTTGATCGCCTCAGGGTCCTCCAGCAGGGTACCTCCCACTCTAACTGCTGCAATATAATTAGAATGGTTCCTCGATTTAAGATAATTATGGAAGTATTTAGTATTGTTGTCTCCTTCTCGCAGCCATCTCACACGGGATTTCTGAGCTAGCATACTTTCCTTTAGCCTCAAGTTAGACCACATCTCCTCCTGGATTTTAAGTCTCTCCTTAATTGCCTCTCCATTAGAAGCACCTCTATCCATCTCAGAGCATTCTTCAAGTTGGTTGAGTTGATGAATACTATCCTCTATATTTAAGTCCAGCCATCCAAATACTTTATAGTTCCAAATTCTCAGATCTACTTTAAGAGCTTGAAGCTTCTTGATAAGGATATTGCACGCAGATCCTGAGAAGTGATAAGATTCCCATTTATTCTTGACAAACGGGAGAAAATCGTGGTGATTCTGCCAACAGTTGAAGGTCCTAAAAGGCTTAGGACCCCAGTTAATAAATTTGGAATTCAGCCACACTGGACGGTGATCCGACACGTCCCTATCACCCACAACTTGATTCTTCAAAGATAAAATATTTATTGCAGTATCATCCACCAAGATTCTATCCAATCTACTTCTACTTTGGCTATTAGAATTGATCCAAGTGAATCAATTTCCTGAAACCGGAAGGTCTATCAAATTCATCTCCTCAATGAAAGCACCAAAGTCCCTTATTCCACAGCTGTTAGTGTCCTTAATTCCTTTCCTTTCTTCCCTATTTTTAACTGCGTTGAAATCCCCCCCCCCCCCCACATGATCCACCCTCCATCGGTGAATCTTCTCTTCGCTTCCCTTAACTCCCTCCACTGCCTCTTTTTATCCATTAACCCACATGGAGAGTAAACATTAACTACAATTAACGAATGATTCTTCCATAAGAATTGAATACCAAGGAATCCGTAACCACAAAAACTAGAGCAGACGAACAAAACTTTGCCATTCCACATTGTAAGGATACCTCCTGATCTACCTAAAGAATTTAACCCCGACCATTCCATATCCTGACTACTCTATAAATTTGATACCAATTTAGAATCCAATTCAGCTATTTTTGTTTCCTGAATCAGACAAATATCTGCAAGGCCTCTAGAAAGGGTTTGAGAAACTCTCCTCCTCTTAAGGGGACTACAGCACCCACGGACGTTATAGGATACGATATTCATAGGCCACCTGTAGCTGCAACCAACTTGCCACCTCTTGCAATCTTGTCATCATTATCCAGCTTCCTTAGCAAACTGTCCAAACCAACATTGTCATCATCATCTGCAATCCCCAGTTTTAACAATGATTCACGCAGCTTGGTTGGAACATCTTCTAAAGCTTTACGACATCTCGTATTACTTCTAATCAGGTCAGTATCAGTAATAGATTCACAGCAAAGAAGAGAAGCACTAGACTCATAAGACTTGCTTCTAATCATTTTTCTTCTGGATGATGACCTGACTTTATTCCTATTAGGGGACGTTTCAAGGTCCCTCAAAGCAGAGTGAAGGAGATTAGAAAAATAAGAAGGCGTGTAAGGGATTTTAATGCAGTTATAGACCTCATGAAGGGGTTTCTTCTTTTTGACTTTGCCCCAATTTGAAGGCCCAACAAAACCACCCAGGGGCCCAGAAATTGGGTTTGGGAGGCCCAAGTCCACCACAAGTTCACTTTTTCTAAGGTCGTTAAGACTACAATTATTGACCTGGTCTAGTTCAAATCCATCTGGACAATCAATGGTATTCTCGTTAGGTTGGTAGTCCTCCTTACCATCTGCTTTACTTCGTAATAATGAAGCTCCTTTGCTATTCTCCGTACTAGCTGCACACGCTACAGACTGATACTCACCTAAAACACTTTCCTCTGACCCACCCAGTGATGCAAGATTCTCTAAACTATCACCAACCAAAGATAAGTTAGCAGAATTAGCAGCAAAAGCTGAGTAGGGACTACCTCTGTTAGAAACGTGTTCCTTTAGGGGTGATTCTCTCTCCTCAGGCACGTCCTTCGATAGGCTAGAATCCTCACTCTCTATCTCTTCATCTGGTTCCCACGCGCCCTCCTCCTCTGAGGGAGACGAGGATTGGACCTCATCAGAATCAATCAACTCATTGTCTTCCTCCCCAAAGGTATTGGAACGGCCACTGCTGAAGTCTTCAGTCACTGATATAGTAAAGATACGATTGTATACTTCAACCCTAATCTTCATGTTCAGAATCACCTCCTTCTTAGTTTTGATCAGCAACCTTGCAGCATCGAGTTTAGTCTTGTTCCTAGTGATCTCGTCACACTGAAAATAGGTTGCCAAGATAGAAGAAACTAGACCGAAATTGGTCTCATTCCAGACAAAACAAGGCAATCCGTAACAGTTTATCCACACGAACCTATCTCTATCAATCAACTCTGGGGACCACAGTCGGATTTCACGAAACCAAACTTCCAACCATTCCTTAGCATCTTTCACAAAATCTTCCATACCTCCCCCTGATGTATATTCCAACAGGCACATAGAAGCACCAATAGGTGTTGTCTTGATATTGAAATAACCTTCTTCGTTGATATTTTTCTGTATGTTAAAAGCATTACCGTCTTCCATCACCACGCCTACTCTCATTCGCTTCAACTTCTCCAAACTTAAACTATCCTCCTCTAAAGTTACACAGTTACCTCTTTCCTTATCCCTCCCTTTGCCTATGCTTTCATCTCTTCCCACCACATTAGCATATGATCTCTCTGGATTAGAAAAGTTTTCGAAATTTCTGACAGGTAAATGAGAATAGGTCTTCTTCTTAAGAGTATCCTTACCTGAGAGTGACTTAATGCTATCCTTGTTAAACCTAGGGATATTGACGAAGATCTTCTTGCCTTCTAACGTGATGCTATCGAGGTTGCAAGTCAGGATACGAGAATCGTGGACTTTCTGGAACTTCGCGAATCCGAATCTTCTTCCACGTTTGTCCCTTCTTGCAGAAATGAAGACTTCAGATATCACTCCATGAACCTTGAAAACCTCGAAGAGGTCTTTGGCGTTCATCTTCTCCGGGAATTCGGTAACGAAGAAGGAAGTCGTAGGTTCCCCATGTAATGCTCCTTTGCCATGGTTTTTCTTCCAAACCGAGAAACCATCGTTAAAGCTCCTATTTTTCTTCCTAGTTATCCTCTCCCAATTCATCTTCAGCACATGCAGCAAGAGCCAATACTTCAAGAATACTCTACGCTGAAGATTCAAGTAAACCACCAACTTCGACGCCTATACCGCACAACCCTACCCAGAATGAAAACTATAATGTTTACAAGGCCCCTAAACTCGAAAGCTAGGAATTTAATCCAAAGATATCACTATAGATTCACTTGAACGGGACGGCAGACGGAAACTTAGGGAGCTCATCGTTCACGTAATAAATTTACATGTTATATGCATGTGTTCTTATTTAGATAGCTCAATTTTCCGTAATCTTATCTCAAACACTTCAAGGAACCAAACTTACTTTTTAATTATTTTCCATGCTCTTCAATGTTTATTCTTTAATAAAATATATAAAGATGAAAATTATCAAGAAAAGACCTAAAGATACATATAGTGTACGTATTTTAGGCGTCAACTAAAACCTTCTTTATGATAATCTCCAACCTTTTGCCATTTTCCTCTAAATATCACGTTATTCTCAACATTCCTTTCCAACCACTACCAGAATAAAGAGAAGAGTAATGTTATGTTCCAACAACCATTTAATTTTTGGTCTTGCATGCATATATCTTGTCAAGGAAATTGGTACACTATATAAACCATTAGTATATGTGAGGGAGAAACAAATATTATTTTGAAGTGAACACATATACCGAGTTATTGAAAAAGTAAACAAAACTAATTAGAGTGAGGAAAACAAAAAAAATAGAACAATGTTGTATGTGATAATTTTTTAAAATCGGTTGATAGTATTTTTTTTAAGGTTTTTTTGCTCCTTTACTAATTTGAATGTAATTTATGTGTCACATGAAGACTATTGAATCAAATCTGTAAGTTAGTTTTTACTCAAAAATATTTTTAATTATATTAATTTATTGTGTTTTTAGTTAAAATTTAATTTATTAATAATAACTCTTTTTCCATCTTATTCACATATATTTATTTTATTTTTGTGTGAATCATTTTTTCTTTATCTCTTATTCAAATTATTTGCATTGAAAAGTCAAAAAACTAGAAAAGAATAACTTTTGAAAAATTTAAATTAAAATCTGAAATTTATATATATTAAAAATTTTATTATATTAGTACATAAATATAAATAAATATTGTCTTTGAAAATTATCGGAATCAATTGTTACACACATTTGAATAAAATGAGGTGGAATAATGTCATAAATATAAATAAATACCGTCATTCAGTATTGAAGCCTAAATCAATAGTTTATAACTATTTAATTCAATTAATAGATAACATTTTAGTTAACCCATCAATTTAAAATTAAAATTTAATAAATTTAATAATATAATTAATGAAAATTCATAATAGAGAAATTTGTGTGCGGGTAAAAAATAACTTTGACAAAATAAATACACCCTATATAGGTTAATGTCACTAATCTTATTTCATCTTAATATATAAAATATACTTCTAATTTATTAATGAATAGTCTAAGTCTTACCTTTTCTAAATGATTTAGAAATTTTTTTTTTTATAATTTTTTGAAAATAATGTTGAAAATAAAAAATAATTAAATAAATGAGGGTACTAGATAGCTCAACGGATAAAAAAATTTAAACCATAGTTATATATAATTTTTTTAATTAACATAAATTTACTTATTTATTAAAAAATTAATTTTTATAAAACTGTGATGACAAAGAGCACACAACCCTTATTTTTTTATATTGTATTTAAATATAGTTATTAATTCTACTATATTTTACAATATCATTCATTTTTATTTTCAATTAAAAATTCTAAACACAATTTTTTTTGGATCAAAAACACAATTTTTAAAGATAGGTAAAACTCAATTTTTATACTGCTAAAGAGCCACAACTCGAACTCTCCAACTCAATGTTGTATCTCTCGCCAATTTTAATATTGTCCACAATCCTATCCCAACTCAATGTAGTAACGGTCATAACCTAATGTTGTTCTGAATCCTTCCCCAACTCTAATCCTGTAATGCTCTACCTCTCCCCAATTTAATACTTTCCACACTGCGTCCCAACTGAATGTTCCTGTCTCCAATCCCAATGCTGTCCTGAATCCTGCCCTCAACATCAATGTTGTTCCTGTCTCCAATCCAAATGTTATCCCCTATTCCTATCACAACCCCAATTTTTTTCTCAATTCTTACGTTGTCTCAATGTTGTCCCCAACCCTAATACTGTCTCTAATTATTTTGAAGTAAGAAACCAAAAAATTTATGCTTGGAGTTTTTACAAATCTGTATGTACAAAATCTGTAAAACAAAATTGTAAAGATACACACATTAAAGAGGTATAAGTTTTTTAAAATGGAAAATTTTGGTTACCTTAATTTTACACTGTTGAAGATTTAAATTCTTGAAAAAGCAGAGAGAGCAATATGAAAAACGATAAAATGAATCATTTGAATTTGGCTGTATTTTACTGCACATTAAAAATATATTTTTAGATTTAATATCCATCTGGTGTCTTTTGTCCATTAATTTATGTTATCTTTTGTCCATTAAAGTCTAAACAATTTATGCTATCTTTTATCTATGACAGTGGAAATAAGTTTTAATGTCCATAATATTTTATAATTTACTTTTTAATGTTAATTACTTTAAAAACAAATCTATTAATATAGAGTTATATGTTATTATGGGTAGGTTTCAACATCTTTGCCAACGGGAATAATTGAACTAATCAATCATTTTATTAAATTTTTTAATAAAAACTACCAAAAAAATCTTAGACACATTTAAGTGAGTTCTAACACAAGGATATCTTAAAATATTGAGATCAACAGTATTCAAATAACACTGGAGAGTGTATTATATATATATATATATATATATATATATATATATATATAAAAGGTTCATATCATATGAGAATGTCATTTTTATGTGAGAACATGAGAATGAATCTGAATAATTAGATTTTAAAATAAATGGTTGAGATTATGTGTGATTTTTGTTTTTCTCTCTCCTCCATTATTAAAATAAATGATGGAGGAGAGAGAAAAAAAACTGTCACATAATCTCTACCATTTATTTTAAAATCTAATGGATTCAGATTCATTCTCATGTTCTCACATAAAAGTGACATTCTCATATGATATGATATATATATATATATATATATATATATATATATATATATATATATATATATATGGGAGAGGATCATTTGACGGTGTCAAATATTTATTTTAACACCAAATTCTACCCCTTTATTATTATTATCAATTAAAGATAAATTCCCTTAAAAAATTATGTGTTAGTTTTAAGTGAATATATCTTAACCTTTAAATTAATAATAATAAATGGATAGAATTTGATGTCAATTGATCTTTATATATATATATATATATATATATATATATATATATATATATATATATATATATATATATATATATATAGGGAACATATCCTATGAGAATGTCGTTTTTATGTGAGAACGTGAGAATGAATCTAAACCATTAGATTTTAAAATAAATGGTGGAGATTATGTGTCAGTTTTTTTCTCTCTCCTCCATTATTAAAATAAATGTTGGAGGGGAGAGAAAAAAAATCTGACACGTAATCTCCACCATTTATTTTAAAATCTAATGATTCAGATTCATTCTCTCATTCTCATATAAAAGTAGCATTCTCACAAGATACGTTCCCTATATATATACTACGGAAAACACATATAATAACACCTGTGTTATTACGGATATTCAATCAACCGTTGTAATATGTGATATTTAGGCACATGTATATTTTTTTAATTTTATTTAACCATCTATAACCATGGTTGATTTAATACTCGTGGTGAAAATTGGCGGATGGTCATGGGTTCAAATTCCAGCACCAACATTTTTGGTTATTTACTTATTTTTTAAAAATGTTGACAGACCTTTCACTACGGGTATTTCAATCAACTATGGTTATAGGTGACGGACCTTTCACCACAGGTATTTAAATCAACCGTGGTTATATGTGGCGCCTTCTTTTTTTAATATATATATATATATATATATATATATATATATATATATATATATATATATATATATATATATATATATATATAACGCTCTTAGTTCATCACTTTTGCTCTAGACATACTTAGACAAACTTCATCTTCTGCCTCCAAACTTCTTCCATTTACAAAACACTTTTCATCCATTAAACCAAACTTGAAAACATCATTTCTTCCACAAACGAAATTTAGAAACATTGGTTTCATTAATGTGTTACATTTTGTTCCTGTTTAACGATTCTATAGATAAAATGTTATTGTTTAACGATTCTATTTCTTTATTTTTTATTGTTATTTGTGTTGTTGTTCTTGTTATTGCTCTTGTTGTTCTTGTTGTTATTCTTATTTTTGTTGTTGTTATTGGTCTTGTGGTTCTTGTTATTGTTCTTATTGTTCTGGTAGTTCTTGTTATTGTTGTTATTGTTCTTGTTGTTGCTTTTGTTGTTATTCTTATTTTTGTTCTTGTTGTTGTTATTTTTCTTGTTGTTCTTGTTATTGTTCTCGTTGTTCTTGTCGTTCTTGTTGATGTTTTTGTTGTTCTTGTTGTTAATGTTACTGTTATTGTTCTTGTTCTTCCTGTTATTTTTCTTATTATTCTTGTTAATCTTGTTGTTCTTGATTTTGTTGTGTTAAAATATTTAATATTGTATATTGTGATGAAAGTTATAAATGTAGTCAGGAAAAACATGTGGCAAAATTAAATAAAAAATGATGACAGACCTTTCACAGCGAGTATTTAAAACAACCATGATTATAGGTAGCGCGTTTTTCAGTTTTCTACAACGGTCATACAACCGTGTTTGTAAGTAACACATATACAACCACACGCTATGTAACAATGACCGATCCTGTGTGATAATATATTTTTTTTAACATTTGTTGTATGTGTTATTTGTAGTAGTGATATATATATATATATAGCGAGCGATTTTTGGTCGTGGTTGCGAAGCACTTTCGCTCTGGGTTAATACAGCTCGATTCATTTTTTTATCCTATTGTGAGTTGATTAAGGAAGGGAAATAGATGTCTCTAATTAACCCTGCTTGCAAACTGAGGTTAAATAATCAAAACTGTTGGCTTACAGATGCTATCCAAAGTGTGGGTTTCTACTAGCTTATTTTGTCTAAAAAGGGGAATTCAGGCTGTCAGGTTAGGATATTAGGGCTGATGTTTTTTGGATTTACTGCTTTTGGGTTAATTGATGGAGGTACGGGATTTTGGGTTTTTGTTTAGTATGCTCGCTAAGATTTTTCTTTTCAATCTTATGCCTACGTATTCTCGTTTACCGAAACAGGGAAATCAGAGCGTTCGTAGTTCCTCCTATTCTAGGGGAGGAAATGGTGTTTTGGTGTCTTGTTCAAAGCCCAAGACGTGAAGCGAAAAGTAGTTTGTATCTTGTTCAAAGCCCAAGATGTGAAGCTAAAAGAGTTTGACTTTAGAGAGAATTTGTCATCTCTAAAGAGGAGTTTGTCTGTCACAACTGTTTATAAAGGAGAATTACTTTAACCGGGATGTGTGAATCCGGAAATGCCATAATTTCCTTTATAGGGGATTTCCAACCTGAAGGAGAAGACTTTAACTCAGTGTAGAGCAATGCCATCTTTCCTTAGGAATTTCTCATGCTAAAAGAGGGGCAGTGGCATGGATGTAAATAATCTAGCGGCTTGCCGCTTACAGCGATTAGATGAAGGGGAAGGAGTTGTTGATGTTTGTGTACTGTGAACGAGGAACAACTTTGATGCTAAAAGGTTGATTGGATCAATCAGTGGTTTTCTTATACAAAGCCTAAGAGGAGGCTAAAAGGGAAGTGACCCAACAAGAGAGTCTTTTATGGTATCTCGTACGAAGCCCGAGATGGAGGCCAAGGGGTTTTATACTCAACAAGAGAGTGTTTCTGTATCTCGTACAAAGCCCGAGATGGAGACTAAAAGGTTTGCTCCGCTGGGGAAAATCATTGTATAAAGCCCAAGAGGAGGCTAATGTTTAGCTCAATAAGAACCTATTTGTATCTCGTATAAAGCCCGAGATGGAGGCTAAAGAAGGGTATTGTTTCAGTTGAGTGACCAGTATATGGGTTCAAAGAGAAAATCAGTTCTTATATGAGTAACATTGTACTCAGGATTTTGATTCGAGGATCAGGGATATTTCCTTTTCTTTAAGGAAATGGGAAATCCAAAGGGTATTGAGACTATCCAAGTCTACAGGGTTCCTTCCTATTTGTGAAGGGTGCTTGAGAATGTCTTTGAGACTCAAGGAAATTAGACTGTCCAAGTCTAGAGTTTTATCCTTTGTACTATGCTTTGAGAAATAGTAGTAGACTCTTTGAAAGACTGTTATATGAAGATGACTAGTTTCTATTCCTATACCTCTAGGAGGTCGTCAGGACAATTTGTACGAAGCCCAAGAGGAGGCTGGAAACTTTTAAGAAGCCGAGCGGTCCTTGTATGAAGCCCAAGAGAAGGCTATCATTCCCGGAGGAAGAATCATTATACAAAGCATAAGAGGAGGTTGTGAATACTTCTAAGAAGCCGATGGATCCTTGTACTAAGCCCAAGAGGAGGCGGGGTTGCTTTTAAGAAGCCTGCGGGTCCTTGTACAATGCCCAAGAGGAGGCCGATGCTTTTAAGAAGCCTGTGGGTCCCCAAACCCAGAGAAATTCAAGACAAGCCATTCACCGAGAATAGATCAAGCCAGGAAAGTTCGAGAATTTGGAAGAAACTCAAGAGATGCCATTCACGGAGAAGACGTTCATCTCTGGGGAGGTAGAATCTCTTGACAATTCCTAAGGAGGACAACCGAAGAGAAGACTGTATCTGGTAATCCTATTGGGGATCTAGTCTGTCTATTTTTAAGAGCGATCGGTGCGGATTTACTTAGTTCTAGACGTATTTGCCAGGGAAACTCTAAATATCTATACTATTATTACACAGTTGATATGAGTTTATGAAAGGAGACTTACAGTGAGCAGCCCCACAATATAGTTATATATATGAAAGCGGTAAATAAAAGCATATAAACACTTACTCGGTTGTAGAGCTTCCATGCTGTTTTTTAGTTGTTTAACAAAGAAAGATTGAAAACAACAAAATATTCAAAATCAAAGGAGAAAGTACTTTGAAAAAGAAAGATTTGGGGCTTACAGCTCAAGGAGAGGCCTAGGGTTTTATCAGCGATCGCACTGTTGAATTTGTACAGAGGAACTTATACAAGTTACTGAGGCCCAAAAGTTGTTTCCTGTACAAGGGATGGGTCTTACACTCTCTCAAGAGGCTAAAAAAGGTTTAAGGAAAAGAAATGGGTCTTACTACTCGAGGGTAGGCCCAGATGATTTTTCGTTTTGAAATGGCGATCGCGCCGAGATTTTGAAAACGCGGTGGGTCTTATACAATGACTGAGGCCCAAAATTGTTTGGTTTTCAAAAGGGGTTGGGTTTTACACTCTAATAGAGGCCCAAAAAGTTTTGAATGGGTCTTATAGCTCGAGGAGAGGCCCAAATGTTTTAAATAAACGACGCTCGCGCCGTTTACTTGTACATAGGGACTTATACAATAAGTGAGGCCCAAAAGGTTTTTGTACAAGGGGGTGGGTCTTACACTCTCTCAAGAGGCCCAAAAAGTGTTTGAAATGATTTATGAGGGTTGAATTAATCAAAAACCATAATTCGTTTTCAAAGTGTGTTTTAATTGAATAAAAAATTCAATTAAAATGATCAAAATTGTTTAACATGTGGAAAACAAATTGTGATCTTGGATTAATGCTTCATAAATCAAGTTTTGACCTACAAAATAATTAGAAATCATTAATCTTTGCCAAATCAAGAAGAAAAAAATATTTAAAATGTCAAAAACAATTAAAATATTAATTCTTTGCAAAAATATCAATTATATGAAATATATAATATTTTTGGGATTTTTTGGAAAAATAAAATATTTTAACATTTTTTTGAATTATTAAAAAAAGAATCAACTCAAAATCATTAAAACTCAAAGAGAAATTAATTTTTGAATCAATTAAATAAAATCACAAAATTCAAATATTCAAATGTTGGAAAATGGCGCCAAGAACAAGGGCAAGAACACGCGCGTGTTCTGAGTTTCCCAGATTTGCATTTTCTATCCAATCTCACTGAATACTTGATCATATCATGCAATCCACATACCAATCAACTCGTTTCAACATCACGATCATGTCTATGACATTTAATTTCATTTAAATTAAGCATAAAACAAGAAATCACGAAAAATCCTCAAGAACCCTAAATTCTGCATGAAGGCTGAGATTTTTGATACACGATTCAAACAAATCAATTAATTGAGGGGAAACATTCCATGCATGATTATGAACATTTGGCAAAAGTATTGTGCGAGGAAATATGCATAGATTGAGAGATGACCAAGTTTAGGCTTACCTCTAGGCTGTGACAGCAAGTTCAAAGTGATTTCTGTGTTGGAGGTGTTACAGATGAGTGGTGATGATCTGAACAGCTTCCCTACACCCTATGGAGTGTGTTTGGATGCTTGGACTTGATGGAAATTAGCTGGATCACTTCATGGCATCTCAACTGCAACTTGGTTAAAACCTTGAGCAATTGACTGGTGATTCTGAGAAATCAGTGTTCCAGTTGTTGTTTAAGTGTTTGATCAGCTCAAATATGATATATGTGAGGTGTGTGTGTGATTGGTTTGAGTGGAATTGCTTTCTAGCTCAAAATTCGATGGTGACTTACCTTAGAAGGCAAAATTGGAGTGAAAGAAGAGATTTTGAGGAAAACATCCGTTTGATGGCTTTAGTATACTCAAACTGATCATAATTGAGCTCTATTTATAGTAGAGCAAGTTTGTTTTGCAAGGAATAGTGAATGGCAACTGCTGAGTAGGTTTGGCCAATGTTGGCAAATGAAAATCCAAGTCTCCTCTAGCCATTAACTAGAGGTTAGGGCACAGGCTGCTGGTTCCCTTGGTCTTGGATAAGTCTTGACTGAATTCAGTTGACAATGGCTCAGTCCATGCCACCTTGGTGCTTCCATTGAATGCTCCAATCCAAAATTGGAGTCTTGTCCCTCTTTTAGGGATTTTTAGGAATAACATGCTACTTCTTGTTCCAAGGACTTTGGAGGCTTGGCTCAGTGATTGTCCCCATTAGATTCAATCCTCAGATGTGTCCAAAGTGGTGACAAGGCTTGGAATTGGCTGATTTTGGAAAATCGACCAAAATTGCAAAAATCTGCCTTGCCTTGGCAGATTTCAGCAAGGCATCTTGCCACTATCATATCTCATAGCTCAAATTGAATTTAGGGATGTTCTTGGCCATTTTGGAAAGCCCTTATATGATATAACAACTGTTTGATCATATTTGGTTTTGACACTTTTTGGATCCAAGTGAAAAATGTCCCTACATTTGGAAAAAAGTAAGGCAGATTCTGACTTAGTGAAATTTTCACTAAGTGTTGGAACAAAGTGACTTTTCTTGATTTTGATCACTCCATAACTCAAAATCCATGAGGAATTTGGACATAGGTCAGTATGAAGCTTTGTAAAGGGAAATGAGATCTACAAATCAAGCTTTGGATGGGGAATAATGGCTTTGTGGTTTAGGAGTTATGGTCCTCCAAAGTTGGTACCTTTGACACTTTATTTCATAACTTAGAAATTTTTCTAAGTTTTTATGGCTACACCTTTTACAAGTTATCCCACTTTCTTTGATTTTTCTTGATGAATGATGATTCAAATCATACATTAACATCATTTTAGGGTTAAAAATCCATTTTGGTGAAAAATCTCAAAAAGTCAAAGTTGACTTTTGTGCACAATTGACTTTTATCAGATGAATTCCAAACTGTGCAATTCTTTGGGAAATCATGTCCTTGACCTAAATAAAACTTGATGGACATGTTCCATGGGTGTTATAGGGTATATTGAATCATGTCCTAGGGCTTGGGAGCATGTCCTGGTCAAAAGTCAAAGTTACAGTTGACTTTTCTCTTAAAACCCTAATTGTGGTCCAGATGAAATTGAAACTTGTTGCTTAAGCTTCTTGGATCAATCCATTGTTCCAAATGGATCAATGTGGTATGTTGGAGACCCTCAAATCACATCTTGAGGTCTTGGCTCATGATTTGTCCCAAAAGTCAACTTAGGGGTGAATTAGGTCAAGAAACCCTAATTCCTGATTTTTGATGTATGCATCCCCTGAGGTTAAATTGACTTGATGATTGGGTCCATGAGGTTCCATGGAGCATATTAGGATATGATTTGAAGTATTGGCTCATGCCCAGAGGAAAATTTCCATCTGGAGGCCCTGGTCAACCAAAACCCTAATTTGGTCACACTGGCGATCTTGAGGCTTGATCCACCTAGAAGGGAGCAACCTTGTGCTTAATCCTTGAAGTGGGAGTCCTTTTGATCCATTGTGGATGTTTGAGAGGTTATACAAGTTGAAGATCATGTCATTACTTGATTGATCCTTTGTCTAAGGCTCAAAGAGGGCTTGGAACCCTAATTTTGATTGTAGTGAATGCTCAACAATTCCTTGAGGAGATTGATGAGGCAAAGAGGTACATCCATATTGTGATGATGATTTGCACAATGATGGGAAATATTAGTGGTCAAAATTTGGGGTATGACAGATGCCCCTATTTAATCATCTTGGACACGAAGGTGTGAATGGCGAAGGTATTCGGGCATTCGGGGTGCAAGAGGATTAAATATCGGAATATCCAAAATTTTGACGGCGTCTATGAATGGTAGCTTACGCATTCATCTTCTTTAGCTAAGTGTTGATACTTAGAAAAGGTAAAACTTCCCCTCGATCCTGGCCTTCAGCCAAGGAACTGGTCTCAGTTTCTGAAGTAAACTTCCCCTCGATCCTGGTTTCCTACCAAGGAACTAGTCTTAGTTTCTGATTTAAACTTCCCCTCGTTCTTGGTTTCCTACCAAGGAAATGGTCTCAGTTTCTGAAGTAAACTTCCCCTAGATCCTGGTTTCCTACCAAGGAACTGGTCTTAGTTTCTAATTTAAACTTCCCCTCGATCCTGGTTTCCTACCAAGGAACTGGTCTAAGTTTATGATATGAACTTCCCCTCGATCCTGGTTTCCTACCAAGGACCTGGTCATAGTTTCTTTTGTCAATAAAATTTCTTGACAAGGGACACTATGCGTAGCGGTTTTCCTCAAGCTTCTCGCCGAATTTTCCTGGGGAGATGCCATTTGATGGAAAAGGATTCGATGTCAGACTTGCTGGGGGAACCCAGTCGTCTGAGTTGTAGAGGTGCACAAACTTCTCAGTTGGAGACACCATTTGTTTCTACTGGGGGGAGAAGTGAGTTTCCTGAGAGACTGCTTTCACGCTTGAGGATATTACATCATACTTTTCTCGGGATCTTCCCGGAGAAACGCCATATGATGGGATCCAATTTGAGGTGCCGATGACCTTTTCATCAGTGGTTTTTTCAGAGAAAAACTGCCGTACCGCCGAATCTCTTGATTAAGAGGCTTTCTCTGGGGATTTTCCTTAATCCGGAAAAGCAAGGATATCATCTTCAATGGCGAAGAGTGACATTTGTCAAAAGTTCTCTGGTTCTTCAGAGGTTCAAGTTATCAAAATGGTTGAGGAGCCAACTTCCATCCATAAATAAACTGGAGGAGAAATTATTCAGACGCAACACTTCTTGACGAGGACAAGGCTGACAACTCGACTGAGAGGACTTTTATCACTAGGAGACACGACCGACTAGAGTGACAACGATGCAATATGAATATGAATGTAAATCAATAATGCATGATGTATGTATGTATATGCTGACAAAACTGACGCGACATACAAACTAAAAGATGAACATGACTGGATACTCGGCCACTGCTGGAGATGAAAGGTATCGCTTGGTTCAAGATAGAAATTCGGTCTTGCTTTGGAGGGATAGTCCCTGCTGGGAGCTATATTGGTCGGGCTTAGGAGATGAGAACTCGGCCGAGGGTGTCAGACGAAACATGGTCTCTGACACAGTTGATCCTTCATTCAGACGTACTGGTTTAGAAGGAGTACTTTGATTCTGCACTTTGAAGCTCGATTACTTCTGGAGAAGCGATTGATGTGCTTTCGATGTTCAACAGTCAAAAGAAATTGCCAATCTTATTTTAAAAGCAGAAAAAGTTTTAACAAGTAAATTCATTTTTTGTTTTATTTCAAGAATCGTTGATCATATTAAAATGTCGTTCTGTAAAACTAAAACAAATAAGAATCACAAACAAAAGCACAAGGGCTCAAATTTTATTGATAGGATGGAGATCAGCCAAATGCGTGATTCCAAAGAGTATTTACAAAGTTAGAAAATGGTAATTTACAGGGAAAAGGGCTACGTTGAAACATAACGACCACTATCCTTCTACCAACTTTGAATTCAGGGCATCCTGAGCTTCTGTCAAAGATGACCTTGACTGGAGTTTTCCTCCGATGGATGGGGCAACTGCTGCTGAGGGACTTGCCTCTGTTGAACATAGTTACTTGCCATTATCCCTAACTTTTGCCTGGATTGTACTGTGATGTTTCCAATCCACCGGGATGATTATTTATTTATTTTATCTCTAACTTTTGCCTGGACCGCCCTTTCGGGTTTTCAATCCACCGAGACATTTTTTTTAGTTTTTTTTTTAGTTTAGGCGAAGTATTTCTTGACTACATCAACGTTTGTGGGGTAGGAAAATTCCTCTCCGTCCATGGTTGCAAGTCTCAAGGTGCCGCCTGAGAAAGCTTTCGTGACCACATAGGGGCCGCCATAATTCGGAGTCCACTTGCCTCGCGAATCAGTGAGAAATGATTGAATCTTCTTGAGCACGAGGTCTCCTTTTCTGAAGACGCAAGCTCGAACCTTTTTGTCGAACGCCCTCTTCATTCTTTGTTGATACAACTGACCGTGGCATAGTTCCGTGATTCGCTTTTCTTCGATCAGATTGAGTTCGTTGTGTCGACTCTGACACCATTCAGCTTCTGTAAGCTTAGCTTCCATCAATACCCTGATTGATGGGATCTCTACTTCAATGGGGAGCATTGCCTCCATGCCATATACTAGAGAGAAAGGGGCAGCCCCTGTTGAAGTGAGAACAGATGTGCAATAACCGTGAAGAGCAAAGGGTAACATCTCGTGCCAGTCTTTGTAAGTTACAACCATCTTTTGAACAATCTTCTTGATGTTCTTGTTAGCCGCTTCTACTGCTCCGTTCATCTTAGGTCGGTAGGGAGATGAGTTCTGGTGTTTGATTTTGAACTCAGCATACAACTCTTTCATCATCTTATTGTTCAAGTTAGATCCATTATCAATAATGATCTGGCTAGGAACACCATAACGGCAGATGAGATTGTTTTTGATAAATTGGACCACCACTTGTCGGGTTACATTAGCGTATGACGCTGCTTCGACCCATTTGGTGAAATAGTCAATGGCGACTATAATGAACCGATGTCCGTTCGAAGCCTTAGGTTCAATCATGCCAATCATGTCGATTCCCCATATGGAGAAAGGCCATGGGGAAGAGAGAACTTTGAGATGCGATGGCGGTACATGAATCTTGTCGGAGTATATCTGACACTTGTGACACCTCCTCATGTACTTGTAGCAGTCGGATTCCATTGTCAACCAATAGCACCCTGCTCTCAGAATTTTTCTCGCCATTGTGTGTCCGTTGGCATGAGTTCCAAATGATCCTTCGTGAATTTCTTTCATCAGTGCGTCTGCTTCTGGTCTGTCGACGCATCGAAGCAAAACCAAGTCAAAATTCCGCTTATACAGCGTGTCACCGCTCAGGAAGAAGGTACCTGCTAGCCTTCTGAGGGTTTTTCTATCTTTCCTGGATGCCCCAGGTGGGTACTCCAGTTTCTGAAGGAAGCATTTGATATCGTGATACTAAGGTTTGTCGTCTATGACTGCTTCAATCGCAAAGATGTAAGCGGGTGTTTCAAGGCGCATTATGTCGATCTTAGGTATGTCATTCCGTTGACCTACACTAATCATGGAAGAAAGAGTGGCTAAAGCACCAGCCATGTGATTCTCATCACGAGGGATGTGATGAAACTCAATTCTGTTGAAGAAGGGTAACAACCTTTTTCCATAGTCTTTGTAAGGAATCAGTCCTGATTGGTATGTGTTCCAATCTCCTTTTATCTGATTGACGACCAGAGCTGAGTCGCCATATACGTCCAAGTTCCTGATCCTTAAATCAATCGCTTCTTCGAGACCCATGATACAAGCTTCGTATTCGGCCTCGTTGTTCGTACATTTGAACGTAAGTCTGGCAGTGAAAGGAATGTGGGTACCCTAAGGGGTAACAATGATTGCCCCAATTCCGTTTCCGTAATGATTAACTGCTCCTTCAAAGATAAGTCCCCATTGGGAACCTGGTTCTGGCCCTTCACTGGGTAGCGGTTCATTGTAACGCCCCGATTTTGATTATTCCATTATTTTGAGTCTTTTGTTTTAATTGGGTGATAAATTATTTTATTTGTTAAATTGGTATGTTAAATGTTATTTTACCGTTTTTGAGAGTTTTCGGGAAATTAGAATGGAGGGTATTTTAGACTTTTCTCAATTAATCATAAGTTAGAAATTTTGTGGAGTTAGAATTTTGTGAGAAAAATGAATTAATTGATTTAGTGGAAAATGAGAGAAAAGAAATAGAAAAGAAAGAAAATAGATAGAAAGGAGAAAGAAAAGAGAAATAGAGAGGAAAAGGAGAGAAAGAAAGAAGAGGAAGAGAAAAGAAGAGGAAAAGAGGAAAACCAAGAAAATCAACCTCTAGGAATCGATTTAATCGGGTAAGGGTGTGAAACATTGTTATCTTATCAATGTATAGTATTATGTATGATTGTGTATGTGTGTATTGGATTGGTTGTGGTGTTTTCATAGTTTTCCATTTTAGGTCGATAATGAGAAATCGATGTTTTCGCGGTTGGAAATCGACGAAAATGTGGTAGAATGCTTGTTGCCATGATTAGATTGAGTTCTGATGGATGTATGTTGTTTTGAAAATGTTTTGGGTTGAAAAATAGGGTTTTTGGGTTTTCAACAGCGCTGGAGGATTTTGAGTTTTCGCAGGTTCGCCTAGCGAACCAATCAGCGAAGGGTAGCGAATGTTCGCTACGGGTATTCGCCTAGCGAAGGCATCAGCGAAGGTTCGCTAGAGTGTTCGCCTAGCGAACTTTGGGTGTTTTTGGCTCTGTTTGGTTCTGAATTGGTTCGTCAAGTGCTCGCCTAGCGAACTTTGTGTCTGTTTTTAGCTAACATTTGGTTCGCTGAAACATTCGCCTAGCGAAGGAGCTAGCGAATGCTCGCGAGGGATGTTCGCCTAGTGAAGGAGCTAGCGAATGCTCGCGAGGGAGGTTCGCCCAGTGAACAGTGCTGTTCGTGTAATTTTGTTTTCTGCATAACTTTTGATCTGTGGTTCGGTTTGAGGCGTGGTTTGATGCGTTAGAAAGCTTATGGAATGTTCTTTCTTAATATGATGAATTGGAAATTATTAGCCGATTAGATAAGTCGGAAAAGTCAAAAATAGTGCTATTTAGCGACTTTTACCGTTTTGACGGTGTGTTTGAATGTGAATCGTACAATAGTGCATTGACGTGAATGTATGTAGATGGTATGTGATTGTATGAGATGAATGCATGTATATATTGTGAATATGTATGCATTTCAAGAATGTCTGGAGTCATTATCATGTGTAGCATAATGATGTGCATTCTTGTGCTGAGGGATTCTAATGAGAATCCGCTATAACATTGTGAGCCTCTCTCGGTGGAGGTGTGAGCGACGGTTATAGGCGATTATGAGCCTCTCTTGGTGGAGGTGTGAGCAATCGGGTTGTGAGCCTCTCTTGGTGGAGGTGTGAGCAATCGGGTTGTGAGCCTCTCTTGGTGGAGGTGTGAGCAATCGGGTTGTGAGCCTCTCTTGGTGGAGGTGTGAGCAATCGGGTCGTGAGCCTCTCTCGGTGGAGGTGTGAGCGATCCATAAACACTGTGGGCCTCTCTTGGTGGAGGTGTGAGCGGTGGGTGAACATCGTAGGCCCGACGGGGAGTTACTTTGGTAACGAGCGATGGTTCCAGCAGAAGTTCCTGAGTGAACTTGAGATGATTGAGTCGGTACCCGCATTGCATTTGCATAGAGTCGTGAGTCGGTCTCTATGATTTGCATTTATCATCTTTAAATGATGCATTGGTGAATAAACAGTTGTGTACGTTTATGTGGAATGATAAGAATTGTGAAAGTATGCCTGATGTGTATGCTTGGTTTTATATATATATGGATACATTGCGATGTATATGAGTAACTTGTGATGAATTGTGGTGAGAAGGTGAATTATGTGTAATTTTATGCTATTATATATAATTATATGCATTGTTATTATGATAATATTTCTCACCCTTCTGCTGTTTTATGATGCTCTATGAGGCATTGCAGAGTAGGTATGCTGGTGGTCTTTTTGTGAAGCGTGTCTTCATTCTTTTGGTTGGTTGGCTCTGATATGTAGCACCGGGTAGCTAAGAGGGCTATGATTCTTTTGTGATACATTATATATGTATTTTGTTGATAAATGTTTATGTAAACATGAATTATGTTGGTGGATAATACTTGGCGATGTATATATGTGTATATATATATATATGAATTGGTTGTTATTCAATGTTTAGATCTTCCGCTTTTATTCTAAATATTGACATGTGGGTGTAAGGACTAAGTTCCACTGTTGCATATCAATTGTTGAGCAGGTGTTGTATGTTTAAATTTCGTAATTGATGTGACATGCCTCTTTTATACCATGTTTGTAATTATACTCTGACGAAATTTTTATTATGTGCCTAAATGATTATTTGGGGGTATAGAGAGGGGGTGTTACATTAAGTGGTATCAGAGCCAGAGTTGAGTCAGTTGTGTCTGTCTTGTTGTTGTGTTGGTTGAACTGTTGTTTAACCTTGTTGTAATTTTGGGAATGATCAGAATATGGCTGGTAGAAATGATAATGCGACGGCTGCTGCTTTGGAAGCAATGGCTAGGGCGGTGCAAGGTGCGCCGAACGTGAATGCTAATGATGAGTTCAGGAAGAATCAACCACCGGTTTTCAAAGGAAGATTTGATCCCGATGGTGCTCAACTTTGGTTAAAAGAGATTGAACGGATCTTCAGGGTCATGGACTGTGCTGAAGAGAATAAGGTGAGGCTTGGGTCTCACATGTTGAAGGAAGAAGCCGACGATTGGTGGGTCGGTATGCGTGAAGTTCTTGAGGTGGATGATGAAGAAGTAACTTGGGATTTATTCCGTACTGAATTCTTGAGAAAGTATTACCCTGAGAGTGTGAAGGGAAAGAAGGAGATGGAGTTTCTTGAACTAAAACAAGGTAGTATGTCGGTGGTGGACTATACTGCTAAGTTTGTGGAGTTGGTTCAATTCCATCCTCATTATGCTGCGATTACTGCTGAGTTCTCAAAGTGTATTAAATATGAGTATGGTTTACGTCCTGAGATTAAACAAGTTGTGGGGTATCAAAGGATAAGAAGATTTTCGGATTTGACGGAATGTTGTAGAATCTTCGAGGAAGATAGCAAGGCTCGTTCTACACATTATAAAAGTTTGAATGAGAGGAAGGGAAAGCAACAAGCTAGAAGTGGACCTTATGTGACACCCGCTGATAAGGGCAAGCATAGGGGAAACTTCGAGAGGAGATCTGGAGGAGGAGGTTCTGGTCCCATTAAGTGCTACAAGTGTGGTGAAATGGGTCATAAATCATTTGAGTGTGGGAAGACAGTGGCGAAGTGTTCTAACTGTGGAGGCCTTGGGCATGCTACTACAGATTGTAGAAGGAATGTGGTGAAGTGCTATAACTGTGGGGAAATTGGTCACATTAGCCCAAAGTGTCCGAATCTGAAGAAAGCTCCATCCGGTGGGAAGGTATTTTCTCTGGCAGGAACTCAGACTTCGAGTGCAGATCGTCTGATTCGAGGTACTTGCTTTATTAATAGTACACCTTTAGTTGCCATTATTGATACTGGAGCGACTCATTCGTTTATTTCGTCTGAGTGCGCGAAGCGTTTAAATCTTGTGTTGTCTTTGATGGATGGTAAGATGGTTATTGATACTCCAGCAATGGGGTCAGTAACTACGTCTTTGGTTTGTTTGATGTGTCCTTTGACCATTTATGGTAAAGACTTCGAGATGGATCTAGTGTGTTTGCCGTTGGAAGGGTTGGACGTGATCTTGGGTATGAACTGGTTGCAATATAATCGAGTTCATATAGATTGCTATCACAAGTTAGTAAGGTTTCCTTCTTTGGAAGATGATGAATTTGAGAGTTTCCTATCCACTAAAGAGTTGAAGAAACTTTTAGCGGACGAAGCTCAATTGTTTGGTTTGTTTGCATCATTGTCGGTGGAGAGTCAAGTTGAGCTTGATGTGTTCCCAGTGGTGTGTGAATTTCCAGAAGTGTTTCCGGAGGATATTACGGATGTACCGCCGGAAAGAGAAGTTGAGTTTTCTATTGATCTAGTTCCAGGTACTAGACCGATTTCGATGGCACCGTGTCGTATGTCGGCATCAGAGTTAGTAGAATTGAAAAAGCAATTGAATGACTTGTTGGACAAGAAATTTGTAAGACCAAGTGTTTCTCCTTGGGGTGCTCCGGTATTGCTGGTTAAAAAGAAGGATGGGAGTATGCGGTTATGCATAGATTATCGACAACTGAACAAGGTGACAATTAAGAACAAGTATCCGCTTCCAAGGATCGATGATTTGATGGACCAATTGGTTGGTGCGAATGTTTTTAGCAAGATTGATTTGAGATCAGGATACCACCAGATTCGTGTGAAAGGAGAAGATATTCAGAAGACGGCATTTAGGACACGGTATGGTCATTACGAATACTCTGTGATGCCATTCGGGGTTTCTAACGCGCCGGGTGTGTTTATGGAATACATGAATCGTATTTTTCATGAACAGTTGGATCGTTTTGTGGTTGTGTTCATCGATGATATTTTGATTTACTCTAAGTCTCAAGAGGAGCATGAAGAGCATTTGAGAATTGTGTTGCAAATTTTGAAAGAGAAACAATTGTATGCTAAGCTGTCAAAATGTGAATTTTGGTTGTCGGAAGTAAGCTTCCTTGGACATGTTATTTCCGGTAGTGGTATTAGTGTTGATCCATCCAAGATCGATGCGGTGATGCTATGGGAGGTTCCTAGATCGGTGACTGAGATTCGAAGCTTTTTAGGCTTGGCGGGTTATTATCGGAGGTTTATTGAGGGATTTTCGAAGTTGGCACTTCCTTTAACGCAATTGACTTGTAAAGGAAAGGCTTTCATTTGGGATATTCATTGTGAAGAGAGTTTCAATGAGCTAAAAAGAAGGCTGACAACGGCTCCGATCTTGATTTTGCCTAATCCTAATGAACCATTTGTAGTGTATTGTGATGCTTCCTTGGTGGGTTTAGGTGGTGTTTTGATGCAAGATGGAAAAGTGGTGGCATATGCTTCTAGAAAATTGAGAGTGCATGAAAAGAATTATCCTACGCATGACTTGGAGTTAGCGGCCGTGGTGTTTGTTTTGAAAATATGGAGGCATTACCTTTATGGTGCAAGATTTGAAGTTTTTAGTGATCACAAAAGCTTAAGATATTTATTTGATCAAAAAGAGTTGAACATGAGACAAAGAAGGTGGTTAGAGCTTCTAAAGGATTATGATTTTGGTTTGAATTACCATTCGGGTAAGGCAAACGTGGTGGCCGATGCTTTGAGTCGGAAATCGTTACATATGTCCGCATTGATGATGAGAGAATGGGAACTTTTGGAGGATTTTAGAGACTTGAGTTTGGTTTGCGAAATGACGCCGCGAAGTGTGCGACTTGGTATGCTACATGTTACGAATGATTTTCTTGCAAAGGTTAGTGAAAAGCAAAAGTTGGATTTGAAGTTCGTTGATTTGATGATGAATGAGGACTAGGATTTTAAGGTTGATAATTTTGGAGTTTTGAGATTCCGTGGTCGTATTTGTATTCCAGACGATGTGGAGTTGAAAAAGATGATTTTGGAGGAAGGACACCGAAGTAATTTAAGTATTCATCCGGGTGCGAATAAGATGTATCAAGATTTGAAGAAGATCTTTTGGTGGTCCAGTTTAAAGAGAGATGTTGCTCAATTTGTGTATGCGTGCTTAACTTGTCAAAAGTCTAAGGTGGAACATCAAAAGCCTAGTGGATTGATGCAACCGTTGGATATTCCGGAATGGAAATGGGATAGTATATCGATGGATTTCGTTACGGGATTGCCGAATACGCAAAGAGGTCATAATGCTATTTGGGTAATTGTTGATAGGCTTACTAAATCTGCTCACTTTATTCCAATTGATATTAGTTATCCTTTGGAGAAGTTAGCCGAGATTTATGTTCTTGCGGTTGTGAAGTTACATAGAGTTCCTAAGAGTATTGTATCGGATCGAGATCCGAGATTTACATCGAGATTTTGGGTGAGTTTACAAGAGGCTTTGGGTTCTAAGCTAAGATTGAGTTCGGCTTATCATCCGCAAACGGACGGTCAAACCGAAAGGACGATTCAATCGTTGGAGGATTTATTGCGTGCTTGTGTACTCGAGCAAGGTGGTGCTTGGGATGGTTATTTGGCGTTGATTGAATTCACTTACAATAACAGTTTTCATTCGAGTATAAGTATGGCACCATTTGAGGCTTTGTATGGTCGGAGATGCCGAACACCTTTGTGTTGGCATGAAACCGGCGAGAGGACGATAGTTGGACCGGAAATGGTACAACAAACGACGGAGAAAGTGAAGTTTATTCGGGAGAAGATGAAAGCTTCTCAAAGTAGACAAAAGAGCTATCATGACAAGAGAAGGAAAGATCTTGAATTTCAAGAAGGCGACCATGTGTTTTTGAGAGTTACACCGGTTACGGGTGTGGGTCGTGCTTTGAAGTCGAAGAAGTTGACTTCTCGTTTTATTGGTCCGTATCAGATTACTTCACGAGTTGGTGTTGTGGTTTACCGTGTGGCGTTGCCTCCGAACCTTTCGAATTTGCATGACGTATTCCATGTTTCGCAACTTCGGAAATATGTTCCGGATCCGTCACATGTTATTCCTATGGACGAGGTAGAAGTGAGAGATAACCTTACGTTGGAAGCTTTACCGGTTAGGATTTTGGACCGTGAAGTTAAGAAACTAAGGGGCAAGGATATTGCGCTTGTGAAAGTAGCGTGGAGAGGCGCTGCGGAAGGCAATATGACCTGGGAACTAGAGAGTGGGATGCGAGAGTCGTATCCGGAGTTGTTTGAATCAGGTATTATTTTCGAGGACGAAAATTTCTAAAGTGGGGGAGAGTTGTAATGCCCCGATTTTGATTATTCCATTATTTTGAGTCTTTTGTTTTAATTGGGTGATAAATTATTTTATTTGTTAAATTGGTGTGTTAAATGTTATTTTACCGTTTTTGAGAGTTTTTGGGAAATTAGAATGGAGGGTATTTTAGACTTTTCTCAATTAATCATAAGTTAGAAATTTTGTGGAGTTAGAATTTTGTGAGAAAAATGAATTAATTGATTTAGTGGAAAATGAGAGAAAAGAAATAGAAAAGAAAGAAAATAGATAGAAAGGAGAAAGAAAAGAGAAATAGAGAGGAAAAGGAGAGAAAGAAAGAAGAGGAAGAGAAAAGAAGAGGAAAAGAGGAAAACCAAGAAAATCAACCTCTAGGAATCGATTTAATCGGGTAAGGGTGTGAAACATTGTTATCTTATCAATGTATAGTATTATGTATGATTGTGTATGTGTGTATTGGATTGGTTGTGGTGTTTTCATAGTTTTCCATTTTAGGTCGATAATGAGAAATCGATGTTTTCGCGGTTGGAAATCGACGAAAATGTGGTAGAATGCTTGTTGCCATGATTAGATTGAGTTCTGATGGATGTATGTTGTTTTGAAAATGTTTTGGGTTGAAAAATAGGGTTTTTGGGTTTTCAACAGCGCTGGAGGATTCTGAGTTTTCACAGGTTCGCCTAGCGAACCAATCAGCGAAGGGTAGCGAATGTTCGCTACGGGTATTCGCCTAGCGAAGGCATCAGCGAAGGTTCGCTAGAGTGTTCGCCTAGCGAACTTTGGGTGTTTTTGGCTCTGTTTGGTTCTGACTTGGTTCGCCAAGTGCTCGCCTAGCGAACTTTGTGTCTGTTTTTAGCTAACATTTGGTTCGCTGGAACATTCGCCTAGCGAAGGAGCTAGCGAATGCTCGCGAGGGATGTTCGCCTAGCGAAGGAGCTAGCGAATGCTCGCGAGGGAGGTTCGCCCAGCGAACAGTGCTGTTCGTGTAATTTTGTTTTCTGCATAACTTTTGATCTGTGGTTCGGTTTGAGGCGTGGTTTGATGCGTTAGAAAGCTTATGGAATGTTCTTTCTTAATATGATGAATTGGAAATTATTAGCCGATTACATAAGTCGGAAAAGTCAGAAATAGTGCTATTTAGCGACTTTTACCGTTTTGACGGTGTGTTTGAATGTGAATCGTACAATAGTGTATTGACGTGAATGTATGTAGATGGTATGTGATTGTATGAGATGAATGCATGTATATATTATGAATATGTATGCATTTCAAGAATGTCTGGAGTCATTATCATGTGTAGCATAATGATGTGCATTCTTGTGCTGAGGGATTCTAATGAGAATCCGCTATAACATCGTGAGCCTCTCTCGGTGGAGGTGTGAGCGACGGTTATAGGCGATTGTGAGCCTCTCTTGGTGGAGGTGTGAGCAATCGGGTTGTGAGCCTCTCTTGGTGGAGGTGTGAGCAATCGGGTTGTGAGCAATCGGGTCGTGAGCCTCTCTCGGTGGAGGTGTGAGCGATCCATAAACACTGTGAGCCTCTCTTGGTGGAGGTGTGAGCGGTGGGTGAACATAGTAGGCCCGACGGGGAGTTACTTTGGTAACGAGCGATGTTTCCAGCAGAAGTTCCTGAGTGAACTTGAGATGATTGAGTCGGTACCGCATTGCATTTGCATAGAGTCGTGAGTCGGTCTCTATGATTTGCATTTATCATCTTTAAATGATGCATTGGTGAATAAACAGTTGTGTACGTTTATGTGGAATGATAAGAATTGTGAAAGTATGCCTGATGTGTATGCTTGGTTTTATATATATATGGATACATTGCGATGTATATGAGTAACTTGTGATGAATTATGGTGAGAAGGTGAATTATGTGTAATTTTATGCTATTATATATAATTATATGCATTGTTATTATGATAATATTTCTCACCCTTCTGCTGTTTTATGATGCTCTATGAGGCATTGCAGAGTAGGTATGCTGGTGGTCTTTTTGTGAAGCGTGTCTTCATTCTTTTGGTTGGTTGGCTCTGATATGTAGCACCGGGTAGCTAAGAGGGCTATGATTCTTTTGTGATACATTATATATGTATTTTGTTGATAAATGTTTATGTAAACATGAATTATGTTGGTGGATAATACTTGGCGATGTATATATGTGTGTATATATATATATATATATATATATATATATATATATATGAATTGGTTGTTATTCAATGTTTAGATCTTCCGCTTTTATTCTAAATATTGACATGTGGGTGTAAGGACTAAGTTCCACTGTTGCATATCAATTGTTGAGCAGGTGTTGTATGTTTAAATTTCGTAATTGATGTGACATGCCTCTTTTATACCATGTTTGTAATTATACTCTGACGAAATTTTTATTATGTGCCTAAATGATTATTTGGGGGTATAGAGAGGGGGTGTTACATTCATCGCAATCTTTCATCTTTAGATACATGACATCTTCATCTGGGAAGTCAAACTCGGTTGATTCCTGATCGTCAATCGATTGATGAGCCAAATGATCGGCTATAATACTTCCTTTAACGGCTTTCTGAGCGTGGTACTCGATGTCATATTCTGATAACAACATCTGCCAATGGGCTATCCTTCTCGTGAGAGCAGGTTTTTCAAATACATACTTGATTGGATCCATCTCGGAGACCAACCAAGTAGTGTGATGAATCATGTACTGGCGAAGACGTTTGGCTGCCCAAGCCAAAGCACAACACGTTTTCTCGAGCATCGTGTATCGAGTTTCACAGTCGGTGAACTTCTTGCTTAAATATTAAATGGCTGACTCTTTCCATTTGGTTTCGTCTCGTTGGCCAAGTACACATCCCATTGAGTCCTCTAGGACTGTGAGGTAAATGATCAGTGGTCTTCCTTCCACTAGCGATGATAGAATCGGCGGATTCAACAGGTATTCCTTAATACTGTCGAAACCAGTTTGGCAGTCTTCTGTCCAAACGCAATCCTGGTTCTTTTTCAATAATTTGAATATCGGCGCACAGGTCGCGGTCATGAGGAATATGAATCTGGAGATGTAGTTCAAACGTCCCAAGAATCCCCTGACTTGTTTTTCAGTTTTCGGAGAAGGCATTTCTTGAATGGCCTTGACCTTGTCAGGATCAACCTCAATTTCTTTCTGGCTGACAATGAACCCTAAGAGTTACCCTGAACGGACACCAAATGTGCACTTGTTGGGATTCAAGCGGAGTTTGTACTTTCTCAACCGCTTGAATAGTTCTGACAGGTGAGTCACATGCTCCTCTTCTGTCTTAGATTTTGCAATCATATCATCGACATATACCTCGATCTCTTTGTGTATCATGTCATGAAAAAGAGTAGTCATGGCCCTTTGATAGGTTGCCCCAGCATTCTTCAAACCGAACGACATTACCTTGTAACAAAAGGTACCCCATGGGGTAATGAACAAAGTTTTCTACATGTCTTTCGGCGCCATTTTGATTTGATTATAGCCCGAGAACCCATCCATGAAGGAGAAAACTTTGAACTTTGCTGTAATGTCAACCAGCATGTCAATGTGTGGTAAAGGAAAGTCGTCCTTTGGACTAGCCTTGTTTAGATCCCTGTAGTCGACACACATTCTGACCTTTCCGTCCTTTTTGGGAACGGGTACGATATTGGCTAACCATTGAGGATATTCTGATGTAGCTAGGAAACCCGCGTCAATCTGTTTCTGTACCTCCTCTTTGATCTTGATGGCCATGTCCGGATGAGTGCGTCTCAACCTTTGCTTTACTGGCGGACATTCCGATCTTAACGGTAGATGATGTTCCACGATGTTGGTATCTAACCCTGGCATGTCCTGATAGGACCAAGCAAACACATCGGGGAAATCTTTGAGAAGCTTTATCAAACTCTCTTTGGCATTTGGACTGAGCAATGCCCCAATCCTGATTTCTTTTCTCTCTTTCTCTGAACCCAAGTTTACCGTTTCCAACGGCTCTTTGTAAGGTTCAATGGACCTTTCCTCTTGTCTGAGTAGTCGGGAGATCTCTTCTGGAATTTCATCGTCGACTTCTTCTTTTAGGTTTACCATTTTCTAAAAAATCGAAAAGAGAAAACAACAATTAATGCGGAAATTATAGAACAATGTTATTTTATTAATGAACAAGTCGATTCTTGAAACTACAGCCCTATAAAACAAAACTCTGTCGCTTTGGGCGAACCGAATAGGGAAATTTACAGAAAGCGAGCCCTATCAAAATATCCGTTTCACCTGGGCAGGGTGAAAGGTTGAAGATGGCAATTACTTTGACTTATGAACAATCTTCGGGACATCGACAGCAACCCATTGGCGGCGAACTCCTCGGTGAATCACAAAGTCTGGCACCTTCCTTGATTTGTCTTTAGAAATAACGCTGATTTCTGGTGGAGCAGGATCATTGGAATCTGTCTCCCAGGCAGAGTTGTCGTAGGAGGATTCCTCTGTTGTATTTTGCATAGTATTTGTACTCTCAGTTGTATCTCCCCATCCAGTTGGCTGGATATCTTCGAGCCTGATACGAGAGCTTTCGGGAGCAGTGTACTTGACCATAAAGTCAAATTTTCCACTTCGTTGTCCCAAGGTGTCCCATACTTCTTTGGAACTGGAGGGGTCATCCCTCTCGATGACGTTGACCTCGGGAAAAGCATAGTTAATGAACTCAAGTCATGCAAATGTTACAAATTCATCGTCATGTTGAGTAGTTTCTGGATGACCTGAGTGTTGATCCCATGACATGGTGGGGACACAGGTATTTTGCTCAATGATGCCCAGCTGAGTTTCAATGTTTGGCTGATTCTCTTGCCCCAAGTTTCCTGGGTAAGGCTGCCACATTGGCAGACCATCCATCAGGCCATAGTAATTATAGTTGAAATTGTCTTTCATCAGAGTGTCTTCCTCTAATGAATTTGGTGGAGCACGGCATCCCTCCGGATCACAATCTCCATATATCATTTCGATGTCTGACCTAGGTATAAATCTCAGACTCTGTGCGGGATAGCAAAATGGCGTAGGCACCTCTTCCTGAGACATATAACCGTCCTCGTTAAGATAGGACTTCCATTCTTCATCTGTGTCAAAGGGATCCTCCTTATTGATAGTGTGTACCTCTTGAGTCACCGGCTGAAGGAAACCTCCACTGTGAAAAAAGTTCTAAATGGGATGAAGACTTTCATCGCTGGCAGCTGTCTGGGTACAGATTACAGAGAAACCAAGACCCTTCTTTGTTTTATTGTCAGTAGGAATGACAAGCTGTCCCCATCCTGTTGTATCGGCCCTCTCGACCGCTTTAATAACATCTTTGTATGAGGAGATCGAAGTTCCTCCTCCTATTTGATCGTCCTGGCCCACCGACAGTGCTTGGAACTGAGTCCCAATAACCTCCTCGGGTTCTACACAAGTAGATGATGATAAGTTGCTCACGAGCAAGGCCTGTTCCCCACAGACTATGATGAGTTGACCGTTCTGAACGAACTTTAACTTTTGGTGAAGGGTCGAGGTGATCGCCCCAGCCTGATGTATCCAAGGTCTTCCTAATAAACAACTGTATGTTGCCCAGATGTCCATGACCTGGAAAGTGTGAGGACCGATGGTTATGGGAAGGTCGACTTCGCCGATAACTATTTTTCTGGATCCGTCGAACGCTTTGACGACGACCTCGCTGGTTCTCATCGGAGGGCCTTTGAATGATAATTGCATCAAAGTGGACTTTGGCATAACATTCAGGGCTGACCCTGTGTCTACCAGTACGCTGGCTAAAGCATCGTCCTGGCAGTTGACTGTAATATTGAGCGCCATGTTATGACGGCAACCCTCTTCGGGTAATTCCTCATCACTAAATCCCAAATTGTTGCAGGAAGTGATGTTAGAGACAATACTATCAAACTGTCTGATCGTTACATCCTGTTCCACAAAGGCTTTCTCCAAGACTTTCTATAGAGCCTCCCTGTGCGCTTCTGAACTGAGTAACAGTGATAATACCGAGATCTTCGAAGGAGTCTGTAACAGTTGATCAATGATGTTGTATTCACTCCTTTGGATGAGCTTCAGCATCTCATCATCATTTTTCGAAAGGTAGGGATTACTGGATTGACCGACAGGTGGATCGGGAGCTTCTGTCTGAAGTTCCTTTTCTTTGTTAGGTTTTCTAACTCCTCTGTTGAAGATTCTACCACTCCATGTTACACGACTGATGTCTGCGATATTCACGACGGAGGGTAACAGAATTTCCTTTCCATTTTCAATTATTGTTGCACCGTATTTATAAGGGATAGCCTTAGCTGATTCATAGGTAGTGGTCCCGGCAAATAGATGACTATGGGAACCTTCTGGTTTTTTTTACCATCGTAAGTAATCTCGATCCGTTCCCGGTTAGGAACTCTCGATTCGTCAAGTAGAGGGATGATGGCAAAGACATTCCTGGTCCTCTGATGATCAGAGATTATGTCAACGTCCTCGATTTGATTGGCAAGGTAGTTCGGCGACCAATTGATGGGTCCGGAACCTGGATATGGGCGAATCTCTCCACGATCCACCTGCCCCTGGAGAGCTGCTCGCACAAGGTAGCACCCTTGGTTACTTTCCGAACAGACTCCACAACGTTCATAATTGTGTCGTGGCACCTGGCCACAACCACTTTGAATACAATGTAACCTCACTAGGTTAGCTTCCACGGATCGGACATCCTGAAATTGACGCCGAGTGGGATTTCTGTTATTGATACTAATTTGCTGAGTATCTTCATCCATGTAGATTGGCATCCACCAATGATTTAACAAGGGCTGAAGTGCCTCCTGGACAAGGGCACATCCCTGATCGCTTTTGTAACCTGCTTTACAGCTGTGATAATTATGTGATACCAGGAATCCGAGTCAGACCTGCTCAGCATGCAACTCTACCAAGTTGGTATTCATTAAACGAATGTCGAAGATTTGAACCATGTTGATCTGATAGGGATCCCTATCATGGTAGTCTTGGATCCATCCAAGATCCATCTGACGCTGGAGGGCCTCTTGTATGAAAGAGCATCCCTATTTATTTACCGAGCAAGTCAGACAGGAACTGTAATGGTGTCGCGGCAGATTATGATACTGGCTTTGCCTTGAGTGCATCGCCACTAAGTTGACATTCATCGCAAGGATGTCGTGGTTTTGAATGACGTTGGTATTCGTATAGACCATGTTAACTCCACGAACTCGGTGCTCTTGGATCCATCCGAGATCCATCTATTCCTGTAGAGCCACTTGCACCACAGAACATCCTCGATTACTTTTAGAGCAGACATCACATTGATGATAATTATGAGGTGGCACATGGCCATATCTACTCTGTCTACAATGCATCTTGACCAGATTGGTTTTTAATAAGAGTACATCGTGAATTTGATAGATGTTGCTAGTCTCGCCTTCTATCAAATTGATTGCAGCTTTCTCATGTTGAGGCAGCGGGTTCGTGAGAACATTTGGATTCGTATCTTTGAAAGATAAGAGCCCGCTCCTAACAAGCTTTTGCACGTCAGATTTGAAATTGAGGCAATTCTCTATGTTATGCCCTGATCCTCCTTGATGATAAGGGCAAGTCTGATCCACCTTAAACCAAAAAGGTGGATTTTCTGGTAATGAAAGGGGAGACTTAGTCTAGATGTGCCCCTTAGCCAGTAACGGAAACAGTTCTGCGTACAACATGGGTATAGGATCAAATCCTGGTGGCCGCATTGTACAGTTGTTGTTGTATGGAGGACGAGTCTGCTAAAGAGGCTGTCGTGTCCTTTGCTGATTAGGTTGGCTCTGTGCAACCTGAGGTTGATATGTAGGAATAGGCGCGGGATAGATAGCAGGAGTTACCGCTGCTACTGGTTGATAACGTCGCCTTTGTTTTCCGAGAGAGATATTCCCAATATCTTGCTCTTTTTTCTTAGGGAGAGCACTACCGTATCGTTTTGTACTACTTGATGATCCAGCGTCTTTTACCAAATGTCCTTCTCAGACGGCTTCCTTAAGACGAGCTCCCATGCCCACCATCTCGGTGAAATCACTGGGCGCACTGGCAACCATTCTGTCATAGTAAAACGAGCTTAAGGTCTTTAAGAAGATCTTGGTCATCTCTTTTTCCTCAAGAGGTGGACAAATTTGGGCGGCAATTTCACGCCGTCTCTGAGCGTACTCCTTAAAGGATTCCTTGTCCTTTTGTGACATTGATCTGAGTTGATCTCTGTCCGGTGCCATGTCCAGATTATATTTGTATTGTTGGACAAAGGCAGTGCCAAGATCTCTGAAAGTACTAATCGTAGCACGGTTTAACCCCATGTACCATTTTAAGGCAGCACAGGTTAAACTATCCTGGAAGTAGTGAATCAGCAGGTCCTAATTCTCTGTCTGAGCTGACATTCGCCGAGCGTACATCACCAAATGACTTTGAGGGCAAGAGTTACCCTTGTATTTTTCAAAGTCAGGCACTTGGAATTTATGCGTAACTTTCACATTGGGGACCAGACAAAGGTCTGCGACGTCCTTCCCAAATAAATCCTGACCGCGAATAGCTTGCAGTTCTTTCTGCATTTCTAGGAACTGCTCCTGGAATTCATCCATTCTTTCGAACATGGTTTCGTTTCCACCAGAAGGTATCTGTGGAATCTGTCCTTTAGGGACAGTGTGCACCACAGGGGGTGGTACCGTTACTACGACAGTGAATCTTGGCGTTTCCCGAAGTTTGTAACCTTCAGGAGTCTTCAGTATGCCTCTGGCATCTTCGCTTTCTCGAAGTTTGTAACCTTCAGGCCCAGCGGATTCCGCTGAAGTTTCCGGATCTCCAGTGATCGGCAGAATATATCCTTCCAGGATATAGTTAACAGGCATGCCCCAGGGACGATCTTTTGGCATCTTGTACCTAGGATCATACTTCTCCACTATGGGCTTTGAGGTGATCTCCGAGATCACAGTCCTTTGTAGCTGAGCTTCTGCCATGGCTTGCATGTCGTTACGAAGCTTTCTCATATCTTCTCTCAGAGCGTCGATCTCTTCTTTCAACTCTCTGTTCTCTTCCTCAAGATCATCCATCTTTTTCTGACGATTGGCCCGAGTATTGTACGAATGAGATAGTTTGACTCTAGAACCGAGACATAAACGTGAGATTCGTAGGTAAGAAGAATACGCGATGTGAGAATGATGAATGCAATGATTATATTAATTGTTTTTTTGGTTTAATCAAAATAAAATTCGACAATTAGATTGCAAATATCAAACAGTGGGAAAACCCCTTTTTATTGAAATTCAAAGGATTATAGAAATGGAAATACAGTAGATTACAAGGTGCGGAAACAGAAACCTAAACAAATGGGCCCGGGGTCCTCTCTGAAGAGAAACCGGGTGCTAATTCTGGTACTTTCCTTTTCTTTGATCGGGGCTCTTGGGCCGTTGTTGGGTTGTCATTCCTTTGCCAGGTGAAAGGAGCGAGCAAATTCCTTTGGTCATCTTGATTCTCTACAGCATGCTGCTCTAAAATCTCAATCAGAGTGTCCTTATCTTTCAGTAGTTGCTGTATTTTGATGCACTCCACATTGAGAGTGCGGTACTTGTTCTTCCAAGACCTCTTCTCCCGTTGAACTTTTTTGAGAGTAACCTGAAGCTTTTCAGTCTCAGTCATGAAGTACATGACAGATTCCCTCGGTGGAAGAACTCCATGATGAGGATAAGGCATCTTTAGCTTGAGAGCTCTAGTTTACACCCAGTGGAGATAAGGCTTCACCGAGACAGAGTCCGGTTTTCCTAGAGACTCTCGTCCTTTCTTATGAACATGTTTCCAAGCGTGCACTATTTCCGTCTTTAGTGCTCTGTCATTTTCTCCTTCCTTGAAGAAAAGACCTTCCAGATGAGCACTCCGTGGGACATGCCTCATCGGGTATCCAAATTGACGACGAACGAGAACTGGATGATAATTGATTCCTCCCTTGTTCCTATAAGGGGTACATTTGGGAAATTTCCACAACGGTCAATAATTCTGATCCCGTCATAGATTCGATTGCACCAATCGATGTCAGAGTTGGTAAGAGACATGATTCTCTACGACCAATGTAAAGTATTATTTTGATCCCAAAAGGCAGCAGACTTAGGTAAATGAGAGATAAACCATTTGTAAAGCAAAGGTACACAGCACGTGATCTCCTCTCCACTGTACAAATTCCCTAAGTGTATAGAATGATACGCATCTGCGAGCAAAGTCGGCACAGGGTTTCCAATGAGAAAAAACTTAATGGCGTTGATATCGACGAAGTTATTAATGTTGGGCAACAGAAATAACCCGTAGGTGAGTAAAACAAAGATGCTTTCAAAAGCAGTCACGTTCCCGATACTAGCGAAGTACATGGCTTTCTTTGTCAAGAACTGGGCTGGCAAACCTTGTATGCCACCCTTGGCAGTCATGTGAGTCCTGACCTCTGATTCATCCAAATGAATTGCTCTTGCAATGGTCTGATCCTTTGGAATTTCTTCCAGTCCAGAAAATGGAGCTTGATCAGTAATGTGTAGATCAGTCAGATGAGAATACTCCTCCAGCGTTGGTGCGAGTTGGTAATCCGGGAATGTAAAACAATGATAACCCGGATCATAGAGTTGAATGAGCGCATCCATGATTCCTTCAATCGCATGGACTCTTAGCAGAGACAGCAAACCTCCTTACTTAGCTCTGAAAGTCTCTTGGTTTGGGATCATCCTCGCCAAACCTCTTAAATCTCTGAGTTTTGGAATCCTGAAGGTATACTTATGAGTTCTCTTTCTACCGAAATCCATAGCGCAATCTTTTTCTCTGATATTTGCAATCACAGTCTTAGTTTAATTTGAAAAACAGAGAGACTAGAAGAGAAAATTTTTTTTGAATGTTTTAATGTTTTTTAGATGAATGCATGAATGCAGCACACAAAAACATAGAAAAAACATGGGGTCAAGGGGTCGTTGTCATGAAGTCAAGGCTCTACCCATCCCAAAGGTTTTCTACGGATGATTTTTTGTACCTGTCACTCAAAATCATTGATTCCTGAGAACACCAGCGGGCCGGGATCCGTGCTAGGTGATGTCCATCAAAGAAATCTCAGAAGAGGGTAGTTTATCGCGTAACAGCTATTCCCGATAACTTCCGCACTACAAAAAAAGGTGATTTTCCTAGGTGTATACTCAAACTTTCCACATGCGGCATCACACGCATTCCCATTAGCGGAAAAATAAACACATATAGCAATTAGGAAAAGCAGTATATATATATTTGCCCTAAAGTCCTAGACTCTAAAGAGCTATGAATCCTATGTTCCTGACAGAAATGGCTCCCCAGCGGAGTCACCATTCTGTGGTATCTTCGCAAATTTAAAGGTTTTGACCTAGTAGACGAGAAGAAGAGAAATAATCTCGTAAGACAGATCCCAATGAAAACTCCCCAGCAGAGTCGCCATTTTTCGGTAGGGAGCGATTTTTGGTCGTGGTTGCGAAGCACTATCGCTCTGGGTTACTACAACTCGATTCATTTTTAATCCTATTGTAAGCTGATTAAGGAAGGGAAATAGATGTCTCTAATTAACCCTGCTTGCAAACTGAGGTTAAACAGTCAAAACTGTTGGCTTACAGATGCTATCCAAAGTGTGGGTTTCTACTAGCTTATTTTGTCTAAAAAGGGGAATTCAGGCTGTCAGGTTAGGATATTAGGGCTGATGTTTTTTGGATTTACTGCTTTTGGGTTAATTGATGGAGGTATAGGATTTTGGGTTTTTGTTTAGTGTGCTCGCTAAGATTTTTCTTTTCAATCTTATGCCTACGTATTCCCGTTTACCGAAACAGGGAAATCAGAGCGTTCGTAGTTCCTCCTATTCTAGGGGAGGAAATGGTGTTTTGGTGTCTTGTTCAAAGCCCAAAACGTGAAGCGAAAAGTAGTTTGTATCTTGTTCAAAGCCCAAGATGTGAAACTAAAAGGGTTTGACTTTAGAGAGAATTTGTCATCTCTAAAGAGGAGTTTGTCTGTCACAACTGTTTATAAAGGAGAATTACTTTAACCGGGATGTGTGAATCCGGAAATGCCATAATTTCCTTTATAGGGGATTTCCAACCTGAAGGAGAAGACTTTAACTCAGTGTAGAGCAATGCCATCTTTCCTTAGGAATTTCTCATGCTAAAAGAGGGGCAGTGGCATAGATGTAAATAATCTAGAGGCTTGCCGCTTACAGCGATTAGATGAAGGGGAAGGAGTTGTTGATGTTTGTGTACTGTGAACGAGGAACAACTTTGATGCTAAAAGGTTGATTGGATCAACCAGTGGTTTTCTTATACAAAGCCTAAGAGGAGGCTAAAAGGGAAGTGACCCAACAAGAGAGTCTTTTATGGTATCTCGTACGAAGCCCGAGATGGAGGCCAAGGGGTTTTATACTCAACAAGAGAGTGTTTCTGTATCTCGTACAAAGCCCGAGATGGAGGCTAAAAGGTTTGCTCCGCTGGGGAAAATCATTGTATAAAGCCTAAGAGGAGGCTAATGTTTAGCTCAATAAGAACCTATTTGTATCTCGTATAAAGCCCGAGATGGAGGCTAAAGAAGGGTATTGTTTCAGTTGAGTGACCAGTATATGGGTTCAAAGAGAAAATCAGTTCTTATATGAGTAACACTGTACTCAGGGATTTTGATTCGAGGATCAGGGATATTTCCTTTTCTTTAACGAAATGGGAAATCCAAAGGGTATTGAGACTATCCAAGTCTACAGGGTTCCTTCCTATTTGTGAAGGGTGCTTGAGAATGTCTTTGAGACTCAAGGAAATTAGACTGTCCAAGTCTAGAGTTTTATCCTTTGTACTATGCTTTGAGAAATAGTAGTAGACTCTTTGAAAGACTGTTCTATGAAGATGACTAATTTCTATTCCTATACCTCTTGGAGGTCGTCAGGACAATTTGTACGAAGCCCAAGAGGAGACTGGAAACTTTTAAGAAGCCGAGCGGTCCTTGTATAAAGCCCAAGAGAAGGCTATCATTCCCGGAGGAAGAATCATTATACGAAGCATAAGAGGAGGCTGTGAATACTTCTAAGAAGCCGACGGATCCTTGTACTAAGCCCAAGAGGAGACGGGGTTGATTTTAAGAAGCCTGCGGGTCCTTGTACAATGCCCAAGAGGAGGTCGATGCTTTTAAGAAGCCTATGGGTCCCCAAACCCCGAGAAATTCAAGACAAGCCATTCACCGAGAATAGATCAAGCCAGGAAAGTTCGAGAATTTGGAAGAAACTCAAGAGATGCCATTCACGGAGAAGACGTTCATCTCTGGGGAGGTAGAATCTCTTGACAATTCCTAAGGAGGACAACCGAAGAGAAGACTGTATCTGGTAATCCTATTGGGGATCTAGTCTGTCTATTTTTAAGAGCGATCGGTGCGGCTTTACTTAGTTCTAGATGTATTTGCCGGGGAAACTCTAAATATCTATACTATTATTACACAGTTGATATGAGTTTATGAAAGGAGACTTACAGTGAGCAGCCCCACAATATAGTTATATATATGAAAGCGGTAAATAAAAGCATATAAACACTTACTCGGTTGTAGAACTTCCATGCTGTTTTGTTAGTTGTTTAACAAAGAAAGATTGAAAACAACAATATATTCAAAATCAAAGGAGAAAGTGCTTTGAAAAAGAAAGATTTGGGGCTTACAGCTCAAGGAGAGGCCCAGGGTTTTATCAACGATCGCACTGTTGAATTTGTACAGAGGGACTTATACAAGTTACTGAGGCCCAAAAGTTGTTTCCTGTACAAGGGATGGGTCTTGCACTCTCTCAAGAGGCCCAAAAAGGTTTAAGGAAAAGAAATGGGTCTTACTACTCGAGGGTAGGCCCAGATGATTTTGCGTTTTGAAATGGCGATCGCGCCGAGATTTTGAAAACGCAGTGGGTCTTATACAATGACTGAGGCCCAAGATTGTTTGGTTTTCAAAAGGGGTTGGGTCTTACACTCTAATAGAGGTCCAAAAAGTTTTGAATGGGTCTTATAGCTCGAGGAGAGGCCCAAATGTTTTAAACAGACGACGGTCGCGCCGTTTACTTGTACAGAGGGACTTATACAATAAGTGAGGCCCAAAAGGTTTTTGTACAAGGGGGGTGGGTCTTACAATCTCTCAAGAGGGCCAAAAAGTGTTTGAAATGATTTATGAGGGTTGAATTAATCAAAAACCCTAATTCGTTTTCAAAGTGCGTTTTAATTGAATAAAAAATTCAATTAAAATGATCAAAATTGTTTAACATGTGGAAAAAAAATTGTGATCTTGGATTAATGCTTCATAAATCAAGTTTTGACCTACAAAATAATTAGAAGTCATTAATCTTTGCCAAATCAAGAAGGAAAAAATATTTAAAATGTCAAAAACAATTAAAATATTAATTCTTTGCAAAAATATCAATTATATGAAATAAATAATATTTTTTGGATTTTTTGGGAAAATAAAATATTTTAACATTTTTGTGAATTATTAAAAAAAGAATCAACTCAAAATCATTAAAACTCAGAGAGAAAATAATTTTTGAATCAATTAATTAAAATCACAACATTCAAATATTCAAATGTTGGAAAATGGCGCCAAGAACAAGGGCAAGAACACGCGCGTGTTCTGAGTTTCCCAGCTTTGCATTTTCTATCCAATCTCACTGAATACTTGATCATATCATGCAATCCACATACCAATCAACTCGTTTCAACCTCACGATCATTTCTATGACATTTAATTTCATTTAAATTAAGCATAAAACAAGAAATCACGAAAAATCCTCAAGAACCCTAAATTCTACATGAAGGCTGGGATTTTTTATACACGATTCAAACAAAGCAATTAATTGAGGGGAAACATTCCATGAATGATTATGAACATTTGGCAAAAGTATTGTGCGAGGAAATATGCATGGATTGAGAGATGACCAAGTTTAGGCTTACCTCTAGGCCGTGACAGCAAGTTCAAAGTGATTTCTGTGTTGGAGGTGTTACAGATGAGTGGTGATGATCTGAACAGCTTCCCTACACCCTATGGAGTGTGTTTGGATGCTTGGACTTGATGGAAATTGGCTGGATCACTTCATGGCATCTCAACTGCAACTTGGTTAAAACCTTGAGCAATTGACTGGTGATTCTGAGAAATCAGTGTTCCAGTTGTTGTTTAAGTGTTTGATCAGCTCAAATATGATGTATGTGAGGTGTGTGTGTGATTGGTTTGAGTGAAATTGCTTTCTAGCTCAAAATTCGATGGTGACTTGCCTTAGAAGGCAAAATTGGAGTGAAAGAAGAGATTTTGAGGAAAGCATCTGTTTGATGGCTTTGGTGTACTCAAACTGATCACAATTGAGCTCTATTTATAGTAGAGCAAGTTTTTTTTGCAAGGAATAGTGAATGGCAACTACTGAGTAGGTTTGGCCAATGTTGGCAAATGAAAATCCAAGTCTCCTATAGCCATTGACTAGAGGTTAGGGCACAGACTGCTGGTTCCCTTGGTCTTGGATAATTCTTGACTGAATTTAGTTGAGAATGGCTCAGTCCATGCCACCTTGGTGCTTCCATTGAATGCTCCAATCCAAAATTGGAGTCTTGTCCCTCTTTTAGGGATTTTTAGGAATATCATGCTACTTCTTGTTCCAAGGACTTTGGAGGCTTGGCTCAGTGATAGTCCCCTTTAGATTCAATCCTCAGATGTGTCCAAAGGTGTGACAAGGCTTGGAATTGGCTGATTTTGGCAAATCGACCAAAAGTGCAAAAATCTGCCTTGCCTTGGCAGATTTCAACAAGGCATCTTGCCACTATCATATCTCATAGCTCAAATTGAATTTGGGGATGTTCTTAGCCATTTTGGAAAGCCCTTATATGATATAACAACTGTTTGATCAAATTTGGTTTTGACACTTTTTGGATCCAAGTGAAAAACGTCCCTACATTTGGAAAAAAGTAAGGTAGATTCTGACTTAGTGAAATTTTCACTAAGTGTTGGAACAAAGTGACTTTTCTTGATTTTGATCATTCCATAACTCAAAATCCATGAGGAATTTGGACATAGGTCAGTATGAAGCTTTTGTAGAGGGCAATGAGATCTACAAATCAAGCTTTGGATGGGGAAGAATGGCTTTGTGGTTTAGGAGTTATGGTCCTGCAAAGTTGGTACCTTTGCCACTTTATTTCATAACTTAGAAATTTTTCTAAGTTTTTATGGTTACCCCTTTTACAAGTTATCCCACTTTCTTTGATTTTTCTTGATGAATGATGATTCAAATCATACATTAACATCATTTTAGGGTTAAAAATCCATTTTGGTGAAAAATCTCAAAAAGTCAAAGTTGACTTTTGTGAACAGTTGACTTTTTATCAGATGAATTCCAAACTGTGTAATTCTTTGGGAAATCATGTCCTTGACCTAAATCAAAATTGATGGGCATGTTCCATGGGTGTTATAGGGTATATTGAATCATGTCCTATGGCTTGGGAGCATGTCCTGGTCAAAAGTCAAAGTTACAGTTGACTTTTCTCTTAAAACCCTAATTGTGGTCCAGATGAAATTGAAACTTGTTGCTCAAGCTTCTTGGATCAATCCATTGTTCCAAATGGATCAATGTGGTATGTTGGAGACCCTCAAATCACGTCTTGAGGTCTTGGCTCATGATTTGTCCCAAAAGTCAACTTAGGGGTGAATTAGGTCAAGAAACCCTAATTCTTGATTTTTGATGTATGCATCCCCTGAGGTTAAATTGACTTGATGATTGGGTCCATGAGGTTCCATGGAGCATATTAGGATATGGTTTGAAGTATTGGCTCATGCCCAGAGGAAAATTTCCATCTGGAGGCCCTGGTCAACCAAAACCCTAATTTGGTCACATTGGCGATCTTGAGGCTTGATCCACCTAGAAGGGAGCAACCTTGTGCTTAATCCTTGAAGTGGGAGTCCTTTTGATCCATTGTGGATGTTTGAGAGGTTATACAAGTTGAAGATCATGTCATTACTTGATTAACCCTTTGTCTAAGGCTCAAAGAGGGCTTGGAACCCTAATTTTGATTGTAGTGAATGCTCAACAATTTCTTGAGGAGATTGATGAGGCAAAGAGGTACATCCATATTATGATGATGATTTGCACAATGATGGGAAATCTTAGTGTTCAAAATTTGGGGTACGACAATATATATATATATAGGGTTCATATCCTATGAGAATGTTATTTTTATGTGAGAACATGAGAATGAATTTGAATCATTAGATTTTAAATTAAATGGTGGAGATTAAGTGTGGTTTTTGTTTTTCTCTCTCCTCCATTATTAAAATAAATGATGGAGGAGAGAGAAAAAAAACTGAAACATAATCTCCACCATTCATTTTAAAATCTAATGATTCAAATTCATTCTCATGTTCTCACGTAAAAATGACATTCTCATATGATACGTTCCCTCTCTCTCTCTCTCTCTCTCTCTCTCTCTCTCTCTCTCTCTCTCTATATATATATATATATATATATATATATATATATATATATATATATATATATATATATATATATATACATTGGTTGGAAAATGCATATAATCACGTAGATCAAGGCGTTATTATGTATATTGTTGTCGTAAATGCGCTACCTATAATCACGGTCTTGGTATCGTTGTTGTATTTTGGAAAGAGCGCGGTATATCACAACAGTTATGCTTAACAACCGTTGTGATATATACGGTACTGGGTTCGAAACCCAACAAATAAATTACATTAGATCACGATTAATGTAGAAAACCGTTGTGAAATGTACCCGTAGTTTATTATATACCAACGTATATTGCTTGTTTTTACAATACACCTCATTAAAGAAATACAACCATTAAAATTGGTAAAGAACTATATAATCTAAAAATTAAACTTTTCTTGAAAACCAACTTAAACACACCACTGTTTTCCAAATTGCATGCATCTCATCATGCACATTTTATGTTCTTTAACACATATATGGTTCAATGGTTTGATTCTTTCAATGCATCGATATCTTTTATTATCATCGCATATCATCGCAATTGTTATGATGACTTATCATCATAACAAGCATGATCTTAACAATCACGGTGATAAGTGACGACGACAAGGTAAAGTAGAATAGTAGATATCGATGCATTGAAGGAACCAAACCATTGAACGATATATTATGTGTTAAGGAACATAAAATGTGCAGAATGAGATGCATGCAATTCAGAAAACATTGATTGATATAGGTTGGTTTTCAAATACATCTTAATTTTCAGATTATAAGTTCTATGTCAAATTAAATTATTTCATTTTCATTAAAAGGTTAGTGAAACAAACAATATACATAGTATATATTAAACTAAACTTCATCTTCTGTCAACCTGTATAAGAATATAAAGAACAAAACATTGCTAAGTCACAATAAGCCTTTTTTTTATGACTTAGCAATGTTTTGTTCTTGATTTGAGAACATTTTTCAACAACAATAACATACAACAACACAACAAATCCATGCAACACAATAAAAAACATACATTATTTTAGCATAAACCATATGTACCTTATCAACTCATTCTATACGCTTGCTACCACCATCATCATCACCATGTATCATCTTTACTATACAGCTTCAGCTATTTAAAATAAAACAAAATTGTTAGTATTCAAAACAAATTCATCTATAGTTGAAACAAAACCCTAAGTGGGACTATAACAAATCAATATACATTGAGTCAATAACGCACCTCTTATTGAAAATAAACATGGAGTTGTAACAAATCAAGATATATCAAGTTCATCTAGTTTGTGATGCCATGAAGAAAAATTATAAGATAGATGAAGTTTATATAATAACTTCATACTTCTTATATTTTTTTTCCATGGCAACAAAAACCATATGAAACATCACCATACTATACGCTTGCTACCACCATACTCTTGCTACCACCATCATAACCATGTATCTACAAGGAAACACAACAAACTTCAAACTTAATACTAATACATCAACAACATAATCCAGAAGAAGAGTAGAAAGAAGAGAGCAGCAGAACATACCATCTTCGACATCGTACGAGTTTGCACCAGAGGGTGCTCCCGTCAGATATCCGTTAAGCTTCATGAGAGGAGAGGGTTGTGTTAGGGTTTTCTTTAGAGAGAAACAGCTGTTATTAATTGGGCAACAAATGCTTTCGTTTATATATTAAAAAATATCACAACGGTTACTCATAATAATCGTAGTGATATCCCTTTTATTATTTATTTAAAACTAAATAAAAAAGAAATGAGCGCCTTAACGTTAAATGAATAAAATTTAATATCACAACGGTTACTCATAATAACCGTAGTGATATCCCTTTTATTATTTTATTTAAAAATAAATAAAACAGAAAGGAGCGCCTTAATGTTAAATGAATAAACTTTTTCAGAGCGCTGGGGTTCGAACCCATGAAAGATAGATTGTATCATATGGGTAATAACGTCAACCATTATTATACCATACAAATTTATAATTAAAAAATAAAATAAAAAGTTAGCGCATGAGTTTAAAGATGTCACCACGGTTTTTGGAAGAACCGTGGTGACTTGGGCGTTGTTGTTTGCGCGTTTTGTAGTAGTGAGTGTGTGTGTGTGTGTGTATATATATATATATATATATATATATATATATATATATATATATTCGATGTGAGACTTATATACAAATATTCTTTTAACAAATAAATTCATATTTTATCATGAAGGTGGGAAAAACACAACAATGGGGTTGAATTGTGTTGGCTTTTTCACATTTTTCTGGTACTCGCTTTTTATTGTTCTTAATCAGAGTCTGAACTCGTTGTTCAGAGTCTGACTTCAGAATCACTCAGAGTCTGAACACTTAAAAGTCTTTATCAGATTCTGCAACAGAATCTGATACAGAGATAAACAATATATAACAACGAAATAATATTTAGAAGCAAGTAAAGTAAAAGCACAAGACATAGTAGTTATCCTGGTTCCTCTCACAACTTGAGAATAGTCCAGTCCACTTGTGTGTTTAGAGCCCTGAATTGGAATGCGTTGTCCTCTACCAACAAACAATTTCTGATTTAAGTGACTCAAATTAGAATAAGACGAGAGATTACCTTGTGACGCAACTATGTGGGAAGAGACACCTGTGTCCATGTACCACATGTTGTCTAGAGAAGTGAGAGACATGGTGTGCATAACAGTCGTGGTGTTAGTTAGTGCCGGTGAAATCAGGGTAGTGTAAGCCTTAGGATACTGGACTAGAATGCCATGTTGATGGGGAGGGGTAGAAGGGCGAGTCCGCTAAGAAGTAGGAAACAGACATAGAGGCATGCCCCGCGCAGGTAGAATCCAACTCCACTGTTTGCGAGCAGGATACTATTGCTCCGATTGTTGCTGATACCAATGAGGGGAACTTTGTGTGATGCTACCGCGAGAACTACCATGGTTACGACAATTTTCACCCCAATTCTGAATGTCGTGAGGACTGGAGCAATTACCAGAGCAACGGTTAGTGCTCTAGGATGAGTCATCAGAGGGACGTTACTGGCTGGCAAGATACACTACGCCAAAAATGATTTTTTGCAGCACACCAAAGACAGCGCTTTTTGGCAGAAGCGCTGCTATATGTTTCGCTAAAAACAAAAATAAAAAACGAAAGAAAAAAGCGCTGCTATATGGGGGGCATAAGACAGCGCTTTTGAAAAGCGCTGCTAAAGCGCTAAGGCAGGTGAACTTTAGAAAGCATTTTAAGAAAAGCGCTGCTAAAGGGGTACCATAAGCAACACTATTGAAAAGCGCTGCTAAAGGGCTTTCGTACAACACGCTTTAGCCAGCGCTTTTGGAAAGCGCTGCTAAAGGCCTTTCATTAATTCCACATAAGAAAGCGCTTTTACCCCAAAAGCGATGCTAAAGGAGTAACATAAGAAAGCGCTGCCTTAGGTATTTTAAAATATTAAAATTAAAACATAATCAGATATCCCTCTATTTTCTTATGATCGTTTCTATCTGCAAACACCCTAACTCTCACGACACTGTTCATCTTCCTCCGTTCGTCGTTCGTTCATTTCCTCCGTTCGTTCGTGTTTTTCATCTGTCCGTGGCTTTTCCCTTGTTCGTGGCTTCCCTCTGTCCGCCATTGTTGAGTTTTTCTCTGAGGTTTTTACTCTCTTTTTTCTAGTTTTCTCTCCATTAATGGAATTTGTTGTGAGATAAATTTAATTTATAGAAGTTATGTGAGATAAATTTGTTGTATTATTACTTGTTGATGTTAGGTTTTCATTTTTTTGTTTGTAGAAGTTTGTTAGTGATTAATTGGAAATGTGATTAGTTGTTGATTTTTTATTTGATTTGATATTAGTTGTATTATTAGTTGATTTTTGATTTGATTTTTGATTGCCTATACGTTTGCGTATCTGTATCGATTTCACTCACAGGTTCATTGTTTATAATTGTGTCTAAAGTGACTTTGAACTTAATCCCTCTAAGTTTGTTTAGCTTTATAAGTTTTTTAATATAATTGTGTCATTTTATATTGATGTTTTTCTTTGTTACAGGTGAAATGGCTAGTAACGAGGAAAATTCACTTAGCGCTTCAAAAAATGATGGACATGAAACAATTCAAGAAGTGGAAGGAGATATTACACGAGGAGTAACTATTATGAAGAACATCATTCGTGCTAGAGATAAAGGAATAAAATATGACGTTCATTGGAATGATACGAACCAACTTGTTGAGCCTAACGGAGCAATGTTGACAAGTTACATTGGTACACTTGTTCGTTCGCATATTCTAATTACTTGTGATAATTGGAAAAATCCATCGTTGAAACCCGCCAAAGAAAAGATATGGAGTGAGATACAGGTACCATAGGTGATGTTATTTGTTTTTGTTGCCGATTATGTCTTTAAATTACTAATTATGTTATTTGTTTTTGTTGAGGTCTTTTAATATTAGTGATGACCGAAAGAAGTATTGTATTCAATTAGCCGGAAAAAGACTCAGAGGGTTTTGAGCATTTCTATCAAACAAGTATCTTAAGGATGCCGAAGGAAAGTTTATTGAAGCAAAACTTCTGATGAAGTATGTGGACTTGATTTCACCTAAAGAATGGGAAACTTTTGTAGCCAAAAGAAGAACCGAAGCATTCCAGGAGTTGAGTGGCGTAAATCGCCAAAGAGCATCAAAACCCGCGTATCCATACAGGAAGGGGCGTTTGGGATATGCACGCTTACAACAAAAAATAGTAAGTATATATAAATGCTTTGATTTACTTGTTTCCCATGTGTTATAATTGATTTTATTATTTGTCTTAATGTGTAGTTAGAAGAAGAGAAAAGTGAAGAAACATGTGTTTCGGAACATGTTTTATGGAAGGTTGCTCGTGTGGGAAAGGATGGAGTTGTTACGGAAAATGTTCAACAAGTTTTTGAGCAATGTGTAAGTATAACATTATGCGTTTAATACCCCACTTATTAACATATATATAATATTTATGCTTTTTAATCCCCACTAATATTTTTCGATATTCATGCATATGAATTCCAGGAGACTCTCACTACTAGAAAAATTGAATATAAAGACAGGCGAAATTTGTCTCTAAAACATAAAAATTCCGTCACTGAACCTGTTAGAGACGGAATTCGAGACGGACCAACATCCGTTGTTCAAAAATTCGTCACAAGTTGATCAAAGACGGAAATGTTATCCCGTCTCTGACTCGAGACGGATATATTCCGTCTCAGACGATCAAATAATGTTTTTGACATTATAATATAGCCGTCTCTGAGTCATATAGTTCCGTCTCTGATATTCTGTCTCAAACACAAACAATTCCGTCTCTATTCAAATTAAATATTAAATAAAACTCAATCTCAAAAATTCGTCTCAGGATTTTTTAGAATAATTTTTTATATGCTTACTTAATTAAAGTTGTTAAAAAGGCAAGTTTCATTCAACATTACCATAAAAATACATGTTGTCCTTACAAATCATTACATGATATTAAACTTCAACATGTCCAAAAAAAAAGATCATATATATCTAACGAAAAACAAAGTAACTAAGATTAAACTTCATATCAATATTACCATAAAAAGTATGTGACCTTACAAATCCTTAAGTAAACCATTACATGATATTAAACTTTAACATGTCCAAAATATAAAAAAGATCATATAATTGATCTAGCAAAAATCAAAGTAACTAAGACTAAAGTTCATCATCATTCATCTCAATATTTTCATTATCGCCCTCTCCTTCGGGTTGAAGTGGCGAATTTTAATTAAAATTAGGCATAAAACTTTTAAACATTCGCTCCCAATGCTCCATCTTTTGTTTTATCATTTCTTGTTCAAGATTTTTCTTCTCAAGTTCAGCGGTTAATGCTTCAATCTTAGCCTCCATAGCAGCAACTTTATCTGACGACACATCATTATGCATAAAAGATGAGAATTTTAAAGATTCTTTAACATTAGCAGCTTGAGATCCTAATCCAAATATGCGTCCTTTCTTGTTTATGCCTCCAACAACTTCCATGTACACATCATTATCAGATTGTTGGACAGATTGCTCACTGCTACCCTCACCACTTTGGGAGTTTTTCTCAAATATTTGAGTTTGGTACATTTCCTAAAAAAAAATATTTTCTATTAGTTTATATTTATATTTATAAAATATATAAAAAAGAGTAATGACTACATACAGCTATCTTAGCTTGTGTTTCATTAAACCATTCATTTGGTTTTCCCTTTGGTTTATGAAGTCGTTGATAAAGCTCAAAACATGTCGGTTCCCTATGCAACTCCACCCTCTAAAACAACAACCAAATATAATTTAAGTTAATATAAATATATTTAAAAATAAATATGACATTGATAAAAAGTACTAACCATATTTTTGGCATGTTCACTAGCAGGTATAGATCCTCCACTATGCACATTGTGTCCAACTTTAGATTTCCTGTTTTGTTTATTAATCATGGATTTTTTTTTTTTGCCACTTTTCATCTTGCCATTGAGCCTTTAATTTCTTTAAATTATCTTCATCAATCCAACCACCTTCGTCCTCACCACTACGAACCTTATACAAAGCATTTTTTAGAGCCAAAGATCCCCTACTATTAAAGCTCTTCTCAATGTTAGCTTCATCTTTTTTGAGCCATTTGTATTTGGACTACAAAAAAAATTGCAACAAAAAAGAGAGGATTAAATATCATTGCCGTGTTGTAATATTAATTAAAAACTAGCAATTCTAAAGCAGTATTACTATACCAGTATGTATCTAGAAACCATGAGACTTACTAAATTATACTACTAATATATAAAAAGAATAAATAAATATTATACCAGTATGAATGAATTGCCTAAATTATTCTAATAATAAAAACTAGATTTTCTTAAGCAGTGTTACTATACCAGTATAAATGAATTGATTAAATTATACTACTAATATATAAAAACCTTCAATCATGGTTTAATACTAAACTGAACACTCACCATTACCTTCTCTTTTCCAAATCCCAATACTAGATGCATACTGTTTTAGATATATTTCTTTAGAATTGTTTTAGAAATATTGTTCGCCATAGTTTAATGAAATATTGCAACAAAAAATATTGCACTTTAATGTATGGAGTTTAAATAAATACGGTTTGCCATGGTTTAATCTAGAAACCATGGGACATATCAAAACCCCACTTTAATACTAGATGCATAATGCTTTAGAAATTCTGGTTTTAACCACTAACTGTTTTGCCAATCATTATAACCTTAATATAACAATTGATGTTGTTATGGCTATTGGGACACTCAATTCCACTCATGTTCCAATTCCAACTAAACAAGACAAGGAAGACGGTTTCATTAACGAGTTACCTCACCATAAGATATTGTACTAAATTCAGCATTAAGTATCTAAAAACTCATGTCAGCATGATAGTTTAAGAAAAGGATGGCAGTGAAGTATGTTATGTCATCCATAAAAATAAGTTAATTAAAATTAACCACTAGCAATTTCTAAAGCAGTATCATATCTAACAGTTCTTTCAAAATGACCACTAGCAGTAAGTTAATTAAAATTAACCACTAGCAATTTCTAAAGCAGTATCATATCTAAGAGTTCTTTCAAAATGACCACTAGCAGTTTCTAAATCAGTGTGATAAAAATAAAGTTTACTAATCATATTGTATATCATCCATTGTAATGATTATACTTTAATCACATTTTTAATTTCTAATGGAATATATATGTCAATATTTAACTTCTAATAATAAGGAATACGACACAATACCTTAAAGTCGTCAAACAAAAGTTTATATGATACTTCATCCAGAATACTTCAACATAACCAAGCCCCTTGAAAATTTGTCTTCAAAATTTGTGTGATAGCACCTCTCACTTTAAATTCTGGTTGAAAGCTGAAAATATTAGAATAATTAGTATATGTAAGATGAAATTTTAAACATATATACACATAGTTAAATTTAATTATACTAAAAATATTTGAATTACTTATTTCCAGGAGCAGATCTTATCCAAATTCGTCCATCTTCATCCCTTGACTCCCACTTGATGTTCTCCTCTGTTAAAGAACATAATTCTATGTGTGGATTTGCTTGTGAACCATTATCAAGAGAGGGATCTAGTGGCATGTCTATAGATGTCCCACTTTGAGAATGTGTAGATGGCTAATATGTAGGAGTAGTTTGGGGTTGAGAAGATGGAGAAGATGTAGGTGCAGTCTCAAAAGGATAAGATATAGTTGGTGCTACCCTATTTTGAGAATGAGAATGAGATGGAGCAGACATAGAGATATTTTGAAAAGGTTGACATATAGTTGGAGCATTAGTTTATGAATGGGGAGATGGAGTATGTGTAGTGGTTTTTTGTAATGATTGAGACATGTGTGGTTCGGGCCTAGGTTAGGGTTGAGGACATGGGACATGTTTATGAGTCTTTTGTAATGATTGAGATATGGATGAGTTTTGTCTAGTTTGAGTATGAGGAGATGGGACATGTGTAGGGGAATTTTGTAATGATTGAGATATGTGTGGCTTTGGTCTAATTTGAGTATGAGGAGATGGGGAAGATGTAATAATCTTGTGCACATGTTTAGATAGTTTTAGATTTTGTTTTGTTGGGGGATAGGGAGATGTCACATATGTAGGTGGATTTTGTAATGGTTGAGATATGATTGATTTTGGTCTAGTTTGAGTATGAGAAGATGAGGAAGGAGTAGTGGTATTTTGTAAAGTTTTAGATATTTTTAGATTTGGTCTTGGTTGGGGTTGGGGAGATGGGATATCTGTAGGTGGGTTTTGTAATGGTTTAGATATAAGTGGTTTAGGTCTAGTTTGGGGAGATTGGGTGTGTGGGTGAGTGATAACTATTCCTCTACATTTTCCTCTGCCTCTACCTCTACCTGTCATCTATAAATAATGAAACATGTAGTGATGAAATCATGTTAGTAAAATTATAATATCACAAAGTGCACCAATGAAAAGAAGAAAAACAAAAAAAACATGTGAAACATAAATTGATAAATAAACTTCCATAATCACATAATCCTAAGAACTAAGTACATTAGCCAAATGTAAATGCATAAAAAATAAATAGTTAACTCTGTTGAAATTAATAATAATTAATAAAAGAAAATATATTATAGTTACAACACCTTTCATCATCTTCTTCTTCCTCATCATCATCATCATCATCATCATCTTCTTCATCAACACTCTCTTCTACTTCAATTTCAATATCTTTATCCCATTCAAAGCTAGTATCATTCAAGAAAGGAACATATGCTTCCTCAACCTCCTCAACAAAATCAACAAGACTTTCTTCGAGATTGTCAATCGCAATTGTCATAGGTGATTGTGTGATTGATTCATCTTGGTATGGAACATCTTTCTCATGCATACTACTTTCTAAAGTTTGAATGGTACTTCATGCCTTGGTTTTAATTATAACCAACCATTCATTTTGTCCTTCAGGGTATTGTGTGTAGTACACTTGCTTTGCTTGTTGTGCAAATATAAATGGATCATACTTTTTATATTTCTTAGATGCTCTGACTTCAACAATCCCATAATTATCTATCTTTGTCCCTTGATTCATACTAGGATCAAACCAATCACATTTGAACAAAACCAACATCTTTATTGGCCATCCTGTATCGTAAACTTCAATAATGTCAGTTAAGACCCCATGGTAATCATTGATTATTGTCTCATTCTGACCACCTTGAACAGATACACCACAATTAGTTGTGTTCATCCCAAGACTATAGTCCATTGTACTAAACTTATATCCATTTACATAATACATTGGCCATCTTTTGACTTTTTTCTTAGGCCCCCCCGCCAAACTCTTCAAAAAGTCATCTTCAAAATGATTTTTTGATACCTATATCAAAAAGGGCTAAATAAATTTCACTTAACAAGCAAAATGAATCATAGTATGAAACTAGGGAGATTCAATTAACCGTACATATTCTCTAAACCAATAAGGAAACGATGTGGAGATTTCTTTGTCAATATCTGAGTCACTGACACCTAATTCTTGTAGCATATTTGTATATATGCTAAAGTATATTCACATGTTAGGCCACTTCATTATTTAAAATATATTTTGGTGAATAAAATAGTGATGTGTACACTTACGACAAAAATGGCTCAACTTCGGGACAATTTAAAAGGACATATAGATGTGCAGCTTTCCTTTCCCTTTCTTCTAAGAAGTATGTTTTGCATTTTTCAGAAGGGTGCCCTGGATAATTAAAGATAGAGAAAAGTGGTCCAGTTGAACAACTTTCACCTCCATCATCATTTCGTGGCACTCTTGTCCTTCTACATGGAACATCAGGTGGATAATAATAAGACGCGAATGTAAAGGTCTCCTCCACTAAGTACGCTTCACAAATAGAGCCCTCAACTGCAGCTGTGTTTGTAACCTTGGCTTTTAAGGTACGAATAAACCTAAAAATTATTTAAAGACATTAATAGAATAAAGGATGCATGGTAATTATTTTAAAACGGATAGAAGAGGCAACCTTTCGAAAGGATACATCCATCGGTATTGGACAGGACCACCAACCCTCGCTTCATATGGCAAATGAATTGGAAGATGCTCCATAGAGTCAAAGAAACTAGGGGGAAATATTTGCTCTAATTTACACAAAATTATTGGAATATTTTGCTCCATTACACATAAATTATCCTCTTTTAGTATCGGTGAAGTAAGCTCTCGGAAGAATTGACTAAACTCTGTAAGTGTGTTCCAAATAGGTTTTGGTAGAGATTTGAATGCAATTGGAAGCAATCGTTGCATGAAAACATGACAATCATGGCTTTTCATTCCAAATAACTTTGCTTCTCGCATATCAACACATCTAGATAAGGTGGAGGCATACCCATCTGGAAGCTTTAATTTTTTGAGCCACTCACACACATATATTCTTTATTGTTTTGTTAATGTGTACTTTGTTATGGAGGTCCAATTAGGCTTGGTAAATGCTTGGTCCAATTGTGTAAAACTCCGTACCCTGGCAAATTTTCATATGGAGGTCCAATTATGCTTGGTAAATGCTTAACCATTTCCCATATTTCTTCACCAGTCAACCTTTGTGGGGGAAATGATGTCTCATCCTTTCTCTTTATAAAAGCATTCTTGTTTCTTCTATAGCAATGATCAGGAGACAAGAATTAGCGATGGCAGTCAAAAAATGTTGTCTTGTGGCTATGTTGAAGGGTGAATGCTTTTGTAGAATCCATACAAATTGGACATGCAAGTCTACCCATTGTCATCCAACCTGACAACATTCCATATGCAGGAAAGTCATTAATCGTCCATAACAGACAAGCTTTCATGACAAAATTTTGATGTAGTGAGACATCATAGGTCATCACCCCAGAATTCCATAAAAGTTTAAGGTCATCTATAAGAGGCTGCATGTACACATTAATTCTCCCTTTTGGATTGGAAGGGTCGGGAATTATAATGGTTAAGAATAAGAACTCTCTTATCATGCACATCCAAGGTGGGAGATTGTAAGGAGTAAGAATTACTGGCCAACATGAATATGTTCTACCTGTTTTATCAAATGGTGCAAACCCATCAGCACACAACCCTAGCCTCACATTTCGAGGGTCCATTGCAAACTCAGGATATACTTCATCAAAATGCTTCCAAGCTTCTCCATCAGATGGATGACATAAGTAGCCAGACTCTCTTATATTCTCACGATGCCACCTCATTTGACTTGCAGTTTGCATTGAGGAATAAGGTCTTTGAAGCCTTGTGATAAGAGGGAAATACCACATATTTTTTAAAGGAACTTCTCTAACCTTACCATTTCTAATGACACTTTTGTAACGATCTTCACCACATATCTTACAATTACGAAGATTCTTATAATCAGGAGAGTAATAAATCATGCATCCATTTGGACAACAATGAATCTTAATGCAGCCTAATCCAAGTTTTTGCACAGATTTCTTTGCATGATAGAAATTTTTTGGCATTCGATTGTCATTTGGCAATGCCTTTCCCATAAAATTCACCCATTGATTAAAGCAAGTCTCGGAGATATTGAAGTCAGATTTGATACTTAGAGCTTGTATTGCGGCTGAAAGTTCAGAATAACTTTCACAACCATTATACAAGGTAGCTTGCGCAGCTTTCAACATATCAAAAAAAATGTTTGGCCTCTAGATTAGGATCTTCCCTAATTTCTTCTTGACAATCAAATTCTTGTTTCTCAAGATAGGTACCAAGAGATGGTCCAGCTGCATCCATTACCATTTGCTCAAAGTCATTAAAGTCTTCTCGAACCTCGTTATCTCCATAATAGTAATTGTCTAAGTCCACTGGCAGAAATTGAGGCCTTTTTTCACCATGGCAAGTCCAATAATAATAACCCTCTTTAAATTCATTCAAACAAAGGTGTCCCATGACATCTCCAACTATATGATGCTTCTTACACTTGCATATTTTACACGGGCATCTCAACTTTCCTACTTTTTTGAAGTTTTCTTGTCCACAAGCAAACTCAATGAACTCATAAACCCCCGCCATATACTCATTTGTAACTCTACTCTTATTATGATTCATCCAATTATCCATCCACTTGCGATGTTCGGGAATTTCCATTTCTCTAATTGACAAACAAATATTATGTCAATTACGCTGATTAATAAATTTTTATCAAGATTCCTTGTAACAATTTAGGAATCTTAAAATGTTAAAGCTTAAGGTTGTACTAATTAGCACGATAACAAATTATTGTAAAATAAAGTCCAACTCTATCAAGTCAAATCTCATAATTGAATATTAAGTCATAATATCTATATTCCCGTTCACTCAAACAACTTCAATCAACAATAAAGATGACTAACTCATAAAGTCACAACATAATCATAAAATTACTTATTAAAAACCATAAAAGAAAAACAGCTTCCATATAAAGGTGAAAAGTAAATAATTATGATAAAATTTAGATAGATTGAATAAAATTCTTGTCACAATCCAAACTATCACCCTGAATTAGAAAAATGCTTCTCTTGATTATGAAGAATCAATGTTCAACTAATGCAGTTAAGGTAAAAAACAATAATCTCTACCAACGCCTCTCCAAATTCTTTTAGAAATAAATAAAGAATACCTTCAACAATCTTGCTAGCAATCTGAATATTTTTCTTCTCACAATTTTTCAGAATCTACGAGACACCTTTTGATCTTTGTTATAAAGCTGATAGATTTAAAAGAAAAAAGTTAGTAAAAACATAACCTAATTTACATTATTAAAAGTATAAATAGAGCAAGAAAAATGATAAGTAAACCCTTAAAAATAACAAGATTTATATTAACTAAGATAACTAAATAAAAGCAATTTTAAGAGTCTGGAGTAAAATAAACATAGTTTAACTAACTAAAATGACACAGCACACCTCCACACCTCACTCTACATTCATATATTTAATACTATAAGCTAAATCATAATTTCATAGCACCAGCATATCCACATTGGTATATTCATAAACTTTGAAAATCAGACTCTTTCTTCATATTCACATAAACTATACGGAGAATATATAGAATAATATTTTCAAATACTCTTCACCTTACCTTTAAAATGTGTGTATATTAGAAGACATTGTATACACAAGAATGGAAGAATTTACATAGAAATCACACAGAAAATGCTTGAGAAACTAAATTCTAAATAGGTTTGGTGAAATTGTAAAAGATTAAAAAAATAATAGATGAAAGTTGAAGGTATACATTGAGAGAAAGCTTCTCTAAATTCTCCTGCTTCTATAGTATAAAAAAAAAGTTAATATTATTGAAATGCCACATTATTTCTCATTCATTTACTTCTAATTTCATAACAAGACATGTAGCATTGTTAAAGTCTCTAAACTGTAAAACATCATAGCTAGCAGTAGCCATTCTACAACCATGACATCATAACTGTTATAGTCACCACAACATGTACATATTAAATATTTGGAAGGCATTGGTATTAAATGCAGCCCCTTTTTTTTTTATAAAAAAAAATCAGATCATATTAATACAAGAATTTAAAAGCATTGCCACTGCTACTATTTGAGTTAACATTATAGTTTCAAAATTAAAATCCAACATCTTAGGATTTAAGACACACCAATCATTCTTTACACTTGGAAGGTCAAAACATATAATTTTATAACAGGATGAACAAAAGTTCTCTTTTATAGAAGGAAGACAGATCCTTCATTAATAAATTTACAACACATATGCTAATAATAATGAAAAAGATAATTAAAAAAAGATGGTGTTAAACTTGCAAAGCAATTTCAAAATTCAATAATAAGTATTACAGAGGACTCCAAGATATAGTCAAATTTTCTATTCACAAAAGTACTACTTCAAGTTTTGATGTCAAGAGTCTAATGTTGTAGATGAACTACACCAAACTTATGTATACTTCTCATGAAATAAATATAGAAAATGTGGTACCCATGTAAAAAATTACTCACTGGCTTTCTAACTAAACATAAATTAATCAGAAAAATTTAAAATAATTCATAAAATAAATAGAGTTGAGAAGAAACCTTTATGTGCTTTATCTTAGATTAGTTTTTTTTCCTTCAAATCCAGAAATCACTCTATCTCAAACTAAATTTCTGAAATGAGTATCAAAACTATAAGTAAGGAAGATAAATAAAGTTTATATTGACGAAAGAAAATAACCTCACCTCAAGAACTTGTGAGAAAGGAATAAACCTGATAAGAACGGAAAGAATCATATTAGCGAGTAAAAACAAAATCGCTTGAAGAAAGGAAATCGTATGAAGCTAATAAAGTAAAAAATCAAAATATGTACGAAGTTGTGGAGACTTGCAGGTTGAAGAAGAGCCAGTGTCCAATGCAATGAATAGTTAGGGTTTTCTATTAAATGTTATGTTAGGGAGGGAAGATGGAAATTTTAAGTTTTTAGTGAAAATGAGGGAGGGAGAAGTCGTGGGTTCTGATAAGTATTTTAAGTTTAAATGAAATTTTAGCCAAGATCTTTATTAATAAATATTAATTGAATTTATTAACAAATAACTATTGATGCTATGTTGGCAAGGTAAGCTTTGGAAAGTGCAAGGGTCGTCGTTCGACTCTTTAGTTAGGTTTTTTTTTATCTTTGAATAGACAAAATAAAATAAAATGTTGATATAAAAAAAATTGCAACAGTGTATCAAACTCAACACCTCAATTTAAAAGGACTACGTGATATGCCATCAGAGCTAATATTATTAATATTCCAATATTTAATAAAATTGATATCCAAATTTTATTAATATATTGTTTTTTCATACAAAAAACATTTCTCATGAAAAATAAAATTCAACTAAAAATAACTTCTAATTACAACTCACATCTCTTTGTATTTTTATTTTTTTATAATTAAAATTAAACAAACTTTACAAATATATAACTTTTAAACATACAAATGAGTAAAAATATTACTTTTAAAAATAATATTAATGCAACCATAATTCATTCATATAAAGATCATAATTTTAAACTTTGAAACAAGTAATCTATATCTTTTGAATTTATCAAGTCAAAAAACACATATACAAAATTTTTAAAATATATTTAAATTTAATCATAAAATATATTTTTGGATAATCAGCTTTAAAATTTTTTTATTGAAAAAATATATTTAAGCTTTTATTTATTTATTTAACCATTTTTATTTTAAACCACATTAAATAACACTTAAAATAAAAAGTATTTTTATTTAAAAAATATTATAATTGGACTCTAGAAGTTTGATTAGCTAGAGACAGAAATAGAGAGGGATATATATCATACAAATTATTTTCATTATTTCCGTCTCTGAACTCCGTCTCTAGAGTATTTTTAATTATTAAAAACTAACATTTTTTTATTTTTGAGACGGAATTATTGACGGAATATGTTAGAGACGATGGATTCCGTCTCTAAATTCCGTCTCTAGGATTCAAATTTTAAAATTGGTCCCAATATGTCATAATCCGTCTCGATTTCGGTCTCTATTAGACACTGAATTAAATCCGTCTCTAATGTCTGTCACTATTTTAAGTTTTTCTAGTAGTGTTTGTCTCAGTCCGTAACTCTAGGTGAAGACCAGAATTGCAGGAGCATACTTACTCGAGTATTAAATGTTCCTGAGTATTCCGGTCGTGTGAGGGGGTAAGGGATTTGGGGTCACTCCATCATCCTTTTATAAGCGTCCAAAGAGCAAAAATCCTAGCAATAAACAAGTGATGGAAGCCATGGAAGAATTAAGAGCTCAAGTCTGTGAATTACAATAGGATAAGGAAAAATATATGTTAGAAAGGCGTGGTTCAGAGTTTAATGATACTAGTGACAAAGGTAGTATCAATTGTCAACCGAAACTTCCCGAGGTAATTATATATGCTTATTATGAAATTAATTTAGCACAAAATTTTCAATATATACACATTAAAAGTGTTAATTATATATTCAAATGTTTTACTAACTTATATGATTTTTAGATTCATGCCCAAGAGTTGCAAAGAACAGGAAGTCAGAATAGGAAGCCAGAATTAGGCAACACGTCCAACCAAAAAAAGATTCTTGAAAGGACCGGGACAAAAAAAGCAATTGTATCTCGATTTAGGCCATCTCTTGAAACACTTGTAGAAACATCGAATTTGATGGATGGTGGTATTCATGAAATACCTATGGAGGAAGGTATTTTCGGTTATTCTTATTCAGAAACAATTTCTAAAGAGGATTTGGATCAGATTTTTAATCATTCTGAATTAGGCATCAGTGTTATGCATACATACATCAGGTATTCCGATTAACTCTCTTTAATTATTTAAACAATTTATTTACTCATTTCAACGAATAATCTAATGTTTATTATGTTTTTATTTAAGGTTCTTGTATGAGAAATTGGTGCGCCCACATCAATTGTCAGAAAGATTCGGTTTCTTATCTGCCAATTGTATCAATGCAACGTTAATTGCGATGAATCCAACTTCAGTACAATCTCACTTAGTCGAAAGATTTATGGCCAGCATAGATACAAAATAGTTGTATCTTTTACCATATAATATTGGCAACAGATTAGATTTACATTCTTACTTCATTTATTTTCATTTTTCATTTTTTGATGTTACGTATAAAATTACTATATCGATACTTTTGTTTTATTTTACATTGGACACTGGTTGTTGGTTACGATAAATCCGATAAGAGAAATAGTGTATTATGTGGATTCGTTAGATGGTGATGTAGATAAATACCCGGATATGAAGACGACGATTGATACGTAAGTGAAATTGTTCTAAATATTCGTGTGTATTTGTTTATTAATTTATTTAAGTGAGAGTGTTCTAAATATTCGTTTATATTATGTTAGAGCTATACAAATATTTCGATCACAAAGAGGAGCCCAAGTATCAAAGAGTAAGTCAACCAACATTACATGGATCAGAGTGGAGGTATATTTTCACAATTTTGCTTATAATAGTGATGTTACTTGATAAAACAAGTTAGACTATATATCCTGATATATATTCTTATTTTTTTTTCACTGTGTAGTGTCCTCGTCAAAAAAATGGTATAGATTGCAGTTATTTCGTTTTGAGGTTTATGAAAGAAATCATTCATTTGGATCAAATAGAGATTCCAATCATGGTATGGATTTATAACTTAGGAGTTATTTTAATATTTATCGAATATTTGATATAATTAATTACTTTTAACTAAATCATGCATATTATGTTATATTATGTAGTATTTTGATGAATTCAAGTGTGCTACTTACTCCAAAGTACAATTGGAAGAAATTAAGGAGGATTGATGTCAATACCTTATTGAGCAAAGAATCATATAAGGTATGGAAGTTGGAAGTTGTTGTATATACTTTGTATAGTTTTGGAAGTTGTTGTATATGGTTATTAGAATGGTTATTTTATTTTGGAAGTGGAATGGTTATTAGAATGGTTATTTTATTTTGGAAGTGGAATGGTTATTAGAATGGTTATTTGGTGTATGAATATTTGTTATTAGAATGGTTAATTAATTTGGAAGTTGCCGACCATAAGTTGAATATTAGAATGGTTAATTGATAAAGTCTTGTGTATAATTATGAAATATAAGGCCTATATATGGTGATTGAAGTATATAATTATGTAGTATTGTGAATTGAAGTATATAAGCCCTATGTTGAATAAAGGCTTGTGAGTTGAAGTATATAATTATGATAAGTTTTGATAAAAAATTACGTTATACAGGTTTGTTAATATACAGGTCTATTATAACATTTTTTTAAAAAAAGCTTTCTTAAAAAAAGAAATTTTAGCAGCGCTTTTGACAAAAAAACGCATGCAAAACAAATAATTTTTAAAACAATTTACGTGTACAAAAGACAACGCTTTTACTGAAAAAGCGCTGCCAAAAGTGGAACTAAAGAAAGCACTTTTCCAAAAGAGCGCTGCTTAAAGTATTAAGCAGAGACACATTAGAAAGCGCTTTAAAAAGTGATGCCTAAGGGGGGGGAAAAACCAGCTTTTTTTCCAAAAAAAAGCGCTGCCTAAAGTTGGAAAATAATACACATTAGGTTGCGCTTTAAAAAGCGCTGCCTAAAGGGGAACAAAAGACAGCGCTTTTAGTGGAAAAGCGCTGCCTAAAGGGGACCTAAGGCAGCGCTTTTGCATTTATAAAAGCGATGTCTTTACCTTTAGCAGCGCCACCTTTGACAGCGCTTTTAAGCGCTGCTAAAGGCAAAAAAAGCGCTGCTAAAGGTCTTCTTTGGCGTAGTGATAAGCGGCAGGAGACTTAGTGGGCATCATCTTAGCTAAACTAGTTTCTTCTAATGTGAGCATGGAACATGCCTGATGAAAGGAGGGGAGAGGATTTCTCTTTTGAATCAAGGTGACTGCACCGCGGTATGCATTAGTAATGTCGAAGATGATTCGAAGGATCAAGAAGTGATTGTTTACAAGAGTACCAACACCCCATAATTGGTCAAAAAAGCGTCTTCTGACATTGACAATAAGCAAAGACATTTGAAAAAGTCTCCAGGAAAATTCCAGAGAATTCCTGCTTAAGAGTGACATCTCGTGCGTTCTAATTATCCTGAAAGAGGTAAGCCAAATGCTTCCAAGCATCCAAAGTTGTGGAGCCAGATTCCATGGTACTGGTTAGTAAGTCAACAAAAATAATGGAATAGATCTGTTGAAGCATGATTGCATCCAAGGTGGCCCAATGATCATAACTGGGGTCAATGACAAGTGGCGAAGGTTTATTGTCTGAAGGCACAATGTGTTGTAGGACCCGATGAGAGCGGGCAGGAACGCAAAAATAGCTTCGCCCATGTGTTGTATGGATCATTTTCCATGTCAAGCATAAAAGGAATATTATTCCTAATGTTGGAAATAGTGAGAGAAGGAAGAAATTACAGCTTGGCAGAGGATGATAATGGTGGTGTCGGGGTTTCCATCCTTAAAGGAGGAGTCTCCATGTTGCTTTTTTCTTTGAATGAGACAATCATGATGTGTACGGGCCGTGCGATCGGAGAGAGGGAAGAAGATCTGGTTGCAACATGGTCGGAGGAAGAGAGGGAGATGACGATGGCGGAAGGGAGGGCCAACAGCAGTGGTAGTGGAGGTACATGAGGATGAGCTACTGAAGCGGCTATGGAGCCGCTAGGGGAGGAGCTAATTTGGCGGGCAGCAAAAACTTTTGAGGAGAATGAGCAGTGGCGAAGCAAGAGGAGGTGCTACTGTGGTGGTGTTGCTGGGGGGCGAGCTATTACGGCAGCGGCGACAACTTTTAAGGAGAAGTGACAACGACTTTAATTAGGTTTGCATCTTTACCCGTACTGATACCATGTATGATATTTAAATATATTGAGATTAGTCGTGTGAGAATAGTACTACAGAGACTGTATTATATATATATATATATATATATATATATATATATCGTGTTATATTCGATATGGTATTTATATACAAATATTCTTTAACAAATAAATACATATTCTATTAGTAACATTAATATATTTCTTGTTGCAAATTCATAATATATTTCTTGTTGCAAATTCTTAATTTTTTACACAGACAAATATAAAAAGGCTTGAAACAAACATCAAAGATTTGGAACTTAGTGTGAATGAAATAGTCCTGCAACCCAATATGTCAGGCCTTCACATTCACTTCAAATAAACCTCCCAAAAGACAAATTAGAAACATTGATAGCATGCTAAGAGATCAAAGTGATATAATGATATCATTATCTCTCATTTATATAAGTTGAAAATGTTCAGAAATGTGTTTCTTCGTGGAAGATAAAATATTTCTTTTTTTTTTTGAGCAAAATCATACACTAGATAGGAGTACTAGGGGGTACTCCAACCCAATTACACCATAAAATTACATCACCTTCGATAGCTAACTTCTAAAACTCTTATAACTAATCACAAGGGAATTTAAACCACTCATAATAGTTGCACCCAAGGTTGTCAAAATCGAGATCTTACATAAGATCGGGAGAGAATATCAAGATCATAAAATATAAAATCGTAGCTAAGATCGAAAGATCCTATACAGTTATTTTTGTAAGATCGGGAGGAGGTAAAAAGATCGTAAAACATAAGATCGCAACAAAAATCGTAAGATCCTACTAAAATGAAAAAATAATAGTATATACTTAAGGTATTTTTACATTATATTTGTTAGTAGGCAAGTGTATTCGTGAAAAGATGACTACTTTTCATATTCTTTAGACATGTATGATTGAGTTCTTATACTTTATTACTACTACATGGAACATTTGTTAGACATTAAGGAATATTTGATCAATTACTAGGATTATGATAAGTCAATTCGTTAAAACAAATCCTATAAGTGAGATGTTTATTCTCAAAACCCTAAATCTAAGACTTCATAATTTCAAAAGACACACTTTTGTCCCCGTCGAACCAAAATTGTTGTGCCTCTGCATCTTGTCATCCTTCTCACCTTTTAATGATAGTGGCCAAAAACCGGCCAATCATAGTTGAACCTAGCAAATATCCCACAAAATCAAAGAGTTAATGATTTTTTTTCACAATTTAGCTACAACACAAGATTCTACTTAAGATCCGGATCGTTGGGGCTGAATGAGATCGTAAAATCTTAAGATTTTAAGATCTAGACCGAGATCTTGATAACCATGGTTGCACCTAATTTTCGGTTTAGAAACTAAAGCCAACCACTACCAAAAGCATGAGATGATTCTTTGAACGATCACGTCCAGATTGCCAACTTCATTATTGAAACTAATTTGGTTCCTTGAATACCAAATGCCCCAGCAATAAGCGAACCATATAAGGAAAGTCGTTTCCTATGAACATTTCTTCTTACCTTCACAAACCAAGCCATAAGAAAATCATAACTACTTTCCTCGACCATCCAAGAAATCTCTACCCAGTCCATTACCTTCTTCCAAAACAACCTAACACGATGGTAAACACAAAAGATATGGTTGGAATCTTCTTCAACAAGAAAACAGAAAACACACACTTTTTCATGTGGGTTAGTGATAACACCACTGGCAACAAGATTTGCTCGAGTGCGCTACCTATCTAAAATCAATCTCCAACCAAATAATTTAACTTTGATTAGAATGGTTGTTTTCCACAAAAATTTCAGAACCTCTTTACAAACCCACATTTAAATAAACCACATGGTAAAATTTGTACACAATACAAATTCATTCAAAATGTTATACTTTAATATTAATCTGCAGTCATTCACATTCTATGCATTCAGTTCAACAGTTCATCAATACACTAATAACAATCAACTAACAAAACTACTCATAATAAAATGTAACTGGCACCAACAATGATTTGATTTACAAACAACAACTCATATATTACAAAAAAAAGTGTAAGATAAACACATCATGGTGCACTTATTCTTTACAAAATTTTCACTCCATCAAAAGATCTCCTTATCTAAACCACCACAAACATGAAGTTTTGATCTTTAATTTGAAGAGAGCGAACCAACTTCGTCGAACAAATCTTTAGCTTTCTCAAGCAAAAATCGATCACTGCATAGAACAAACATTATTATATCACTACTACAAAACGCGTAAATAACCACGCCATGGTCACTACGCTTATTCCCTACACCTTTGTGACATCTCTAAACTAAGGCGCTATCATAATATTATTTTTTTTATTAAAAATTATTATATATAACAACGGTTAAGCAGCCAACCGTTGTGATAACCTCAAGCTTTCATGGGTTCGAACCTTAGGGCCCTCATATATGTTATTCCTTTAATGTTAAGTGGCGTCTTTTCTTTTTTAATTATTTTAAATAAAAAACTTAAAAGTTTATGACGACAGTTCAATAGTTCCACGGTTGTTAAGTTGCGCCTTTTCATTTTAATTTATTTTTAAATAAAAAACTTTAAAGTTTATGACTACGGTTGATGTTTACAACGGTTGTGATATATTTTGTTTTTTATTTAAAATTTTTAATTTTTAATACTCTGGCACTTTTTTTATGAAATTTCACCATGAAAGTAAAATATCACTACGGTTGCAAGAATTGGCCGTTGTGGTAGCGTGATAATATTATACACTCCTAGTTAGCTTGTCTCTTCAGTATCCTTTTTTCCATTGCAAATAGAAACTAGACGAAACAATACACGATTTCAACTCAAACCCTAACGTTCATTACTGTGAAACATTACACGATTTCATCCAAAACACCATCGTTTCTACTTCATTGTGTATTTGCCATTGTCGTCATTATCGTTAACCAAGTTGACAAGACCATCACGATCAACCAAGTTATTACCTTCTAGAAGGAAAACAACAGCAAAACCGTCGTCACCAAAAGGAAGGAAGACAACACCATCACCAACACCAACATCATTTACTTAGTCATCACGTTTAGGGTACGTAAAATATTTTTCCCCATGCATCTACAGTAAACTTCATTTGCCATTGTTGTTGTTGTTGTTGTTTTATTTTATGGTTGATGTTTATGTTCTTGTTGTTTATGTTGTTGTTGTTGTTTTTGAACTTAGATGTCGACCTTGTTGAGTTCTTCATCAGAAACCAGCGAAGAAACTCAAACAAATGAGATGTTAGACAATGATACTCAAACAACTGAAAGTCAAACGAAAAGATCACAAAGAGGGGTCACAATGATGCCCCAATTCACATCTTTCCGGAACTCATGAGGTGAAAAAAATTCCTATCCAATTTGATTTGTTGTACAGAGTAGTGGATTGTCAACACTACTCTACTTTTAAGAGTTATGTTTCGCTCCTTGCACGTAGCAAGGTCAGTATATTGATTGATGATTGGAAACAAGTTGATAATAAGGTCAAAGAAAGCATATGGACTGATGTTAAGGTATTACATACTATAATTTTCATATATCACCGATATTAATATCTATAATTTCTAATACATACTTATATATTGACTTAAGTGTAGTTGAATTTTGAGTTTACCGATTACTCAAATTTGAAAAAAGAAGTGGATATCATATGTTGGTACTCGTTGGAGGGGATTTAAGGCACAACTCACGACTGACTACATTAAGAGGCCTAAGAGTGGTCTTGCTCATCCATGGATTCGATATAGTTTTATATCGAAGAAGCAATGGAAAAGGTTTGCAAAGATACGTCGTTCTGAGGAATTTAAGGTTAGTACTATTCTCATGTAACCGATACTGTTATGCTAATGAGTTATAGATACTAATCATATATTTTTTCACTATGTTCATAACAGGTTAAAATCGAAGTCGGAATACTCAATAAGGCCAAGAACATGTACCCCCATAGATTGTCTCGTGAGGGCTATAGGAATCTTGATAAAAAAAATCATGCTTGAAAGACAATCAGAAATAGGAGATGATCGCATCCTATCTCCACCTTCAAGACATGAGAAATGGAAGAATGCTTGATTAATACTAAATGGAGAGTACACCTCTGAGACTTCAAGAGTAGTTGCCGGAAAAATTGTAAGTATGATTTGTGATGCTTATGTTATTTTTTATTTAAATGCGTTGGTAACAATATATGTAAGTTTCTCATGTTGTGTAGGATAAGTTGGTTGAGGCAGCCCGTGAAAGCACATTTGTTCCGCAAGCACGACATGCCATATTAGTAGAAGCTATCGAAACAGATGAGCATGGTGGGCGTGTCCGTGCTGTTGGAGAAGGTGTCGGCTTGAGGTCATTCTTTGGGTCTCAAAGAAAAAGTATCGAAAGCCCAGAAATTATTGCACAAAGACAAAAGATTGAACATTTTGAGAAGCAATTAGAAGAACAACGAAGAATGTTAGAAGAGGAGAAGGAAAAAAGAGAGAAAGATATGGAAAGCTTCCAAGAGTTGTATTTGGTATGTATTTTACTTGAGATGTTAGTGTTTTATCGGAAATGTATGATATATATTGTGCTTGTTTTTGTTTTATGTTTTAATTGAATAATATGCTGTAGAGATTAAGTGAAAACATGGAACAACAGACAAATAAGGATCACCGTAATGTTGATGGTGATGATGATGATCGAACTCCTAGTAGAAGTGTTGTACGTCATGCTTCTACAAAAGGAAGTAATTGTTTAGCCCATCCCCCCTGCGGGTAACCGCAGTGATATAATGGATCCTAATCCAAATGAAATCACAATGTTATACTTGAAAGTTGCGGTGATAAATGAAGCGCAACTTCTCCCGTTCAAACATTGTCCACGTTTGGGTTTATTATATTATAATCCTGATGATGTAAGTGATTTTCTTGGTGGGTATAAGTGGCTGGACATCGGGATATTGCAAGTTTGGTGCACGTAAGTATAAATAGTTGAATATACATGTCATTATAGAACATTATCATTTATAGAAGATCACCCCTAATTTATTCATTTTCTTTAACCATTTAGGTACATTCACCGTCTTTGTATAGAGTTGAATAAATCGAGTACTTACGGAATCTTGGATCCACTTTTTATTCGTTGGACTTTTAATGAACCAAAAGATATCCGAGAGTACTTGATAACATGGTTAAATGAGGGAGAAAAAGATTGTTACTTAGCACCATTCCTCTGCACGTAAGTATTTTTGGAATTGATGTTTATGTATTCTATATTTAGTTTTGTTTTAGAAAATACCATTAACCTATATATGCTCTTGTTTATTCAGTGGTCATTGGTAATTGATCATCATATCATTTAGGACGAATACGATAACTTTTATATGTTCCTTGCATGATCCACTGCAAAACAAAATGAAAGATATGATTAATTCGTAAGTGTATGCTTAATTCAATTTCTTTGACATCGTAATTAGTTTATCATGTAATATGTTTAATTCAAATTCAATGTACAGTGTTGTGGAGCAAGTGAATATGATGAACAATGTTAGAAGAAAGCCCAAATGGATCTGTCCTAAAGTAAGTGACACGATTATGTTTCTTTCATTTACATTCACGTGTGGTTATATTCATGTGATTTTTGCTTAAATTTGTAGACAAGGAAACAACCCGGGAATTATGAGTGTGGTTATTATGTCATGAAACACATGCTAAGGGTCCTGCTGATTGATGATGTCAATGCACTTTTCTATAGAGATGATGTGAATAACACTTTTCTGTATTGATGACATGAATATAGTGTTTGGTGTAAATATGGTTATAATAGTTACAATACTTACAGAATGTATACCTTATCTGTTAGCTGTATTTTATGGTTATCCCCCCCATTATCTGCCACAGACTTAACCAACTCCCAAGTTTCCCATTCCTGTTATCCTCTGGGTATCCATAGACACCACAAAAATCCCAGATAACATCCTCATCATTTTGTTGACACACTCCATTGCTAGAGTGTGTCAACAGAATGATGAGGATGTTATCTGGGATTTTTGTGGTGTCTATGAATACCCAGAGGATAACAGGAATGGGAAACTTGGGAGTTGGTTAAGTCGGTGGCGGCTAATGGGGGGATAAAATGATTCTTTTTGGTGACTTCAATGATGTTTCGTGTGAAGCAGACAAGAAAGGGGGCTTAAGTAGGTAGATTTCTTAGCTGAATTGGAGCAGGGACACTATTAATCTGTTGAATTTGGAGGAGCTCGGGTTCGAAAGGTATCAGTTTACTTGGTCTAATGGTCGTAGAGGTGAGGCTAATATCCAGTGTCGTCTTGATAAAGCTTTTTGTTCTCAGCCCTTTAGGGCTCTATTTCCTCTGTCAAAAGTCAAACATCTTGGTAGATTTGGATCGGATCACGTAGCTATTATGATTTTGATTCAAAGGGAGTTGGTTGAACCTAAAAAACATCGCTTGTTCATATTTGAAGAAGTCTGGGCAAATGACAGCAGGTGTGCTGATTTGGTTAAGAGGTTGTGGAATGATTGTCCTAGTTCTGTGCCCCAGAAAACGGTGTGCATCCAAGAGTTGCAACTTTATTTCAAGGATTATCGCACCAGTCGAATTGAAAAGGAGATTATCAGACTTGAGTCTCTTCTCAAGGAAGATAGAAGATAGTCTAGTGATCCTGAGGAGATAAAGAGCTACAGAGCCCTGGAGAATCAGAAAGACAAGTTGCTGAAGGTGGAGGAATCTATGTGGCGTCAGAGAAGTAGGGCTACTTGGCTCAAGGCAGGGGATAGGAATACTAGGTTCTTCCATGGCAAGGCGGATCAACGGCGCATAACCAATACCATTAAGAGAATTAAGGATGGTGGAGGTGTTTGGAAGTATGGCTGGGACAACTGTGAGAAGGTTTTGGTGAGTTACTTCTCTGATATTTTCTCTTTGTCTAATCCTTCCAATGTCTCTCAGGTGTGTGGCCAGGTTGCGGGTAGGTTGAATGCGTCTCAAATCTTGCTGTTGACGGAGCCTTTTTCAGCTGGTGAAGTGTATGCTGCGGTTAGGCAAATGCACCCTCTCAAAGCCCCTGGACCGGATGGTTTGCCTGTGTTATTCTTTCAAAAGTATTGGAGTTTGGTTGGTGAAGATGTGACTAGATTAGCCCTGGACATTCTTAACAACAACAGGGACCCTGCTGATATAAACTCAACCTTTATTACCCTGATTCCTAAACAGAAAAATCCTGCTAGCCCTGGCAATTTCCGCCCTATTAGTCTCTGCAATGTCACGATGAAAATTGTATCCAAAACGATTGCTAACAGGATTAAGGAGGTGCTTCCAAAGGTGGTGAGTGAGGAGCAAAGTTCTTTTGTAAAAGGTCGGTTAATAACTGACAACGCTTTGATTGCGATGGAATGCTTTCATTGGATGAAAAACAAGAAGAAGGGGAAGAAAGGGATAATGGAGCTAAAGTTGAATATGGCAAAGGCGTATGATCGTATGGAGTGGATTTTTGTGTTGGAGACGCTTAAGGCTATGAATTTTCCTAATCATCTTGTCCAGCTGATCAAAAACTGCATCTCCTCCGTCTCGTACAAAATTATTATCAATGGTCAGCCCAGTAGGAGAATCACTCTTACCAGAGGTCTCTGTCAAGGAGACCCTCTCTCACCCTATTTGTTTGTTCTTTGTGCAGATGTCCTTTCCGGTATGTTGAAGATGGAAGCGGATTCGAGGAGGATTCATGGCATCAAAGTAGCTAGAAAGGCTCCCACAATCTCGCACCTGTTTTTTGCAGATGATAGTCTTTTGTTTGCTCGTGCAAATAAGGTGGAGGCTGGTAGGATTCAATCGATTCTTGTCCAATATCAAGAGGCATCAGGCCAATTGGTTAACATTGATAAATCTGAGGTGTCTTTTAGTAGAAATTTGGAGGAGGAGACAAAATATAGGATCCGTAGGAGTCTGGGGTTCAGGGGTGTCGAATCTCATGTGAAGTATTTGGACCTGCCGGTGGTGATTGGGAGATCCAAGAAAGAGGTGTTTCAAATGGTTATCGATCGTGTCTGGAAGAAGGTCAAGGGCTGGAAAGAGGGTTGTCTATCTAAGGCTGGGAAGGAAATTCTGATCAAGGCGGTTGCTCAAGCCATACCTTCATATATTATGAGCTGTTACAGGCTTCCTGAGCATTGCTGTAAGGAAATTGAGAGGATTTTGGCTAGTTTTCTGGTGGGGTGCGAAAGGTGTGGAAAGGAAAATTCATTGGTTGAGTTGGGATAAATTGTCTCAAAGGAAAGGTAAAGGGGGTCTGGGCTTCCGCAATATCCAAGATTTCAACCTAAGCTTATTAGGGAAGCAGCTTTGGAGACTTGTTCAGGGAGAGGGGTCTTTGTTCGAGCGATTCTTTAAAGGTAGATATTATCCTCGATGTAATGTTTTGGAGGCCTCTGTGGGTTTCTCAGCCAGTCATGGATGGAGAAGTATCTTGGGGGCGAAAGATGTGATTTTGGGTGGGAGTTTTTAGAGAGTGGGAAATGGTGAGTCTGTGCGAATCTTGGACGACAACTGGATCCCCTCTAGTGGAGGGTGTAGACCAAAGGTGGGGCAGAATGGTTTACAAGGGAGGTTGAGAGTGTCTGATCTTATCAATGTGGACTCCAAGTGTTGGAATCTCTAGGTTCTGAATGACATTTTCGAGGAGGACTTGGTAGCTCAGATTTCTAGCATTCCTATTTCTTTGAGGCTCCCTCCTGACAAGCTTATTTGGAGGCTGGAGAAAAATGGGGAGTATTCTGTGAAGTCTGCTTATCATTGGCTGGACGACAACAAACGATCTTTGATGGCCGGTTCTTCTAGGGGTGTTGGAGCGGTTAATTGGAAGGAGTTCTGGAAAGTGGACGTCAATCCGCGGATTAAGAACTTTATGTGGCGTCTTGTGAAGGATATATTGCCCACCAAATCAAATTTGCGAAAGAAAGGTATGGCTCTTGACGATACTTGTCCTCTGTGTAACTCATGTCCAGAAAATTCTTCCCATCTTTTTCTCTGTTGTAGTATGGTTAAAAGAACCCTCTTTGCCCTCCCCTTGTGTGTGCGTATTCCCCCTTCGGGGAACATTCTTGATTGGCTGGACTCCATTTTTAAAAACAAAGATTTGTTTCTGGCTAAGACTGTATACACTAGCCTGTGGTTTCTTTGGAAAGCTAGGAATGATGCCATGTTTAATTCAGTGGTGCCGGATCCTGGTGGTCTTGCTCGAGCGATTTGGAGTCATATTGAAGAGAATAGTCGCTGCCGTTCTGAGAAGGAGTGTGATGGGGGGTTGGTAATAGTTTTGATAAGGTTGGAGGCTGGAAGATTCAAACTAATGTTGGGTGTTTTGACAATGGTTTGGTGTCGTTTGGCTGTGTCATCCGTGATCCTAATGATGTTGTGTTTCTGTCTGCTACCCGCCGGGAATTGAGGTGTGTTGGACCTGCCATGGCTGAAGCCTTGGGCATTCGTTGGGGTCTGCTCCTTGCTAGGAGCCTTGGTTTATCTGATGCCACATTCCAGTCCGATGCGAAGGTTGTTGTTGATTGCATCAATGAGTGCGATTTCATGGCGGAGATTGATCATATTGTCGTGGATTATAGGTCTTTATTATCAAATATATGTAATTCTTCTCTGTTTTTTATTAGCAGGAACTTGAACTTTGATGCTCATTCTTTGGTGGGTTTAGGCAAGGTGGTTGGATCACATACGTGGTCTAATTATCTCCCTAGTTTGAGCGATTATGCTATTGTAGCCAATTGTGGCATTATTTCTTAATATTATGAGTTTTTTCTTTTCAAAAAAATAAAATAAAATGGTTACAGGTTAAAAAATGGGAAGAATTTGAATTGCTGAGAAATGCATATTTAAAACATAGGAAGTATTTCATGCTCTTTATATGCATTTATACCTTATGTGTTATGGTTAAAATGGTTACAGGTTCAATAATGAGATGAATTTGAATTGCTGAGAAATGCATATTTAAAACATATGAAGTTTTGACTGCGGTTATAAAACCTAGTCGTGTTTTTATATTTGTGTCTGCAGAATATATAACGAAGGGTATAAAATATAACCTTAATAATATCTCGCGCGCTGTACAGAAAAAAATAAATATCAAAATGGCGCAGCTGAGAATCGAACCTAGGAGCATTATATTTATCACAACGGTTCGTTTTAATAACCGTTGTGATAGGGGGCGTTGTTTCCAGGGACTGAGCTATGTGTCTCAAAGGGTGGGCCCATGCCCCCACAACAATTTCCACATTAGTAATGCAAATAATATATTTATACATTATTTATATATTAATTTTGCTAAAAATTAGGAACATGTTTTCTAATAGCCCCCACTTAACTAATAAATAATAAATAATTCAATTTCTCACATATATCATTCCATTATATTTAAAATAAAATTATTTAGTACTCATGTTTTTCTAAATAATTAGTTCCATATATTAAATAAAATAAATGCGTTAAATAAAATTTTTAAATTTTTTTTTCCTATTATTCTTTGATTTTCGTATTTTTCTCTCTCATGGAAAGTATTTCTATGTTACTCGTTTCTTGTCCATTGTGATCTTACTTTTAAAAAATAAATTTTTTAATTTTAATTTTTATAAATTTATAACTTACATTAAAAGAGATAATTTTGTTAATGTTGAAAATGAAAAAAATTATTCACATTTTCAAAATAGAAAAGATCATAAAGAACAATTATGATTTAAATTATATTTTTGAAAATTAAAAGTTATATATATATATATATATATATATATATATATATATATATATATATATATATATATATATATATATATTGACCCCACTCCAAAAAAATTCTGGCTCCGTCCCTGGTTGTTTCCTGGTAATTACAACGGTTAATTGTCCGTGATTATAAGTATCTATTTACAACGACACTCTATATAACAACGTCTGTGCCAACGTCATTATATATCTTTTTCAACCGTTGTTAATTGATATTTACGTAGTAGTGTATGTTAGAAAAAATCATTTTGAAAATATTGGATGAGCATTTTGAATAACATTGATATTATTCAAACAACTATATTGAATTACAACGCCAGGAGTCATATGTTTGTATGACATTAGTACATCATGACATTAATATGGGAGATTGTTGAAATTTAAAGACATGATTGAGCCTAAATACTTTAACAAAAAACATATTTTACATAGATGCACGTGTCAGGAGAAAAATTGATCCCTTCTCATTAATAAAATATATTGAAAAGCAATTATCAAAATTTACAGAAATAAATCTTTGTAATTGTAATAAAAGAAAGTCTAGTTCTATACATGAAGATATTTGTGATATATTTTCATTGACCATGTCAAAACTATATCCTCTTGTTACCAAAGAGTGGTGCTAAACATCCAGGGGTATTGAAACATAGATATATTAGTTTTTAAAAAATAAACAAAACATAAAATTATCGTAGATTAGATGGTTAATCTATACAAGGAAAATAACAACTAAATTCGAGAAGTCAAATATGTACATCACATTTCGGTTTAACTAGCAGCATTGAAATAATATCTATACAAACATAAATGTCATACAAAATAAATAGAATAGTGAATAGACAGATCATGACAAAGTTGGTTACTACAAGAAATACTCGTGGGTAATGTAAGTTTGTAGGTAAAATCGCAGGAAACAAAATCCGCAGGTAAAATCACAGGAATCAAATTTCGCAGGTATATTTGCAGGAATCTAAATCCGCGGGTAATGTATTTTAAGAACTAAAAAAATTAAATGAAATTTATTGTAATTTTAATGTTGTTATGAGAACGGCCTAATAATTTCACATTACAGATGCAACAAATAGTTTTCCGAAAATAGGTATTATAAATGCACAAATATATTCATAATGCAGGTGAACAAATAATACCATATTACACACCAATATCATATTCAGTGATATACTTGTCATCTTTATTTTATTGTCTTCTTTCCAACCTAAACCTATGATCCTAAACGAGTGCTATAGGAAAGGCTCATACAAATTTGACTCTTGGAGTTTTACTTAGAAGGAATACTTACATGTACACCTCTTATAACTTGCCTCTCAAAAATTTCTGAAATGTTCCTTTCTCAACAACTCGAAGTTCAAGAGACTTTTCAACTATAAGTATATACCTCTCTTTTTGGTCATTTTTGTCCTTATTAGAGGCTTCGGTCCCCTCTACATGTTTATTATTTTGTTGTATGCGGCCACCTCATGAGACGATTTTGGAGATATCCCTGCTAGATCTGTTTTATTTCATGTAACTTTTAACTAGTTCCCCGACGAGGACTGAACCAACTACAATGGTGGCTAGTAGCCTAGAATCTGCACCGGGAGAATATTTGCTGGCACCCGTCACACCAAGTGAATTAAGACAAGCTGACTGAGATGCAAGTTGTGTTCCTCCTCCCACAGTACCAACCGGATCAGAAGAATGAAGGACCATGCCATCATTATACAAAATCTACCTAACGATACAATGAAATGGAAGGAATTTAAGAAAAAAAAAGACCTTTTAATTTATTCATTAATGATATTAATGAGGAAGTAACAGAGCATGCTTGATTGTAGTTGCTGTAGTATACCAAAGATCAAGTTTGCTTCTACATGAATGTTTGGGTAAAATTACTGTCATACTTCGCTTTGCAAATAGCAGTACGATATGCACTGGTAATTATCACAGTAAAATTACTGTCAAAAGTTTATTACTAACCTTAACAAAACTGAAATAAATTAACTAAATCTAACTATATTTTGTTTTAGAGTTTATTTAATTTAAGATAAATTCTTTGATTTGTTTCACAGCCCCGGGGTATTGAGAACCTTACTCTATTCAGCCATCTTTATAGTAGTACTCTTGAGTTCCTCCTGCAAAAAAAAAAAACAACACAAACTTGTAAGATAAGCTTCACTGACATTTGACATCTTGCATTCCAACTAGACCAAAGTTCAAGGTAAATGAAAAAAATTAGTTGACATGTCAAGCTTAAGTGTTAACAATGGTGGAATCAGGAAGATGTATAACAGATTGCAACAGAATAACAAATTCTAACTGTAACAGTTAGACAGTTAGAAGAAGAAGAATGAGAAATGAATTGTATTAAGATTCTGTTATGTGTAGTGTTACATAGAGATTGGTCTTTATATACAAAGGATAAACTAAAAAGAAGTAAGGAGTATGGACAAATGTTAGCCATACACGTGTAAGATATAAAACTATACAAAATACAATAAGTTACTAAACCTATATGAAATTCTGGTATCAGACGTGTGATGTTAAGTGCGATGTCACAACAACACACTTTGCACAATGGACAAAATAAACAGCAGAATAACACACCAAATTGTTCACCCAGTTCGGTCTAACTACCTACGTCTAGGGGCTACCAAGCCAGGGATGAAATTCACTACTTGTAGAATTAATTTACAGACTCAACAACCCAGTTGATAATCACCAAAACTTAATTCCTACTAGTGACTTTCTACCTAAGAAACCACTTAGATATGAGAACAATACTCAACCACTTAGATATGAGAACACTACTCAATCCCTAAAACTACTCAATGAGAAACCTCTTTGAGCAACCTTGATCTTACTTCACAGCTTTGATCAAGTAATAACTCTGTATTGCTTCACAGCTTCTAAGAGAGGACAGAAAACGACTCACCAATTCAACCTAGAATTCTGTATACAAAACTCGCACAAAATACGCAAGACACTCAGCCTATGCTCTTGATCTTCTCTCTGTATTTCTGTACATTTTCCTTTGATCTTGTGCGCTTTATATAGCAACCTGAATTGGGCTTTGACTCCTGCAATATCTGACTTGATTTGTTATTTAAAACTGAATATTCAAAACAGATTTCCTCCTAAAATCTTTTCAAATCTTCAACCTTTTAAATCTCCTACAAATCTGCACCAGATCTCCTATGCAGCAGAAAATATTTATCCCAAGATATTCGCAACCAATGAGACAGCTTGCTCTCCACAATTCCAGCTAACACGCAAACCCTAACAACATCACAACCTGATGTTATTAATTCTGCAGATCTAATGTCACAACATCGCATGTGACAACAGACATCCAAACTTCAGCAATTTAAACACTTAACACAGCCCAGTGTTAAGACTCAATGTTGCAACATCACCACCTTGACATCAACATTGAACATACTTTGTTTTACCAAAATTCCAGCCAATCCAATAACTAACAATCTCCCCCTTTGGCTAATTTTGGCTAAAACAATCTTTGCACTCTGCACCTTCAGAGACTTCAGCAGCGGAAAAATATCTTTTGAAACTCCAAGCAGCAGCATCAGCATCATAAAAACTTCATTATGCTGTAGCAACAAAACAGCTACAATCTTCAACCAGCTGCACATATTTCAACAATGTTGCTCCCCCTCAATCATGAACCAGCAAAACCAGCTGATCACGCAGTTCAGTAATTACTCATTACTCCCCCTTAATTTCTGCACTACTGTACTATAGCTACCATATTCCTTTGACAGCACAACAACTCCTTTGACAGCATTTGACAATCTGTACTTTTGTCTTTCTTTCTTTGGTTACTTCTCCCCCTTTTTAGCCACAATTAGACAATCAGAAGCCCTATTAACTACAGTTAGTACTACCCTAGCTCTCATTGTTAGCCTCACAGTTAGCAACCAGGCAAAACAAATCATAGAATAGAAAAACATAAAAGGTGCATATAACAGCACAAAATTCAAATTACATAACCGGCATAGCAAGTGCAAAACAAAAAATTAAACTATTATCTAATAACAGCAGATGGAAGTTAGTCTTCATCCGAGCTGGTACCATCAGCATCTTCATCGCCTTCATCTGATCCGAAATCCTCAGTATCGCCATTCACATTATCTTCTCCCTGTTCCAAGTCTTTGATCCACTGCTCAATCTTCATTTTCCTAACAGTGCTAGTACTGATAACCATATCAAAATCCTTGCATGTTGCCTTCAATTCTTCAATCAACTCAGATTTTGTACTGACCTTCTTAACCCCAGAACTTGATGTTATAACAATGTCTGGAACATGATTTCCAGCAAATAGTTTGGGATGCAAAGATAAAGTTGACTCCCTCTTACATGCTACCTTTGTACTAGTTAAGATTCCAGGATGTTGATCTAAGATCATTCCACAAATAAGGGAAGGGAATGATATAGGCATCTTGATAGCATTAGTGGCACCATGCTTCACAACTTGATCAAATATATAGCTTCCATAGTTAAACTTGACCTTTTTCCCAACAACATAGATGAACCTTCCTAATCCCACAGTTATGGTGGTTTTGTGATTAGTAGGTACCCAGTTAGCAGCACCAATTCTGTGCAAAATAGCATACTTGATACTGAGTTTGCTAGCTGTCAATTTATTTTTCAGTGGCCACACCTTTACTTGAGTGGCAGTGATTTCTCTACACACTTCATTATCAGTCACTTCCAGCTCACACCCCTTTTGTTCATCTCTTCCCAGATACTTATTGATGGTACTAGGAGAGGAGTCAATACACTGACCCCTAACAAACACCTTCATGTAGTTCACACTTCTATTGTCAGAAATGTCTATGGGGATGTTGACAACAAATTCCTTAACAAGTCCACTATAGCACTTAGAGAATCTGGTCACAGTCTTCAACAGTCCAGCAACATGAATTAGGTCCATAATTTCTTTCATCTCCAAGACATCCTTTCCAAGCTCCCTTTCCAGAGCTAATCTCCTTTGGCATACAAATTTCCACAAGGGAGCACTGCTAGCATAATGAAAGGATATGTTGTCCACTGGCACTTCGGGGACCTTATCAGAGATTCTTTTTAAAATGGTCTTTCTGACTGGTGTGATGTCATGGACATCTTCCTCAACATCATCCTGAGACTCAGATTCTTCTCTAATCTTTCTTTTTTTGGAGGATGTAACAACCTTGCTCCAAGGTTTTGTGGGACCAACAACAGTTTTCTTCTTGCCTTTAGTAGACTTCTTTGGAGAGGATTCATCAGCCTTTCCTTTCCTTGTCTTTAGTCTCTTGGCAATACTTGGAACAGCATTTCCAATGACTTCATTATCCGATAAATCAACCACATTGATCACGTCCTCATTCTTTTCTTCTCCAGGAGTAGTTCTAACATTAATGTCCTCATGCACATCATCTTTTTCTCCTCCTATTTCAGTGTCTTCAATGACAGACATAGCAAGTCTATGAAGATCAGACTCAACTTCTTGCCTGTCTACCTTTTCTGCCGGCATCTGATTTAGTGGTATAGAAATTCCTTTCACAGGTATACCTTTGTCCAATATTTTGGTAGCCAGATTATCCATACTCTTGTCAACATCAAACTTTTCTACTACAGTTTGAGACGTGGATGACCTATGTGTTGTTTCATCACTAAAAAGGATACTAGTAACAAGCTTCTTTGTTTCAGTGTCTTTAAAGTTAGTTGCGGCCCTTTTAGAAGCAAGTTTAGAAGGTCAAGGTTTACCTGACTCTGGGAGCATTACAGAGATGGGTGCTATATTCAGAGCTTCGTCTTCAGAGTACTCATCTGTAGAAACCCTAGCTTTGTTCCGCGATGAACTTTTTGATGGAGAAGATATCTGTTTCGACATGGTTCCTTTGAGGCAGTATAGGTTGAGATGATTCTTATTGTTGAAGGAGACGAACAGACGGGAGATATGAGTTTTGATGGATTGTGATTTTGCTATAATAGGAAATGAGGGTCTGAGGTAAGGCGCCAGATTTTGTGTATTTCTTAAAGACCAATCAATGAGTTTCTCCCCCCAAATAAGCTTTCCTTTTAAAAATTTGAAAGGATTCAACTTAAGAGTACTTAACCCTAGCAGGCTTTCACACTTGATGTCACAGTCTAATGCTAAAACATCGGTCTTAACATCGATAGATGAGCTGACTTCTATAGGTATCCATAGATAACAATTATCTATGGACCTGACTCCTTTCAAGATTACCTCATTCTTTTCGTTTGTCACCAGACACTCATCCTTGGAATAGCTGACTTTGTAACCTTCATCACATAATTGACTTATGCTAATCAGATTAGCCTTCAAACCTTGGACAAGGATCACACTATCAAGAGTAAGACCATCAAGATTCTTCACTCTTCCACTTCCTTCTACTACTCCTTTTTCTCCATTGCCAAACACAACTTTATTTGCATGGCAAGGATTGAACTCCACCAACTGCTCCTTTGATCCAGTCATGTGCATTGAACATCCACTGTCAAAGTACCATGCATCCATGGCAAAATGTCCATCTAAGGTATAAGCCAATAGACACGTGGCCTGAGCTTTAGGAACCCATTGTTTAGCAACTTTGGGTCTGACCTCCTTTTGTCTGGTTTGAGGGACAAAATTTGGATAACCATGGAGCTTGAAGCACGAGGACTGCATATGTCCAACCCTGCCACAATAGAAGCATCTTACTCTGTCATCTCTAAAGTGGTTAAATCTTTTGCCACTTTGATGATAATGTTGTGGCTGCCACCCATAATGTTGTCTCCTTCTTCCATAGTTGGATTGTCTTCTTTTGTACTGAGGATGCTGTCTCTTAGGTTGTCTCCTATGGTGATGAGGCTTCCTTCTTCCATAGTGACGAGGCACATCATTGTAGTATCCATATCCATACCAGTTTTCCTGATGTTGAGACATGCTCTTGTGATATTGGGGAGGCATATACTGACTAGCTCCTTGAGGTTGCATCTTCCTCTGATGGGGACCATTCTTTTTCTCAACATTTTGAGGCTGAACAACCTTCTTAGGGGTAGGATCCTGTCTCATTGTTTGATGATGAGACATTAGTTGGGACATCTCTTCTTTGATCCTGAAGTGCTTGCTTCAGCAGAAACCTTTTTCTCAGCCACAAATCCTATACTTGACTTATCACCAGCAACCTTTTCTGTCTGAAGGATCTTATCAAGTGTGTCTGTACCACAGCTCAGCATCCTAACAGATTTGGTCATATGATCAAGATGAGCTTTGACCAGTGAGACTTCGTTTTCCAAATCAGCTTTAGCAGTCTCAAGCTGAGCAATCTGTTCCTTTTGACTCTTGTTTTCTTGACAGATTTCAGCACTCTTTAGGCAAAGCTCTTGATAAGTAGAAGCTAGCTCCTCAAAGGTTATTTCACCATCACTAGAATCATCATCAGAGACAACAGTTCCTGTCAAAACTCTAACATGCTTTACTGACTCACCTTCACTTTCACTATCAGAGTCAGACCAGGAAACTGTCATGCCCTTCTTCTGCTTTTTCAAGAAGGTGGGACACTCTTTCTTGACATGTCCATACCCTTCACACTCAAAGCACGGAACTCCTTTATCTTTGGCAGTTTTCTCTTCATCCCTCTCTTTTGACTTGCTGATGTCAGAAGATATGTTCTTGACATTAAGCCTGGAGTTATTATTCATCCTCTTGAACACTTTGTTGAACTGTCTTCCCAACATAACTATGGCCTGAGATAGATCCTCCTGGGATTCAGAGCTATTTCCTTTCTCTTCTTGATCATTTGACACCAAGGCTATACTCTTTGGCTTCTTTTCTAGTTCTTCCTCATTCAACCCAAGCTCAAAAGTTTGAAGGGATCCAATGAGCTCATCAACTCTTATCTTGCTGATGTCTTGTGATTATTCAATGGCAGTTACCTTCATCTTATACTTCTTAGGAAGGGACTAAGGATCTTCCTTACAAGCTTTTCATCTGACATTTTTTCACCAAGAGCACTGGATGCATTAGCCAGCTAGAACATTCATGTGGAAGTCATGAATAGTCTCATCTTCCTTCATCTTCAGGCTTTCAAATTTTGATGTTAGAATCTGAAGTCTTGACATTTTAACTCTAGATGTACCTTCATGAGTGGCCTTCAAAATATCCCACGCTTCCTTAGCAACTTCACAGGTATTGATTAACCTGAAAATATTCTTATCCACTCCATTGAAATTGCATTTAGAGCTTTGGAATTACCAAGAGCAAGCTCATCTTCTTCCTTGGTCCATTCTTCTTCAGGCTTTGGCTTTGAGGTGCCTTTTTTATCTTTGCCAGCATCATCTTTCTCACACACAACACGTGTTTTCCACTCTTTAATAATAGCATTCCATGCCCAGCTGTCCAATGATTTTAATAAAGTAGTCATCCTTGGCTTCCAATAATCATAATTGGATCCATCCAAAATAGGGGGTCTGTTGACGAATCCTCCAACTTCTTTGTCCATCTTTACATCAGAAAGTAACTTCCCTAGATCTCACCCAGAGACAGACAGGATGCCTGCTCTGATACCAATTGAAATTCTGGTATCAGACGTGTGATGTTAAGTGCGATGTCACAACAACACACTCTGCACAATGGACAAAATAAATAGCAGAATAACACACCAAATTGTTCACCCCAGTTCGGTCTAACTATCTACGTCTGGGGGCTACCAAGCCAGGGATGAAATTCACTACTTGTAGAATTAATTTACAGACTCAACAACCCAGTTGACAATCACCAAAACTTAATTCCTACTAGTGACTTTCTACCTAAGAAACCACTTAGATATGAGAACACTACTCAATCCCTAAAACGATACTCAAGAAACAACTTCTTTGAGCAACCTTGATCTTACTTCACAGCTTTGATCAAGTAATAACTCTCTATTGCTTCACAGCTTCTAAGAGAGGACAGAAAACGACTCACCAATTCAACCTAGAATTCTGTATACAAAACTCGTACAAAATACACAAGACACTCAGCCTATGCTCTTGATCTTCTCTCTGTATTTCTGTACATTTTCCTTTGATCTTGTGCGCTTTATATAGCAACCTGAATTGGGCTTGGACTCCTGCAATATCTGACTTGATTTGTTATTTAAAACTGAATATTCAAAACAGATTTCCTCCTAAAATCTTTTCAAATCTTCAACCTTTTAAATCTCCTACAAATCTGCACTAGATCTCCTATGCAGCAGAAAATATCTATCCCAAGATATTCGCAACCAATGAGACAACTTGCTCTCCACAATTCCAGCTAACACGCAAACCCTAACAACATCACAACCTGATGTTATTAATTCTGCAGATCTAATGTCACAACATCGCATGTGACAACAGACATCCAAACTTCAGCAATTTAAACACTTAACACAGCCCAGTGTTAAGACTCACTGTTGCAATATCACCACCTTGACATCAACATTGAACATACTTTGTTTTACCAAAATTCCAGCCAATCCAAGAACTAACACTATATAAGCTAAGAGCCTCCCTCAAGTTGGACTATGTATGATACAAAGTCCCAACTTGGCCAAGATGGAATTTAAAATAGGAGAATGTAGAGGTTTAGTGAACATGTCGGCAAGTTGAGCATTGGTGGACACGGGCAGCAAATGGATAAGCTTGGATTGCAACTTCTCACGAATCACATGGCAATCAAGCTCAATGTGTTAACTTCTTTCATGGAAAGTAGGATTGTGGGCCAAATATATAGCAAACTTGCTATCACAATAAACTGAAGCAGGTTGAGAGAAAGAGATGAGAAAATCTGTGAACAGATATTGTAGCCATTGAAGTTCACAAGTGAGTGAAGCCAATGCCCTATACTCTGCTTCAGTAGATGACCTAGATACTGTATGTTGTTTCTTCGATTTCCAACATAGAAGTGATGAGCCAAGGATCACACAATAGCCTGTGACTGATTTTCTTGTATCAGGACATCTAGCCTAGTCGGAATCGGCAAAACCAAATAGTTTTAGAGGGCTAGATGCAGAAAAGAGAATACCTTTGGCTGACACAGCTTTCAAATACCTGAGGATTCGTGTGGCTGCATGATAATGAGGCAATAAAGGCTTAGCAACATATTGGCTCAAGTGTTGGACAGCAAAGGAAATATCTGGCCTAGAGTTGGTCAAGTATATCAACTTGCCTATGAGTCTTCTATAAGAGGTGGGATCCTCCAAAGGTTCACCCTCATTAACTGAAAGTTTGAGGTTTGGATCAAATGGATCAGAGGAAGGTTTTGAAGCAAGGAAGCCAGTATCTTCTAGGAGTTCCAGAGTATATTTTCTTTGATTAAGAAAAATACCTGATGTAGACCTTGCAATCTCAAAGCCCAAGAAAAATCTGAGCGGTCCCAAATCTTTGATCTTGAATTGATGGTCCAAAAGTTGTTTGACAAATTGAATCTCTTGGATAGAGTCACCTGCCAATACTATATCATCAACATAAACAAGTAAGGCAGTGAATTTGTGTTTGGTAGCTTTAGTGTATAAAGAGTGATCAGCCTGAGATTGTTGAAAGCCAAGAGAGATTAAGAAGGGAGACAATTTGGAATACCAGTGTCTACTGGCTTGTTTAAGCCCATATAGTGATTTATGAAGCTTGCAAACCTGATTAGAACTTGAACAAGGAAGGCCAGGTGGAATTGTCATGTATACTTCTTCATTAAGGTCACCATGTAGAAAGGCATTGTTGACATCTAATTGCTCAAGATGCCAACCTTTAATAGCAGCTATGGAAAAAAAAACTCTGATTGTAGTGAGTTTGGCAACAAGGGAGAATGTGTCAAAAAAATCAATGCCTTCCATTTGGGTATAACCCTTTGCTACTAGCCTTGCCTTGTATCTTTCAATGGAACCATCAGCCTTGTACTTAACTTTATAAACCCATCTGCATCCAATGGGAGATTTCCCAGCTGGCAAATCAACCACAGTCCAAGTTTGAGTTTTCTCAAGAGCATGTAGTTCCACATCCATGGCTTGTTTCCAACAGTCATACTTGATGGCTTGGTTATAAGTCTTTGGCTCAGGATTTGCAGAAATAGAACAACAAAAGTGTTTGTAAGATGAAGAACATTTATCATAAGATATAACAGATGAAAGAGGGTATGCAACATGAGATTTAGAATGCTGAAATGAAGAGATGTTACATGTATTATAACAATGATAGTCTGCCAAATATGAAGGGGGTATGAGACACGGGTTGATTGTCTTAAGGGCATATGGGAGGATGCATTTTCTATAGAGCTATTGGCAGGAGAGAGATAATCAGGAGAGTCAGTTTGACCATTGGATAATGGTGTGGATTGAGGGGTGGGAGACTGAACCAATCTATTGGACAAAGATACATTATTATCATTATTGTTTTGTTGGATATTCAATGTATTATCAATTGCAGGATAATGACTATGGATAGGGGCAGGGCTAGAGAAAGTAGTACCATCAGTCATAGGACTGGTAGATGAGGAAAGAGAGGACTGTCCTTGGGAACCAAAATTAAAGGATAAAGGTGAGTTTGGAGAACTAGCAGTGGCAGGTATAGGCTGAGTGTTAGGTTCAGAAATGTCATCAAGGACAGGTAAAGGAATAGGGTTAGGAGTGGGTTGAGAAGGTGAGGACTTAGTGTGAAAGGGAAACTGATCTTCATAAAACACAACATTTCTTGAAACAAATATGTTGCGGTGTTGTAGGTCGTATAATATGTATCCCTTTGTGCCATCTCTAAAGCCTAAAAAGACACACTTTCTGGCTCTAGGATCAAACTTTGTCCTATGTGCTTGAATAGTAGTGGCAAATCTTAAGCAACCAAAAACCTTCAAGTGAATAAGGGAAGGTGGTTGAAGGTATAAAAGTTCATAAGGACATTTTGATTTTAGAAGAGGAGTAGGTAATCTATTTATGATATGGATGGCATGTTGGACACAGAAATTCCCCATGTTAAGGAGGACTTGGGAATGAAAGAATAAAGTTCTAGCAACATTTAAAATATGTTGATGTTTTCTCTCCACCACCCCATTTTGTTGGGGGGTTTCTACACAGGATCTTTGGTGCATGATTCCCTTAGACAAAAGAAATGCAGATAGAGCCATTAATTCAGTACCATTATCTGATCTAAGGCATTTTAAGGAAGTACTAAATTGTGTTTCAATGTAAGATATAAACTGAATAAATTTGGTTTTAGTCTGATCTTTAGTTTGGAGAAAAATCACCCAGGTAAATCTAGTGAAATCATCAACAAGGGTGAGGAAATATTTGTGACCTAAAGTAGATGTAGTGGCAAATGGCCCCCACAAATCAGCATGTAATATTTCAAATGGTACAGAAGAATGAGCATTGCTATGTGTAAAAAGAAGTTTCTTTTGTTTACCAAAATGACAAGCATCACAAGCAATATTATTACTTTGATAAGGTATAAAGGGAAACAATTTTGAAACATTGTGTAAACCTATATCAGAAATATGTCCTAGCCTAAGATGCCAAAGATTACAACTATTATTGACAAAAGAATTGCAGGCAGGAAGATGTTTGGAGGAATCAAGCACATATAGCCCTCTTTGCAAGCTAGTTATACCAATCATTGCCTTGGAATGGTTCTGCATAATTTGGCAAGAATCAGCATTGAATTGCACAATACAATGATTAGTATAGACAAGTTTAGCAATGGACAACAAATTAACATGGAAATTTGGTATGTACAGAACATTATACAATGTCAAACATGGTGAGATAACTATGCTACCAGATTTTGATGCAGTAATTTTGGTACCATCAGGCAGATTAACATGCACAGGAATGATATTCTTACGAGAAGAAAAAAGATTAAGGTCAAATGATATATGGTCAGTAGCACCTGTATCCAAAATCCAAAGGAAAGAGATCTTACCAAGGTCATTTGAAGAGTGTGAGTTTAGGACAAAGGGAGAGGTGGAAATGGAATTGGCCTTGGGGGTGGTTTTGGACTGTTGGAGCAAGTCAAGTATGTGTTGATACTACTCTTGAGTAAAACCAAAAGAGGATGATGTAGCTGAATTGGACTGAGAAGGCTCAGGGCTGGCATTTGCAGAGGCAACAGATTGAGAAGATGTTGATTGTTTGCTTTTGACTTAAAACCTGGTGGATATCCATGCTCGATAAATCATGTCTCAACTGTGTGGTTGGTCCTGCCACAATGTGTGCATATACGGTTTTGCCCTTTTGCTCCACCATTTCCATGTGATTTTTCCTTGTAGCCAGAAGATCCAGTTCTTGCAGTGGGAGTGTTGGAAGTATTATTAACCTGAAATGTTGTAGCTTCTTCACCAGTAGTATCACTAGATGCAACAGGTAAAGGAGAATGACTCATTTCTCTTTCTTGTTGGATGACTAGGGAGAAGACTTTATCAATTTCAGGTTATGGATTCATCATCATTATTTGGGATTTTGAATGAGCAAACTTTTCATTCAAGCCTTTGAGAAACCTAATCACATAGTCTTGCTCACGATAACGTATAATTGAAGCCAGAGCACCACAAGAACATGGAATAGCACAAACACAAACAGGTAGTGGGCGGTAATTTTCTAATTCATCCCACAAAACTTTCAATTGTGTAAAGTAGTTAGACACATCACGTGTACCTTGACGAAACTTGTAAAGATATTCCTGAATGTCTGAAATGCAGAATATATCACTGTGTGAAAAACGAATCTTCAAATTCTGCCATACTCCTGCAGCACTATCGATCCATAAAACAGATTTTGCAATGGATTCTGAAACAGAACGCAAAATCAAGCTAGAACCATAGTATTACATCGAATTCATGGAGCATACAATGGATCTGATATATAAGGTTTTGTGAGAGTTCCATCAATGAATTTTTCTTTGTTCTTGGAGATAAGAGCAATGTGCATGGATCTTGACCAAGTATGATACTACCTCTGTTCCTTTTTATAAGAGACAATCGATTTTTTAGGTTCATTGAATAATGAATATATCTAGTCTATAAACTGACCAAATACATTAATGATTTAATGAGTCTAAAATATGAGTTGTCTCTTATATAAAGGAACAGAGGTAGTAGTTCTTATCATCAAGAAGAGGAGAAACAAGCACAATTACAGGATTTTCATTAGGATGCAGATAGTAAGGGTTTGTTGAATTCGTTGAGAAATCAGTGTAGTTCTGGTATGCCACTGAAGAAGAGAAGAAGATAAGAAATCGATTTCAAAAAAGAAGAAAAAAAGAAGAAGATGAAGCTTGCATAAAAACTTGAAATGAGTTGGAGAAAGAGAGGTCTGCAATGCTTGTAAGATGAGAAGAAATCGAGTAGAAACAATGTAATACCCCGTATTATCTAAATGCTCAATTGGATATCAGACGAGATCAGATGAGTATCTATGTGCTCTATCTTTGATTAATTGGATTTATGGAATCCTCTAAGTACTTTAAGTATTGACATTTGGGATCAATAGAGCAACTAATGAACTCTGAAGAGATCAATTTATTATTAGTTCAAGAGAGACTTTTGTGATAACTCAAATGATTGATCAATTGGTTGAGACAACAAAATATCAGTTGGAGATATTTTACTCTATGGATTTATATTATATAATAACGATTATGTATATATATATATATATATATATATATATATATATATATATATATATATATATATATATATATATATATATATATATATATTTATATATAAGAGAAAAGAAAGAAAGAAGTAGTAAGAGGAAGAAAAAGAAGAAAAGAGAAAGAAGAGAAGGAAGAGAGAAAGAAGAAGAGAAAGAGGGAAAAGCTAGAGGAGAAGCTCATGGATCATCATCATCTTCTTCAAACTCCTCTTCGATTATCAGGTGGGTTCTAGTTAGACACTCTAAGTTCTAGAAATAAATGTTTGGAACTTAGGTTAGAATTGAGAGAAAATGATGAAACAGATAAATCGATGAAATCTAGCGGATGAAACATGATATAAAATGTGTGGAATACATGTTGTATGATTGGTTTATGTTTTGGTATGCTTTGGATGAGTTTTGGTGGAAGAAAGGTTGGATTTTGGCCCAAATGACCCATAACAGCGCTGCTGAGAACCCCAGAATTCGCAGGTTTGCACTGCGAATCCCCTAGCGAAGGGGAAATCGAACATTCGCTGGTTATTCGCACGGCGAAGGTGAAGGTGAACATTCGCCAGAGATTCGCCAGAGGTTCGCACTGCGAACATTACCCTGTTTTGGTTCTGCCACGGTTCGCCAGACGTTCGCACTGCGAATGGGACAGCGAACCCAGTGTATTTAGGCATTCGCTAGGAGCTTCGCACTGCGAATGAGAAAGCGAGCATTCGCTGGCTGCTTCGCATTGCGAACATAGCAGATCCTCCAACTTGTTTCTTTCATAACTTTTGATCAGTAACTCGGATCGGGACGTTCTTGGTGTCATTAGAAAGCTATGACGACCCTCTATCTGATAAAAAGTGAAAATAAAGGAGAGTAATGTTTTGTGAAATGTTGGAATTGACATCTTTTGGATAGTAAATCGGATCGAGGCATATTTATAGCCGATGTAAAGCTATGGAAATATCCTAAGGGATAAGGGTGAGAAATATTGATTCGATACCCGATTAAATGAATCGGAGGAAACCTACGTATTGTGTTAACTATGTACATGTGAAAAGTGATGTTTTATGCGATGTGTGATTATGTGTGTTACTTGTAATATTTGTGATTATACCATGTCTATCTAATTGTAAATTGTTAATGAAAGGTATATGCATGCTTAAAATGAATTAGGAAGAGTGAGGAAACTTTACCCCAAAACAAAGTGGTATAATTCTAGGTTGTGACTAGAATTGTGATAGGAACTCTGAATGACAACGCTCGTGCATGAGTGGCTGAGGCGTGTGTCCATTATTGAATGGTATAGAAATGAGTGAAACACTAGTATGGAACATGTGTAATTGTTGTGATTTATGAGAAAAGGCGAATGTGGCCTTAGGGCTAATATGGCCTTGTGATTGTCGAATACAATCACGTTGTGTGTATGATCACGTAATCGTAACCAGTTTATCTTACGGTGTAGTTTCATGAGACTCGAGCTCCTCCTCTGAAACGTATGCACAATTACTTGGTAGGTTTGATTCCCTACGTGTAGTACGATTGGAGCCTATGCTATGAGTAGAGACTTGTGATGGTTAACAGGCCATGAGAAGTGACGGTTCACGGTTAACAGGCCGATGATCCCGAATCCAATTCGTATGCCAAGTAACTACAAGGATCCATGACTCGGGTCGACTTCTAGACGTAGAAGCGGACGGGAAAAGGGGATGCCTTGGTACGGTTATCGATTCGTAAGGAATCTTGAGTTAACAGGCTCAGGGCGTAATTCCTTCCGTGTGATATTTATGAGTTAACAGACTCATGACATGTTTCCATATAGTGTGAGATTGTGAGATTGTGAGTTTGTGCACTCAAAGTCATTTCCCTTCCCCTTGACTTGAGTTAGGATTGATAGAACCTTGTAAAGCCGAGAGGACCTATAAGATAGGGAACTCACTGAGATTTGATGTATCTCACCCCACTATAGTTGCTATATTTCAGGTATTTGCAGGTTTGTTTTACAAGTGGAGCTATGCTTGGATGTTTCAAGAGAAGCTTAGTTAAGCTTATTCTGCTGTGTATTATCTGTTGTATACAATAGAGGATATTGTATATTCTTAGATTTTATTTTCTTTGGCTAGTTTCCATGACTTGTGCCATGGGTTGTATTTATGTTTTAGAAATGAACAAGTATGTGAACTATGCCATTAGGCACTTTTGATGTGTCAGTACCAAATAAAATGCTTGTATTGTATTATTCTAGATATATATTATACAGGGCATTACAAACAATGGCTACCAGAGCTGTTTAAGCTCTGATACCATGTTAACAATGGTGGAATCAAGAAGATGTATAAATTATTTAACACTGAAGGTGCCCTATCTTTAGACTCTTTTATAATTATTTTTATAAATATTAATCAATAATTACTCATTCAATTATAATTTTAAATTTGAGTTTAACTAATGTCTTCAAAAGAAATAAAAATAACTTTATTTTTTAATTTTTTAATGTTATTGAAATCTTAAACTATTTTCTACTTTAGATAAAAGCATTATTCAGCCATTGGATTTTATTCTGGGTTACAAGCCCAGTATGAAAAATGTTCAATTATCGATGTGTGTTCATCTCACTATTTTTAATTCTCATTTTCTTATTGACTTAGATATTAGATTATTAACTTTGCAGATCCACATTAACACAGTCGCATCGCAGATCAGAATCATTAGCATCATCTCATTGTTTTACCAAATATTTATATTTCCTTAAACATATTTGATTCTTATTGTGTTTTTTTTATCAATATTGCACATTTTACAACATTTATTAATTACAAAAATTAAAAGATCACTTATTAATTATTTTAATTAAAAAAACAAAAATTATCATAAAGAAAATAATTCTAAAAATGAATAAAAATTAATCTTGGCTAAATCTAAATAAATTCTGTTATTATTTTTAGGAAATAATTATTATTTTTCCCAAAAATATGTATTAAATTAAACTAATACATTAAAGAAAATAAATTTGGATTTAAAACTGAAAAATAATTTGTGGAAATATTTAAAAAATGACTATTATTATTCAATCAAGTAAATAAAAGTTGTAAAAAATATTTTAAAATAGGTTTGATTATATATAATTTGTTTCCTAAAATTAATAAATGAATTGGCTAGACTAGTGGCTCATGTCTCGTATATAAAAGTTTTTGAGTTCAATCCTTGAAATGCCACAATTTTTTTACATAATTTTTTTTGAAATGTTTTATATTTTCTTTTCTAAATTTTATACGTTTTATAAAGTTACAAGTTGAAGGATTACACACCAATTATATCATTGATTTATATTTTTAATTTTTGTAATTTTCAAAAAAATAAAAAAAATATTGAATAAACAAATTTTCTTTAAGAAATAACTAAAAAACTCAATTAATATAGTAAAATTTCCTTTAAAAATATAAAATTTACTAAAAAAATTAATAAAATATCTCAAAAACATATCATTGAAATCAATATGTCAATTGTAATTTACAAATTTATTTAATAATAGTAAAAATATAATTAAATTTAAAAAGAATTAGTACAAAAAAATCACAATAAAGATTATAGAAAATTCCGCAGCAATTCCTGCAGAATTTCCAAAGAATTTTGAGGTTTCGAAGATAACCGTTTCCTGCGAAATAAAAAATCACAGGTAAAGAATCAGAACATGTATCTTCAATCAAGGCATTAATATCATAACCTGTAGGGTCGTCGGCGACAACATCCATCTCCACTTCCATTTGAGAACTTCCGTCTTCAGTTTCAACACTGACCTCGGGAGTAACATCAATCTCCATTAAGAAGGATGGTAGCAGTTCTCTTTCGGTATAGGAAAAAATGAAAAAAATGAAAACAGGTGTCATTTCTAAAGTATAAGGACCAAACAAATATTTTAACTAAATAAAAAAAACAAGAAATTCTACATCAGTATTCCACAAAATAATTGTTCATTTGGAAAACCTTTAAGGTATTTAGCTATACTATAATCTTTTAGCAGCAAGTAATGCCTTTTCCATTTGAAAAACTAAAAATGAAACAATCTATTCCTAGACTCAACAATGATCTTTGGACGCGTTTCACAAATTACATTAATAAAAAAACACAAGCTTGTACTAAATGAAAATACAAAAAAAAAGTTGCAAAACAGAACTGTGAATTCAATTTACTCTTCAACCATGTGAGAAACCACTATAATATCTGTAGGTGGGTGCTTTCTCACTAAAAATTAAAAGGTCAACATTTATGTTCAGCAATAACACGACAGTTAAGACAAAATAACTACACAGACAGGTCAATATAGCTTGTGACTAAACAATATATGATATAGATTGAATCATTTACCCTCTTCAGGATTAGTGAACTTGCTGAGATTTTGAGCAACAACAACATTCATCCTTGCAGCCCTAGCTTCAAATGCTTCAATCACTACATTAGGCTTCAACTAATCCTCAGATGAAAGGAATAAAAAATCAGTATAAAATCACAAATCAAAGGAGGATATTGTAAGATACTGGCAGAAAGAGATATACCTTCTGAAGGATCAGTTCCACCACCAATTTCATCGATGAGAACAAATGTCAAATAGACTATTAGGGTCCATGCTCTCCCCTGTCACCTGCAGAACATACTGTGCTAAGCACTGCTTATTAGCCATCTTTGCAGACAGCCATTCAGCTTGTAGATCTTCATTGTAACTTAAGCTACCAAATATTGGCTAAAAGAGCTGTTAACAATGCAAATATCGCAACTCCTTCAAAGTAGCCAAACTTTACGTCACCGGATCGACGTATAGGTAGCACATAACACAATTGGACAGCACCTCGACTCCTTTTTAAACTTTAACACTACAAGTTTAACAGCAACAAAATCAATATAAACCTTAACAATTGAATTAATAAAGAAACAACACAAGTCTTATCAATTACCGTTCTAACTGCAACATCAGCCAAGAAATAAAAGAAGTCTTCATCAACTTCAAGTTGCAAAACCAGAAGAAGGTCCAACAAGATAGATAACCTGGAAGCCTTTCAAGGAAGCATTCGATACGTGACAGTAGTGTACTACACACGAAGGTTATACAAGTAGCAGTGTTAGATATGCATCAATGTTTAATACACGCCGGCGTTGTTCAACACATGGCAGAGTTCTACATGCAGCAGAGTTCAACACACGACGGTAATGTTCGGCATCAAGATCCTAACAAAAGTTGCATCTAGGAGTCATATATATAGACTACAATTTGTTGTACCACATAGTATATAAATAAATGAGACAATCCATTCCTAGACTCAACATTATGTTTGAAAAATTATTAAATGTAGCAAGTGCACCCAGAAAAGTGTAATTAGGGTATGAAATGAAACATGATAGCAACTAGATTTGTATGATAAAAAGAAGAGAGAAAAGGGACCGTACTAGGTTTTTCAGGTTTGACATCAACCCATTTCCAAAGAGAGAAATGGACTTTCTCACGAGCGATAACTTCGGTTTTGTGAGGTTCCTTGAGGGCATTCCTGAAAAGATTCGCGCATATGTTGGAGTAAGTTATGTATGTCATCCCCGCTGCCTTCCTGAATGGCATTGCTCCGGTTGACGCCATTGATTGATGATAATGCCCTGTTTGGATATAAAATGATGCTTGAAAGTACATAATAAGTTGTCTATTTATGTAAATATCTAAATGAGACATGCGGGGGGGAAACAACGATATCAAAATACTCATATTCCAAATAGCACTTCATTCCCAATAAACCATCAAAAGCTTTCAAAGATCTACACCGCAAACTAATTGTCAATACAGACGAATCAATTACGATTACAATTACAATTACAACTAATCTAACAATACTAACATCATATTCCACCATCTTAGCTAAATCGCATACTCTCAAACAAATTCAATTTTTAAAATTTCCCAAGAGAAACAAGTAAATTGGAACAAACAAAAATCATAAGATGGAAGAATCAAATCGAATAGAGGATAAAAGGAACGTTGATTAATTTACCTGAGTTGAAAATGAAGAGGAACAAGCTAGGATTCGTTCGCGAGGGTGCATTTCAATTGGTGGTTGTGAGTGTTCAAATTTAAATGCCTCAGGCGAGAGTGGCGAGAAGATGTTCATTTTCATCTTATTGTATCTTAAGCTTTTGGGAATTCATAAGCCCAAATTTGCATTGAAAATTTTATTTCATACCCCTATAGTTGAAATGCTTACCCCTACAATTTTTTTAACCCTATTTTGTCCCTAATACTTTTGAAAAACTACTTATAGTAATTGTGGGGTAGAATTTTCTTAGCGAACTATCCTTACATGTGTCGTTCACAATTATATAGCCACCTGTCATTTGCTTTAGACAGAAAATATTTATGCAAGAAAAAAAGAAAAGAAAATACAACTAAAAATACAACCTCTCATCCTATGCATTAATTATAAGTAATTTGAAGTAAACAAACAGAAAAATTTTGAAGCTTCACAAAACCCTAAACCCTACATATCCATTTCATTCAATGTACTATTAGACTTAATTTTATTGCAAATTCTAGAAAAACCTACAACTTAACTCAGCGAATCCCACGTATTTTATTGGTTTGCTTGTTCAAATGTGTCTATTACTACCACATTAAACTAATACTACACATTCTTATTAGGTAAGGGAACTAAGAGATCAAAACTCTTGATTTTTCACAATGCGTGATCACACGATCACCTATTACCACATTCGAAATAACAAGTGTTTAAGAGAATGGAACTCTTATAACAACTATTCTCATACTCACAATACACAAGCGTATAAGAGAATAAAGTTCTTATTACTTCCACAACATAAGAACATGGATCCTAACTATGCAATCAATAGATATGCTAGGCAAAGGTTAGTCTCTTTGAACCGAGTGAATTACTAAGCCTTATCCATTTGGGCATGGTTTTACGAAGCGACCTACCCCCGTAGTCTTGGAAATGAACACCTTGGAGACTTACATACCTAGTCATACTACCCTTTAAAAAGGTTTAATTTTTCTAATTTTCAAAACAATTAAATAAATATTAAATAAATAAATTTTCTTTAAAAAAAACTTAATTAATATAGTAATTTTTTTTTAAATATAAGATTTAATATAAAAATAAAAAATGTCTCAAAAACATATCTTTAGAATCAATATGTCAATTATGTTTTATAGTTTTATTTATTAAGAGTAAAAATATTAATAATTAAAAAAAAAAAAAAAAAACTAGTACAAAAACTCCGCAGCAAATCTACCATATAAGAAAATGAATACCTCTGGAAATACCCTTAATGCCCTTCTGTTATTACAAGTAGCCACGTGGATGCCTGCAAGCTTCTTCTTTCCGGTTTTTTTCTTCTAGGCACGTATCATTTGTTTTCCAAAACTCTCTTTCTCCTTCATATTATTTTATTATTTTAATATTACTACTCTGAAATTCATTTAATGCTATGCACCTATACATTTTTTCTGCATCGAGAAGCACAAACATTTTCTCCATCTTTTCTCTCTTCCAACACTCTTACCTTCTTTCTATCACATATATATTTTTTCATCTTCTCTCCCACAAATTTTTTTCCTCTTCTCTCCTACAAAATTTCTTCATCTTCTGATGTATTTTTTTATTCGAATCTAAAAAATGTTATTTATTGCATTTTGGATCTGGATTATATTTCCATTTCCTTCAGGTAATTTTTTATCTTTCTTTTTGTTCTCCTTTTTTTTGTTGGTTTTGTGTTTTATATAGATTTGAGAATCACAATCTTAAAAATAAAATATTCTGCAGATCTGTTTATTCTCTCTTGTGGATGATTTGATTTTATGTTGCCTTTCTTGATTCTATAGAGTATAGATCCTCTTTATTTCATGCTCTGATTGAAATTAATTTGAATTTGGGGTTTGACTTTAATTTTTTTTGGATTTTAATTTTGCTTTGATTTTTTTGATAGTGAAAGAACTAAAAAAATGGATTAAGCTCCAAAGGTTCAGACTTTCAAAGAGGTGGCAAATCACATGCAGACCAAAGATTTATGGCTTATTCTTTCTGGAAAGGTCAGTATTTATTTTTTGTCATAAAAATTATTGATTTTGGTAAATGAATATTTTTTTCATTATTATTTTTGTTGATGATGAACTTTGATCTTTTGAGTTCATGCATGTCTGACTTTATTTTTTAGATATTGATTTTGCTTCAACAATATTGATTTTGATTTGATTTAATTTGATTTCAATTATACAAGCAGGATATGAGCTTGATTCAGATTTACTAGAGATTCAACGTAAGTGTGTTTTATCCTTCAGGTAATTTATTTTTTCGGAGATCTTTAAAATCTCAATTTTAAACCACAGAGAATGTGTTCTTTTTTTAAGTGTTATTTTTCTTTCTTTTTCTTTTGTTTTTTGTATTATTTTTATTTTATATTAAATATTTTTATTATATTATTATTATTATTATTATTATTATTATTTTATTGTTATTCTTTTTTATATTATTATTAATTATTACTATTATTATTTATATTTATATTTATATTATTGGCTGAGTTTCAACTGAGCTTATATCGCTGGTTGTGATTATTTCTTTTGTTTCAGATATATAAAGGATCAATGAAAACATGAAGGAAATCTAAAAATGTAAATAAGCTCTTTACAAATATTAATGATTTTTTCACTATTTTCAATTATGCTAATGGCACATATTATGGTACATCTTTTCAATCCTATTATGAATTTTCCACATTCAGGTTGCTCTTACATAATAAAATAGAAATTGATAGAGTATTAATGATGTTTTAATTTGTTCAGATGTTGTAGCAGAGGCTGCAAAATATGTTTGTTGTTTGGTATTTCGTGAAAAAGTTTGTTGTTAATGTTTGATGTTGTTTAACCCAATTATTATTAGTTTGTTTGGGTTTATATTTACAATCCTACTGTGATATGTTACATGCATAATGTCATTGGTTTTTGTTTATGCTTCTTCAAGTTATATTGTCTGACCTAAACTTTACTCTTTGCATAATTTTGGTTTATTATTTATGTTACATTGCATTGCCTAAACATTACAGTGAAATCACTTTCATTTATTTACATTGCTACAATCAATGGTTTTGGTTTTGGTATATGTTTGGAGTTATAGTATAGTGTATTGCTAGTGTTATATAACTGAGGTAATTCAAAATGTATTTGAGTTGTAAAATGGTGGGATTGATGTCAAGGCTACACAAAAAGGTATGAATACTCAAATTGTGAAAATCAGACTTCTTTAGTTCTATGTGAATTTGTCTAGCTAATGTTATGTTTGTTCAGGTTGGAAGATGATGCAACAAAGAATTGAGAATGGCAAAGAATTGTATAACTAATGTGAATTTGTCCTCACCTTCTCATCACACCATCAATGATTCCACTGTCATTATATAAGAAACAACTTATCTTCATTAGTAAAAACATTCATTTTCTATATCTATGGCTACATACAACAATAGTTATTACTACTATATTTGCCAACATATATATTATGTGCGTGCTCTCATAATGGGGAATATGGGGCAGAATTTTGTTTCTTTATCAAGCTTTATATGCTGGTCAGAAAACGTTGTGTTTTGTTTGCTTATGATCATAGAGATTGTGGTTTGCTACCACTATAACCTTTTCAATCATAATGGATCTTTTATTACCCATATTAATTACTTTTAGTTTCCAATTGATCTTTTGGTTACCCATATTAATCACTTTTGGTTGCTACATTCATCTTCGAAATACATGATTCTAGCATTAAAGGCTACACATATTATAAGATGTCCTTTTGCATTTTCACTTTTTTTTTTACAGTACCAATAAGCACAACAAATTATGCCCATGAATTAGTTTAAAATATATATATTAGACTCTACCACACACACATCATAGAATATAAATAATCTCATCACAAAAAATCTCCCTGTTGTTAGGATTCTACAAAATAGTATCTATATTAAACCATTTAGTAGATAGTCAATACTAAAATTGGTTTCTTTTTTCCGTTTAATGAAGAATTAATCCACATAAACAAAATAAATTATATAATTAATTTTCTAATGATAAAATAATAATAATTAATAAATAGAAATCAAGAATTTAAAATACATTATCAAAATTCATACACATGATTTCTTTAATAGATTTGTTTTTTTATTCGAATCGATTTATGAAAATTATTCAACATAATAAGTAATTAATTTATGTTTTTTATTATAATAATTTCAAATTATTAAAATGGTAAAAGATTGTCATATAATTATGGCAATATTTCTAAGGTTTCCAAATATAATACAAATTGTTAAAGATACTCATAATTTGTATTAATTTGAAAATAATTTATAAATCAAATATTAAATATAAACAATTTTAAATACAAACTACAAAATAGAGTTTACCAAATGAGTTACAAATATTTTTATTAACGAAAGAAAGTATATTGTTGATACAATCATTTTTATAAACGGGAATAAGTTATAAATATTAAATAATCAAAATAATTTTAAAGGTGTATAATTAATTTTTGAGTTTGATTATTTTTTAAAATGGATTAAACTAAATTTTTTCAATTTTTTTTTTAAAAATGTATCGTTCATATCTATTGTATAAATATCATTAAATATATTATGGGTTTAATGGTGATGCACTGACAGTGTAAAAAAGTTTTACACTGTCATCCAATGGGAATATATTATTTTACCATATCATACAAGTATTTTAGAATTTACAATGCATCACCCCTTTTCTCATATATTATATTATGTATTAAATATTTATAAAAGATATATTTTTAATAAACCTTACATAAATTAGGAGATTGTAAGAGAAAATATATATCTACGGGCAAAACTGAATTGGTGAAACGGAGAAAATGAAGTCATTGATAATATAGAAAAGCATACGTGACAAATATTTTTACACGGGAAAAATTTAAATATTTTAGATTGAACTTTATTTTTATATATGAAAAAAAAGTATATGGATGATCCAAATAATATTATAATTGGGAACAAGTGAAATATTTTATAAAATATTTTATAATATAATTGAGAACAAGTGAAATATTATTTATACAATTAAACTAATATTTTCAAATATTATATTATTGGTTGTTATTTATAAAGTTAAATCATTGCATAAATATTTTTATAACAAATACCAACCGATGCCTGCGGTATTGATTCTATATTTTTATTAATTCTATTTTAAAAAATACATGTAACACACAAGTACTCGGACGAACGTACTGATATGAGTATCCTACGAAATAGATATTTCTAATAATACTTAAATAGAATATATTTATTTATGTTAATAATATTTATTTATAAAGTAAAAATAATATTTACAAATACTATGATATTATTTGATAATTATAAAACTAAATTCTTGTATAAATATTTTTATAAAAAATACCAACCGATGCTCGCAAGTATTAATTCTATTTTTTTATAAAATATAAATTATATTTTTTATATTTATTAATTTTTATTAATTCTATTTTTTTTTTAATTTTAAATGAAAATAAATGCGCGTCACCGACGGGTACCCGTGCGAATGCACGGGTATCCCGCTAGTATTGCAGTAAAGTTCCCAACAAATTCCGCAACAATTCCTGCACAATTTCCAGAGAATTTTGAGGTTTCAAATCATGGGAAAGAAATCGCAGTTAAATCCGTAGGAAATTTAATATATTATTTTAAAATCTTAAATCGCAGGTAAAGTCTCAGAAATTCCTGCAAAATTTGCTGCAACTTCATTTCTTGCATGAAATAATATTTCACAATATAAATTCGTAGGTAAAGTTACAGGTATACCCGTTGATAATTTTCCGCAGGAAAATCTGTAGGTAATTTGTGTATTTCTGCTAGTGTGCTTTCATCTGCTTGGATATAGCACAATGACTTCAAGGCTATAACCAATAAGCAATAAATTCATTTTAAACACATTGAGAAAATTGTTATCCGTACACTACTAGAAATACTCTGCTTTTTGCGGAATTACCTGAGAATTTTGATGAAATTTCAGCAGAAAAAATGTTACCTGCGATTTTTCCTGTCATTTTGTGTTCCCAGCTAAAACTTTCGTGGTAATTCCACCGAAAATATTTGCAGGAAAAAACTTCAAATCCGCAAATAAGGTCGCAGGTAATTGTATTTTTCGTAGGAAAATTCGCAGCAAATTTAAAATCCGCAAGTAATTTCTTTATCAAATTTTTAATTTAATTCATTCATTATTTTTAATTCATTTTTAAAACACTATAATTAATGTTAAATATCAAAAATAACAATAATATAAAAAATATATATATAATTTGAATAAGACAATTCAAAACTAATCACATTCAAATTTTTAAAGCAACTAAGTTGTTATATATTACTATAAAGTCAATAACAAGTACTTCTAGAGTTACATTACTAAAAATGACACAACCAAACTACTAATAATCACTTATCCAACCAAATTAATAAGAAAAAACAATCCAATTATATGTTTATAGTGATATTGTGATATTCCTTCTATATGCTTGAAATTTTTTCGTTGGTGCATACTGGCTTATTATGCATGTCTTCATGAACTTTTGTTGAACATGTTATGATGTTAAATGAATTCTTATGTGTCATTATTATGGTTACATCTTTGTTTTTGGTTTGAGTGGTGGTGACTTCGTGTATCGCCTTGCTAGAGCACATGCATGTGCAGCATTTTGGGAGCACCAAAAGCATATGTCACGTAACTGTGTCGCTTTTGTAGCAGCTCTAGGGTTTGTGATTACATTGTATCCTTCATTGTTCATGTTTGTGTATTTTATTTTAGCATTATGTGTAGAAATTATGTTCCATTGTTACTTGATGTGTTTGTATTTCTGTTTAGGCATTCTAAATCAATGTGCATATCATTCTACGTGAGTGTTATCATGTTGGTTATCTTCTCTTTGAGAATTGCTTCTGTGTGGTATTTTGAATTTGTATGTCGTTCTTAATACTTCTCATAGTTTGGTTGTTCACTTTTTGATGTTGTCAAAGGGGGAGAAAGTATACAAGTTGAAGAATATGCACATATTCAGGGGGAGTTTTCAAAAAGACAACAACATCGCGAAACACATCGTCTCATGTTTTGCCATCATAAAAAATGGGGAGTATGTGAGTGATTTTTGTATTTTCAGTGATGTCAAAACAAGGATATTGTAGAGTTATGTATATTGGACGGTATCCTCCCATTCTAGATGAGCATCTTGCATTAGGAAGCATTAAAATAAGTTTGAAAAGGAGTCTACATCATAATTGCATTGAAAAACATGTCTTTAGGCAAACAAGTCAGTTCAGGGCGACACATGCATTATCAGGCCGACCTATACGAATTTTTGTTTCAGTTTAGGTCAAGACATAATTTGTTCAGGTCGGCTCCCATGGAGCAGTATTAAAGCCTGTAGCCTCTGTCCATAGGTCGCGTGACATAGGTCGACCTGTAGGCGACACGTTGTAGCGGAGAAATTTGTGACTGTAAGTTATTGATTAACTTAACTAAAAAAACAAGAGTCGCCACTGCACTTTTATTTTATCCAAAAGGAAAGGAAAAAGGGCGAACAAAACCTAACAAGTTCTAAAACAAGAATAAATAAACAGAGACTGTGTAAGGGGTTGGTTACGCTAAGGGAAGGTGTTAGCACCCAAAACGTCTATAGTACTCTCTAGGAACCCTTTGAAATATCTACGCTTTTTGGTTTGAAAAGGTTTATTTGAAATGAGATTGGGGAGGTGAGAAGAGAAATATATTTTAAGATTTTTGTGTTTAGAGAGACTTATCGCCTCATACCTACGTACCCACAAAGTGCAATATAGGATTAAAACCTCATAGTTTGTGGTACAAATAACAAAAATAGTTTGTTATGGTTGATTTTAAATGAAAAGACAAGTCGTCATTTTAAGGAGAAACTACGACTAGTCGCCCACAAGTATAAGAAAACAACATTTGTATCATCTTAAGATGGAGGATTTTGCTTGGATAAAAAATCAACAAGTCTATCACTCAACATCTAAGTGGAAAATATCAACATCTTAAATACCATGGGGAATAGGAGAATTACATCTCAACTATGAAAATGACTCATGTTTACACTTTTTGAAAAAATTTAAAAGAAAAAATGCACAAAAGCACAAAAAGGTTTGAATGAGTTTTTGTATTTTTTATGTCTTTATGAAATTAGTCAAAGTATGATTAACATTGATTGACATTTATTAAATAAAACAAAGTTTGAAAATCACTTGACCAAAGTCAAGATTTATTATGAAAGCGGTTTAATTTTGAAAACAAGAAGGTTTTGAAAAAGGGAGAAGATTTTGAAAATTGAAGAAGGGGTGGAGAAGAAGTGACTATCCTATTGCATAAACATAAAAGATATGAATAAAGAAGGATATAACCAAACAAAGCTAGCAAGCCCTATGACATAAGTCAATCAAGAATTCCTTCCTTTTGGATTTGAGCCTCAACAAGTCAAATAAGCAAATAGAAATCCAAGCTTCCGATGAAATCAAAATAACCAAGATAGGTCTTCAAGAGAAATCCTTAAGCCAATGGTACCAAATAAATCCAAATAAGTATCAAGATCTACTTCCAAGCCGAGGTCAAGGTCCTAACTCTAAGTCCAAAGTCCAAGGTCAAAGCATAAGGTCACAACAGTCTGAAATTAAGAGACCCAAGTCTTTTAAGTGTTTTAATATTTATTAGTATCTTAAGAGAAGTATGGTCCAAGTGGACAAAATAAAATGAGCATAAACATAAACATGTGTCCAAGTGGACAAAGAGAAAATAAGATGATAATATGAAAATAAAATGATAAAAGTAAAGGCATAACGTAAATGACAAGAAAATAAAGGGCAAAAATTAAAAGGCACAAAGTAAAGTTAGTGCAATTATATAGTTAGTAAGTTAGTGTTAGTAATGAAGAACATTTGGTGGTTTTTCGGAGTATACTCGACTAGTCAACCATAAACATGAAAACATGAATCCATACATGATTAAGGGAAGGGCGCTAACTCAGATAAAATCAGCGAGTATGTCAACTTACTCCCTTAACAACAAGGAAACAATCTATTTCACACCACACTATGGAGAGTAGGAGATTTACAACTCACATACAAAAACAAACCGATTTTTGATTTTGGGACAATTTAGCGCTATGTTAAGCAATCGTAATCGGAAGTATGTAGAAGCCACGGCTATCAGAGGTCGGTCAATAACAATGTTCGCGTTAATACAAGTTAGAGAAATGACATGTAGGTCCTTTTCCTAAAACTTGCCACACTAAAAGAAAAAAGGTAGTGGTATCATCTTGATCATAACTTCAAAGAAAAGTCTAATGATATGTAAGATTTTCATTGACCAAAAGAAAAAAAAGAAGAAGAGGGGAAGGGAAGCCAAATTGAATTACAATATTTACGTCATTCCATCTTTATGTTCCATCACTCTTCTTGGTGGATTAAGGTACTAAACCTATCACTAATTCAAAACACCTAAAATGAATGTAATGACCCATTTAAAGATATATTTGAACTAATGAAGGTTTATCCAACCTCATATAACACCCAAAGTCCATGGAATTTAAAGAGAAATTTGGTCAACAAACACCACAATTCAAGGTAAAACAAAGGGAAATGGAAAAAGGAAGAAAAGAAACCAAAATAGTCCCAAAACAGAACCAAAAACACATTCTGGACAGTGAAAACAACAATTCTAGAACGTAGAAACATATGTTAATCGATTAACACCAGTGTGTTAACCGATTACACCTGCTAAATTAGCAGAAAATCAGTTTGAAAAATACAAAATCCTTGATCAATCATTCTTCAAACACCTCATGATCAAGGTGTAGCGTACGATTTTTGTCGGTGACACGACCATCTTACCGGAATGGTTGGAATTGGGTGCTACTTTATGATTTCTTATTTATCCTATGAAGCTGGAAAGGAAAGGAAATCTATCTAAAAGTAACCTTGCACGCAAATGTTTTCTTTAACAAATGCTAAGAGATTGGGGGTTCGAGGTCAGGTTATACAAAGGGAAGTTGTCAATCACCCAGTGTATATATGTTTATCCATAGACTTTATATGTTTATCTGTTGATATAAGTTTGTTCTCTGGTGTTTATCTGCTGTGGGTTGGGAAAGTTTCTTCTTTGGGAGTGTTGTGAGAGTGTTTTTGTTGTTTTCGGGTTTTCCGTTGTTTTTGGTAAGGTACTGGACCTAAAATTTTTTATTTGTGTGCTCGCTAAGATTTCGCAATCTTATGCCTACGTATTCCCGTAAAGATACTCGAGAAATTAGAGCAATCGTAGTTCCTCCTATTCTATGGGAGGAAAAATGTTTGGTGTCTTGTTTAAAGCCAAAGATTGAAGCTAAAGGTTATTTGTGTCTTGTTCAAAGCCCAAGATTGAAGCTAAAAGGTTTGACCGAGAGAGAATTTGTCATCTCTAAATGGAGATATCTCACCTATTCATCACAAAATGTTGGGTAACTGATTATAAAGGGGAATTACTTTAACTGGAATATATACAATCCAACAATGCCATAATTTCCTTTATAAGGGAGGTATCCTGAAGGAATAAACTTTAACTCAGTGTAGAGCAATGTCATTTTTCCTTAGAAGTCTTTCCATGCTAAGAGAGGGACATTGGCTTGGATGTAGATAATCCAGAGGCTTGCCACTTACAGCAATTAGATGAAAGAGGAAGTTTACCAGGATAAAAGAGGGACCACAACTTGGATTTTGAATAAACAAGTGTGCCACTTACAGCAGTTATCTGGAATTAGGTTTTTTTATTGCCTGTTTTGATAGGTGATGTACAGAAAAATGTCTTCCTACAGAGAGAACTCTTGATTTCCTCTAAGGGGATGTTGGTTTTTGTGTGCCTTGATCAAAGCCCAAGGTTGAAGCTAAAAGATTGACTCTACTTAGGGAGTTTTATATATGTCTTGTACAAAGCCCAAGATTAAGGCTGAAAAGAGATTGACTCCACTGGGGAGGTTCTATATATGTCTTGTACAAAGTCCAAGATTGAGGCTAAAAAGAGATTGACTCCACTGGGGAGGTTTTATATCTATCTTGTACAAAGCCCAAGATTGAGGCTAACTCTACTGAGGAAAATCATTATACAAAGCCTATGAGGAGGCTGGATATGGTAAATTCTTATATGAAGCCTAAGAGGAGGCTGGCTTCTGCTGTAGCACGAATTTTTGGACGTGGTTGCGAAGCACTATCGCTTTTGGGGTACTACAGTTCAATTCATTTTTTATCCTATTGAAGCTGATGAAGGAAGGGAAATAGATGTCTCCAATTAACCCTGCTTGCATACTGAGTTTAAACAGATGACTGTTGGTTTACAAATGCTACAAAGATTGTGGGTCTCTCTTAGGTTATTTTGTTAAAATAGTGCCCGGGCGATTGGTGGGAGGTTTAAGACTGATGCTTTTCGTTTGATATGTGAAGGTACGGGATTTGGGTTTTGGATTAGTGTGCTCGCTAAGATTTTTCTTTCAATATTATGCCTACGTATTCCCGTTTACCGAAACAGGGAAATCAGAGCGATCGTAGTTCCTCCTATTCTATGGGAGGAAATTATGTTTTGGTGTCTTGTTCAAAGCCCAAGACGTGAAGCTGAAAAGGTGGTTTATATCTTGTTCAAAGCCCAAGATGTGAAGCTGAAAAGGTGTTGTCTTTAGAGAGAATTTGTCATCTCTGAAGGGGTCTGTTTGTCACAACTGTTGGGTGACTGACTATAAAGGAGGATTACTTTAACTCGGATATGTGAATCCTAGCAATGCCATAATTTCCTTTATAGGGGGTTTTAACCTGAAGGATAAGACTTTAACTTAGTGTAGAGCAATGCCATCTTTCCTTAGGAATTTCTCATGCTAAAAGAGGGACAGTGGCGTGGATGTAAATAATCTAGAGGCTTGCCGCTTACAGCGATTAGATGAAAGGAGTTGTTGATGTTTGTATCATGTGAACGAGGCACAGTTTTGATGCTAAAAGGTTGATTGATTCAACCGGGGTTTTTCTTATACAAAGCCTAAGAGGAGGCTATTGACCCAACAAGAGGATGCTTTTGTGTCTCGTACAAAGCCCGAGAGGGAGGCTAAAAGGAGTTGACTCAACAGGAGAGTGCTTTTAGATATGTCTTGTACGAAGCCCAAGACGGAGGCTAAAGGTTGTTTGACTCAACAAGAAAGTCTTTTTATACTCAACAAGAGAGTGATTTTGTATCTCGTACGAAGCCCGAGATGGAGGTTGTAAAGGTTTGACTCAACAAAAGAGTCTTTTATACTCAACAAGAGAGTGTTTTGTATCTCGTACGAAGCCCGAGATGGAGGCTGCAAAGGATTATTGACTCAACAAGAGAGTCTTTTTGTATCTCGTACGAAGCCCGAGATAGAGGCTAAAAGGAGTGCTGTTTCAGTTGAGTGACAGGTCCAGTAGGTGGGTTAAAAGAGAAAATTAGTTCTTATAAAGAGGCTGATTAAAGGTAAGGCTATGCTTTGGGATTGATCAGAGGATCAGGGTTATTTCATGTTCTTTAGGGAAATGGGGAATCCAGAGTGTATTGGAGACTGTCCGAGTCTACTGGTGTTTTTCCCTACTTGTGAATGCCTTCGAGACTCAAGGAGATTAGACTGTCCAGGTCTAGAGTTTTATATTTTATACTATGCTTAAGGAAGCAATAGTAGTACGTTCACGGTAGAAAGATCTAGACTCTTTGAAAGACTGTTCTATGAAGATGACTAATTTCTGTTCTTATACCTCTAGGAGGTCGTCGGGATAATTTGTATGAAGCCCAAGATAAGGCTGGAAACTTTTAAGAAGCCGAGGGACAATTTGTATGAAGTCCAAGAGGAGGCTCTCTTCCCAAAGGAAGAATCCTTATACGAAGCCTAAAAGGAGGCTGTGAATACTTCTAAGAAGCCGTAGGGACCTTGTACAACGCCCAAGAGGAGGTGGGGATACTTTTAGGAAGCCTGTGGGTCCCCAAACCCTGAGAAATTCAAGCCAGGCTATTCACAGAGAATAGATCAAGCCAGGAAAGTCTGAGAATTTGGAAGAAACTCAAGAGATGCCATTCACAGAGAAAAGATCATCTCTAGGGAGTAGAGTTTCTTTGACGATTTCTAAGGGTGACAGTGTGAGAAAGGGTTCACCGAGAATGCTGCCTTTCACGTCTCCATATTGTTTAACCCCGAGAGGAGGGAAGCCTGTGTCTGGTAATCCTATGGGGGATCTAGTTTTGTCTATTTAAGAGTGATCAACAGGGCTTATTGGTAGACGTAGTTGCCGGGGAAACTCTAAATATATATACTAGTATTACACATGATCGTACCTGGATCAGACAGTGATGGTGGCCAACGGCGTCTGGAATGGCAGCTCCGGTGATGGTGAGAGACGGTGGGGGGGTGTACCTGCAAGGTACTCCGACGCTCAAGTGAGAGAGTGTACAGAATATCAGCAAATACAAGAAGTGAGAATGGTGGGAAGAAAAGTGTCTAACCTGGCCTTCTCAAATGAGAGGGTATTTATAGAGAGCCCCCAGCGCGGGGCCAACGGTTACCTGCAATGGGCTGGATCAACCAGGCCCACTCCAAGTAACTGCTAGGGCTTACGTGTAGTAGTGAAGACCAGCACGTGGTCTTCGCCCTAGAGTAACTGCTCCTAGATTTCCAGAAGTAGGGCAGACCGAATCTTTCGGAAGTGGGAGGTTACTTGGAACGTGTCCACGCGGGGTGGACCGCTGGGTGCTCCTCGCGGGGAGGAACCTTGTGTGTCGAGGAGATGCGAGGCCCGTAGGAAAGGCAGGCCTCGCGGGGAAGGATAGTGTCCGTCGAGGAGGTACGCGTAGCATGCCCGCGGGGGGTGAAGCTACCTTGTCGAGGAGTTACATCTCAGCGGGATGGGACGTCCTCGACTTCTATTGTCCTTACGTGCCCTTCTTCCTACCTGAGTGCCCGGCGAGCCTGTGACTAGCACGTGGCAGTCGCGTGTCCGCAGAAGGACCTTACCTTATTGGGCCTCCCCGGGCAGTATGGCTGGGCCTGCTCGGCTGTTGGCAGCCTCGGCCCAGTCCAAAATAGGAACCCCCCAAGTCGTTGCTCTGAGGTGTCAGAGTAATGACTTAAGGCTTACTGGCACGGCGGGAATCTCTAGTTGTTGAGAGAGGGGGTGCTAAGAACTTCACCCGCTCTCGTTGAATATTTCGGGGACTAGGGATGAACATGTCAGGGACCCGTTGAATGTCTCGGGGTCCCCAATAGTTACTCTCTTTCCTTAGCGTCACGGGGACACGGGGCAGAATCTTTCGGGGAGGCGATGAGTTCCCCGACGAACGTGTCGATCCTCGTCCGGTTATGTCGGGGTACCGAGAGAGCCTTGCCCCTTCCTCGCCCGTTCGCTTGAACAGCGGTGGAGGGGTGAATTTGATACGACCCATCAAATTCACCGTTTCCTTCTGCTTTTCAGGTAAATGGACGATTTGTCTACGAAGGTGGCCGTAGGATCATTCGAAGAAGACGACGATCAACCCGACTCCCCTGTGGCCCATATGGCTTTCGCACGAGAGTGCCCGCTCGAAGAGTGGGTTTGTAAAGAAGCCCTGGAGATGTCATCTATCTTCGTTTACAAAGACGTGGACGACGCGTTCTGCACCGTCGAGCACAGGCTCATCGGGTCCGACAAATCTTGGAAAGTTTTTCGTCCAGAGGAGCATCATCGGATATGCTCGCCTTACCGGGGAATGTGCATCCCGTTGTATAAATTTATGTTCGACAAGGCGGGGTAGAGGTTGCCCTTCACGGACTTACAAAAGGGAATCTTCTCCTGGTTGCAGTTGGCCCCCTCGCAAATTCATCCGAACTCTTTGGATTTTATCCGGGCCTTTGAGCTTGTCTGTAAGTATTTAGAAATCGTCCCGACGGCATCCCTCTTTTTCCAGATATTCCATCTACAGAGGTCGTCGGCCGGTGGACGACATGGATGGGTGTCCTTCAAGCAGAGCAAAGCTCTGTTTTACACATATTTAGATTCCATCCGGGACTTCAAGTTCTGTTATTATTTCGTGAAGCCGGTCACCATCGGGGCTGTATACTCGTTGTACCGGAAAGTCACTCGCGAGGTCGACGGTGTCTCCGAGGAGGTTCTAGAGCCGAGGTTCCCCCTATACTGGACGGAGGAGCACTTCAAAAAGGGGGTCGACAAATACAAGGTGAAGCATAATCAGTTGAGTGTCTATGAGCGGGAGGCTTACGATAAGATCGTCGCGTTCGTCGCGAGTTTCAACGAGGCTCAGCACGAAACGCTGGACGGCCAGCCTATACTGGAAGCAGACAGGCAGGTGAAGAAACAGCGTCGTCTGATCAATACCCGTGTTCTGCTCGAGACCTTCTCCGACGAAGAGGCCATCGAGTTGTTAGGTGGTGAAAACATCCACGATCTAAGCATTCCTCGCACCTGAATTCCTTTCATTATTTGCCTTACTAACATTTTCTTTTTTGTTGCAGGAAAAATGGCCGGAGCCGAGGAGAGGTTCAAAAAATTGAAGGCGAAGAGGGCTAGGGAGGAGCAAGCCCGGGGAGAGGCGTCCCGCTCAAAAGGTCAAGATATTGCTCCCTCCGGGGCCATGCCTGAGGGTGGTTCCTCGGCCACCATGCCCAAAGGTTCGAGTCAGTCTCAGCCTGCTGCCACTGCGTCGAAGATTTCAGAGAGGCGGACACCTCCTGCTGGGAGCCAGTCTCCGGGTACTCAAGGGACGCCAAAACAACAATGGGTTTCGAGCGTGGAGATCGTCGACCTAGGCCACGAAGACAGTCCCCTAGCTCCTTCAAGGTTTGAACTTCCACCATGCCATCAAAAGCCTCACTTCTTCTCCGACGTCATCTACCCTCGTGTCCCTTCCTCTGAAGTCCAAGCAGTGCTGGGTGCTTCCGCAGAGGCGAGGAGGAAGACGATCTTCGAGGACCTGTCTGCGGTCATACGGCTTTGCTCGACCGCCATTGTCCTGAACGACGAGACTCACCTTGCTGCTGAGTTTTCTCGACTGCAAGAGAAGCTCGAGAAATTGGATCCTGAGATGCTCGACCTGCGCAAAGAGTTGAAGGAGTGCAGGGACCTGAACAAAGAACAAGGCGAGCAACAGCAGCGGGCTGAGAGGAAGCTGAAGGAAGTCGAGGAGAAGGAGAAAGGCCACCTTGCCCGAATCTCTGAGCTGGAGGCGGGGGAGAAGCGGCTCAAGAAGAGGATCGCCGAGTTGGAGGATGCTGTGCGGCCAGCCGATGGCGAAACTGAGGAGGACAGGCTCCTAACCACTCGAGCAGCGCTGGTGGGTCAGCTCAGGAAACTCGAGCAGGATCTCCAGCTATCTGAGGACGATGCTCTTGAAACTGCGGGCATAGGGTTCCGGAATGCGGTGGCGCAGCTTCGGGTCCTAAACCCCGACCTGGTGATCGAGGGGGCAGATGCTGATTTTGAAGTGGTCGACGGACGGATAGTGCCTCCCGGGCAAGGAGGAGACGCCAACGAGGGAGGTGGGCTGGACGCCACCGAGACTACCGCAGAGTAGGGACATAGTTTGCTTGGCCTGCGTGCCATTTTGTTTTTGCTCGGCTTATGGGCTTTTTTGATGTACTTATTAGCACAATGGTTATTTTCGCCCGGCTTGTGGGCTTATACCCGTGACATTTTGTACTAAGGGTTTTGCCCGATTTTCCTACTTCGTTATGCCTCTTTATTACTTTTGCTTGTGTGTGATATTTTATGCATTGCTTATTTTTGTCTAAGTAGTTGAGATCACTGGCGCCTTGGGCTTTTGCTCGACTATGATGATGCTCGACTACGTAGAGAGCTTAGTCGAGTGGTCAGGGGTTGTACCCCGACCTTGGACGAGGCTAAGAAAGCGGTCGATTTCTTAACTTCGCGGCGTGAACGTCCCATCGCGAGCTGGGTGTTCCGCCTATTCGGTACGTCGACGACGGAGCTCGGTTGAGGACTCCTCGCCGGGCCAAAAAGTCCCACGCACACAATTCGTGGTTTCTGGCCGCCGTGTGCTATATAGAGATGTCGCGCATGTACCGTTGCACGCCCCCGTGTTCGCGATGTTGTATTGTCCCGGGAAGTGTCTAACTGTAGTATTGCTTGAGCTTCTCAGCATTCCATGGTCGAGCAAGTTGTTCACCGTGGAGGTTCTCGAGGTAATAGGCACCCGTCCCCGTCTTAGCAGTGACGCGGTACGGGCCCTCCTAGTTTGCGGCCAGCCTTCCTTCGCGTGAATCTTTTTGATTTCTTCGCAGGACAAGACTGCCTACTTGGAAGTCTCGTTTGATAACTTTGTCATTATAACGCAAAGTTATTTTTTGTTTTAAAGAGGCTTCTCGAAGGGAAGCGCCGATCCTTATCTCTTCGACAAGGTCGAGTTCCTCGCACAGGGCTTCGTCGTTCGTTTCATCGTCGAGGGAAGCTTCTGTTCTCCTCGAGGGTTCCCTAATGTCGACGGGGATAACCACTTCGGTTCCATACGTTAGGCGAAACGGGGTATCCCCGGTCGTGGAGTGTGGGGTCGTTCGATACGCCCAGAGGACGCTGTGCAACTCCTCGACCCACCGTTGTTTGGCCTCGCCGAGTCATCGCTTGAGTCCCCGGAGTATCACTCTGTTCGCTGCTTCAGCCTGCCCGTTAGTTTGAGGGTGTTCGACCGATGTGAAGTGCTGCTTTGTGCCTAATTTGGTGACGAAGTCTTGGAAGTTCCTGTCGGTGAACTGTGTCCCGTTGTCGGTGACAATGGCTTGGGGCACCCCGAATCGGGCGAGGATGTTTCTCTTGTAGAAACGGAGTGTGTTGAAAGCGGTGATTTTGGCCAGCGCCTCAGCCTCAATCCACTTCGTGAAGTAATCCACCCCCACTATGAGGTACTTGTTTTGGTACTACCCCACGACGACGGGTCCGAGGATATCCATTCCCCACCACGTGAACGGCCACGGGGAGGACAATGACTTAAGCTCGTTTGGGGGAGCGAGGTGTATGTCCCTGTGTCTTTGGCAGCGGTCACATTTCTTAACGTGCTCCTTTGCATCCTGCTGCATAGTGGGCCAATAATACCCTGCTCAGAGTGCTTTTCGGGCTAAGGACCTCCCGCCGAGGTGCTGGGCGTTGATCCCTTCGTGGATCTCTTGGAGGATCCCAGACACTTTGCCTTCCTCGATGCACCGGAGCAAGGGAATGGAGAATCCTCGACGGTATAGCTTACCTTCGATGACGGTATATGCACATGCCCGCCTCTTGACTACCCCTGCTTCTTTAGGATCGTCGGGCAGTTTGCCCATCGTCAAATATTCGTAAACCGGGGTTATCCAACAGTTTGCGTCCCCTATGGTGTTGACTTCGGTTGTTGGTGCGGTTCTGTTAATGCTCGGCTGTGTCAGTATCTCCTGGATAACCGATTTGTTTCCTCCTTTTTTATTGGTGCTCGCAAGCTTGGAGAGCACGTCTGCTCGAGTGTTGTGCTCGCGCGGTATGTGAACCACCTCCGCGGAGACGAATTTCTTCAACCTTTCTTGCACCAAGGTCAGGTACTCGATGAGACTGTCATTTTTGGCCTGGAATTCTCCCCGCACCTGCGATGCCACGAGCTGGGAGTCTGTAAAGATTTTGACTTCTCTTGCGCTGAGGTCTTCTGCGAGTCGAAGTCTCGCGAGGAAGGCCTCGTATTCGGCTTGGTTATTCGATGTCTTGAAGGACAGTTCAAGGGAGACCTCTATCAGGATGCCCTGTTCGTTTTCGAGGATGATGCCCGCTCCGCTGCCTTTTGCGCTGGAGGCCCCGTCGACGTAAATCGTCCATTTCTGGGAGCCGTTGGTCGAGGATTCCGGTACGGTCATCTCTGCTACGAAGTCGGCCAGTACTTGGGCTTTCAAGGATTTTCTTCCTTCGTATCGTAGGTCGAACTCGGATAGCTCGAGAGACCATCGGAGCATTCTCCCCGCCATATCTGGCCGGCTGAGGAGTTGTCGGATAGGCTGCTCTGTCCTTACCACGATTGTGTGGGCCAGGAAGTAATGATGTAATCTTCTGGCTGCGGATACGAGGGCCAAGGCAACCTTTTCAATCTGCTGGTATCTGAGCTCGGGGCCCTGAAGAGCTCTGCTCGTGAAGTAAATCGGTTTCTGTCCGTCGGCGGTCTCCCGTATAAGGACAGCGCTAACCGCTTCGCTGCTGACGGCCAAGTATAAGAAAAGTGTTTCCCCGGTATCTGGTCGGGATAAGACCGGGGGTTGAGACAAGACTTGTTTTAGATGGAGGAGGGCTTGTTCGCATTCCTCACTCCATTCAAAGGTCGCCTTCTGTCAGAGAAGCTTGAATAAGGGGAGTCTGTGTTGAGCGGATTTGGCTACGAAGCGGGAGAGAGATGTCAGCATTCCGTTAAGTGACTGGATTGACTTCTTCGAGTTCGGGGTGGGGATTTCGGAGAATGCTCTACATTTGTCGGGGTTCGCCTCGATGCCCCTCTACGTGAGGTAGAAGCCGAGGAATTTCCCTGCGCGAACACCGAAGGTGCATTTGTCGGGGTTGAATCTCATGCGACATTTCCTCGCCGTGTCGAACACTTTCTGGAGATGAGCGACATGGTCAATTTCCTCTGCAGATTTGACGATCATATCGTCCATGTAAACCTCGAGCACGTCGCCGATATCTGCCCGGAAGACCTTGTTCATCATCCGTTGGTATGTGGCGCCGGCATTTTTCAAGCCGAAGGGCATTACGTTATAGTAGTAATTACCCGACTCGGTCATGAAGGCGGTATGCCGCTTGTCGGCCTCGTCCATGGGGATTTGGTTGTATCCCGAATAAGCGTCCATAAATGATAGTAATTTAAATCCTGCAGAATTATCGACTAGTTGGTCGATGTTAGGTAAGGGATAAGAGTCCTTCGGGCATGCCCGGTTAAGATCTGTGTAGTCAACGCACATCCTCCATTTTCCATTACTTTTCTTAACGAGTACAACATTTGAGAGCCAAGTTGTGTACTTGGCCTCGAAAATAAAATTTGCCTCTAGGAGGTCTTTTATAGCTTTTTCAGCAGCCTCCATTTTTTCCGGAGACTGCCTACGCCTACGTTGAGCTACGGCCCTAGCGGCCGGATCTATAGTCAGCTGATGACAAGATACTTCAGGGTCCAGTCCGGGCATCTCCGCAGCACTCCAGGCGAACAAATCTGCATTTTCTCGGAGACACGCCTTCAGTTGCCTCTTCGCTAGGTCGGGGAGTCCGGAGCCAATCTTAACGCTCCGGTCTGGGCTGTCGCCGAGAGGAACCAGCTCGAAATCTCTGTCTGGAACGGGGCGCGTTGGGTGGAGTGGCTGCCCATTGACTTCAAGTGGGAGGTCCTCCCCAGCAGTTTCTTCCTGCTCCCCGGGAAATCGGCTGTCAAGGTCGACCGCGCTGACCGGCGGGAGTGGAGCCTGCACGACGTCTGAAGGTGTCTCGGCCTGAGTCTTAGATTTGATGCCGCCAACGACGCTTAGACCCCTGATTGCTGTGTCGAAACATCTTCTGGCCGCGTTGATGTCTCCGTGGAGGGTGACCACACGACCGCGCTTCGTGTAGTATTTCATCTTCAGGTGGACCGTTGATGGTACTGCCGTTAGCTCCGCCAACGTGGTCCTCCCCATTATACAGTTGTAGAGGGACGGGCAGTCCACCACTAAGAAACGCGTCTTCACCTGTCGAGCAGTTTCCTCAATCCCGAAGGTGACCATCAATTCCACGAAACCCCACGGTCTGGTGGTCGCGCCGTTGAAACCTTGTAGATCTGATCCTACGTACGGGGACAAGTGTTGCTTGGTCAGCTGGAGGGTCTCGAAAAGGTGGACGTACATGATGTCCACCGAGCTCCCCTGGTCGACCAAAATTCTGTTGACGTCGAAGTTGGCCATCTGCGCCCTGATCAGGAGGGGGATGTTAGCGTTCGGTGCCCCGTCGGGTAGTTCCTCGAGGTAGAAGGTAATTGGATTTGATCGTCCTTTGACCCTCTCGAGGGTAGGAGCTCGAGGTGTTGTTACTTTCGGCTCGTCAAACTTCCTCTTTATTGACCCCACGGTCAAGCAGTCAGGGGCTCCGCCCGATATGACCAGGGCTTGGGGGAAAGACTCCCAGGTGCTTCGGGCACTTATCGAGTCTTCAGCCGGGAAGTTCTTCCACATGTCCCGGACAGCTTCAGGGCTGTCGAGTTCTCCTGAAAAACCGAAGTCTTCAGGTCGCGTGACGCTCAACGCGACTTGCAGCGATCCATTATTGGGAGAGGGAGTTGACTCCTCGACATTCTGAGCCTCCTGGCCACTGGGGCGGGGGGGCTCTTGCTGTTTGGCTTACTTCTTCAGGTACCCTTCTTTAATCAGCATTTCGATTGCGTCCTTAAGGTGGACACAATCTTCAGTCACGTGCCCGTGACTGCGATGAAACCGGCAATACTTGGATTTGTCGACATTTGGTTTGGAAGTCGTCGGTTTCGGGAAGCGGATTCCCCCTTTGACGAACTCCAAATTGGCACAGTCACTGAAGATGCGCGAGCAGGACACGTTCAGCGGTGTGTAATCTTTGAAAAGGCCAGACGGTCCCCGTGATTCGTGGGGCTCTTTGGTCCGGGCTTCCTTCTTTCTTTCTCCGCCTCGCCGGGGTGGAGGGGAGTCTCCTCTTCTCTTGTCTCCACCTCGCCTGGGTGGAGGGGAGTCTTCTTCCTTGTTGCCGCGGGGGCCTTCTCTGCGCCTCGAGTCGAGGGAAATTTGTGCAGCCTCAGTTTCCTCGAACTCAATATACGACTGAGCCCTCTCGAGGAGGCCTTCAAAGCTGCGGGGACGGTGCAGCCCGACGGATTCTGCGAACTTGGATCCTCTCCTCAATCCCTTGATGATGAGATACATTTTGATGTGGTCGGTCACGTGGATCTCGACTGCCTCTTTGTTGAACCTCTCTATGTAGCTCCGGAGAGGTTCATCCTTCCCCTGACAGATGGCCTCTAAGGAGGCTATTGTCTTCGGATGTCGACGCGACGCCGTAAAGTGTTTTTTGAAGCGCTCCCTCAGGACCCTCCACGACGTAATTGGCTCAGAAGCTAGGTTTTTGTACCAAGCCATGGCCCCTTTCCGAAGAGTTGTAGGAAATAGTCGACATTTGATGGCGCCGGAGACGTTCCTGAAATCGAGCAGAGCTTCAAAACTCTCGACATGGTCATCAGGATCGGATGTCCCGTCATAGGTTCCTAAGGATGGGGGCCTCTCCACGCCCTTAGGAATAAGGGCGTCCATGATGTGTCTGGCCAGAGGGGTCAGGTAGTCGTCGTCCTCGCTGGCCACCGGCGATATAGAGGGAGAGTGTCAGCCATGAGCATAGTGACGTCTCGGGGAGTGGTCTCTTGGGCGTTCTCTCAGCTCCTCGGTTTCTGTCTTGTTCCTTTTATTCTTCGAGGATCGAACTGGTCCCTTCGGTGGCGGGGAGCGGTGGCGTTTCTGAGGCTGTTCCGGCTGGGTACGCTCTAAGCGTGGCCTGCGACCTCTGGGAACCGGGGAAGGACTGTACGATGCCTCCGGGGACTGCGAACGTCTTGGAAATGGAGGTGGTCGGTGCCTTCGCGGGGAAGACCGACCACGGCTTTTCTCTAGTGCCTCGATCCGGACATTCTGGTTGAAGATCATCTGGTTGGTCTGATTGACCAACGCAAACAGGGCGGCAGTGCTCGGATCCGCATTTGGCGGCGGGTCCACGGGCTGGAAGACGGGCCGGAGGACTGTTTCCTGTCCGTCTTGGTGAGCTGTCTCATACTCCACTTCGTCGAAAGACGGGGAGGCGGTGAGTCCGTCTCTGACGTCGTTTTCCGTGACGGGTCGGGCGGAGCTGTTGTCGACGTGGTTGCCAGTGCTAAGCTGTGCAATAACGTTGTCTAGAGCTTGATTCCCTGACGGGTTGGCCATGATAGTTGTTGAACGGAGAAAGCTTTGGTTTATCGAACAGAAAAAATGGGGAAGCTTATGTTTTTCCCACAGACGGCGCCACTGATCGTACCTGGATCAGACAGTGATGGTGGCCAACGGCGTCTGGAATGGCATCTCCGGTGATGGTGAGAGACAGTGGGGGGGGTGTACCTGCAAGGTACTCCGACGCTCAAGTGAGAGAGTGTACAGAATATCAGCAAATACAAGAAGTGAGAATGGTGGGAAGAAAAGTGTCTAACCTGGCCCTCTCAAATAAGAGGGTATTTATAGAGAGCCCCCAGCGCGGGGCCAACGGTTACCTGCAATGGGCTGGATCAACCAGGCCCACTCCAAGTAACTGCTAGGGCTTACGTGTAGTAGTGAAGACCAGCACGTGGTCTTCGCCCTAGAGTAACTGCTCCTAGATTTCCGGAAGTAGGGCAGACCGAATCTTTCGGAAGTGGGAGGTTACTTGGAACGTGTCCACGCGGGGTGGACCGTTGGGTGCTCCTCGCGGGGAGGAACCTTGTGTGTCGAGGAGATGCGAGGCCCGTAGGAAAGGCAGGCCTCGCGGGGAAGGATAGTGTCCGTCGAGGAGGTACGCGTAGCATGCCCGCGGGGGGTGAAGCTACCTTGTCGAGGAGTTGCATCTCAGCGGGATGGGACGTCCTCGACTTCTATTGTCCTTACGTGCCCGTCTTCCTACCTGAGTGCCCGGCGAGCCTGTGACTAGCACGTGGCAGTCGCGTGTCCGCAGAAGGACCTTACCTTATTGGGCCTCCCCGGGCAGTATGGCTGGGCCTGCTCGGCTGTTGGGCAGCCTCGGCCCAGTCCAGAACAACACAGTTGATATGAGTTTATGAAAGAAGACTTACAGCGAAACAGCCCCACAATACAGTTATATGTATATGAAAGCGGGTAAAGAAAGCATATAAACACTTACTCGGTTGTAGAGCTTCCATGCTGTTTGGTTAGTTGTTCAACAAAGAAAAATTGAAAACAACAGTATATTCAAAATTAAAAGGAAAAAGTATTTTGAAAAGATGTTGGGGCTTACAGCTCAAGGAGAGGCCCTAGGTTTATCAGTGATCGCACTGTCGTTTTGTACAGAGGGACTTATACAAGTGACTGAGGCCCAAGAAATTTTCTGTACAAGGGGATGGGTCTTACACTCTCTCAAGAGGCCCAAAAGATTTATTTTTGTACAAGTGGTGGGGCTTACATCTCAAGGAGAGGCCCAGGGTCATTTGTTTGAAAAGGGCGATCACGCCGAGATTTTTGAAAACGCGGTGGGTCTTATACAATGCATTGAGGCCCAAAATGGTTTGGTTTTCAAAGGGGGTTGGGTCTTACACTCTAATAGAGGCCCAATGATTTTGAATGGGTCTTATAGCTCGAGGAGAGGCCCAAGGTTTGTTTTTCAACGGACGATGATCGCGTTGAACTTTTTGAAATACAACAGGACTTATACAATAAGTCAGGCCCAAAAATAGGTTGTATTTACAAAGGATTGGGTCTTACACTCTATTAGAGGCCCAAAAGTGTTTAAAATTGTTTGATGAGGGTTGAATGAATCAAAACCCTAATTTGTTTCCAAAATATATTTTAATTGAATAAAAAATTCAATTAAAATGATCAAAATTGTTTAATCATGTGGAAAACAAATTGTGATCTTAGATTAATGTTTCAAAAATCATGTTTTGACCTACCAAATGATTAGAAATCATAAAAATTTGCAAAATCAAGAAGGAAAAAATATTTCAAATGTCAAAAACAATTAAAATATTAATTCTTTGCAAAAATATCAATTATATGAAATAAATAATATTTTTGGGATTTTTTGGTAAAATAAAATATTTTAACATTTTTGTGAATTATTAAAAAAAGAATCAACTCAAAATCATTAAAACTCATAGAGAAATTAGTTTTTGAATCAATTAAATAAAATCACAAAATTCAAATATTCAAATATTTGAAAAAAGGCGCAAAGAACATGGCAAGAACACGCGCCATTCCTCTATTTCTGCATATTTGCATTTTTTATCCAATCTCACTGAATACTTGATTATATCATGCAATCTACATATCAATCTACTCGTTTCAACCTCACGATCATGTCTATGGTCTTTAATTTCATTTATTTTAAGCATGGAATAAGAAATCAAAGAGAAACCTCAAGAACCCCAAATTCTACATGAAGGTTCAGAAATTCCATACACGATTCATACAAAGCAATTGATTGAGGGTAAATACTCTATGCATGATTATGAACATATGGCCAAATTATTGTGCCGCAAAAATTGCATGGATCATAGATTTAAAAGAGCTCATGCTTACCATTTGCAGCTGGTGATTGTGTTTTGTGTTAGAGGTGTTACAGCTTGGTTCTAATGATCTGGACAACTTCTCTATGTGCTATGGAGTGTGTCTGGATGCTTGGAATGGATTGAAATGATCTGGAACTTGAGATGGTACCCCAACTGCAAATCTGTCAAAGGCTTGAGCAATTGGCTGGTGACTTTGTGATTTTGGTGTTCCAGATGTTATGTGAGTGATTGGATCACTTCTATATGATGTTTATGAGGTGTGTGTGTGATTGGTTTGATTGGAATTGCTCTCAAACTCAAAACCCGATAGTGACTTGCTTTGGAAGGCAAATTTGGAAGTGAGAGGAGGTTTTGAGGAAAGCATCTGTTTGATGGCTTTGGTGTACTCAAACTGAGCACAAATGAGCTCTATTTATAGTAGAGCAAGTTTGTTTTGCAAGCAATAGTGAATAGCAACTGCAACAGAGGTTTGGCCAATGGTTGCACTTTGGAATCCAAGTCTCCTCTAGCCATTGACTAGAGGTTAGGGCACAGGGTTGTGGTTCCCTTGGTCTTGGATAAGTCTTGACTGAATTCAGTTGCAAATGGCTCAGTCCATGCCACCTTGGTGTATGCATTGAATGCTCCAATCCAAAATTGTAGTTTTGTCCCTCTTTTAAGCAATTCTAGGTTTGGCATGCTGCTTATTGTTCCAAGGACTTTGGAGGCTTGGCTTAGTGTTTGTCCCCTTTAGATTTGATCCTCAGATGTGTTTAAGATGATGACAAGGCTTGGAATTATCTGATTTTTCCAAATCGAGCAAAAATGCAAAATTCTGCCCAGCCTTGGCAGTTTTCAGCAAGGCATATTGCCATTATCATATCTCTTGGCCCAAGTGGAATTTGGTGATGTTCTTGGCCATTTTGGAAAGCCCTCATATGATACAACAACTGTTTGATCATATTTGGTTTTGATACCTTTTGGATCCAAGTGAAAAATCCCCCTACATTTGGAAAAAAGTGAAGGCAGATTCTGACTTAGTGAAAATTTCACTAAGTGATGGAAAAAAGTGACATTTTCACTTTTTGTGATTTTGATCATTCCATAACTCAAAATCCATGAGGAATTTGGAGGGAGGTCAGTTTTAAGCTTTTGTAGAGGGTAATGAGATCTACAAATCAAGCTTTGGATGGGGGAAAATAGCTTTGTGGTTTAGGAGTTATGATCCTCCAAAGTTGGTACCCTAGCCATTTTGTTCCATAACTTAGAAAAATTTCTAAGTTTTTATGGTTACCCCTTTTACAAGTTATCCCACTTTTCTTGAATTTTCTTGATGAATGATGATTCAAATCATACATTAACATCATTTTAGGGTTAAAAAACCATTTTTGTGAAAAATCTCAAAAAGTCAAAGTTGACTTTTGTGCACAGTTGACTTTTTATCAGATGAATTCCAAACTGTGCAATCCTTTAGGAAATCATGTCCTTGACCTAAATCAAACTTGATGGACATGTTCCATGGGTGTTATAGGGTATATTGAACAATTTCCTAGGGTTTGGGAGCATGTCCTGGTCAAAAGTCAAAGATACAGCTGACTTTTCTCGCGAAACCCTAATTGTGGTACTGATGAAATTGAGACTTGCTGCTCAAGCTTCCTGGATCAATCCATTGTTACAAATGGATCAATGTGGTATGTTGGAGACCCTCAAATCCTCTCTTTAAGTCTTGGCTCATGATTTGTCCCAAAAGTCAACTTAGGGGTGAATTAGGTCAAGAAACCCTAATTCCTGATTTTTGATGTATGCTTCCCCTGAGGTCAAATTGACTTGATGCTTAGGCCCATGAGGTTCCATGGAGTATTTTAGGATATACTTTGAAGTATTGGCTCATGCCCAGAGGAAAATTTCCATATGGAGGCCCTGGTCGACCAAACCCTAATTTGGTGACACTGGCGATCTTGAGGTTTGATCCACCTGGAAGGGAGCAGCCTTGTGCTTAATCCTTGAAGTGGGAGTCCTCTTGATCCCTTGTGGATATTTGAGAGGCTAGAAAAGTTGAAGATCATGTCATTTCTTGATTGATCCTTTGTCTAAAAGCTCTGAGAGGGATGGAAACCCTAAATTTGATTATAGTGGGTGCTCACCCATCTTTGGGGAGACTGGTGAGGTATGATGGTTCCTCCATATTATGATGATGATTTGCACAATGATGGGAAATCTTAGTGGTCAAAATTTGGGGTATGACAGATGCCCCTATTTAATCTTCTTGGACGCGAAGGTGTGAATGACGAAGGTATTCGGGCATTCGGGGTGCAAGAGGATTAAATATCGGAATACCCAAAATTTTGATGGTGGTTATAAATGGTAACTTACAAATTCATCCTCTTTTGCTAAGCAATGATGCTTAGAAAAGGTAAAAAAAAAACTTCCCCTCGATCCTGGTTTCCTACCAAGGAACTGGTCTTAGTTTCTGATGTAAACTTCCCTTCGATCATGGTTTCCTACCAAGGAACTGGTCTCAGTTGCAAAAATAAACTTCCCCTCGATCCTGGTTTCCTACCAAGGAACTGGTCTAAGTTTCTGAAGTAAACTTCCCCTCGATCCTGGTTTCCTACCAAGGAACTGGTCTCAGTTGCTGAAGTAAACTTCCCCTCGATCCTGGTTTCCTACCAAGGAACTGGTCTCAGTTGCAAAAATAAACTTCCCCTCGATCCTGGTTTCCTACCAAGGAACTGGTCTAGGTTTCTGAAGTAAACTTCCCCTCGATCCTGGTTTCCTACCAAGGAACTAGTCTTAGTTTCTTTTGTCAACTTCCCCTCGATCCTGGTTTCCTACCAAGGAACTGGTCTTAGTTTCTTTTGTCAATAAACTTTTTGACAAGGGACGTTATTCGTAGCAATTTTCCTCAAACTTCTCACCAAATTTTCCTAGAGAGATGCCATTTGGTAGAAAAAGTTTTGCTGTCAGACTTGCTGGGGAACCCAAACGTCTGAGTTGTAGAGGTGTACAAACTTCTCTATTTGGAGATGCCATTTGTCGATTCTATTGGGGAAAGTAGGTCTCTCGAGAGACTGCTGTCGCTTGGGGGTATTACATCATACTTTTCTCGGGATCTTCTTGGAGAAATGCCATATGATGTGATCCAATTTTGAGGTGCCGATGTCCTTTTTGTCAGCGGATTTTTCGGAAAACAACTGCTGTCTTGCCGAATCTCTGCTTAAGCGGCTTTCTCTAGGGATTTTCCTTAATCCGAGAAAGCAAAAATATCATCTTCAATGGTGAAGAGTGACATCGGTTGAAGGTTCTCTGGTCTTTCAGAGGTTCAAGTTATCAAAGTGGTCAAGGGCCAATTCTGATCTAGAAATAAACTAGAGGAGAGAGATTGTTCAGACGCAACCTTTCCTGACGAGGAAAGAAATTGACAACTCGATTGAGAGGACTATTATCTCTAGGGGACAAGACCGACGGGAGTGATAGTGATGCAATGTGATTGCAAATCAATAATGCATGATGTATGTATGTATATGCTGACAAAACTGACGCGCCATACAGACTAATAGATGAACATGACTGGATACTCGGCCATCGCGGGGCGAAGAAGTATCGTTGGTTCAAGATAGCAATTCCGCCTTGCTTAGGGGAGACGGTCCCTGTTGGGAGCGACGCTGGTCGGACTTAGGAGATGAGAACTCGACCGGAGAGGTCAGATGGAGCATTCGCATCTGACATAGCTGATCTTTCACTCAGGCGTACTGGTTTAGATAGAGTACTTTGATTCTGCACTTTGAGGCTCAAACACCTTTGGAGACGCAATTGATGTTCTTTCGATATTCAACAGTCAAAAGAAATTGCCATCTTTATTTTTAAAAGCAGAAAAAGTTTGACAAGTAAATTCATTTTTGTTTCATTTCAAGAATCGTTGATCATGTTAAAATGTCATCCTGTAAAGCTAAAACAAATATGAATTACAAATAAAAGCACAAGGGCTCAACTTTTATTGATAGGATGGAAATCATCCAAACGCGTGATCCCATAGAGTATTTACAAAGTTAGAAAATGGTAATTTAAGGGAAAAGGGCTACATTGAAACATAATGACCACTATCCTTCTACCAACTTTGAATTCTGGACATCCTGAGCTTCTGTCGAAGATGACCTTGACTGGCGCCTTCCTGACGGATGATGTAACTGCTGATGAGGGACTTACCCCTTTGTTGAAAGTAGTTACTTGCCATTATCCCTAATTTTTTCCTGGATTGTACTTTGAGATTTCCAATCCACCAGGATGATTTTTGATTATGTCTTTAATTTTTGCCTGGACTGCCCTTTCGGGTTTTCAATCCACAGAGACGTTTTTTTTTTCTTTTTTTTATTTAGGCGAAGTATTTCTTGACTACATCAACATTTGTGGGGTAGGCAAATTCCTCTCCGTCCATGGTTGCAAGTCTCAAGGCACCGCCTGAGAAAGCTTTCTTGACCACATAGGGGCCGTCATAATTCGGAGTCCATTTGCCCCGAGAATCAGTGAGAAAATATTGTATCTTTTTTAGCACAAGGTCTCCTTTCCTGAAGACACGAGGTCGAACCTTTTTGTCGAACGCCTTTTTCATTCTTTGTTGATACAACTGACCATGGCATAGAGCCGTTATTCGTTTTTCTTCGATCAGATTTAGTTCGTCGTGCCGACTTTGACACCATTCAGCTTCTATAAGCTTGGCTTCCATCAATACCCGGATTGATGGGATCTCTACCTCTATGGGGAGCACTGCTTCCATGCCATACACTAGAGATAAAGGGGTTGCCCCTGTTGATGTGCGGACGGATGTGCGATAACCGTGAAGAGAAAAAGATAGCATCTCGTGCCAATCTTTGTAGGTTACAACCATCTTTTGAACAATCTTCTTGATGTTCTTGTTAGTCGCTTCTACCGCTCCATTCATCTTTGGTCGGTAGGGAGATGAGTTATGTTGTTCGATCTTGAACTCTGTGCACAACTCTTTCATCATCTTATTATTCAAGTTGGATCCATTGTCTGTAATGATCTGGCTCGAAACACCATAACGGCAGATGATATTGTTTTTGATAAATCGGACCACCACTTGTCGGGTTACATTAGCGTACGACGCTGCTTCGACCCATTTGGTGAAATAGTCAATGGCTACCAAGATGAACCGATGTCTGTTTATAGCTTTTGGCTCAATCAAGCCAATTATGTCGATTCCCCATATGGAAAAAGGCCATGGGAAAGAAAGAACTTTGAGATGCGTTGGCGGTACATGAATTTTGTCGGAGTATATCTGACACTTGTGACACTTCCTCATGTACTTGTAGCAGTCAGATTCCATTGTCAACTAATAGTACCCTGCTCTTAGAATTTTTCTCGCCATTGTATGTCCTTTGGCACTCATGCCAAAGGACCCTTCGTGAATTTCTTTTATCAGCATGTCTGCTTCTGGTCTATCTACGCATCGGAGCAAGACCATGTCAAAATTTCTCTTATAAAGTGTATCACCGCTCAGGAAGAAACTGCTTGCCATCCTTCTGAGGGTTTTCCTGTCTTTCCTTAGTGCCCCAGGTAGGTACTCTTGTTTCTGAAGGAAGCATTTGATATCGTGATACCAAGGTTTATCGTCTATGACTGCTTCAATCGTGAAGATGTAAGAGGGTCGTTCAAGGCGTATTATGCCGATCTTAGGTAAGTCGTTCCATTGACCTACACTAATCATGGAAGAGAGAGTGGTTAATGCATCAGCCAGGTGATTCTCCTCATGAGGGATGTGATGAAACTCAACTCTGTTGAAGAAGGGTAGCAACCTTCTCGCGTAGTCTTTGTAAGGAATCAATCCTGATTGGTATGTGTTCCAATCTCCTTTGATCTGATTGATAACTAGGGCTGAGTCACCATATACATCCAAGTTCTTGATCCTTAAGTCGATCGCTTCTTCGAGACCCATGATACAAGCTTCGTATTCGGCCTCGTTGTTTGTGCACTTAAACATAATTCTGGCGATGAAAGGAATGTGGGTACCCTGAGGGGTGACAATGATTGCCCCAATTCCGTTTCCGTAATGATTGACAGCTCCGTCAAAGATAAGTCCCCATTGGGAACATGATTCTGGCCCTTCACTGGGTAGCGGTTCATCACAATCTTTCATCTTTAAATACATGACATCTTCGTCTGGGAAGTCAAACCCGATTGATTCTTGATCGTCAATCGGTTGATGAGCCAAATGGTCGGCTAAAATACTCCCCTTAACGGCTTTTTGAGCATGATACTCTATGTCATATTCTGATAGCAACATCTGCCAACGGGAAATCCTTCCCGTGAGAGCAGGCTTTTCAAATACATACTTGATTGGATCCATTTCGGATACCAACCAAGTAGTGTGACGAATCATGTACTGGCGCAGACGTTTGGCTGCCCAAGCAAAACGCAACAAGTTTTCTCAAGTATAGTATATCGAGTCTCGCAGTCGGTGAATTTCTTGCTCAAATAGTAGATGGGAGACTCTTTCCATTTGGTTTCGTCTTGTTGGTCAAGTACACAGCCCATTGAGTCCTCTAGGACTGTGAGGTAGATAATCAGTGGTCTTCTGTCCAAACGAAGGGTTCAACAAGTATTTCTCAATACTGTCGAAGGCGGTTTGACAGTCTTCTGTCCAAACGCAGTCCCGATTCTTTTTGAGTAATTTAAAAATCGGTGCACATGTCGCGGTCATGAGGAATACGAATCTGGAGATATAGTTCAAACGTCCTAGGAATCCCCTAACTTGTTTTTCAGTCTTTGGAGAAGGCATTTCTTGAATGGCCTTGACCTTGTCAAGATCAACCTCAATTCCTTTCTGGCTGAAGATGAACCCTAAAAGTTTTCCCGAACGGACATCGAAGGTGCATTTGTTGGGATTCAAGCAGAGTTTGTACTTTCTCAACCGCTCGAATAGCTTTGATAGATGGGTCACATGCTCCTCTTCTGTCTTAGATTAGGCAATCATATCATCGACATATACCTCGATTTCTTTGTGTATCATGTCATGAAAAAGTGTAGTCATGGTCCTTTGATAGGTTTCCCCGACGTTCTTTAAACCGAACGGCATTACCTTGTAACAAAAGGTACCCCATGAGGTAATGAACGAAGTTTTCTCCATGTCTTTCGGCGCCATTTTGATTTGATTATAGCCCGAGAATCCATCCATGAAGGAGAAAACTTTGAACTTTGTTGTATTGTCAACCAGCATGTCAATGTGTGGTAAAGGAAAGTCGTCCTTTGGACTAGCCTTGTTTAGATCTCTGTAATCCACACACATTCTAACTTTTCTGTCCTTTTTGGGAACGGGTACGATGTTGGCTAACCATTGAGGATATTCAGACGTGGCGAGGAAACCCGCTTCAATCTGTTTCTGTACCTCTTCTTTGATTTTGATGGCCATGTCCGGATGAGTCCGTCTCAACCTTTGTTTTACTGTCGGACATTCCGACCTCAACGGTAGATGATGTTCCACGATGCTGGTATCCAACCCTTGCATATCCTGATAGGACCAAGCGAATACATTGGGGAATTCTTTGAGAAGCTTTACCAAACCCCCTCTGGCAGTTGGACTGAGCAGTGCCCCAATCCTGATTTCTTTTCTCTCCTCTTTCAAACCTAAGTTTACCGTTTCCAACGGCTCTTTATGAGGTTCGATGGACCTTTCCTCTTGTTTGAGTAGTCGGGAGATCTCTTCTGGAATTTCGTCGTCATTTTCTTTTTCAGCCCCAAATACCGAGAACTCAAAGTCGGGAGAAAGCATCGGATCGTATGTTTCAACGGGGTTTAAAATAAACAATCTGCATGACGGTATGATTTGTGTTTAGAAGAGATAGAGAGAATGCAAGAGTGTGTGCAGTGTATTTCTTTTACTGCTTGTTTTTATTATTGAGTTGTTTTTTAGGATTACCATTTTCTGAGAAAAGCACAAAGAGAAAACAACAATAATGCAGAAATTACAGAACGACGTTATTTTATTAATGAACAAGTCGATTCTTGAAATTACAGTCCTATAAAACAAAACTCTGTCGCTTCGGGCCAAGTGAAGAGGGAAAATTTACAGAAAGCGAGCCCTATCAAAACATCCATTTCACCTGGGCAGGGTGAAAGGTTAAAGACGACAATTACTTTGACTTATGAACAATCTTCGGAACCTCGACAACAACCCATTGGCGGCGAACTCCTCGGTGAATCACAAAGTCTGGCACCTTCCTTGATTTATCTTCAGAAATAACGCTGATTTCTGGCGGAGCAGGATCATTGGAATCTGTCTCCCAGGCAGAGTTTTCGTAGGAGGATTCCTCTGTTGCATTTTGCATAGCATTTGTGCTCTCAGGTAGATCTCCCCATCCAGCTGGCTGGATATCTTCGAGCCTGATACGAGAGCTTTTAGGAGCAATGTACTTGACCATATAGTCGTATTTCCCACTTGGTTGTCCCAGGGTGTCCCACACTTCTTTGGAACTGGAGGAGTCATCTCTCTCGATGACGTTGACCTTTGGAAAAACATAGTTAATGAATTCAAGTCCTGCAAACATTGCAAATTCATCGTCATACTTGTTATTTTCTGAATGACCTGATTGTTGATCCCATGACATGGTGGGGACGCAGGTATTCTTTTCAATGATGCTCAGCTGATTTTCATTGTTCGGCTGATTTTCTTGCCCCAAGTCTCCTGGATACGGCTGCCACATTGGCAGGCCATCTATCAGCCATAATAGTTGTGGTCAAAGTTGTCCTTCATCAGAGTGTCCTCCTCTAATGAGTTTGGTGGAGCACGGAATCCTTCCGGATCACAATCTCCGTATATCATTTCGACATCTGACCTGGGTATAAATCTCGGACTCTGTGTAGGAAAGCAAAAGGGAGTCTGCGTTTCATCCTGAGACATATAACCGTCCTTGTTAAGATAGGATTCCCATTCTTCCTCCATATCATAGGAATCATCTTTATTGATGGTATGCACTTCTTGAGGCACTGGGTGAAGGAAACCTCCAGTGTGGAAGAAGTCCTGAATGGGATGAAGACTTTCATTGCTGGTAGTAGCTGTCTGGGTACAGGTTGCAGAAAAACCAAGACCTTTCTTTGTTTTATTGTCAGTAGGAATGACTAGCTGTCCCATCCTGTTGTATCGGTACTCTCGACCGCTTTAATAGCATCTTTGTATGAGGAAATTGAAGTTTCCCCTTCGGATTGATTGTCCTTGCTCACCGACAGTGCTTGGAACTGAGTTCCAATAACCTCCTCGGGTTCTACACAAGTAGATAATGATAAGTTACTCATGAGCAAGGCTTGTTCTCCACAGACTGTGACGAGTTGGCCGCTCTGGACGAACTTTAACTTTTGGTGGAGGGTCGAGGTGACCGCCCCAGCCTGATGTATCCAAGGTCTTCCTAATAAATAACCGTACGTTTCCCAGATGTCCATGACCTGGAAAATAACTTGGAAAGTGTGAGGACCAATAGTTATGGAAGGCCGACTTCGCCGATAATCGTTTTTCTTGGCCCGTCAAATGCTTTGACGACGACCTCACTGGTTCTCATCGGGGGTCCTTTCAAGGATAATTGCATCAAAGTGGACTTCGGCATAACATTCAGGGCTGACCCTGTGTCTACCAGTACGCTGGCTAAAGCATCGCCCTGGCAGCTGACCGTGATATTGAGCGCCATGTTATGATGGCGACCCTCTTCAGGTAATTCCTCATCACTAAATCCCAAGTTATTGCAGGAAGTGATGTTAGAAACAATGCTATCGAACTGTCTAATTGTTACATACTGTTCTACAAAGGCTTGCTCCAAGACTTTCTGTAGAGCCTCCCTGTGCGCTTCTGAACTGAGTAAAAGTGATAGCACAGAGATCTTTGAAGGAGTTTGTAATAGCCGATCAACAATGTTGTATTCACTCCTTTGGATGAGCTTCAACATCTCATCGTTGTCTTTTGAAAGGTCGGAATTACTGGATTGACCGACCGGTGGATTGGGAACTTCTGTCTGAGTTTCCTTTTCTTTGTTAAATTCTCCAACTCCTCGGTTGAAGATTCGACCACTCCGTGTTACTCGACTGATGTCTGCAATATTCACGATGGAGGGTAATGAAATTTCCTTTCCATTCTCAATTGTTGTTACATCGTATTTGTAAGGGATAGCCTTAGTTGATTCATACGGTAATGGTCCCGGTAGATAGATGACTATGGGAACCTTCTGATTTTTCTGACCATCGTAAGCAATTTCGATCCGCTCCTGGTTGGGAACTCTCGATTCGTCAAGTAGAGGGATAATGGTACAAACATCCCTAGCCCTCTGATGATCAGAGATTACGACAACATTCTCAATTTGATCAGCGAGGTAGTCCGACGCCCAATTGATTGGTACGGAACCCAGATATGGGCGAATCTCTCTACGATCCACCTGACCCTGAAGAGCTTCTCGCACAAGGTAACATCCTTGGTTACTTTTCGAACAGACCCTACAATGTTCATAGTTGTGTGGTGGCACCTGGCCACGCCCGCTTTGAATACAATTTAACCTCACTAGGTCACTTTCCACAGATCGAACGTCCCGAATTTGATGCCGAGTAGGGTTCCCGTTGGTAATACTAATTTGCTGGGTGTCTTCATCCATATAGATTGGAAGCCACCAGTGGTTCAACAAGTGCTGAAGTGTTTCTTGGACAAGGGCACAACCCTGATCGTTTTCGCAACCCACCCTACAGTTCTGATAATCATGTGATACCAGGAACCCGAGCCGGACCTGTTTAGCATGTAACTCCACCAGGCTGGTATTCATCAAGCGAATATCGAAGATTTGAATCATGTTGATCTGATAGGGATTCCTATCATGGTAGTCCTGGATCCATCCAAGATCCATCTGATGCTGGAGGGCCTCTTGTACAAAAGAGCATCCCTGTTTGTTTACCGAGCAAGTCAGACAGGAACAATAATCGTGCCGCGGCAGATTATGATACTAGCTTTGCTTGGAGTGCATCGCCACCAAGTTGACATTCATTGCACGGATAGCGTGGTTCTGAATGACGTTAGAATTCATGTAAACCATGTTAACTCCACGAACTCGGTGCTCTTGGATCCATCCGAGATCCATCTGTTCCTGTAGAGCTGATTGCACCACAGAACATCCTTGATTGCTTTTAGAGCAAATATCACACTGGTGATAGTTATGAGGTGGCACATGGCCATATCCACTCTGTCTGCAATGCATCTTGACCAGATTGGTCCTTAACAAGAGCACATCATGAATTTGATAGACGTTGTTAGTCTCTCCCTCTATCAAATTAACTGTAGCCTTCTCGTGTTGAGGCAGCAGGTTTTTTAGAACATTAGGATTTGTATCCTTGAAAGATAAGACCCCGCTCTTAACAAGCTTTTGCACATCGGATTTGAAATTGAGATAGTTCTCTATGTTATGCCCTGGTCCTCCTTGATGGTAAGGGCAAGTCTGATCCACCTTAAACCAAAAAGCGGATTTTCCGGTACTGTAAGAGGGGACTTAGTCTGGACATGCCCCTTAGCCAGTAGTAACGGAAATAGTTCTGCGTACAATACGGGTATAGGATCAAATCCTGGTGGCCACGTTGTACGGTTGTTATTGTATGGAGGGCGAGCCTGCTGAAGAGGCTGTTGAGTCCTTTGCTGATTAGGTTGGCTTTGAGCAACCTGAGGTTGATACGTAGAAATAGGTGCAGGATTGATAGCAGGAGTCACAACCGCTACTGGCTGATAACGTCACCTTTGCTTTCGAGAGAGATATTCCCAATATCTTGCTCTTTTTTCTTTGGGAGAGTACTACCATATCGCTTTGTACTACTTGATGATCCAGTGTCTTTGACTAGACGTCCTTCTCGGACAGCTTCCTCAAAACGAACTCCCATACCGACCATCTCGGTGAAGTCACTGGGCGCACTAGTAACCATTCTGTCATAATAAAATGAGCTTAAGGTCTTTAAGAAGATCTTTGTCATCTCTTTTTCCTCAAGAGGTGGACAGATTTGAGCGGCAATTTCACGCCATCTCTGGGCATATTCCTTAAAGGTTTCTTTGTCCTTTTGTGACATTGATCTGAGTTGATCTCTGTCCGGTGCCATGTCCAGATTGTATTTATATTGTTGGACGAAGGCAGTGCCAAGATCTCTGAAAGTGCTAATCGTAGCACGGTTTAAACCCATGTACCATTTTAGTGCGGCACCGGTTAAACTATCCTGAAAGTAGTGAATTAGTAAATCCTGATTCTCTGTCTGAGCTGACATTCGTCGGGCGTACATCACCAAGTGACTCTGAGGGCAAGAGTACGGGACTTTCACATTAGGGACCAAGCAGAGGTCCGCGGCGTCCTTTCCAAATAAATCCTGACCGCGAAGGCCTGCATTTCTTTCTGCATTCCCAGGAACTGTTCTTGGAACTCATTCATTCTTTCTAACATGTTGTCGTTTCCACCAGAAGGTATATGTGGAATCTGTCCTTCTGGGACAGTGTGTACCACGGGCGGTGGTATAGTCATTATGGCCGAGACTCTCGGTGCCTCCCGAAGTTTGTAACCTTCAGGAGTTACTGTCATGCCCCTGGAATCTTCGCTTTCCCGAAGTTTGTAACCTTCAGGCCCAGCGGTTCCTGCTGCGGTTCCCTGATCCTCATTGATCGGCGGAATATATCCTTCCGGGATATAGTTAAGTGGCATGCCCCAGGGACGATCTTTTGGTATTTTGTACCTAGGATCGGACTTCTCCACTATGGGCGTCGAGGTGATCTCCGAGATCATAGTCCTTTGTAGCTAAGATTCTGCCATGGCTTGCATGTCGTTATGAAGCTTTCTCATATCCTCTCTCAGAGCTTCGATCTCTTCTCTCAACTCTTTGTTCTCTTCCTCGAGATCATCCATCTTTTTCTGATGATTGGCCCGAGTATTATACGAATGAGACAATTTGACTCTAGAACCGAGACACAAACGTGAGATTCGTAGGTAAGAAGAATACGTGACGTGAGAATGATGAATGCAATGATTATATTAATTGTTTTTTTTGTTTAATCAAAATAAACTTTGACAATTATATTGCAAATATCAAACAGTGGAGAAACCCCGTTTTATTGAATTCAAAGGATTGCGAAAATAGAAATACAGTAGATTACAAGGTGCGGAAACAGAAACCTAAGCTAATGGGTCCCGAGCCCTCTATGAGGAGAACTCGGGTGCTGATTCTGGAACTTTCCTTTTCTTGGACCGGGCCTCTTAGGCCGTTTTCGGGTTGTCATTCCTTTGCCAAGTGAAAGGAGAGAGCAAATTCCTTTGGTCATCCTGATTATCCATAGCATGTTGCTCTAAAATCTCGATCAGGGCATCCTTATCTTTTAGCAGTCGCTGTATTTTGGTACACTCTACATTGAAAATACGGTACTTGTTCTTCCAAGACCTCCTCTCCTGTTGAAATTTGTTGAGAGTAACCTGAAGTTTTTCCGTTTCAGTCATGAAGTACATGACAAATTTCCTCGGCGGAAGAACTCCGTGACGAGGATAAGGCATCTTTAACTTGAGAGATCTAGCTTGTACCCAGTGGAGATAAGGCTCCACCGAGACACAGTCCGATTTTCCTAGAGACTCTCGTCCTTTCTTATGAACATGTTTCCAAGCGTGCACCATTTCCATCTTTAGTGCCCTGTCATTTTCTCCTTCTTTGAAGAAAAGACCCTCCAGATGAGCATTACGCGAGACATGCCTCATCGGGTATCCAAATTGACGACGAACCAATACTGGACGGTAGTTGATTCCTTTCTTAGTTCCTATGAGGGGTACGTTGGGGAAGTTTCCACAACGGTCGATGATCCTGATCCTGTCATAAATCCTATTGCACCAATCTATATCAGAATTGGTAAGAGACATGATTTTCTGCGACCAACGTAAGGCACTCTTATGATCCCAAAAAGCAGCAGACTTAGGCAAATGGGAGATAAACCATTTGTATAGCAAGGGTACACAGCATGTGATTATCCCTCTGTTGTACAAATTTCCTAAGTGTACAAAATGATACGCGTCCGCGAGCAAAGTTGGCACAGGGTTTCCAATGAGAAAAACCTAAATGGTGTTGATATCGACGAAGCTATTAATATTGGGAAACAGAAATAACTCGTAAGTGAGTAAGACAAAGATGCTTTCAAAAGCAGTCATGTTCCCTATACTATCAAAGTACAGAGCCTTCTTTGTCAGGAACTGGGCTGGCAAACCTGGGAGCTCACCCTTGGTGGTAATGTGAGTCTTAATTTCTGACTCATCTAAATAGATTGCTCTTGCAATGGTCTGATCCTTTGGAATTTGTTCCAGTCCAGAAAATGGAGCTCGATCAGTAATGTGTAGATCGGTTAGGTGAGAATACTCCTCCAGCGTTGGTGCGAGCTGGTAATCTGGGAACGTGAAACAGTGATAGACCGGATCGTAAAACTGAATGAGTGCCTCCATGATTCCTCCAACCACGTGGACTCTTAACAGAGGTAGCAGACCTCCATACTTGGCTCTGAAAGCTTCAGGGTTAGTGATCATCCTCGTTAATCCTCTCAAATCTTCTAGTTTTGGAACCCTGAAGGTATATTTATGAGTTCTCCTTCTACCGAAGTCCATGAGCACAATCTTTTTCTTTGACATTTGCAATCATTGTCTTAGTTTAATTTAAAAAAGAGAGACTAGAAGAGAAAAAATTTCTTTGATGTAATGTTTTTTAGATGAATGCATGAATGCAGCACACAAAAACATAGAAAAAACATGGGGTCAAAGGGTCGGTGTCATGAAGTCAAGGCTCTACCCCCCCCCCCCCCCCCCCCCCCCCCAAAGGTTTATACTAGTGATTTTTGTACCTGTCTCTCAAAATCATCAGTTCTTGTCGAGAAAACACCAGCGGGCCGGGAACCGTGCTAGGTGATGTTTTTCGAAGAACCATCAGAAGAGGGTAGTATCACGTGACAACCATTTCCAATAGTTTTTGCACTACTAAAAGAGGTTTTTCCTAGGTGTATACTCAATCTTTCCACATGCGGCATCACATGCATTCCCATTAGCAGAAAAATAAACACAGATATTAATTAGGAAAAGCAGTATATATATTTGTCCTAAAGTCCTAGACTTTAAAGAGCTATGAATCATATGTTCCTGACAAAAATGGCTCCCCGACGGAGTCGCCATTCTATGGTACCTTCCCAACTTTAAAAGTTTTGACCTAAGATCCTAGTGAAGTCAAAAAGGTCCTATCCCAGTGAAATCCCCAAAGAAAGAAATAAAAGAAAAGAGCCCCACGGTGGCCGCCACTTTTCTGTGGTACTTTTTAAGGTTTCTACCTAAGAGATTGGAAGAGAACAAGGTCCCGTTGTCCCCAGTGAAGTCGCCAATTTTTTCTGTAGCGCGAATTTTTGGACGTGGTTGCGAAGCCCTATCGCTTTTAGGGTACTACAGTTCGATTCATTTTTTATCCTATTGAAGCTGATGAAGGAAGGGAAATAGATGTCTCCAATTAACCCAACTTGCATACTGAGTTTAAACAGACGACTGTTGGTTTACAGATGCTACAAAGATTGTGGGTCTCTCTTAGGTTATTTTGTTAAAATAGTGCCCGGGCGATTGGTGGGAGGTTTAAGACTGATGCTTTTCGTTTGATATGTGAAGGTATGGGATTTTGGTTTTAGATTAGTGTACTCGCTAAGATTTTTCTTTCAATCTTATGCCTACGTATTCCCATTTACTGAAACAGGGAAATCAGAGCCATTGTAGTTCAGAGGAAATGGTGTTTTGGTGTCTTGTTCAAAGCCCAAGACGTGAAGCTGAAAAGGTGGTTTGTATCTTGTTCAAAGCCCAAGATGTGAAGCTGAAAAGGTGTTGTCTTTAGAGAGAATTTTTCATCTCTAAAGGGGTCTGTTTGTCACAACTGTTGGGTGACTGACTATAAAGGAGGATTACTTTAACCGGGATATGTGAATCCTAGCAATGCCATAATTTCCTTTATAGGGGGTTTTAACCTGAAGGATAAGACTTTAACTCAGTGTAGAGCAATGCCCTCTTTCCTTAGGAAATTCTCATGCTAAAAGAGGGACAGTGGCGTGGATGTAAATAATCCAGAGGCTTGCCGCTTACAGCGATTAGATGAAAGGAGTTGTTGATGTTTGTATCCTGTGAACGAGGCACAGTTTTGATGCTAAAAGGTTGATTGACTCAACCGGGGTTTTTCTTATACAAAGCCTAAGAGGAGGCTATTGGCCCAACAAGAGGATGCTTTTGTGTCTCGTACGAAGCCCGAGAGGGAGGCTAAAAGGAGTTGACTCAACAGGAGAGTGCTTTTAGATGTGTCTTGTACGTAGCCCAAGACGGAGGCTAAAGGTTGTTTGACTCAACAAGAGAGTCTTTTTATACTCAACAAGAGAGTGATTTTGTATCTCGTACGAGGCCCGAGATGGAGGCTGTAAAGGTTTGACTCAACAAGAGAGTCTTTTATACTCAACAAGAGAGTGTTTTGTATCTCGTACGAAGCGCGAGATGGAGGCTGCAAAGGATTATTGACTCAACAAGAGAGTCTTTTTGTATCTCGTACGAAGCCCGAGATAGAGGCTAAAAGGAGTGTTGTTTCAGTTGAGTGATAGGTCCAGTGGGTGGGTTAAAAGAGAAAACCAGTTCTTATAAAGAGACTGATTAAAGGTAAGGCTATGCTTTGGGATTGATCAGAGGATCAAGGTTATTTCCTGTTCTTTAAGGAAATGGGGAATCCATAAGGTATTGGAGACTGTCCGAGTCTACTAGTGTTTTTCCTTACTTGAGAATGCCTTCGAGACTCAAGGAGATTAGACTGTCTAGGTCTAGAGTTTTATCTTTTATACTATGCTTAAGGAAGCAATAATAGTACGTTCACGGTAGAAAGATCTAGGCTCTTTGAAAGACTGTTCTATGAAGATGACTAATTTATGTTCCTATACCTCTAGGAGGTCGTCGGGACAATTTGTACGAAGCCCAAGAGGAGGCTGGAAACTTTTAAGAAGCCGAGGGATAATTTGTACGAAGCCCAAGAGGAGGCTCTCTTCCCGAAGGAAGAGTCCTTATACGAAGCCTAAGAGGAGGCTGTGAATACTTCTAAAAAGCCGTAGGGTCCTTGTACAACGCCTAAGAGGAGGCGGGGATGCTTTTAGGAAGCCTGTGGGTCCCCAAACCCCGAGAAATTCAAGACAGGCTATTCACAGAGAATAGATCAAGCCAGGAAAGTCTGAGAATTTGGAAGAAACTCAAGAGATGCCATTCACGGAGAAAAGATCATCTCTGGGGAGTAGAGTTTCTTTGACGATTTCTAAGGGTGTCAGTCTGAGAAAGGGTTCACCGAGAATGCTGCCTTTCACGTCTCCATATTGTTTAACCCCAAGAGGAGGAAAGAATGTGTCTGGTAATCATATGTGGGATCTAGTTTTGTCTATTTAAGAGTGATCAACAAGGCTTAGTGCTAGACGTAGTTGTCGGGAAAACTCTAAATATCTATACTAGTATTACACAGTTGATACGAGTTTATGAAAGAAGACTTACAGCGAAACAACCCCACAATACAGTTATATGTATATGAAAGTGGGTAAAGAAAGCATATAAACACTTACTCGGTTGTAGAGCTTCCATGCTGTTTGGTTAGTTGTTCAACAAATAAAAATTGAAAACAACGGTATATTTAAAATTAAAAGGAGAAAGTATTTTGAAAAGATGTTGGGGCTTACAGCTCAAGGATAGGCCAAAGGTTTATCAGTGATCGCACTGTCATTTTGTACAGAGGGACTTATACAAGTGACTGCGGCCCAAGAAATTTTCTGTACAAGGGGATGGGTCTTACACTCTCTCAAGAGGCCCAAAAGATTTATTTTTGTACAAGTGATGGGGCTTACAGCTCAAGGAGAGGCCCAGGGTCATTTGTTTGAAAATGACGATCACGCCGAGATTTTTGAAAACGCGGTGGGTCTTATACAATGCATTGAGGCCCAAAATGGTTTGGTTTTCAAAGGGGGTTGGGTCTTACACTCTAATAGAGGCCCAATGATTTTGAAAGGGTCTTATAGCTCAAGGACAGGCCCAAAGTTTATTTTTCAACGGACGATGATCGCGTTGAACTTTTTGAAATACAAACGGACTTATACAATAAGTGAGACCCAGAAATAGGTTGTATTTACAAAGGATTGGGTCTTACACTCTATTAGAGGCCCAAAAGTGTTTGAAATTGTTTGATGAGGGTTGAATTAATCAAAACCCTAATTTGTTTCCAAAATATATATTAATTGAATAAAAAATTCAATTAAAATTATCAAAATTGTTTAATCATGTGGAAAACAAATTGTGATCTTAGATTAATGTTTCAAAAATCATGTTTTGACCTACAATATGATTAGAAATCATAAAAATTTGCAAAATCAAGAAGGAAAAAATATTTTAAATTTCAAAAACAATTAAAATATTAATTCTTTGCAAAAATATCAATTATATGAAATAAATAATATTTTTGGGATTTTTTGGTAAAATAAAATATTTTAACATTTTTGTGAATTATTAAAAAAGGAATCGACTCAAAATCATTAAAACTCAGAGAGAAATTAATTTTTCAATCAATTAAATAAAATCACAAAATTCAAATATTCAAATATTTGAAAAAGGGCGCCAAGAACATGGCAAGAACACGCGCCCTTCCTCTGTTTCTGCAGATTTGCGTTTTCTATCCAATCTCACTGAATACTTGATTATATCATGCAATCTACATATCAATCTACTCGTTTCAACCTCACGATCATGTTTATGGTCTTTAATTTCATTTATTTTAAGCATGGAATAAGAAATCAAAGAGAAACCTCATGAACCCTAAATTCTGCATGAAGGTTCAGAAATTTCATACACGATTCATACAAAGCAATTGATTGAGGGTAAACACTCTGTAATACCTCAAAATTTGCCCTCATGTTTTCTCAATAAATTGGCCTATGCTTTACTCATTTGCATTCCATAATAGGTCATAAATTGCATATCATTGGTTGTAAGGCATGGTATCTAGTGCTTTAAGAGTTGGTCATCCAGAGCAAGAGAGCAAGCCTCAAGGGCCTCTTATATCATATATCCTCTCACTTTGATCCCACAAGGCATTGGAAGTTGGGAATTCATTAAGAAGATTAGATAGTGCATCAACTCCTACACAAAGCAGTCTAAAATTGGGATATGACCCTCAAATGGGCAAGCTCTTTGAGTTTTTATCACCTCCAAATGTCATATCTCATCTTTGTTAAATGGAATATACATCATATTCAGAGGAATTTGGATTGGGAAGATGTGTTATTTCCTCTTAACCAGAGGGTACCAAAATTAGGGTTTGATATAAAATCAGTTTATTTCTGATTTTTTGGACAAAACTTGATCTCATGGTATTCCTTGTGTTCCTAAGTGTATAGGGATGGAAGATTGCTCATCAATTGGTTTCAGAAGGGTCTCAATTGGTCAGAAGATTCAAAATCAGGAGAATTGGGGAAAAAGTCAACTGTGCAGCGGAAAAAGTCAACTCCTAACTTTTTAAGGTCAAATTCATGAAATTCAAGCTATATATGTTCATTGGACAAGATTTGATCAAGAAATGGTGGAAGAATCATGAAAAATCAAGAAATCACAAAACTGCCAAAAATAGAAACTTTAAGGTTTCCAAAAATGGCAAGTTTGGACCATTTTGCACCACACTTTGAGGCTCTCTTTCTTCAATATAAAGGCTCTAAACTTCAGGCCCAAGTTGAGCCAATTAAAGTTCATGTTCTAAGATTCAAATCCATATAAAGAACTCCTCCATTGGGTCAAAATTGAGGGAGATATGGTCAATCAAAGTTTGACAAAACTAAGTCAAAAACCAAGTTATGCCCAAGCAAAACCAGGCCCATGCGCCATAATTTTGTCAAACACTTGGTGTGCCAAATGTCCACCCATTTTTCTCATTTAAGGAAGCTTCAAATGAAAAAATGTTGAGCATCAAAGTTGTTCATCTCAATGTCCTCTTTAACTTTGATGTTGGCCATTTTTCCATTTGAGCAAGTTATGATGGAATTATAGGGGCCCAAAGTTGATGTGATTATGCTGAATATTACAAGTCATGTTGCCTTGCCAACTTGCCAACCTGCCACACCCATGAAGTCAGTTGTGAACCTTGGTGTTTTAGACCATTTTACACCATCCTACACTACTCTATTCAACTCAAAATTCACACCAATCTTGTTCTATGATGTGCCATCTTTCCATAGACACTAATATCTTATCATTCCATGCCTTGAACACCAAGAAATTCATTGCCAAACCTCCATGTTTCCATTGATATCAAGCTGCTACAAAATCAGAAAAAAAAGACATTGATGGTGTTGATGATCACATTCACACGCATACATGTTCACACCATCCAACCATTGGCTCATTTGTACAAACATCCCTCTTACACTATGCTACTTATCATGTTGTATCATACACGAAGAAGGAAAAAACAAAGCTTGCACAACAAGCTCCCTTGCTGCTACATCACTACATCACCACCATTCTTTTCTCCACTCCACCATAACATCATGAAACTCACCCACACCATAGCCAATCTCTCCTCACTCGCCCTAACTAACTTGACTCAGTTAGTTAGAGGCAACTCACTTAACCTCACCTAGTCAACTCAATTAACCATGAATTAACACACTTAACTCAACATATAAATTCAAATATCACTCATAATTCCAACTTCAACTCTCATTCTCTCACTCTCACTTCAAAATTCTCCTCACTTTCTCTCTCAAAATTCTCTCTATTCTCTCTCCGAGCTCACACGACTTCATCATTTCCATCACTCATCTTCATCAATCATCATCATTGTTTGGTATTCTTGGATCAATAGAACACTGAATCAACAACAATCTTCAAGTACAATCATCATTTCTCTTCATTCTCCAAATCAAGTAGCATTTATTTTGCTCAAGATGAAGCTCTGAAAGTTCAGGATCAAGTGCATATTTCTGGTTTTCTCAACTATTTCAAGATCTCCACATTTCAGGTTCAAAATTCTTCATCTTATTCTGCTCGTTTCTTTTGTTTTTAAGCTTGTTGATGATGTGATTTTAGCTCATTAGGAGCTCTGATAATTCCGGCTAGTTGATAGGCCTCTTAGAGGCATAGATTCTAAACCTAGGGCAATTTTAATCTCTTCGATTCTCTTCATACGTGATTGCTATGTGAAAAGTATTTGTGGATTCATGATGTACCCAACTTCCTCTTCATTTTGATATAAGGTTTGCATATTTCTGGAGATTTTGAGGTTGCAGGTGGCCGGAGAGTGGCCAGAGAAGATGACCGGAGGTCCTTCTCCGGCCGGTGAGGTTTAATGCTAGGGTTTTTCTATTTTATATCCTGTCCATTAGATCATCATCATCCAACACTCATAAATGTGCCAACGCATTAATGAATTTGCTGCATGTGTGTGAGTGTATGGTAGTTAGCATGTGCTTGCATTCGTGTCCATATGATTGCCTTGACTTTTTTTGATGATTGACTGAATAATTGATCCAAGGGTTCACAGCTTGCCAGCACATTAATGAATGTGTTGCTTATCACGTGCCTCCATTTTGGTCTGAATTAATTGCGTGTGCGTGCGTGTAAGAGAATTATCATGTACTTGCTTAATGGACTGTTGGATTAGCATGCTTTAATGATTGATATGGATTGACCTGATTGTGTGGCTCAGATTACCTCCACGTGTTTGACTTACATGTGCACTATCACACACAATCACACGTTAGTGGATTGGGTTTCCAATTTCTATTTGCACACCCACATATTTGAGCCCTATTATTTTGAACTACTCTTTTACTCACGCTGCACCCCCTCCCCATTATTTTCATTTTTTTTATTTCTTTTCCATATTTGTTTAATCTTCTTATTTTAAAAATAGAAATGACCTCTAAAAATCCCAAATTAATTCATGTGTGTCCTTAACACATTTAAATAATTTTCTATTATTTTTTATTCTGACTTTGTGAATTTTTTCACATTATTCCCTGATTTTCTTTTATTTTCTTTTTGATTGATCCTTCTTATGGACACTTGAACTTGTATGATTTCTTTCTCTCATTTCACACATCATCTTTAACTCATTCTTTTTGTATTGGTTAAATAATATCTTAAAGTGGCAAAAAATATTTTTTCTTGATTTTTAAAGTCATCTTCTATGATGTTTGTATGATAATCTTTACACTTCTTTTTGTGGCATTTCAATATGACTTTGTGCATTTCTTTGTGACACTTTTATCTTGAATTTTGGTATGAGTTTGTAATATGTGTTTTACCTCTGACTTAGGTTAGTTGTGGCTAATTTCCATAATTTTTCTCATGTGCTTTAATAGTGGTTTGATGCTTCATGATTGGAGTTGATTCTTATGCACATCCACCTACTTCCTTCTTGTGTGATTTTGGTTGAGGCACTTGTGCCATTTTGTGAGTTGTTTGTGCATATTTTATAGGTCATTTGCATGATGTTATTGGTCATCTTTGTTTCATTATAGGTCACCTTGACTTGTGTTGGCATGTGGTGTTAGCTTATGTGTTATCACTTGAAAGTTTGACATGTTATCTTCTCTTGTTCTCTTCCTATGCTTTACATGTTCAATGAGAGCATTTTGTACGATATTTCATTCATTCCATTAGCATCTCATCAATGTTATGCCCCTGCCCACATGTATACATTAATCATTTTACATGTTATGCATCTCTAATATGTCACTTTGTGCACCTAATGAAACATGTTTCTCTTATGCTCACTTCTACTTCATCTTATCTCTTCCACTTGCACTCTTTTATTCTTGAGTTGTGTAATGATTCATATACATGTTGAGACATTGATAAATGATATATGGTTCTGACTTTGACCTTTTGTGAAGCATTAATGCATGATTACTTTGCATATTCACTTTTTCTTCATCCCTTTCTTCCATGATTCATTTCTTTGGTGTTTAAGGCTTTGATTGGACCTAGTTAGTGTGTGTTTGATACCTTAACATTAGAGAACATCTTTAGATGTAGGTTCTGACCTTGATTAAGTTTCATCTCTTAGAATCCTTATTCCTTGGTTCTTAATGTGTTTGATCATTATTTGGTATCCTTTCTTTCATTTTACTACTTGTAAATATTTTGTGAACTAACATTTTTCATGTAGGTACAAGGGTAAGTAAGTGTGTGGATATGCTTCCACATGCACTTATTTCTCTCATCCTCTCTTATTTCTTTTAATAATTCAATTTGTGATCATGATAAGCATTTATATGCTTTCCTTGAATAACTTCTTCTTCATCCCTCTTTAAGATCAACTTAACTTCCATCTTGGAAGTAAGTTGATTCTTTTGTTCTCCTTCTCCTTTCTTTTAGGATTAGGATTCTTAAACCACATTAACCATATGGACATCCATGTATGATAACATTAGGGTGAGTCTTAGTCCCCTCTAGTTTCCACCTTTTATTCCCATTTGAGTCTCTTCTTCTTATCTCAGAAAAAAAACAAAAGTAAAAAACACTTAATAAAGGTTAAACGTGTATTGCGCATGAGCCTTAAATGTGGGAAGTGAATAATCGGGGGGGTTTCCCTTCATTCTTCTAGGATACCTAGTGTACGTCCTATTGGGGGACGATATACAACGTATTCGTTCCTATGTTGTAGACTTGGGTGCAATGCAAGTTACAAACAACTTCAAAAGACATTTCTTTCTAAAAAACTTCAAACAAACGATAATGTCTTTCCTTCGGGATTTCTCTCTTCATCTCATTCACTCCTTTCCTTAAGGATGCGTCACTTCCGTTCTACCGCAAACAGGTAACGCCTAAGTCTCCATACAGCGAGCTGCAACACCTAAACTTCTAGGATGCGAACGTTGACGTATTCCACTAAAAAACACAAACAACTTTCCCTAGGTGAGGGGAACTACATCGCTCTGATTCTCATGCTCCCGATGAGATACATAGGCAGTGGGGTAGGGCCCATTCGAGCACTTCTTTTATTTTCCCTACATTTGTTCTCATTCCTTTCCCCCTTCCTTGCTAGCAGTTCCTTTTCCAGTATCTTTCCTTGCACCCTTTTGATTGAAGCAGCAAGCATGGATCCCATCGGGTACGATGGACGCGTGGGGGTACTAATACCTTCCTCTCGCGTAACCGACTCCCGAACCCAGTTCTCTTGGTTGCAAGACCATGCTCTCTCCTTTCTCTCAGGTTTACGCAGTGTTTCCTTTCCCTCTCTTGGGATAAATACACATTGCTGGCGACTCTGTTTCGGTGCCACTTTCGCGTTTGCACCTGGATGAAAATCCCGGGAGCGACACACTCTATGCATGATTATTATGCAGTAAAAATTGCATGGATCAGAGAGTTAGAAGAGCACATGCTTACCACTTGCAGCTGGTGATCGTGTTTTGTATTAGAGGTGTTACAGCTTGGTTCCAATGATCTGGACAGCTTCCCTATGTGCTATGGAGTGTGTTTGGATGCTTGGAATGGATTGAAATGTTCTGGAACTTGAGATGGTATCCCAACTGCAAATCTGTCAAAGGCTTGAGCATTTGGCTGGTGACTTTGTGATTTTGGTGTTCCAGATGTTATGTGATTGTTTGGATCACTTCTATATGATGTTTATGAGGTGTGTGTGTGTGTGATTGGTTTGATTGGAATTGCTCTCAAACTCAAAACCCGATAGTGACTTACTTTGGAAGGCAAATTTGGAAGTGAGAAGGAGGTTTTGAGGAAAGCATCTGTTTAATGGCTTTGGTGTACTCAAACTGAGCACAAATGAGCTCTATTTATAGTAGAGCAAGTTTTTTTGCAAGCAATAGTGAATGCCAACTGCAGCATAGGTTTGGCTAATGGTTGCACTTTGGAATCCAAGTCTCCTCTAGCCATTGACTAGAGGTTAGGGAATAGGGTTGTGGTTCCCTTGGTCTTGGATATGTCTTGACTGAATTCAGTTGCAAATGGCTCAGTCCATGCCACCTTGGTGTATGCATTGAATGCTCCAATCCAAAATTGGAGTCTTGTCCCTCTTTTAGCCAATTCTAGGTTTGGCATGCTACTTCTTATTCCAAGGACTTTGGAGGCTTGGCTCAGTGTTTGTCTCCTTTAGATTTGATCCTCAGATGTGTTCAAGATGATGACAAGGCTTGGAATTATCTAATTTTTCCAAATCGAGCAAAAATGCAAAATTCTACCTAGCCTTGGCAGTTTTCAGCAAGGCATATTTCCATTATCATATCTCTTGGCCCAAGTGGAATTTGGTGATGCTCTTGGCCATTTTGAAAAGCCCTCATATGATACAACAACTGTTTGATCATATTTAGTTTTGATACCGTTTGGATCCAAGTGAAAAATTCCCCTACATTTGGAAAAAAGTGAAGGAAGATTTTGACTTAGTGAAAATTTCACTAAGTGTTGGAAAAAAGTGACATTTTCACTTTTTGTGATTTTGATAATTCCATAACTCCAAATCCATGGGGAATTTGGAGGGAGGTCAGTTTTAAGCTTTTGTAGAGGGTAATGAGATCTACAAATCAAGCTTTGGATGGGGGAAAATGGCTTTGTGGTTTAGGAGTTATGATCCTCCAAAGTTGGCACCCTAGCCATTTTGTTCTATAACTTAGAAAAATTTCTAAGTTTTTATGGTTACCCCTTTTACAAGTTATCCCACTTTTCTTGATTTTTATTGATGAATGATGATTCAAATCATACATTAACATCATTTTAGGGTTAAAAAACCATTTTTGTGAAAAATCTCAAAAAGTCAAAGTTGACTTTTGTGCACAGTTGACTTTTTATCAAATGAATTCCAAACTGTGCAATCCTTTAGGAAATCATGTCCTTGACCTAAATCAAACTTGATGGACATGTTCCATGGGTGTTATAGGGTATATTGAACCATGTCCTAGGATTAGGGAGCATGTCCTGGTCAAAAGTCAAAGATACAGTTGACTTTTCTCGCGAAACCCTAACTGTGGTACTGATGAAATTGAGATTTGCTGCTCAAGCTTCCTGGATCAATCCATTGATACAAATGGATCAATGTGGTAAGTTGGAGACCCTCAAATCCTCTCTTGAGGTCTTAGCTCATGATTTTTCCCAAAAGTAAACTTAGGGGTGAATTAGGTCAAGAAACCCTAATTCCTGATTTTTGATGTATGCATCTCCTGAGGTCAAATTGACTTGATGCTTGGGCCCATGAGGTTCCATGGAGTATTTTAGGATATGATATGAAGCATTGGCTCATGCCCAGAGGAAAATTTCCATCTGGAGGCCCTGGTCGACCAAACCCTAATTTGGTGATACTGGCGATCTTGAGGCTTGATCCACCTGGAAGGGAGCAGCCTTGTGCTTAATCCTTGAAGTGGGAGTCCTCTTGATCCCTTGTGGATATTTGAGAGGCTAGAAAAGTTGAAGATCATGTCATTTCTTGATTGATCCTTTGTCTAAAAGCTCTGAGAGGGCTAGAAACCCTAAATTTGATTGTAGTGGATGCTCACCCATCTTTGGGGAGACTGATGAGGTATGATGGTTCCTTATATTGTGATGATGATTTGTACAATGATGGGAAATCTTAGTGGTCAAAATTTGGGGTATGACACGAGGGGCAGATCAAATATGTGTTGGGGGATCCAAAGGTTTTACTCTTTCTGGGGATTGAAGGGAGAGTTACAGTATCTGATACCATAAGGCTCTGATTCTGTTGGGGTTTTATTAATGGTAAATTGACCCTGTCTGGAGATTTTTAAGGTGAGGGTTTAAACTTTGAGTTTGAAAACCTATGGAGGTTTTAACTCTGCTGGAGATTAGTGTGTTGATGAAATGATTAGGGTTTTTCCTGTGCTTTTAGGAAACTTGAGGGTCTCTGTGAGATCAAAGAGAAGATGGGACTTTCCAAGTCTACTGGTGTAGCACGCGATTTTTGTCGGTGACATTACCACCTTATCGCGGAATTTAGGTTTTCTCCTCAATGAAGAGGAGGGGGGGCTACTTTCTAATTTCTTATTTATCCCGTGAAGCTGGAAGGGAAAGGGAAGCTATCTAAAACTAACCTTGCACGCGAATGTTTAACTGAACAAACGCTTAAAGAGATTCAGGGAGTTCGGGGTCAGGTTATACAATGGGAAGTTCTCAGTTACCCATCTTATATGTGGTTATCCACAGGTTGTTAGCTTTAGGTTCTACTTTGTATTTGATTGTGTTTATCTGTTGATGGGTTGGGAAAGTTTCTTGGGAAATGTGTGAGAGAGAGAGAGAGAGTGAGTTTTTGTTGATTTTTGGGATTTCCGATGTTTTTGGTAAGGTACTGAACCTAAGTTTTTGTTTGGTATGAAGGTACTGGACCTAGAATTTTTGTTTGGTAGGCTCGCTAAGATTTTGCAATCTTATGCCTACATATTCCCATTTAAACGAAACAGGGAAATCAGAGCAATCGTAGTTCCTCCTATTCTAAGGGAGGAAAAAGATATTTGGTGTCTTGTTCAAAGCCCAAGATTGAAGCTAAAAGGTTGAGTATTTGTGTCTTGTTCAAAGCCCAAGATTGAAGCTAAAAGGTTTGACTGAGAGAGAATTTTTCATCTCTAAAGGGAGACATCTCGTCTGTTTATCACAACTGTTGGGTGACTGTTCATAAAGGAGGATTACTTTAACTGGGATATATGAATCCAGCAATGCCATAATTTCCTTTATAAGGGTGTTATCCTGAAGGAGAAAACTTTAACTCAGTGTAGAGCAATGCCATTTTTCCTTAGGAATTTATCATGCTAAGAGAGGGACAGTAGCGTGGATGTAAATAATCCATACACTTGCCGCTTACAGCAATTAGATGAAAGAAAGGATTTACCAGGATAAGAGATGGACGACAGCTTGGATATTTGTATCAATAAGTGTGCCACTTATAGCAGTTATCTGGGGTTAGGGTTTGCTTTGATGTCTGTTTTGATAAGTGATAAACAGAGAAATGACTTCCTACAGAGGGATTTTTATTTCCTCTGAGGGGATGTTGATTTTTGTGTGCCTTGATCAAAGCCCAAGGTTGAAGCTAAGAGGTTGATTGACTCCACTAGGGAAGTCCTTATACAAAGCCTAAGAGGAGGCTAAAAGAGATTTGGCTCTCTTGGGGACATCATTATACAAATCCTAAGAGGAGGCTAAAATTTTGACTTTTCTGGGGAAATACTTTGTCTGTCTTGTACGAAGCCCAAGATTGAGGACAAAAGTGGATTTTTACTCCGTTAGGGGAGGGTTTGTATGCGTCTTATACAAAGCCCAAGATTGAGACTGAAAATAAACTGACTATGTGGGAAAGAAATCTTTATCTATCTTGTACAAAGCTCAAGATTGAGGCTAAAATGAGACTGACTCGACTGAGGATATTTTAAGTGTCTTGTACAAAGCCCAAGATTGAGGCTGAAATGAGTTTGACTCTACTGGAGAGTATTATCTGTCTTGTACAAAGCCCAAGATTGAGGCAGAGATAAGTTTGACTCTGCTTAGTAAATTATTTCTCAAAGCCTAAAAGTAGGCTGAGAGGAATTGACTCCGCTGGGGAAGATATTTGTCCTAAGCTTAAGAGAAGGTTATGAAGATTCATGTCTTGTACAAAGCCCAAGATTGAGGCTAACAGGGTTTGACTCAACAAGAGAGTGTTTTATCTGTCCTGTACGAAGCCCAGGATTGTGGCTGAACAAGCTGGAGAAATCATTATACAAAGCCTAAGAGGAGGCTAACTTTTGCTAGTGGAAATCATTATATCAAGCCTAAGAGGAGGCTGGAAGATTGTCTCAACAAGAAAATGGTTTTATCTGTCTTGTACAAAGCCCAAGATTGAGGCTAAAAGGGTTGACTCAGCAAGAGAGTCCAAAAAGGTGATTGACTCAACAAGAGAGTCTGAAAGTTGATTGACTCAACAAGAGAGTCTGAAAAGGTTAGCTCCGCTAGGGAGAATCATTGTACAAAGCCTAAGAGGAGGTTGGCTATGCTGAGGAAAGATCATTATACAAAGCCTAAGAGGAGGCTATCTTCTGCTGGGGATTATTGATATCCCGAGGCAGATGAATCAACTCTTGCTAAGGGTTACAGAAAAGTTGAGATATCAGATGCCTTGAGGTTCTGATAGTGTTATACTGATGATAAACTGACCCATGGCTTTTAACTCTACGAGAGATTGATCCAGAATGACCGGGGTTTCTCCTATGTTTGTAGGGAACTTTGAGAATGTCTTTGAGACTCAAGAGGAGATTTAGACTGTCCAAGTCTATTGGTATGGAAGAGTTTATCTTTGTATGATGCCCAAGAGGAGAAAAGTGTTTTAAGGGATGAGAATTAACCCAAAATTGGTCTGAGATTTGACACTGGAAAGACTGCTCTATTGAAGGATGACTAAGTTTTGTCCTATACCTTTAAGAGGTCTTCAGGGTCCTTGTATTAAGTCCAAGAGAAGGCATGAGAACTTCTAAGAAGCCGGTGGGTCCTTGTACAAAGCCCAAGAGGAGGTGGGGATGCTTTTAGGAAGCCTGTGAGTCCCAAACTTAAGAAGAGTTCAAGAAAAGTTTCACCGGGAATAATATTTTCTTTAGTGAACAGTTCTATGGTTTAAAGAAATTCAAGAGAAGTTTCACCGGGAATTAATCCTCTCTGAGGAAACTGGATTTCTTTGACAAGTTTTAATAGTTACAGTCTGAGAAAAGGTTCACCGAGAATACTGTCTTTCTCTTTGTTCCATATTGTTTAAGCCCAAGAGAAGGCAAGACTGTATCTGGAAATCCTATGGGGATCTAGTCTTGACTGTATTAAAGAGTGACCAACTGGCTTTACCTAGTTCTAGACCTAGTTGCCGAGGAAAACTCTAAACAGATATACTAGTATATATACAATTGATATATGACAAGTATTTAAAAGGATATGAAAGAAGGACTTACAGGGGAGAAGCTTCCCACAATACAGTTATATATATTAAAGCATGTAAAAGAAAACTGATAAAAACTTACAGGTGAGTAAGCTTCCATGCTGTATTGTTAGTTGTTCAAAGAAATTAAAGAAAGTTTTGATAACAACTGTATATTTGAATCTAAATCAAAAGAGAAGTTGTTTTTGAAAAGATTGTTGGGGCTTATACTCAAAGAGAGGCCCAAGGTTTAACAGTGATCGCACCGTTGTTTTGAAGATCGTATCGGGACTTATACAACGACTGAGGCCCAAAAAGGTTTATTTACAAAAGGGTTGGGTCTTACAACTCAAGGAGAGACCTAAAAATTTGAAAAAAGAAAAGAAATGGGACTTAAAACACAAAGGTAGGCCCAGTTCATTTTGTTTTGAAATGGCGATCACGCCGAGATTTTTTTAAAACACAATGGGACTTATACAATGACTGAGGCCCAAAAAGGTTTTGGTTAAGAAAAGGATTGAGTCTTACACTCTATTAGAGGCCCAAAAGTGTTTTGAAATATTTGATAAGGATCAAAAATCAAAGAAACCCTAATTTTCATTTTTAAAAGTAATCCTTTAAAGAAAATGATAAAAAATGATAAAAATACCAAATAAGTTTAAATAAACTACTGGTAATTTTTGGTTAAGGTTTGAAAAATGAGGTTTTAATCACAAGATGATTTAGAACTCATTTGGTTTTTTATTTTCAAGATAAAAAAATTCACTTTTAAAATGTTTAAAAACAATAAAAATGAATTTATTCACAAAAATACCAACTATATTAAATAAATAATATAAATCTGTTTTTTTGTAGAATAAAATACTTTAATATTTTTGTGATTTTTCAGAAAAAGAACCAATAAAAAATGATTAAAATTGAATGAGAAATTAATTTTCAAAGTTATTAACAAAAATAATATGAAAAATAAAAATAGTAAAAAAATGAAACAAGTGATAAAAAAGAGGTCTGGGGCGAGGGGGATTCGAACCCCAGACCTCTCGCTCGCTAATACATACAAACCAGTTAATCAACCACTGGGGCGCAATGCCAATTCAAGAATAATATGGCAAGTGAAAATTATATATTAAAACAAGTTGGATTTCTGAAGCATGGCGCCATGGCCATCTTCAACCTCAAGCTCAGATACGTGAAGGCTCATATCTCCCTCATCTCTCAATCATTTCACATGATCCAAATATGAAAATCGTACGTTTTCAGATGAGGAACACAATGACAATATCTAATTTTATTGAAATTAATTGAATCAGAACATATCATGATAAAACCTGAAAAAACCCTAAAATTGACATGAACTCAATGAAATCCTATACACGAATTGTAAACAACAATTGATTGAGGGTAAATGATCTACAAACATCCAGAAACACAATGGTAACAAGAAAACATGTTTATGATGCATGATTCATTGAGTTTGAGAGTTCAAGTTTTACCTCTGCAAGTGAGAATCGAATTCTGGTTTGGAGGTGTTACAGATGAGTTCCAATGATTTGGACAGCTTCCTTGTACCTCAAAGGATGTGTCTGAATGCTTGGATTGATTTGAAATGAGCTGGAACTGGTTGTGGCACCCTAACTGCAACTCTGCTAAAAACTTGAGCAGATGGATGGTGATTTTGTGAATTTGGTGTTCCAGATGTTGTTTTAGTGTTTGATCAGCTCACATATAATGTTTGTGAGGTGTGTGTGTGTGTGTGTGATTGGTTTGGTTGGAAACACACTCTAACTCAAAACCCGATAGTAACTTGCATTAGAAGGTATTTTTGGAGTGAAAGTTGTGATTCTGAGAAAGGCATCTGTTTAGGACCTTTGGTGTACTTAATTTGAGCACAAATGAGCTATATTTATAGTAGAGAAAATTTGTTTTGGCATCAATAGTGTTTGGCAGCTTGGATCATAATGTATTGAATGCCTTGGTTCTTTGGTCAAGGGTCTCCTCTAGCCATTGACTTGTGCCAAACTTTGCAGGTTTAGGTCCTCTGTTGTATGAGCTTATCTTGACTCATTTTGTTGATCATAGACTGATACATGTCAGCTCTATGCATCCATTGAATGTCAAAACAAAATTGGAGTCTTGAGGCATCTTTAGCTTTTTAGGGGTGGCACACCTACATGTAGTTCCAAAGACTTGGGAGGATTATGGATCAGTGTTTGTCCCTTGGTTGTTCCCCCTTGAGGTGTGCAGAGGGATAACCATGTTTGAATTTGCCCAAATTGATCAATTCGAGCACTAAGGCACAAATCTGCCTTGCAAACAACAATTTGCAGCAAGGCATGTTGCAGCTGTCATAGCCTGTAGCTCAGGTGGAGTTTGATGGAGTTCTTGGACATTTTGGAAAGCTGACATATCCTATTTCAACATGATTTCCAACTTTGGTTTTGAATCAACTTGAATTACAATGAAAAATGCCTCTACATTTTGGAAAAAATAAGGCAGATTCTGAATTAGTGAAAATTTCACTAAGTGTTGGAAAAATGTCATTTTCATGTTTTTTGTGATTTTGCTCAAACAATATCTCAAAATCCATGATGATTTGGAATGAGGTCTAGTTGACATATTTGAAGTATGTAACATGAACTTCAATCTGAGCTTTGAATGGGCGAAAAAGGCCTTAGGGTTTGGGAGATATTGCAAAGTTAGTACCCTAGCCACTTTGTTTCATAACTTAGAAAAATTCTAAGTTTTTTATGGTTACCCGTTTAACAAGTTAACTCATTTTCTTTTATTTTTCTTGATGAATGATGATTCAAATAACATATTAACATTGTTTTAGGGTTAAGGAACCTTGGTTAACCAAAAATCCAAAAAGTCAAACTTGGATTTTTGTACAGTTGACTTTTTCATCAGATGAAATTTTGACTTTGTGATCCCTTTGTGAAATCAATCCTTGGGCTTAATTAAACTTCATGGATGGCCTCCAAGGGTATTTAGGAATGTCTTGGACCCCTCCCCAAGGTTTGAGATCAAGGGTAGGTCAACAGTCAAGGATATGGTTGATTTTTTCCATCAGAAACCCTAATTTGTGATCAGATGGTTTTGAGTTCTTGTGGCTTATGATTTGAGCTCTTTGAGTCAATCATATCTTGTAAATATGTAAATATGATGTATTTGAGGTCTTTGAAGTTAATTTTGAAGCTTCAAGCCATGCCTCACTTCACAAGTTAACTCAAGGGTTGAATTAGGTCAAAACCCGAATTCTTGATTTATTTTATAGATGGACCTTCAAGGTGATTTTTCCATTGTGGATGGGCTCTTGAGATCCCTTTGAGCTTATAGGACCATACATTGAGGCATTGGCTCATGCCTAGAAGAAAATTTTCATCTAGAGGCCTCAGTCGACCAAAACCCTAATTTGGTGACACAGGCGATCTTGAGGCTTGATTCACTTGGAATGTTGCAACCTTATGCTTGATTCTTGAGGTGGGGGTCCTCTTGATCCTTTGTGGGTGTTTAAGAGGCTAGACAAGTTGAAGGTCATGTCATTTCTTGATTGATCCTTTGTCTAAGTGCTCTGAGAGGGCTTGAAACCTTAATTCTTGATTGTAGTGAATGCTCAACAATCCTTGAGGAGATTGATGAGGCATGAAGGTTCCTCCATATTGTGATGATGATTTGCACAATGATGGGAAATCTTGGTGGTCAAAATTTGGGGTATGACAGATGCCCCTATTTAATCTTCTTGGACCCGAAGGTGTGAATGGCGAAGGTATTCGGGCATTCGGGGTGCAAGAGGATTAAATGTCAGAATACCCGAAATTTTGATGGTGGTTATGAATAGCAGCTTGCTCATCCATCTTCTTTTGCTAAGCAATGATACTTAAAAAAGGTAAAAAATTCCCCTTGATCCTGGTCTTCAGCCAAGAAACTGGTCTCAGTTTCTGAAATAAACTTCCCCTCGATCCCGGTCTTCAGCCAAGGAATTGGTCTCAGTTTCTGAAATAAACTTCCCCTCGATCCTGGTCTTCAGCCACGGAACTAGTCTCAGTTTCTGAAATAAACTTCCCCTTGATCCAGGTCTTAAGCCACGAAACTGGTCTCAGTTTCTAAAATAAACTTCCCCTCGATCCTGGTCTTCAGCCAAGGAACTGGTCTCAGTTTCTTTTGTCAATAAACTTTCTTGACAAGGGACGCTATTTGTAGCGGTTTCCCTCAAACTTCTCGTCGAATTTTCTTGGGGAGATGCCATTTGATGGGAACAAGTTTTAATGTCAGACTCGCTGGGGAACCCATTCGTCTGAGTTGTAGAGGTGTTCAAACTTCTCTGTTGGAGACGCCATTTGTCGACTCTACTGGGGAAAACAAGTCTCTTGAGAGACTTTTTTTTGCTTGGGGATATTACATCATACTTTTCCTCGAGATCTTCTCGGAGAAATGCCATGTGATGTAATCCAATTTTGAGGTGCTGATGACTTCATTAACATTGACTCTCTTGGGAGAAAATCCAATGTGTTGCTGAGAGTCTTTGGTTGTGAGGCTTTCTCTGGGGATTTTCCTTAATCCGGGAAAGCGAAGATATCGTCTTTAATGGAGAAGAGTGACGTTTGTCGAATGTCTTCTTCCTTTTCAGAGGTTCAAGTTATCAAAGTGGTCAAGGAACCAACTCCAATCCAGAAATAAACTGGAAGAGAGATTGTTCAGACGCAACATTTCCTGACGAGGAAAAAACTGACAACTCAATTGATTAAAGAACTTTTATCACTACACTACGCCAAAAATATGATTAGACAGCACCAAAAAGACAGCGGTTTTATGCAAAAGCGCTGCTAAAAAGAATAAAAAAATTTCGCTAAAAAAAAGCGCCTTAAAAGAAAGGCTTTAAAAAGCGCTTTTCAAAAGCGCTGTAAAAGAATGTAAAAGAGTGCCACCTTAGACAGCGCTTTCCAAAAAGCGCTGCTATAGGTATCCCTTTAGAGAGCGCTTTTAAAAAGCGCTGTTATAGGTATGACCTTAGAAAGCGCTTTCAGAAAGCGCTCAAATAGGGCTCAATTTCTTTTCACTTTAGAAAGCGCTTTCTAAGGAAAAACGCCCTCTAAAGTCATTTACTAATTAAAATATAAAACAATTCTAAACATTTTCTAAGACAGCGCTGTATTTGTTGTTTGGCAAAAGGGGGGTCGAACCCACGCCCTTTATGTATGGAAACGAATTTTAAATTATATTAATATTTCAAATTATATTTAATATATTTAAATTATATATTTTAACTTATTTAAATTATATTTAATATATATAAATTATATTAATATATAATTTAAAATATATTAATTTAAAATATACTTTAAATTATATTAATATATCAAATTATATTTAATATATTTAAATTATATTAAATTATATTTTAATTTATTTTAACTAATATTTTAAATTATTCAAATAATATATTTAAATATATATGTTTTAAGTACAAACATTTTAACTTATTTAAACTATATTTAATATATATAAATTATATAAATATATAATTTAAAATATATTAATTTAAAATATGCTTTAAATTATATTAATATATCAAATTATATTTAATATATTTTAATTATATTTTAATTTATTTTAAATTATATTTTAAATTATTCAAATAATATATTTAAATATATATATGTTTTAAATACAAACATTTTAACTTATTAAATTATATTTAATATATATAAATTATATTAATATATAATTTAAAATATTTTAATATTAAATATACTTTAAATTATATTAATATATCAAATTATATTTAATATATTTAAATTATATTAAATTATATTTTAATTTATTTTAAATTATATTTAAAATTATTCAAATAATATATTTAAATATATATGTTTTAAATACAAACATTTTAACTTATTTAAATTATATTTAATATATATAAATTATATTAACATATAATTTAAAATATACTTTAAATTATATTAATATATCAAATTATATTTAATATATTTAAATTATTTTAAATTATAATTAAAATTACTCAAATAATATATTTAAATATATATGTTGTGAACTTATTTTATATATTTATGGAGTCAGTCTAAACAATGGATGAGGGCGTAGTACCGCTGGTCAAGGAGGTTTGTGTGTTTGTTTGCCATGCTTTGAGTCTGGGGTTCGAATCCCCCTCGCCCCAGACTCATTTTTATATTTTTTGACATTTTCAGGTAAACCTTAGACAGCGCTTCTAAGGACAAAGCGCTGTTATAAGGCTTCTAAAAATAGCCTTTAGAGAGCGCTTTAGAAAAGCGTTATCTAAAGTTTAACCTTAGAAAGCGCTTTAAGAAAAGCGCCCTCTAAGGTCTTTAAGTCTCCTCACCTTAGAAAGCGCTTTTTAAGTAAAGCGCCCTCTAAGGTCATTATTAATTAAAATATAAAACACATTTCATTTCATTTTCTGAAACTGCTTCTAATCATTTTCTTCCCGCGACGCTTGCTCTCTTTCTTCTCTGCTGAAACCCTTTTCCATTGCCGTCGTTTTGCTGCCGTCGTGACGAAGTAGAGGTACATTGCTGTTCTTACTTCTAACATTGTTGTTGCTGTTCTTACTTCTAACATTGTTCGTTGTTGTTGGCCGTAAATCGTTCTTGCGTGTTATTGTTGTTCGTTGTTACTGTTGTTCGTTGTTACTGTTGTTCGTTGTTACTGTTGTTCGTTGTTGCTGGCCGTAAATCGTTCTTGCATTGTTCGTTGTTACTGTTGTTCGTTGTTACTGTTGTTCGTTGTTGCTGGCCGTAAATCGTTCTTGCATGTTACTGTTGTTCGTTGTTTTTGTTGATGTTTTTTGTTTATAAATTTATTTCTCTTGATTTTTAAACTATTATTGTTGTTCTTGTTTGGTATATATAATAGAATATTAGATAAAGGGTTGAGAATGAAGTGAAAGTAACCTGTTAATGATGTTTGTGTACCAACTTAGCCATGTTTTTATTTAGATACTTATTTTATAGTAACAAACAACTATATATGATAATTAAAATGGAAGGAATATTAGATAAAGGGTTGAGAATGAAGTGAAAGTAACCTGTTAATGATGTTTTCAGCAACTCAGAATCTTGTTAGATGTTTTCAATTACAATTTCAGTGTTTATTAAAATGGAAGGAATATTAGATAAAGGGTTGAGAATGAAGTGAAAGTAACCTGTTAATTAAAAATGGAAGAAGTATCAATTTCTTGTTAGAATTAGAAACTCAGAATCTTATCATTCTTTTATAAGGGTGTTTGTTTATTTACTTGGTACCTGTTACTAACAAGTATCAATTTCAGTGTTTATTAATTATTTTTCTTTTCCTTTTCAATTTTCACTTTAACTTGCTTAGGCTTTGTAAGTTGTAAGTATTCATTAACAGTGAAGTATTAATTATTTATGAGTTTATATTTGTCATTTACTTTTTGTATTTTTCTTGCTTACAGGTAAAATGTCTAATAACCAGGAAGACATCCACGAGACACAAGATACACAGGAATCTCAGAATGAAGCTTCGAATCTAGAACATGAAATAAAAAGAGGAAAAACCATTATGAAGAGAATCATCCGTGCTAGAGATAAAAGGATGAGATTTGATGTACATTGGAGTGAACAGAACCAACTAGTTGAGCCTAACGGTTCAATGTTATCTTCATACATTGGTTCACTTGTCCGTCAGCACATTCCAATCACTAGTGATAATTGGAGGAGTAAATCGTTGGATGCCGGTAAAGAAAAGATATGGACTGAGATACAGGTACTTACCAAATATGGTTGATGTTATTAGATTTTTGTTGACGATTAAGTCTTTAATTTACTTATACTAAAACACTTTATGTTTATATGTGTATGTTTTTTCGTAGAGGTCCTTTAATATTGAAGAAAGCCGGCAAAAGTATTGTCTTCAATTGGCCGGAAAGAGACACAGAGGGTTTAGAGCCTTATTATCAAACAAATATCTTAGGGACGAGAACAAAAATTTTGTTGAAGCAGAACTTCCACCGTTGTATGCGGATGTGATTACACCGCAAGAATGGGGCATTTTTGTAAACAAGCGGAAAATCGAAGAATTCAATGTAATGTTGTCTTATCATGTCTATTGATTGTATTATATATGTGTTTCATTAGTTTGTTTTGATATGACTTAAAAAATTTTATCCAGAAATTGAGTGCCATTAATCGCGAAAGAGCATCAAACCCCGCATATCCATACAGAAAAGGGCGTTTGGGATATGCACGATTACAACAAAAATTGGTAAGTATATATTAATGCTATGATTTTATTAATTGTATTATTGTGTTATAATTGATGAACTTATTATTTAACTAAATGTGTAGTTAGAAGAGTCTAAAAGTGAAGAATCATCACTTCCGGACCATGTTTTGTGGAAGGAAGCTCGCGTGGGTAAGGGTGGAGCTGTTACAGAAGATGTTCAGCATGTTTATGAAGAATGTGTAAGTATAACATTATGTCTCAAAGTTAATTGAAATTTTATTAAATTATAATTAATTTTTAATCCCCACTAATAATTTTCGATATATCTATGAATTTCAGGAGAATCTATCTAAATCCATACCCGCAGGTGAGGATGATTGCAGGAGCATTCTTAGTCGAGTACTAAATGTTCCTGAGTATCCCGGTCAGGTGAGAGGTAAAGGATTTGGTGTGACTCCATCATCCTTGTATAAGCAATCAAGGAAAAAAAATCCCACCACCCAAGAAATCATGCAAACTGTGATGGCACTACAAGCGCAAGTCCAAGCATTGCAGCAGGATAAAGAGAGATATGAGGCGGAAAGGCGCGAGTCCGGTTTGAAAGATGCTAGTGACAAAGCTAGTATCAATTCTCCAAATAAAATTCCCGAGGTAATTAGCACATATTTATTTTAATTAAATTGACACATTTATTTTATTTGACCTTTATACATATTAACAGTTACATATTTATCATTGCTTCAGGGCATTTCATCTTGTCAGCTGTATTTGTCGTTTCCGACTTATCGCATGGTTGGCAAGGGAAAAGTGCATAACTTTGCGGGAGCGTTACTTCACCATCATCCGCTCCCACAAGGTTATCTGAAAGTGTCGGTTGATATCGCTTTAGATACGGATGCATTACTACGGATACCAGACTCGGTTTCAGAGGTTACATTGCTGCGGGATGCAATAGGTTCGTTTGTTGCATGGCCGTTAGACCTCATTTGGATAGGTGATGAGGTATGTTGAAAACCATTACGAATCTCTTAGTATTCAAATGTCAATTCTTAACGATTATGAAAATCATTCTGAACCATTACTTACTTTTTTTTACATGGTAATGTTAGACTCCTACAAAACCCGCAGCAAAGAATAAAGGGGTTTTACTGCAAAATGAGTCTGTTGAATCACACAGAGAGGTAGCTTTTAAGTGTTATTCTATTATTCGAATTCATGATTTTCTACTTTACCTAACTTATATGATTGTTAGGTTACTGCTCAACCTTCACAACAGACCGGCAAGAAAAAAGCGCCTACAAGGACCGTGAAGGAAAAAAGTAGACCTCACTTTCAGACGTGTCTAGGTACACTTTTGGAAATGTCTGATTTGATGCAAGATGCTATTCGTCAAATCAACATGGACGAAGGTGTTTTTGGTTTTCCTCATTCCAAGATAATCGAAAAAGAGGACATGGAGCAGGTTTTCAATCATACTGAATTAGGCATCGGTGTTATGCATTCATACATCTGGTACTCCAATCAATCTATTATTTATTTAGTTGAACAATTTATTTACACATTTCAATGATAATAGTCTAATGTTTATTATGTTTTTATTTAAGGTGCATGCATGAAAAATTCATGCGGGGGACGGATTTGTCAAACAAATTCCGTTTCTTCTCTTGCAGCCTTGTTAATGCACCGAGAATTGGTATGAGTGCAATTGAAGTAAGAGACCACTTACTTGAGCGATTTACGGCCAGCCACACAGAATGTCTATTTCTTTTACCGTATAATACTGGAAACAGGTAAGATTTTCATTATAATTTCATTCTAATCTTTAATTTGTATCTTTTGTGTAGAAATTATCCATCTAAACTTTTTTTATACTTTACAGTGGACACTGGTTGTTGGTTGCCATTAATCCTATAACAGAAGTGGTCTATTATCTTAATTCATTGGATACTGATTGGTCCACATATCAGAATATGAAGGATGTGGTTGACACGTAAGTGAGACTGTTCAAAATATTCGTGTGTATTTGTATATCTAATTATTTTTGTGACATTGTTCTTACATTTTTCTTTTATAGAGCTATACTACTATACCGTGCACAAAGAGAGACTCGAGTAGCACGGGCTAGATCAACCAATATTACATGGGTCAAAGTGGAGGTATATTAATTTTCACAATATTGCTTATTAGTGATGCTACTTAATAACACAAAACATCTATATATTATTTCTTATTTGTTTGTCTATGTGTAGTGCCCTCATCAGCGTAATGGCATAGACTGCGGGTACTTCGTTTTGAGGTTCATGAGAGAAATCATTCAAATGGAACAATTGGAGATTCCTATTAGGGTATGCATGGTTTTATAACTTAGGATTTTAATATCGAATATGTCATATAATTTATTATTTTTAACTAAATAATGCGTATTTTGTTTTGTTATGTAGTATTTCGAAGATATGGCGTGTTCTTCTTACACAAAGAAACAATTGAATTATATTACGGAAGAATTGTGCGAATTCTTTCTTCTAAAAAAAATTATTTGAATGTATAGTTTTGTGAATGTAAATTTTAGTTTTGTGAATATAAGAAAATTCTGTTGCAAGAAGAATTCTGTTGTAAATTTTGTGAATTCTGTTAATGTATATATATGAATTCTGTTGTTGCAAGAATTTTGTGAATTTTGTAAATTTTAAGAATTCTGTTGTAAGTCTTGTGAATGTTAATTTTATTGAAATGTATATATGAATTCTGTTGTTGCAAGAATTCTATTTCTTGAAATGTATAAGAATTCTGTTGTTGCAAGAAATTATATAAGAAATGCTGGTTTGAAACTATGCAGGTTTCTGCATAAAAAAAATGGCTAATATGGGATTTTTTATACGTAGAAAAAACCAATAAAACTATAGGTATACTTTAGACAGCGCTTTTAAGGAAAAGCGCTCTCTAAAGTACACTTTAGAGAGCGCTTTTAGGGAAAAGCGCTCTCTAAAGGTATACAAAAAAAATCATTTTCAGTATACATTAGACAGCGCTTTCAAAAGCGCTGTCTAAAAGCACCTTTAGAGAGCGCTTTTGAAGGAAAAAGCGCTTTCTAAAGTTTATAAAAAAAAAAATTTAAATTTTAAAAGTATACTTTAGACAACGCTTTTATAAGCGTTGTCTAAAGTTCCTTTTTAGAGAGCGCTTTTTCATAAATAAAAAAGCGCCGTCTTTACCTACGACAGCGCAGGCTTAGACAGCGCTTTTAAGCGCTTTTATAGGGCAAAAAAAGCGCCCTCTTTTCCCGTAGTGCTAGGGGACAAGACTGACCAGAGTGATAGTGATGCAATATGATTATGAATGCGAATCAATAATGCATGATGTATGTATGTTTATGCTGACAAAACTGACACGACATACAAACTAGTGGATGAACACGACTGGATACTCGGCCACTGCTGGGGACGAAGAAGTACCATTTGGTCCAAAATAGAAATTCTGCCTTGCTTAGGAGAGATAATCCCCATGGTGTTCCAGATGTTGTTTTAGTGTTTGATCAGCTCACATATAATGTTTGTGAGGTGTGTGTGTGTGTGTGTGATTGGTTTGGTTGGAAACACACTCTAACTCAAAACCCGATAGTAACTTGCATTAGAAGGTATTTTTGGAGTGAAAGTTGTGATTCTGAGAAAGGCATCTGTTTAGGACCTTTGGTGTACTTAATTTGAGCACAAATGAGCTATATTTATAGTAGAGAAAATTTGTTTTGGCATCAATAGTGTTTGGCAGCTTGGATCATAATGTATTGAATGCCTTGGTTCTTTGGTCAAGGGTCTCCTCTAGCCATTGACTTGTGCCAAACTTTGCAGGTTTAGGTCCTCTGTTGTATGAGCTTATCTTGACTCATTTTGTTGATCATAGACTGATACATGTCAGCTCTATGCATCCATTGAATGTCAAAACAAAATTGGAGTCTTGAGGCATCTTTAGCTTTTTAGGGGTGGCACACCTACATGTAGTTCCAAAGACTTGGGAGGATTATGGATCAGTGTTTGTCCCTTGGTTGTTCCCCCTTGAGGTGTGCAGAGGGATAACCATGTTTGAATTTGCCCAAATTGATCAATTCGAGCACTAAGGCACAAATCTGCCTTGCAAACAACAATTTGCAGCAAGGCATGTTGCAGCTGTCATAGCCTGTAGCTCAGGTGGAGTTTGATGGAGTTCTTGGACATTTTGGAAAGCTGACATATCCTATTTCAACATGATTTCCAACTTTGGTTTTGAATCAACTTGAATTACAATGAAAAATGCCTCTACATTTTGGAAAAAATAAGGCAGATTCTGAATTAGTGAAAATTTCACTAAGTGTTGGAAAAATGTCATTTTCATGTTTTTTGTGATTTTGCTCAAACAATATCTCAAAATCCATGATGATTTGGAATGAGGTCTAGTTGACATATTTGAAGTATGTAACATGAACTTCAATCTGAGCTTTGAATGGGCGAAAAAGGCCTTAGGGTTTGGGAGATATTGCAAAGTTAGTACCCTAGCCACTTTGTTTCATAACTTAGAAAAATTCTAAGTTTTTTATGGTTACCCGTTTAACAAGTTAACTCATTTTCTTTTATTTTTCTTGATGAATGATGATTCAAATAACATATTAACATTGTTTTAGGGTTAAGGAACCTTGGTTAACCAAAAATCCAAAAAGTCAAACTTGGATTTTTGTACAGTTGACTTTTTCATCAGATGAAATTTGACTTTGTGATCCCTTTGTGAAATCAATCCTTGGGCTTAATTAAACTTCATGGATGGCCTCCAAGGGTATTTAGGAATGTCTTGGACCCCTCCCCAAGGTTTGAGATCAAGGGTAGGTCAACAGTCAAGGATATGGTTGATTTTTTCCATCAGAAACCCTAATTTGTGATCAGATGGTTTTGAGTTCTTGTGGCTTATGATTTGAGCTCTTTGAGTCAATCATATCTTGTAAATATGTAAATATGATGTATTTGAGGTCTTTGAAGTTAATTTTGAAGCTTCAAGCCATGCCTCACTTCACAAGTTAACTCAAGGGTTGAATTAGGTCAAAACCCGAATTCTTGATTTATTTTATAGATGGACCTTCAAGGTGATTTTTCCATTGTGGATGGGCTCTTGAGATCCCTTTGAGCTTATAGGACCATACATTGAGGCATTGGCTCATGCCTAGAAGAAAATTTTCATCTAGAGGCCTCAGTCGACCAAAACCCTAATTTGGTGACACAGGCGATCTTGAGGCTTGATTCACTTGGAATGTTGCAACCTTATGCTTGATTCTTGAGGTGGGGGTCCTCTTGATCCTTTGTGGGTGTTTAAGAGGCTAGACAAGTTGAAGGTCATGTCATTTCTTGATTGATCCTTTGTCTAAGTGCTCTGAGAGGGCTTGAAACCTTAATTCTTGATTGTAGTGAATGCTCAACAATCCTTGAGGAGATTGATGAGGCATGAAGGTTCCTCCATATTGTGATGATGATTTGCACAATGATGGGAAATCTTGGTGGTCAAAATTTGGGGTATGACAGATGCCCCTATTTAATCTTCTTGGACCCGAAGGTGTGAATGGCGAAGGTATTCGGGCATTCGGGGTGCAAGAGGATTAAATGTCAGAATACTCGAAATTTTGATGGTGGTTATGAATAGCAGCTTGCTCATCCATCTTCTTTTGCTAAGCAATGATACTTAAAAAAGGTAAAAAATTCCCCTTGATCCTGGTCTTCAGCCAAGAAACTGGTCTCAGTTTCTGAAATAAACTTCCCCTCGATCCCGGTCTTCAGCCAAGGAATTGGTCTCAGTTTCTGAAATAAACTTCCCCTCGATCCTGGTCTTCAGCCACGGAACTAGTCTCAGTTTCTGAAATAAACTTCCCCTTGATCCAGGTCTTAAGCCACGGAACTGGTCTCAGTTTCTAAAATAAACTTCCCCTCGATCCTGGTCTTCAGCCAAGGAGCTGGTCTCAGTTTCTTTTGTCAATAAACTTTCTTGACAAGGGACGCTATTTGTAGCGGTTTCCCTCAAACTTCTCGTCAAATTTTCTTGGGGAGATGCCATTTGATGGGAACAAGTTTTAATGTCAGACTCGCTGGGGAACCCATTCGTCTGAGTTGTAGAGGTGTTCAAACTTCTCTGTTGGAGACGCCATTTGTCGACTTTACTGGGGAAAACAAGTCTCTTGAGAGACTTTTTTTTGCTTGGGGATATTACATCATACTTTTCCTCGAGATCTTCTCGGAGAAATGCCATGTGATGTAATCCAATTTTGAGGTGCTGATGACTTCATTAACATTGACTCTCTTGGGAGAAAATCCAATGTGTTGCTGAGAGTCTTTGGTTGTGAGGCTTTCTCTGGGGATTTTCCTTAATCTGGGAAAGCGAAGATATCGTCTTTAATGGAGAAGAGTGACGTTTGTCGAATGTCTTCTTCCTTTTCAGAGGTTCAAGTTATCAAAGTGGTCAAGGAACCAACTCCAATCCAGAAATAAACTGGAAGAGAGATTGTTCAGACGCAACATTTCCTGACGAGGAAAAAACTGACAACTCAATTGATGAAAGAACTTTTATCACTACACTACGCCAAAAATATGATTAGACAGCACCAAAAAGACAGCGGTTTTATGCAAAAGCGCTGCTAAAAAGAATAAAAAAATTTCGCTAAAAAAAAGCGCCTTAAAAGAAAGGCTTTAAAAAGCGCTTTTCAAAAGCGCTGTAAAAGAATGTAAAAGAGTGCCACCTTAGACATCGCTTTCCAAAAAGCGCTGCTATAGGTATCCCTTTAGAGAGCGCTTTTAAAAAGCGCTGTTATAGGTATGACCTTAGAAAGCGCTTTCAGAAAGCGCTCAAATAGGGCTCAATTTCTTTTCACTTTAGAAAGCGCTTTCTAAGGAAAAACGCCCTCTAAAGTCATTTACTAATTAAAATATAAAACAATTCTAAACATTTTCTAAGACAGCGCTGTATTTGTTGTTTGGCAAAAGGGGGGTCGAACCCACGCCCTTTATGTATGGAAACGAATTTTAAATTATATTAATATTTCAAATTATATTTAATATATTTAAATTATATATTTTAACTTATTTAAATTATATTTAATATATATAAATTATATTAATATATAATTTAAAATATATTAATTTAAAATATACTTTAAATTATATTAATATATCAAATTATATTTAATATATTTAAATTATATTAAATTATATTTTAATTTATTTTAACTAATATTTTAAATTATTCAAATAATATATTTAAATATATATGTTTTAAGTACAAACATTTTAACTTATTTAAACTATATTTAATATATATAAATTATATAAATATATAATTTAAAATATATTAATTTAAAATATGCTTTAAATTATATTAATATATCAAATTATATTTAATATATTTTAATTATATTTTAATTTATTTTAAATTATATTTTAAATTATTCAAATAATATATTTAAATATATATATGTTTTAAATACAAACATTTTAACTTATTAAATTATATTTAATATATATAAATTATATTAATATATAATTTAAAATATTTTAATATTAAATATACTTTAAATTATATTAATATATCAAATTATATTTAATATATTTAAATTATATTTTAATTTATTTAAAATTATATTTAAAATTATTCAAATAATATATTTAAATATATATGTTTTAAATACAAACATTTTAACTTATTTAAATTATATTTAATATATATAAATTATATTAACATATAATTTAAAATATACTTTAAATTATATTAATATATCAAATTATATTTAATATATTTAAATTATTTTAAATTATAATTAAAATTACTCAAATAATATATTTAAATATATATGTTGTGAACTTATTTTATATATTTATGGAGTCAGTCTAAACAATGGATGAGGGCGTAGTACCGCTGGTCAAGGAGGTTTGTGTGTTTGTTTGCCATGCTTTGAGTCTGGGGTTCGAATCCCCCTCGCCCCAGACTCATTTTTATATTTTTTGACATTTTCAGGTAAACCTTAGACAGCGCTTCTAAGGACAAAGCGCTGTTATAAGGCTTCTAAAAATAGCCTTTAGAGAGCGCTTTAGAAAAGCGTTGTCTAAAGTTTAACCTTAGAAAGCGCTTTAAGAAAAGCGCCCTCTAAGGTCTTTAAGTCTCCTCACCTTAGAAAGCGCTTTTTAAGTAAAGCGCCCTCTAAGGTCATTATTAATTAAAATATAAAACACATTTCATTTCATTTTCTGAAACTGCTTCTAATCATTTTCTTCTCGCGACGCTTGCTCTCTTTCTTCTCTGCTGAAACCCTTTTCCATTGCCGTCGTTTTGCTGCCGTCGTGACGAAGTAGAGGTACATTGCTGTTCTTACTTCTAACATTGTTGTTGCTGTTCTTACTTCTAACATTGTTCGTTGTTGTTGGCCGTAAATCGTTCTTGCATGTTACTGTTGTTCGTTGTTACTGTTGTTCGTTGTTACTGTTGTTCGTTGTTGCTGGCCGTAAATCGTTCTTGCATTGTTCGTTGTTACTGTTGTTCGTTGTTACTGTTGTTCGTTGTTGCTGGCCGTAAATCGTTCTTGCATGTTACTGTTGTTCGTTGTTTTTGTTGATGTTTTTTGTTTATAAATTTATTTCTCTTGATTTTTAAACTATTATTGTTGTTCTTGTTTGGTATATATAATAGAATATTAGATAAAGGGTTGAGAATGAAGTGAAAGTAACCTGTTAATGATGTTTGTGTACCAACTTAGCCATGTTTTTATTTAGATACTTATTTTATAGTAACAAACAACTATATATGATAATTAAAATGGAAGGAATATTAGATAAAGGGTTGAGAATGAAGTGAAAGTAACCTGTTAATGATGTTTTCAGCAACTCAGAATCTTGTTAGATGTTTTCAATTACAATTTCAGTGTTTATTAAAATGGAAGGAATATTAGATAAAGGGTTGAGAATGAAGTGAAAGTAACCTGTTAATTAAAAATGGAAGAAGTATCAATTTCTTGTTAGAATTAGAAACTCAGAATCTTATCATTCTTTTATAAGGGTGTTTGTTTATTTACTTGGTACCTGTTACTAACAAGTATCAATTTCAGTGTTTATTAATTATTTTTCTTTTCCTTTTCAATTTTCACTTTAACTTGCTTAGGCTTTGTAAGTTGTAAGTATTCATTAACAGTGAAGTATTAATTATTTATGAGTTTATATTTGTCATTTACTTTTTGTATTTTTCTTGCTTACAGGTAAAATGTCTAATAACCAGGAAGACATCCACGAGACACAAGATACACAGGAATCTCAGAATGAAGCTTCGAATCTAGAACATGAAATAAAAAGAGGAAAAACCATTATGAAGAGAATCATCCGTGCTAGAGATAAAAGGATGAGATTTGATGTACATTGGAGTGAACAGAACCAACTAGTTGAGCCTAACGGTTCAATGTTATCTTCATACATTGGTTCACTTGTCCGTCAGCACATTCCAATCACTAGTGATAATTGGAGGAGTAAATCGTTGGATGTCGGTAAAGAAAAGATATGGACTGAGATACAGGTACTTACCAAATATGGTTGATGTTATTAGATTTTTGTTGACGATTAAGTCTTTAATTTACTTATACTAAAACACTTTATGTTTATATGTGTGTGTTTTTTCGTAGAGGTCCTTTAATATTGAAGAAAGCCGGCAAAAGTATTGTCTTCAATTGGCCGGAAAGAGACACAGAGGGTTTAGAGCCTTATTATCAAACAAATATCTTAGGGACGAGAAGAAAAATTTTGTTGAAGCAGAACTTCCACCGTTGTATGCGGATGTGATTACACCGCAAGAATGGGGCATTTTTGTAAACAAGCGGAAAATCGAAGAATTCAATGTAATGTTGTCTTATCATGTCTATTGATTGTATTATATATGTGTTTCATTAGTTTGTTTTGATATGACTTAAAAAATTTTATCCAGAAATTGAGTGCCATTAATCGCGAAAGAGCATCAAACCCCGCATATCCATACAGAAAAGGGTGTTTGGGATATGCACGATTACAACAAAAATTGGTAAGTATATATTAATGCTATGATTTTATTAATTGTATTATTGTGTTATAATTGATGAACTTATTATTTAACTAAATGTGTAGTTAGAAGAGTCTAAAAGTGAAGAATCATCACTTCCGGACCATGTTTTGTGGAAGGAAGCTCGCGTGGGTAAGGGTGGAGCTGTTACAGAAGATGTTCAGCATGTTTATGAAGAATGTGTAAGTATAACATTATGTCTCAAAGTTAATTGAAATTTTATTAAATTATAATTAATTTTAATCCCCACTAATAATTTTCGATATATCTATGAATTTCAGGAGAATCTATCTAAATCCATACCCGCAGGTGAGGATGGTTGCAGGAGCATTCTTAGTCGAGTACTAAATGTTCCTGAGTATCCCGGTCGGGTGAGAGGTAAAGGATTTGGTGTGACTCCATCATCCTTGTATAAGCAATCAAGGAAAAAAAATCCCACCACCCAAGAAATCATGCAAACTGTGATGGCACTACAAGCGCAAGTCCAAGCATTGCAGCAGGATAAAGAGAGATATGAGGCGGAAAGGCGCGAGTCCGGTTTGAAAGATGCTAGTGACAAAGCTAGTATCAATTCTCCAAATAAAATTCCCGAGGTAATTAGCACATATTTATTTTAATTAAATTGACACATTTATTTTATTTGACCTTTATACATATTAACAGTTACATATTTATCATTGCTTCAGGGCATTTCATCTTGCCAGCTGTATTTGTCGTTTCCGACTTATCGCATGGTTGGCAAGGGAAAAGTGCATAACTTTGCGGGAGCGTTACTTCACCATCATCCGCTCCCACAAGGTTATCTGAAAGTGTCGGTTGATATCGCTTTAGATACGGATGCGTTACTACGGATACCAGACTCGGTTTCAGAGGTTACATTGCTGCGGGATGCAATAGGTTCGTTTGTTGCATGGCCGTTAGACCTCATTTGCATAGGTGATGAGGTATGTTGAAAACCATTACGAATCTCTTAGTATTCAAATGTCAATTCTTAACGATTATGAAAATCATTCTGAACCATTACTTACTTTTTTTTACATGGTAATGTTAGACTCCTACAAAACCCGCAGCAAAGAATAAAGGGGTTTTACTGCAAAATGAGTCTGTTGAATCACACAGAGAGGTAGCTTTTAAGTGTTATTCTATTATTCGAATTCATGATTTTCTACTTTACCTAACTTATATGATTGTTAGGTTACTGCTCAACCTTCACAACAGACCGGCAAGAAAAAAGCGCCTACAAGGACCGTGAAGGAAAAAAGTAGACCTCACTTTCAGACGTGTCTAGGTACACTTTTGGAAATGTCTGATTTGATGCAAGATGCTATTCGTCAAATCAACATGGACGAAGGTGTTTTTGGTTTTCCTCATTCCAAGATAATCGAAAAAGAGGACATGGAGCAGGTTTTCAATCATACTGAATTAGGCATCGGTGTTATGCATTCATACATCTGGTACTCCAATCAATCTATTATTTATTTAGTTGAACAATTTATTTACACATTTCAATGATAATAGTCTAATGTTTATTATGTTTTTATTTAAGGTGCATGCATGAAAAATTCATGCGGGGGACGGATTTGTCAAACAAATTCCGTTTCTTCTCTTGCAGCCTTGTTAATGCACCGAGAATTGGTATGAGTGCAATTGAAGTAAGAGACCACTTACTTGAGCGATTTACGGCCAACCACACAGAATGTCTATTTCTTTTACCGTATAATACTGGAAACAGGTAAGATTTTCATTATAATTTCATTCTAATCTTTAATTTGTATCTTTTGTGTAGAAATTATCCATCTAAACTTTTGTTATACTTTACAGTGGACACTGGTTGTTGGTTGCCATTAATCCTATAACATAAGTGGTCTATTATCTTAATTCATTGGATACTGATTGGTCCACATATCAGAATATGAAGGATGTGGTTGACACGTAAGTGAGACTGTTCAAAATATTCGTGTGTATTTGTATATCTAATTATTTTTGTGACATTGTTCTTACGTTTTTCTTTTATAGAGCTATACTACTATACCGTGCACAAAGAGAGACTCGAGTAGCACGGGCTAGATCAACCAATATTACATGGGTCAAAGTGGAGGTATATTAATTTTCACAATATTGCTTATTAGTGATGCTACTTAATAACACAAAACATCTATATATTATTTCTTATTTGTTTGTCTATGTGTAGTGCCCTCATCAGCGTAATGGCATAGACTACGGGTACTTCGTTTTGAGGTTCATGAGAGAAATCATTCAAATGGAACAATTGGAGATTCCTATTAGGGTATGCATGGTTTTATAACTTAGGATTTTAATATCGAATATGTCATATAATTTATTATTTTTAACTAAATAATGCGTATTTTGTTTTGTTATGTAGTATTTCGAAGATATGGCGTGTTCTTCTTACACAAAGAAACAATTGAATTATATTACGGAAGAATTGTTCGAATTCTTTCTTCTAAAAAAAATTATTTGAATGTATAGTTTTGTGAATGTAAATTTTAGTTTTGTGAATATAAGAAAATTCTGTTGCAAGAAGAATTCTGTTGTAAATTTTGTGAATTCTGTTAATGTATATATATGAATTCTGTTGTTGCAAGAATTTTGTGAATTTTGTAAATTTTGTGAATTCTGTTGTAAGTCTTGTGAATGTTAATTTTATTGAAATGTATATATGAATTCTGTTGTTGCAAGAATTCTATTTCTTGAAATGTATAAGAATTCTGTTGTTGCAAGAAATTATATAAGAAATGCTGGTTTGAAACTATGCAGGTTTCTGCATAAAAAAAATGGCTAATATGGGATTTTTTATACGTAGAAAAAACCAATAAAACTATAGGTATACTTTAGACAGCGCTTTTAAGGAAAAGCGCTCTCTAAAGTACACTTTAGAGAGCGCTTTTAGGGAAAAGCGCTCTCTAAAGGTATACAAAAAAATCATTTTCAGTATACATTAGACAGCGCTTTCAAAAGCGCTGTCTAAAAGCACCTTTAGAGAGCGCTTTTGAAGGAAAAAGCGCTTTCTAAAGTTTATAAAAAAAAAATTTAAATTTTAAAAGTATACTTTAGACAACGCTTTTATAAGCGTTGTCTAAAGTTCCTTTTTAGAGAGCGCTTTTTCATAAATAAAAAAGCGCCGTCTTTACCTACGACAGCGCAGGCTTAGACAGCGCTTTTAAGCGCTTTTATAGGGCAAAAAAAGCGCCCTCTTTTCCCGTAGTGCTAGGGGACAAGACTGACCAGAGTGATAGTGATGCAATATGATTATGAATGCGAATCAATAATGCATGATGTATGTATGTTTATGCTGACAAAACTGACACGACATACAGACTAGTGGATGAACACGACTGGATACTCGGCCACTGCTGGGGACGAAGAAGTACCATTTGGTCCAAAATAGAAATTCTGCCTTGCTTAGGAGAGATAATCCCCATGGTGTTCTAGATGTTGTTTTAGTGTTTGATCAGCTCACATATAATGTTTATGAGGTGTGTGTGTGTGTGTGTGATTGGTTTGGTTGGAAACACACTCTAACTCAAAACCTGATAGTAACTTGCATTAGAAGGTATTTTTGGAGTGAAAGTTGTGATTCTGAGAAAGGCATCTGTTTAGGACCTTTGGTGTACTTAATTTGAGCACAAATGAGCTATATTTATAGTAGAGAAAATTTGTTTTGGCATCAATAGTGTTTGGCAGCTTGGATCATAATGTATTGAATGCCTTGGTTCTTTGGTCAAGGGTCTCCTCTAGCCATTGACTTGTGCCAAACTTTGCAGGTTTAGGTCCTCTGTTGTATGAGCTTATCTTGACTCATTTTGTTGGAGTCTTGAGGCATCTTTAGCTTTTTAGGGGTGGCACACCTACATGTAGTTCCAAAGACTTGGGAGGATTATGGATCAGTGTTTGTCCCTTGGTTGTTCCCCCCTTGAGGTGTGCAGAGGGATAACCATGTTTGAATTTGCCCAAATTGATCAATTCGAGCACTAAGGCACAAATCTGCCTTGCAAACAACAATTTGCAGCAAGGCATGTTGCAGCTGTCATAGCCTGTAGCTCAGGTGGAGTTTGATGGAGTTCTTGGACATTTTGGAAAGCTGACATATCCTATTTCAACATGATTTCCAACTTTGGTTTTGAATCAACTTGAATTACAATGAAAAATGCCTCTACATTTTGGAAAAAATAAGGCAGATTCTGAATTAGTGAAAATTTCACTAAGTGTTGGAAAAATGTCATTTTCATGTTTTTTGTGATTTTGCTCAAACAATATCTCAAAATCCATGATGATTTGGAATGAGGTCTAGTTGACATATTTGAAGTATGTAACATGAACTTCAATCTGAGCTTTGAATGGGCGAAAAAGGCCTTAGGGTTTGGGAGATATTGCAAAGTTAGTACCCTAGCCACTTTGTTTCATAACTTAGAAAAATTCTAAGTTTTTTATGATTACCCGTTTAACAAGTTAACTCATTTTCTTTTATTTTTCTTGATGAATGATGATTCAAATAACATATTAACATTGTTTTAGGGTTAAGGAACCTTGGTTAACCAAAAATCCAAAAAGTCAAACTTGGATTTTTGTACAGTTGACTTTTTCATCAGATGAAATTTTGACTTTGTGATCCCTTTGTGAAATCAATCCTTGGGCTTAATTAAACTTCATGGATGGCCTCCAAGGGTATTTAGGAATGTCTTGGACCCCTCCCCAAGGTTTGAGATCAAGGGTAGGTCAACAGTCAAGGATATGGTTGATTTTTTCCATCAGAAACCCTAATTTGTGATCAGATGGTTTTGAGTTCTTGTGGCTTATGATTTGAGCTCTTTGAGTCAATCATATCTTGTAAATATGTAAATATGATGTATTTGAGGTCTTTGAAGTTAATTTTGAAGCTTCAAGCCATGCCTCACTTCACAAGTTAACTCAAGGGTTGAATTAGGTCAAAACCCGAATTCTTGATTTATTTTATAGATGGACCTTCAAGGTGATTTTTCCATTGTGGATGGGCTCTTGAGATCCCTTTGAGCTTATAGGACCATACATTGAGGCATTGGCTCATGCCTAGAAGAAAATTTTCATCTAGAGGCCTCAGTCGACCAAAACCCTAATTTGGTGACACAGGCGATCTTGAGGCTTGATTCACTTGGAATGTTGCAACCTTATGCTTGATTCTTGAGGTGGGGGTCCTCTTGATCCTTTGTGGGTGTTTAAGAGGCTAGACAAGTTGAAGGTCATGTCATTTCTTGATTGATCCTTTGTCTAAGTGCTCTGAGAGGGCTTGAAACCTTAATTCTTGATTGTAGTGAATGCTCAACAATCCTTGAGGAGATTGATGAGGCATGAAGGTTCCTCCATATTGTGATGATGATTTGCACAATGATGGGAAATCTTGGTGGTCAAAATTTGGGGTATGACAGATGCCCCTATTTAATCTTCTTGGACCCGAAGGTGTGAATGGCGAAGGTATTCGGGCATTCGGGGTGCAAGAGGATTAAATGTCAGAATACCCGAAATTTTGATGGTGGTTATGAATAGCAGCTTGCTCATCCATCTTCTTTTGCTAAGCAATGATACTTAAAAAAGGTAAAAAATTCCCCTTGATCCTGGTCTTCAGCCAAGAAACTGGTCTCAGTTTCTGAAATAAACTTCCCCTCGATCCCGGTCTTCAGCCAAGGAATTGGTCTCAGTTTCTGAAATAAACTTCCCCTCGATCCTGGTCTTCAGCCACGGAACTAGTCTCAGTTTCTGAAATAAACTTCCCCTTGATCCAGGTCTTAAGCCACGGAACTGGTCTCAGTTTCTAAAATAAACTTCCCCTCGATCCTGGTCTTCAGCCAAGGAACTGGTCTCAGTTTCTTTTGTCAATAAACTTTCTTGACAAGGGACGCTATTTGTAGCGGTTTCCCTCAAACTTCTCGTCGAATTTTCTTGGGGAGATGCCATTTGATGGGAACAAGTTTTAATGTCAGACTCGCTGGGGAACCCATTCGTCTGAGTTGTAGAGGTGTTCAAACTTCTCTGTTGGAGACGCCATTTGTCGACTCTACTGGGGAAAACAAGTCTCTTGAGAGACTTTTTTTTGCTTGGGGATATTACATCATACTTTTCCTCGAGATCTTCTCGGAGAAATGCCATGTGATGTAATCCAATTTTGAGGTGCTGATGACTTCATTAACATTGACTCTCTTGGGAGAAAATCCAATGTGTTGCTGAGAGTCTTTGGTTGTGAGGCTTTCTCTGGGGATTTTCCTTAATCCGGGAAAGCGAAGATATCGTCTTTAATGGAGAAGAGTGACGTTTGTCGAATGTCTTCTTCCTTTTCAGAGGTTCAAGTTATCAAAGTGGTCAAGGAACCAACTCCAATCCAGAAATAAACTGGAAGAGAGATTGTTCAGACGCAACATTTCCTGACGAGGAAAAAACTGACAACTCAATTGATGAAAGAACTTTTATCACTACACTACGCCAAAAATATGATTAGACAGCACCAAAAAGACAGCGGTTTTATGCAAAAGCGCTGCTAAAAAGAATAAAAAAATTTCGCTAAAAAAAAGCGCCTTAAAAGAAAGGCTTTAAAAAGCGCTTTTCAAAAGCGCTGTAAAAGAATGTAAAAGAGTGCCACCTTAGACAGCGCTTTCCAAAAAGCGCTGCTATAGGTATCCCTTTAGAGAGCGCTTTTAAAAAGCGCTGTTATAGGTATGACCTTAGAAAGCGCTTTCAGAAAGCGCTCAAATAGGGCTCAATTTCTTTTCACTTTAGAAAGCGCTTTCTAAGGAAAAACGCCCTCTAAAGTCATTTACTAATTAAAATATAAAACAATTCTAAACATTTTCTGAGACAGCGCTGTATTTGTTGTTTGGCAAAAGGGGGGGTCGAACCCACGCCCTTTATGTATGGAAACGAATTTTAAATTATATTAATATTTCAAATTATATTTAATATATTTAAATTATATATTTTAACTTATTTAAATTATATTTAATATATATAAATTATATTAATATATAATTTAAAATATATTAATTTAAAATATACTATAAATTATATTAATATATCAAATTATATTTAATATATTTAAATTATATTAAATAATATTTTAATTTATTTTAAATAATATTTTAAATTATTCAAATAATATATTTAAATATATATGTTTTAAGTACAAACATTTTAACTTATTTAAACTATATTTAATATATATAAATTATATAAATATATAATTTAAAATATATTAATTTAAAATATGCTTTAAATTATATTAATATATCAAATTATATTTAATATATTTTAATTATATTTTAATTTATTTTAAATTATATTTTAAATTATTCAAATAATATATTTAAATATATATATGTTTTAAATACAAACATTTTAACTTATTAAATTATATTTAATATATATAAATTATATTAATATATAATTTAAAATATTTTAATATTAAATATACTTTAAATTATATTAATATATCAAATTATATTTAATATATTTAAATTATATTAAATTATATTTTAATTTATTTTAAATTATATTTAAAATTATTCAAATAATATATTTAAATATATATGTTTTAAATACAAACATTTTAACTTATTTAAATTATATTTAATATATATAAATTATATTAACATATAATTTAAAATATACTTTAAATTATATTAATATATCAAATTATATTTAATATATTTAAATTATTTTAAATTATAATTAAAATTACTCAAATAATATATTTAAATATATATGTTGTGAACTTATTTTATATATTTATGGAGTCAGTCTAAACAATGGATGAGGGCGTAGTACCGCTGGTCAAGGAGGTTTGTGTGTTTGTTTGCCATGCTTTGAGTTTGGGGTTCGAATCCCCCTCGCCCCAGACTCATTTTTATATTTTTTGACATTTTCAGGTAAACCTTAGACAGCGTTTCTAAGGACAAAGCGCTGTTATAAGGCTTCTAAAAATAGCCTTTAGAGAGCGCTTTAGAAAAGCGTTGTCTAAAGTTTAACCTTAGAAAGCGCTTTAAGAAAAGCGCCCTCTAAGGTCTTTAAGTCTCCTCACCTTAGAAAGCGCTTTTTAAGTAAAGCGCCCTCTAAGGTCATTATTAATTAAAATATAAAACACATTTCATTTCATTTTCTGAAACTGCTTCTAATCATTTTCTTCTCGCGACGCTTGCTCTCTTTCTTCTCTGTTGAAACCCTTTTCCATTGTCGTCGTTTTGCTGCCGTCGTGACGAAGTAGAGGTACATTGCTGTTCTTACTTCTAACATTGTTGTTGCTGTTCTTACTTCTAACATTGTTCGTTGTTGTTGGTCGTAAATCGTTCTTGCATGTTACTGTTGTTCGTTGTTACTGTTGTTCGTTGTTGCTGGCCGTAAATCGTTCTTGCATTGTTCGTTGTTACTGTTGTTCGTTGTTGCTGGCCGTAAATCGTTCTTGCATGTTACTGTTGTTCGTTGTTACTGTTGTTCGTTGTTTTTGTTGATGTTTTTTGTTTATAAATTTATTTCTCTTAATTTTTAAACTATTATTGTTGTTCTTGTTTGGTATATATAATAGAATATTAGATAAAGGGTTGAGAATGAAGTGAAAGTAACCTGTTAATGATGTTTGTGTACCAACTTAGCCATGTTTTTATTTAGATACTTATTTTATAGTAACAAACAACTATATATGATAATTAAAATGGAAGGAATATTAGATAAAGGGTTGAGAATGAAGTGAAAGTAACCTGTTAATGATGTTTTCAGCAACTCAGAATCTTGTTAGATGTTTTCAATTACAATTTCAGTGTTTATTAAAATGGAAGGAATATTAGATAAAGGGTTGAGAATGAAGTGAAAGTAACCTGTTAATTAAAAATGGAAGAAGTATCAATTTCTTGTTAGAATTAGAAACTCAGAATCTTATCATTCTTTTATAAGGGTGTTTGTTTATTTACTTGGTACCTGTTACTAACAAGTATCAATTTCAGTGTTTATTAATTATTTTTCTTTTCCTTTTCAATTTTCACTTTAACTTGCTTAGGCTTTGTAAGTTGTAAGTATTCATTAACAGTGAAGTATTAATTATTTATGAGTTTATATTTGTCATTTACTTTTTGTATTTTTTTTGCTTACAGGTAAAATGTCTAATAACCAGGAAGACATCCACGAGACACAAGATACACAAGAATCTCAGAATGAAGCTTCGAATCTAGAACATGAAATAAAAAGAGGAAAAACCATTATAAAGAGAATCATCCGTGCTAGAGATAAAAGGATGAGATTTGATGTACATTGGAGTGAACAGAACCAACTAGTTGAGCCTAACGGTTCAATGTTGTCTTCATACATTGGTTCACTTGTCCGTCAGCACATTCCAATCACTAGTGATAATTGGAGGAGTAAATCGTTGGATGCCGGTAAAGAAAAGATATGGACTGAGATACAGGTACTTACCAAATATGGTTGATGTTATTAGATTTTTGTTGACGATTAAGTCTTTAATTTACTTATACTAAAACACTTTATGTTTATATGTGTATGTTTTTTCGTAGAGGTCCTTTAATATTGAAGAAAGCCGGCAAAAGTATTGTCTTCAATTGGCCGGAAAGAGACACAGAGGGTTTAGAGCCTTATTATCAAACAAATATCTTAGGGACGAGAACAAAAATTTTGTTGAAGCAGAACTTCCACCGTTGTATGCGGATGTGATTACACCGCAAGAATGGGGCATTTTTGTAGACAAGCGGAAAACCGAAGAATTCAATGTAATGTTGTCTTATCATGTCTATTGATTGTATTATATATGTGTTTCATTAGTTTGTTTTGATATGACTTAAAAAATTTTATCCAGAAATTGAGTGCCATTAATCGCGAAAGAGCATCAAACCCCGCATATCCATACAGAAAAGGGCGTTTGGGATATGCACGATTACAACAAAAATTGGTAAGTATATATTAATGCTATGATTTTATTAATTGTATTATTGTGTTATAATTGATGAACTTATTATTTAACTAAATGTGTAGTTAGAAGAGTCTAAAAGTGAAGAATCATCACTTCCGGACCATGTTTTGTGGAAGGAAGCTCGCGTGGGTAAGGGTGGAGCTGTTACAGAAGATGTTCAGCATGTTTATGAAGAATGTGTAAGTATAACATTATGTCTCAAAGTTAATTGAAATTTTATTAAATTATAATTAATTTTTAATCCCCACTAATAATTTTCGATATATCTATGAATTTCAGGAGAATCTATCTAAATCCATACCCGCAGGTGAGGATGATTGCAGGAGCATTCTTAGTCGAGTACTAAATGTTCCTGAGTATCCCGGTCGGGTGAGAGGTAAAGGATTTGGTGTGACTCCATCATCCTTGTATAAGCAATCAAGGAAAAAAAATCCCACCACCTAAGAAATCATGCAAACTGTGATGGCACTACAAGCGCAAGTCCAAGCATTGCAGCAGGATAAAGAGAGATATGAGGCGGAAAGGCGCGGGTCCGGTTTGAAAGATGCTAGTGACAAAGCTAGTATCAATTCTCCAAATAAAATTCCCGAGGTAATTAGCACATATTTATTTTAATTAAATTGACACATTTATTTTATTTGACCTTTATACATATTAACAGTTACATATTTATCATTGCTTCAGGGCATTTCATCTTGCCAGCTGTATTTGTCGTTTCCGACTTATCGCATGGTTGGCAAGGGAAAAGTGCATAACTTTGCGGGAGCGTTACTTCACCATCATCCGCTCCCACAAGGTTATCTGAAAGTGTCGGTTGATATCGCTTTAGATACAGATGCGTTACTACCGATACCAGACTCGGTTTCAGAGGTTACATTGCTGCGGGATGCAATAGGTTCGTTTGTTGCATGGCCGTTAGACCTCATTTGCATAGGTGATGAGGTATGTTGAAAACCATTACGAATCTCTTAGTATTCAAATGTCAATTCTTAACGATTATGAAAATCATTCTGAACCATTACTTACTTTTTTTTACATGGTAATGTTAGACTCCTACAAAACCCGCAGCAAAGAATAAAGGGGTTTTACTGCAAAATGAGTCTGTTGAATCACACAGAGAGGTAGCTTTTAAGTGTTATTCTATTATTCGAATTCATGATTTTCTACTTTACCTAACTTATTTGATTGTTAGGTTACTGCTCAACCTTCACAACAGACCGACAAGAAAAAAGCGCCTACAAGGACCGTGAAGGAAAAAAGTAGACCTCACTTTCAGACGTGTCTAGGTACACTTTTGGAAATGTCTGATTTGATGCAAGGTGCTATTCGTCAAATCAACATGGACGAAGGTGTTTTTGGTTTTCCTCATTCCAAGATAATCGAAAAAGAGGACATGGAGCAGGTTTTCAATCATACTGAATTAGGCATCGGTGTTATGCATTCATACATCTGGTACTCCAATCAATCTATTATTTATTTAGTTGAACAATTTATTTACACATTTCAATGATAATAGTCTAATGTTTATTATGTTTTTATTTAAGGTGCATGCATGAAAAATTCATGCGGGGGACGGATTTGTCAAACAAATTTCGTTTCTTCTCTTGCAGCCTTGTTAATGCACCGAGAATTGGTATGAGTGCAATTGAAGTAAGAGACCACTTACTTGAGCGATTTACGGCCAGCCACACATAATGTCTATTTCTTTTACCGTATAATACTGGAAACAGGTAAGATTTTCATTATAATTTCATTCTAATCTTTAATTTGTATCTTTTGTGTAGAAATTATCCATCTAAACTTTTGTTATACTTTACAGTGGACACTGGTTGTTGGTTGCCATTAATCCTATAACAGAAGTGGTCTATTATCTTAATTCATTAGATACTGATTGGTCCACATATCAGAATATGAAGGATGTGGTTGACACGTAAGTGAGACTGTTCAAAATATTCGTGTGTATTTGTATATCTAATTATTTTTGTGACATTGTTCTTACGTTTTTCTTTTATAGAGCTATACTACTATACCATGCACAAAGAGAGACTCGAGTAGCACGGGCTAGATCAACCAATATTACATGGGTCAAAGTGGAGGTATATTAATTTTCACAATATTGCTTATTAGTGATGCTACTTAATAACACAAAACATCTATATATTATTTCTTATTTGTTTGTCTATGTGTAGTGCCCTCATCAGCGTAATGGCATAGACTGCGGGTACTTCGTTTTGAGGTTCATGAGAGAAATCATTCAAATGGAACAATTGGAGATTCCTATTAGGGTATGCATGGTTTTATAACTTAGGATTTTAATATCGAATATGTCATATAATTTATTATTTTTAACTAAATAATGCGTATTTTGTTTTGTTATGTAGTATTTCGAAGATATGGCGTGTTCTTCTTACACAAAGAAACAATTGAATTATATTACGGAAGAATTGTGCGAATTCTTTCTTCTAAAAAAAATTATTTGAATGTATAGTTTTGTGAATGTAAATTTTAGTTTTGTGAATATAAGAAAATTCTGTTGCAAGAAGAATTCTGTTTTAAATTTTGTGAATTCTGTTAATGTATATATATAAATTCTGTTGTTGCAAGAATTTTGTGAATTTTGTAAATTTTGTGAATTCTGTTGTAAGTCTTGTGAATGTTAATTTTATTGAAATGTATATATGAATTCTGTTGTTGCAAGAATTCTATTTCTTGAAATGTATAAGAATTCTGTTGTTGCAAGAAATTATATAAGAAATGCTGGTTTGAAACTATGCAGGTTTCTGCATAAAAAAAGGCTAAAATGGGATTTTTTTATACGTAGAAAAAACCAATAAAACTATAGGTATACTTTAGAGAGCGCTTTTAAGGAAAAAGCGCTCTCTAAAGTACACTTTAGAGAGCGCTTTTAGGGAAAAGCGCTCTCTAAAGGTATACAAAAAAATCATTTTCAGTATACATTAGACAGCGCTTTCAAAATCGCTGTCTAAAAGCACCTTTAGAGAGCGCTTTTGAAGGAAAAAGCGCTTTCTAAAGTTTATAAAAAAAAAAATTAAATTTTAAAAGTATACTTTAGACAACGCTTTTATAAGCATTGTCTAAAGTTCCTTTTTAGAGAGCGCTTTTTCATAAATAAAAAAGCGTCGTCTTTACCTACGACAGCGCAGGCTTAGACAGCGCTTTTAAGCGCTTTTATAGGGCAAAAAAAGCGCCCTCTTTTCCTGTAGTGCTAGGGGACAAGACTGACCAGAGTGATAGTGATGCAATATGATTATGAATGCGAATCAATAATGCATGATGTATGTATGTTTATGCTGACAAAACTGACACGACATACAGACTAGTGGATGAACACGACTAGATACTCGGCCACTGCTGGGGACGAAGAAGTACCATTTGGTCCAAAATAGAAATTCTGCCTTGCTTAGGAGAGATAATCCCCATGGGGAAAAACGTTGGTCGGACTTAGGAGGTTAGAACTCTGCCAGGGATGTCGAACGAAATATTCACATCTGACACAGCTAATTCTTCATCCAGGCGCACTGGTTTAGAGGGAGTACTTTAATTCTGCACTTTGAAGCTTAATCGCCTTTGGAGAAGCGATCGATGTTCTTTCGATGTTCAACAGTCAAAAGAATTGCCATCTTTATTTTAAAAGAAGAAAAAGTTTGACAAGGAAATTCATTTTCGTTTTATTTCAAGAATCGTTGATCATATTAAAAACATCATTCTGTAAAGCTAAAACGAATAAGAATTGCAAACAAAAGCACTAGGGCTCAAATTTTATTGATAGAATGGAAATCAGCCAAGCGCATGATTCCATAGAGTATTTACAAAGTTAGAAAATGGTAATTTAAGGGAAAAGGGCTACATCGAAACATAACGACTGTTATCCTTCTACCAACTTTGAATTCTGGACATCCTGAGCTTCCGTCGAAGATGACCTTGACTGGAGTTTTCCTGATGGATGGCATTACTGCAGGGGATTTAACCTCGTCGGACGTAGTTACTTGCCATTAATCCCTAACTTTTTCCTGGATTGTACTTCGAGATTTCCAATCCATCTGGATGACTTTTGATTATGTCTCTAATTTTTTCCTGGACCGCCCTTTCGGGTTTTCAATCCACCGAGACGTTTTTTTTAATTTAGGCGAAGTATTTCTTGACTACGTCAACATTCGTAGGGTAGGCGAATTCCTTTCCATCCATGGTTGCAAGTCTCAAGGCGCCGCCTGAGAAGGTTTTCTTGACCACGTAGGGGACATCATAATTCGGAGTCCATTTGCCCCGGGAATCAGTGAGAAATGATTGTATCTTCTTTAACACGAGGTCTCATTTCCTAAAGACGCGAGGTCGGACCTTTTTGTCAAACGCTTTCTTCATCCTTTGTTGATACAACTTACCATGGCATAGAGCCGTTATTCGCTTTTCTTCGATCAGATTTAGTTCATCGTGTCAACTTTGACACCATTCGGCCTCTGTTAGCTTGGCTTCCATCAATACCCAGATTGATGGAATCTCTACTTCTACGGGGAGCACTGCCTCCATGCCATATACTAGAGAGAAAGGGGTTGCCCCTGTTGAAGTGGGGACAGATGCGCGATAACCGTGAAGGGCAAAGGGTAGCATCTCGTGCCAATCTTTGTAGGTTACAACCATCTTTTGAACGATCTTCTTGATGTTCTTGTTAGCTGCTTCTACCGCTCCGTTCATCTTGGGTCGGTAGGGAGATGAGTTATGGTGTTCGATCTTGAACTCAGCATACAACTCTTTCATCATCTTGTTGTTCAAGTTGGATCCATTATCAGTAATGATCTGGCTTGGAACACCATAACGGCAGATGAGATTGTTTTTGATAAATCGGACCACCACTTGTCGGGTTACATTGGCGTATGATGCTGATTCGACCCACTTGGTGAAGTAGTCAATGGCTACTAGGATGAACCGATGTCTGTTTGAAGCTTTGGGTTCAATCATGCCAATCACGTCAATTCCCCATATGGAGAAAGGCCATGTGTAGCGAGCAATTTTCGTCGGTGACGCGACCACCTTATCGCTGGTTCTTCTCCTCACCGCAATGAGGAGGGATGGGTGCTACTTTCTGATTTCTTATTTATCCTGTGAAGCTGGAAGGGAAATGGAAGCAATCTAAAACTAACCTTGCACGCGAATGTTTAACTGAACAAACGCTTTAAAGAGATTGGGGTGTCCGGGGTCAGGTTATACAATTGGTAGTTGTCAATTACCCATCCTATATGTGGTTATCCACAGGATGTTAACTTTAGGTTTCGCTTTGTAATTGATAGTGTTTATCTGCTGATGGGTTGGGAAAGTTTCTTGGGAAGTATGAGTGAGTGAGTGAGTTTTTGTTGATGTTCGGGTGTTCCCGATGTTTTTGGTAAGGTACTAGACCTAAGTTTTGATTGATGTGTGAAGGTACTGAACCTAGAGTTTTTTATTGGTATGCTCGCTAAGATTTCGCAATCTTATGCCTACGTATTCCTATTTAAACGAAATAGGGAAATCAGAGCAATCGTAGTTCCTCCTATTCTAAGGGAGGAAAAAGATGTTTTGGTGTCTTGTTCAAAACCCAAGATTGAAGCTAAAAGGTTTTAGAGAGAATTTGTCATCTCTAAAGAGGGATTGTTGATTTTTGTGTGCCTTGATCAAAGCACAAGGTTGATGCTAAAAGGTTAATTGACTTGGCTAAGGGATTTCTTTATACAAAGCCTAAGAGGAGGCTGGATAAGACCGACTCAACGAGAGAGTGTATATATTGGTGTCTTGTACAAGGCCCAAGATTGAGGCAAAAATGAGACTGACTCTTTGGGGATATCATTATACAAAGCCTAAGAGGAGGCTAAAAAGGATTTTGACTCCGTCGGGGAGGTTTATATGTGTCTTGTACAAAGCCCGAGATTGAGGATGAAATGGGAAATTTAATTGACTCTGGTGAGGATATTTTTATGTGTCTTGTACAAAGCCCAAGATTGAGGCTGCAATGAGTTTCACTCTGCTTGGGAAATTGTTCCTCAAAGCCTAAACGAAGGCTGGGTGGAAATGACTCGGCTGGGGAAGATATATGTCCCTGGTTTAAGAGATGGAGATTTATGTCTTGTATAAAGCCCAAGATTGAGGCTAAAGGGTTCTGAATCAACAAGAGAGTGTTTTTATCTGTCCTGTACAAAGCCCAGGATTATGGCTGAACAAGCTGGAGAACTTGAGAGGAGGCTAGCTCCTACTGGGGGAATCTTTATACCAAGCTTTGGATAAAGATCGACTCAACAAGAGAGTATTTTTATCTGTCTTGTACAAAGCCCAAGATTGAGGCTAAGAGGGTTGACTCAACAAGAGGGTTTGAAAAGGTGATTGACTCAACAAGAGAGTCTAAAAGTTGATTGACTCAACAAGAGAGTCTTTTATACTCAACAAGAGAGTGATTTGTTGTTTCGTACGAAGCCCGAGATTGAGGCTAAAAGGGTATTGACTCAATAAGAGAGTCTGAAAAGGTTAGCTCCGCTGGGGAGAATCATTGTACAAAGCCCAAGAAGAGGCTGACTGTGTTGAGGAAAGATCATTATACAAAGTCTAAGAGGAGGCTATCTTTTGCAGGGATTATTGAGATCCCGAGGCAGGTCCAAGTGGGGAGTCAACTCTTGCTGAGGATTACAGAAGAGTTGATGTATCAGATGCCTTGAGGTTCTGATTTGGGATAAGCTGACCCTAGTTGGGGAACTCTCATGAGAGAGACTGGGTTTCTGTTGGAGATTGATCCAGAGTGACCAAGGTTCTTCTTATATTTGTAAGGAACTTGAGAATGTCTTTGAGACTCAAGGGGATTAGACTGTCTAAGTCTACTAGTGTGGGAGAGTTTTATCTTTTGTATGATGCCCAAGAGGAGGCACAGTCATTAAGGGATGTGAATCAACCCTAAAATGGCCGGAGTTTTGACACTGGAAAGACTGCTCTAGCAAAGGATGACTAAGTTCTATCTTATACCTTTAAGAGGTCATCTGGGTCCTTGTATTAAGCCCAAGAGAAGGCATGAGAACTTCTAAGAAGCCGAAGGGTCCTTGTACAAAGCCCAAGAGGAGGCAGGGATGCTTTTTGGAAGCCTGTGGGTCCCAAACCAAGAAAATTTCAAGAAATGCTATTCACAGAGAATAGATCATTTAGTGAAAGTTCTGTGATTTGAAGAAACTCAAGAGATGTTATTCACAGAGAATAAATCAACTCCAGGGAGTAGAATTTCTTTGACAATTTCTAGGGGTGACAGTCTGAGAAAAGGTTCACCGAGAATACTGCCTTTCTCTTTGTTCCATATTGTTTAACCCCAAGAGAAGGGAAGATTGTATGTGGAAATCCTATGGGGATCTAGTTTTGTTTGTTTTTAAAGAGTGACCAACAAGGCTTTACCTAGTTCTAGACCTAGTTGTCGGGGAAAACTCTAAATAACTATACTATTATATATATAGTTGATATATGACGAGTATTTTAAAAGGGTATGAAAGAAGACTAACCATGCGCAGCTTCCCACAGTATAGTTATATATTTCAAAGCATGTAAAGGAAAGCCATTAAAACTTACAGGCGAGCAAGCTTCCATGCTGTGTGGTTAGTTGTTCAAAGAAATTAAAGAAAGTTTTTGATAACAACATATATATTGAATCTAAATCAAAAGGGAAATTGCTTTTGAAAAGATTGTTGGGGCTTATACTCAAGGAGAGGCCCAAGGTTCTAACAGTGATCGCACAGTTGTTTTAAATCTCGTCTTGGGACTTATACAATGATTGAGGCCCAAAAAAGGTTTATTTACAAAAAGGGTTGGGTCTTACAACTCATGGAGAGGCCCAAAAGATTATTAAAAGAAAAGAAATGGGACTTACAACACGAGGGTAGGTCCAGTTGATTTTGTTAAAAAGGCGACGATCGTGCCGAACTTTTGAAAATATCGGGACTTATACAATACACTGAGGCCCAAAAAGGTTTTATTTACAGAGAGGTGGGACTTACACTCTATCAAGAGGCCCAAAAGTTTGTTTTTGTACAAGAGATGGGGCTTACAATTCAAGGAGAGGCCCAATTGTTTTTTATTTAAACTGGCGATTGCGCCGAGGTTTTACTTTTAACGCAGAGGGACTTATACAATATCTGGGGCCCAAAAAGGTTTTGGTTAAAAGGGGATTCGGTCTTACACTCTTTTAGAGACCCAAAAGTTTGAAAATATTTGTTTAGGGTGATTAAGATCAAAACCCTTAATTTTGCTAAAAATGGAATTAATTTTGTTTAAAAATTAATAAAAATTATTGAAAACATGTGAAAAATGAGTGGTGACCTTGAATCAATGTTTCAAAAATCATGTTTTTATCCACAAAATGATTGAAAATCATTTAAGTTTGGAAAATCAAGAAAGAAAAAATATTTTAAATGTCAAAAACAAATAAAAATAATTCTTTTGTAAAAATATCAAGTATATGAAATAAATAATATTTTTGGTAAATTTTTGTAAAATAAAATATTTTAACATTTTTGTGAATTATTAAAAAAAGAACCAACTCAAAATCATTAAAAATCAGAGAGAAATTAATTTTTGAATCAATTAAATAAAATCACAAAAATTCAGATATTCAAATATTTGAAAAAGGGTGCCAAGAACATCTTGGGCTTGCCCGCGTGCTCTGTTTTGCCCAGATTTGCGTTTTCTCATCATTCTCACTGAATACTTGATGAAATCACACAATCCACATATCAATCTACTCGTTTTCACCTCACGGTCATGTCTATGGTCTTTAATTTCATTTATTTTAAGCATGGAATAAGAAATCAAAGAGAAACCTCAAGAACCCTAGATTCTGCATGAAGGCTCATAAATTCCACACACGATTCATACAAAGTAATTAATTGAGGGGAAACATTCCATACATGATTATGAACATATGGCAAAATTATTGTGCGAGGAAATATGCATGAAACATGAGATGACCAAGTTGAGGCTTACCTCTTGCAGCTGGTGATTGTGTTTTGAGTTAGAGGTGTTACAACTTGGTTCCAATGATGCGGACGGATTCCCTAGGTGCTATGGAGTGTGTCTGAATGCTTGGAGTGGATTGAATTGAGCTGGAACTTGATTTGGCACCTCAACTGCAAATCTATCAAAGGCTTGTGCAAATGGCTGGTGATTTTGAGAATCTGGTGTTCTAGATGTTGTTTAAGTGTTTGGATCACTTCTATATGATGTTTATGAGGTGTGTGTGTGTGATTGGTTTGGTTGGAATTGTTCTCAAACTCAAAACCCGATAATGACTTGCTTTAGAAGGCAAATTTGGAGTGAATGTGTGGTTTTGAGCAAGGCAAGTGTTATAGGCCTTTGGTGTACTCAAACTGATCAGAAATGAGGTCTATTTATAGTGTGGCAAGTTTGTTTTGCAAGGAATAGGGAATGGCAACTGCAGCAGGCATTTGGCCAATGTGGATCAAATGGAATCTCAAGTCTCCTCTAGCCATTGACTTGAGATTAGAGCACAGGCCTATGGTTCTCTGATTCAAGGATAAGGCTTGACTGAAGTGTTCATCTTTGCTCTGATACATGCCACCTCTAAGAATCCATTAAATGTTTCAAAACAAAATTGGAGTCTTGGGCTCCTTTAGGCTTTTTAGGTTTGGCATGCTACTTGTAGATTTTGGGACTTTGGAGGCTGAGGGATCAGTGCTTGTCCCTTGTTTGTTCCCCCTTAAGGTGTGCAGATGGATAATCATGCTTGTTGTTGCACAATTTGATCAAATCGAGCTATAATGCACAAATCTATCTTGCAAGGCGGTTTGCATCAAGGCATATTGCAGTTGTCATAACTCCTAGCTCAGATGGAATTTGATGGAGTTCTTGGACATTTTGGAAAGCTGACATATCCTATTTCAATATGATGTCCAACTTTAGTTTTGATCCAACCTGGATTACGATGAAAAATGCCTCTACTTTTGGGAAAAAATAAGGCTGATTCTGACTTAGTGAAAATTTCACTAAGTGTTGGAAAAATGTCACTTCTGTGTTTTCAGCCATTTTGGTCACTCCATAACTCAAAATCCATGAGGAATTGGAATGAGGTGTAGTTGACACTTTTAAAGTATGCCATGGGAGCTACAAATCCAGCTTTGGACCATCCAAAATGGTTGCTTGGATCTCAAGTTATGATCCTTGGAAGTTGGTACCCTAGCCACTTTGTTCCATAACTTAGAAAAAATTCTAAGTTTTTATGGTTACCCCTTTTACAAGTTATCCCACTTTCTTTAATTTTTCTTGATGAATGATGATCCCAATCACACATTATCATTGTTTTAGGGTCAAGGAACCGTAATTGTGAAAAATTCCAAAAAGTCAAACTTGACTTTTGTGTACAGTTGACTTTTTATCAGATGAATTCCAAATTGTGCGATCCTTGATAAAATCTGTTATTTCTGTGCTTTTGTGGTTGGCATTTATTTTGCTAAAACTATTATAGCATCAAGATGTTGTAACATGATGTTCTAGGTGGCTGTATTCAATATGTCGAATGAAGATGTCCCATACCTGCTCATAGGACATCGCGTTTGGATTCAGTTTTTAAAGCAGATTCTGTTGCTATGAAGTGTTACTAAATATTCTGTGAATATTTGGTTATCCTATGTGGCATCCAAAGCATTTTTGGATTGTGTTTATTTGTTGGTTTTACGGATTTGCTACTGTTTCTAATTATGGAGACATAATAGGAAACTTTGGATTGAAGACCTATTTTTGTGGAGTTTATTTTGCAGATTTGTGAGCAGTCTATTTGCTGCGTTTTTGAAGCCCAATTCAGTCCAGATTAAATGCTATATATTGACTGATGTAAACCTAGTTTAGGTGTGGAACTTACTTGTGGTTTGTTAGGGTTTCGAGTGTATTTTGTGAGCCTAACTGGTATCATTCTGATAACAATATAAGGACTGGTTTCTTTGTGTTGTAAGTTCTATCAGTTACTCATAAGCTTTTAAGCATTGAGTTTCTTGTGTTTCAATTCTCATAAGCTGTGAAGTATTGAGAATTGTGTGTTTTGAAAGTGTGACTTTCGGTTTGTTACTTGTGTGGAAAGATACTAATCACGGGTTGTGGTTGTAGAGGGATTTGAGGAGGGCCTCATACCTAGGTGAGTCTTAGGTAGAAGTCATAGGAAGGGTAGTGATTAAGTGAGCAGATTATTCGGGTGTTGTATGATCTGTGAATTGATACCATCGTATATTGATTTCGTCCCTGGCTTGGTAGCCCCCAGAGTAGGATTGTTGATCCGAACTGGGTAAACATATCACTGTGTTATTTACTTTCTGCACTATTACATTTATTGTTATCTTGTTCATTGTGTTGGATATCAGTGTCTCAACATCTGCGCAGGACATCTGATATCTTTGCCAGAATTTCAATTGGCATCAAGAGCTTGCACCCTTATTTGGTTCTGGGTGAGATTCAGGGAAGGTACTTTCTGGTACAATGGACAAGGATGAAGGATTTTTTAACAAACCACCTCTGCTTGATGGTTCCAACTATGACTATTGGAAACCAAGGATGATAGCATTCATCAAATCCATGGATGATCAAGCATGGAAAGCTGTTATAAAAGGATGGGAGCCTCCAAAGGTTAAAGATGAAAAAGGTGCTCCTACTGATGTGGTGAAGGAAGAGGAAGACTGGGATGATGCAGATTACAAAGGGTCCGTAGGGAATTCCAAAGCCATGAATGCATTGTTCAATGGTGGTAACAAGAATATCTTCAGGTTGATTGAACACTGCACCATTGATAAAGAGGCGTGGGAGGTCTTGAAGGTTGCTCATGAAGGGACTTCAAAGGTGAAGATGTCAAAACTTCAGCTTCTCACCAGCAAGTTTGAGAGTTTGAAGATGAAAGAGGATGAGAGCATTCATGATTTTCATATGAACATTATTGAGATAGCTAATGCCTCCAGTGCCCTAGGTGAAAAGATGTCTGACAGCAAACTGGTCAGAAAAATCCTCAGATCTCTACCTAAGAGATTTGACATGAAAGTGACTGCTATAGAGGAAGCTCAGGATATAGACAAGATGAAAGTGGATGAACTGGTGGGATCTCTTCAAACATTTGAATTAGGGATCAGTGAAAAGTCTGAAAAGAAGAAGAGCATAGCTTTTGTGTCAAATGCTGGTGACTCAGAACATGAAGGTGACCTGGTCAGAGATGAAGGGGTGTCTAAAGATCTGGTATTGCTTGGAAAACAATTTAACAAAGTGTTGAAAAGGATTGACTGGAAGTCGAGAGTAAATGCTCAGAACAAGTCACTCGACATCAGTAAGAACCAGGATGGAGGCAGAAGATCCAGAACTGAAGAAGACTCCAATCAAGGGAAGAGAGTTCAGTGCTTTGAATATGAGGGATATGGGCACATAAAGACTGAGTGTCCCACGTATCTCAAAAGGCAGAAGAAGGGCTTATTAGTGTCTTGGTCAGAAGGAGAGTCTGAGAGTGATCTTGAAGAAGAATCAGTAAAATTGGTGACAGCTTTGACTGGGATCTGTAAGGCTGATGGAGAAACTACTTGTGAGTCTGACTCTGACAAAGAATCCTATATTGGAGAACTCACTAAGGAAGAAGTCTTCACAGGGTTTTCAGAGTTGTGTATCAAGAATGAAGAAAGGTGCCAGATAATATTTGAACAGAAGGTTATGATAGCTCAACTAGAAGCTGAGAAGGAAGAACATCTATCAACCATTGTTGATCTGAAAGAGGAGGTTGAATGGCAAAAGTCAAAACTTGACAATATGACCAAATCTATAAGAATGCTGAACAATGGTACCACGCAGCTGGATGAGATCGTTCAGACTGGGAAAGAAGCTGGAAATGCGCAAGGCCTCGGTTTCAACATTCAAGCAGAGACTTACAAGAAGCCTGTATTGAAGTTTGTTCCTCAGAAACTAAAGCAAGAAGAGGGGATGTTAAATCACATGTTTCAACATCGGATGAAGCATCAGAAAAGAGTTTGTAAATCAAAGTATAAACCATGGAGATGCCATTATTGTGGAAAAATTGGTCACTTAAAGTCCTTTTGCTACAAACTGCACGGCTATCCCAAAACTGGTCAACAACAAAATAAAGGACAGAGTTGGGGTAAAGTGAAGAGAAGATGGATTCCTAGACAAATGATGGCTGGTCTCATAGCACATACCTCCCTTAGAGCATCTGCAAGAGAAGATTGGTACTTTGACAGTGGTTGTTCAAGACACATGACTGGTGTGAAGAAATTCTTGTCAGATATCAAGCCTCACTCCACCAATTATGTCACTTTTGGGGATGGATCAAAGGGTGAAATAAAAGGTGTTGGAAAGCTGGACTACACTGGACAACCAAATCTGGATCGTGTTCTATTTGTCAAAGGGCTGACCGCAAACTTAATCAGTATAAGCCAACTGTGTGATGTAGGTCTTAAAGTAAATTTCACCAAATCTGAATGTCTAGTAACCAATGAGAAAGATGAAGTTGTTATGAAGGGAACCAGGTCTAAGGATAACTGCTATCTGTGGAATCCTCAAGAACCTGAAAGTCTGTCTACTTGTTTGATGTCAAAGGAAGATGAAACCAAACTGTGGCATCAGAAATTGGGTCACTTACACCTGAAAGGGATGAAGAAAGTTATGTCAAGTGAAGCTGTTAGAGGTATTCCCAAGCTGAAGATTGATGAGGATAAAATATGTGGTGAATGTCAAGTTGGGAAGCAAACAAGGGTGTCACACAAGAGGCTTCAACATCTTACCACAACTTCTAGAGTTCTAGAACTTCTTCACATGGACTTAATGGGACCTATGCAGGTGGAAAGTCTTGGTGGGAAGAAGTATGCCTATGTTGTCGTAGATGACTACTCCAGATTCACTTGGATAAGTTTTATCAAAGAAAAGTCTGAAGTATTTGCAGCCTTCAAAGAGTTGTGTCAAAGGATTCAACGGGAAAAGGATTGTGGTGTTATTCGAATCAGAAGTGATCATGGGAAAGAATTTGAAAATAGCAGGTTTGAAGAGTTCTGCTTATCTGAAGGAATCACTCATGAATTCTCATCACCGATCACTCCTCAGCAGAATGGCGTGGTGGAGCGCAAGAACAGGACTATACAAGAGTGTGCAAGAGTCATGATTCATGCCAAAAAGCTTCCATATCATTTTTGGGCTGAAGCCATGAATACTGCGTGCTATATACATAATAGGGTAACTATCAGATCAGGTACTTCGGTCACTCTTTATGAGCTATGGAAAGGTAGAAAGCCAAATGTGAAGTATTTCCATGTGTTTGGGAGTAAGTGTTATATCTTGGCGGATCGTGAGCAGAGGCGAAAGATGGATCCTAAGAGTGAGGAAGGAATATTTTTAGGATACTCTACAAACAGTAAAGCATATAGGGTATTTAATTCCAGAACTAAGGTGATGATGGAATCCATAAATGTGGTGGTTGATGACTCTGGCAAAAACGAAGATGTCCCAGATGATGTTGGAGCATGTCTGCCCATGAACAATGAAACCTCCCAAGACATTGAGTCTGTAGAAGATAATGCTCAAGAAACCAACACCAGACCTGAGAATGAAGAGGTAGAGGATGCTAACAGGGGACCCTCTATAAGGATTCAGAAGGATCACCCTAAGGAATTGATTATTGGAGATCTGAATGAAGGTGTAAGAACCAGAACGAGGGAGACTGTGTCAAATGCATGCTTTGTTTCAAAGATTGAACAAAAGAATGTCAAATAAGCATTGACAGATGAGTTCTGGATAAGTGCTATGCAAGATGAACTTTGTCAATTCAAGAGGAATGAAGTCTGGGAACTGGTACCACGACCAGCAGGAACAAATGTGATTGGAACAAAATGGGTTTATAAGAATAAGTCTGATGAACAAGGAGTTGTTACCAGGAACAAAGCCAGATTAGTTACTCAAGGATACACACAGATTGAGGGAGTAGACTTCGATGAAACATTTGCGCCTGTGGCTCGATTGGAATCCATCAGATTGCTGCTAGGAGTGGCATGTTTGTTGAAATTCAGATTGTTTCAAACGGATGTCAAGAGTGCCTTTCTGAATGACTATCTTAATGAGGAAGTCTATGTTGAGCAGCCTAAAGGGTTTGTGGATCCAAATTTTCCTGATCATGTTTTCAAGTTGAAGAAGGCTTTGTATGGGTTGAAGCAAGCTCCACGAGCTTGGTATGAAAGGCTGACTGAGTTCTTAGTCAACCATGGGTACAGGAAGGGTGGTATTGATAAAACACTATTTGTCAAGGAGAAGGATGGGAAACTAATTATTGCTCAGATTTACGTAGATGATATTGTGTTTGGTGGGATGTCGGATGAAATGGTCCAACATTTTGTCAACCAAATGCAGTCTGAATTTGAGATGAGCTTGGTAGGTGAATTGACCTACTTTCTTGGATTACAAGTCAAGCAGATGGAAGATTCCATTTTCATTTGTCAGAGCAAATATGCGAGGAACATTGTGAAGAAGTTTGGACTGGATAATGCCAAGCATAAGAGGACTCCTGCTCCTACTCACTTGAAGTTATCCAAAGATGAAAAGGGAGTGAATGTTGAACAAAGTTTGTATAGAAGTATGATTGGCAGTCTGCTGTATCTTACAGCAAGTAGGCCAGGCATAACATTTGTTGTTGGTGTGTGCGCAAGATATCAAGCAGAACCCAAGGTCAGTCACATCAATCAAGTAAAGAGAATTTTTAAGTATGTGAGTGGTACATGTGATTATGGGTTGTTGTACTTCCATGATTCAAGTCCCATTTTAGTAGGTTATTGTGATGTTGATTGGGCTGGAAGTGCTGATGATAGGAAGAGTACCTCTGGAGGATGTTTCTTTTTGGGAAATAATCTTATTTCATGGTTTAGTAAGAAGCAAAATTCTGTATCGTTTTCTACTGCTGAAGCTGAGTACATAGCAGCTGGTAGTAGTTGTGCTCAACTGGTATGGATGAAGCAGATGTTATCTGAGTATAATGTCACACAAGATGTCATGACATTATTTTGTGACAACCTGAGCGCCATTAATATTTCCAAAAATCCCATTCACATAGCAGGACTAAGCACATTGATATCAGGCATCACTTCATCAGAGAACTTGTGGAGGACAAAGTCATAACTCTTGAGCATGTGAGCACAGAAAATCAGCTTGCTGACATATTTACCAAGGCTCTGGATGCAGTTCAGTTTGAAAACCTGAGGAGCAGACTTGGGGTTTGCATTCATGAAGAACTATAGCAATTAATGTTCCTTCTGGCTGCCGGATTGGAAATAGTAAAGGAGGTTCTGGTAGTGCAGTGTGTGAATGAAGGGAAAATGCTGAAGTTTGTGCATGACATTTGGGCATGTGATGTGGTGTGCATCTACTCTCTGATGCAGTTTACTTTGGTATATTTTGACTTGTTCTACCTGCCTTTGTCATATTTATGGCTAAAAAGGGGGAGTAGTATGTTTGAGTGCTTGTGTGCTTGTGTTGCTGCAGTAGTTGAGGGGGAGATTATGGTATGTTGCTGCAGATAAGGGGGAGTTTAGTTGAGGGGGAGTTTTGCTATGCTGCTATGATGTGTTGTTTGCTGTGCTGTGTGTAGCTGAAGGAGAATGTTGTTATGATGTTTTTTTCTTGCTGTGTACTGGTTTTTTTTCGCCGCTGCTGTCTGATATGGATGTTTTGGTGCTTCTTTGAAAGTTTTTGCGTGTGTGTAGTTTTAGCCAAAATAAGCCAAAGGGGGAGATTGTTATTTCTGTGCTTTTGTGGTTGTCATTTATTTTGCTAAAACTATTATAGCAGCAAGATGTTGTAACATGATGTTCTAGGTGGCTGCATTCAACATGTCGAATGAAGATGTCACATACCAGCTCATAGGACATCACGTTTGGATTCAGTTTTAAAGCAGATTCTGTTGCTGTGAAGTGTTACTAAATATTCTGTGAATATTTGGTTATCCTATGTGGCATCCAAAGCATTTTTGGATTGTGTTTATTTGTTGGTTTTACGGATTTGCTGCTATTTCTAATTATGGAGACATAATAGGAAACTTTGGATTGAAGACCTATTTTTGTGGAGTTTATTTTGCAGATTTGTGAGCAGTCTATTTGCTGCGTTTTTGAAGCCCAATTCAGTCCAGATTAAATGCTATATATTGACTGATGTAAACCTAGTTTAGGAGTGGAACTTACTTGTGGTTTGTTAGGGCTTCGAGTGTAGTTTGTGAGCCTAACTGGTATCATTCTGATAACAGTATAAGGACTGGTTTCTTTGTGTTGTAAGTTCTGTCAGTTACTCATAAGCTTTTAAGCATTGAGTTTCTTGTGTGTCAATTCTCATAAGCTGTAAAGTATTGAGAATTGTGTGTTTTGAAAGTGTGACTTTCGGTTTGTTACTTGTGTGGAAAGATACCAATCACAGGTTGTGGTTGTAGAGGGATTTGAGGAGGGCCTCATACCTAGGTGAGTCTTAGGTAGAAGTAATAGGAAGGGTAGTGATTAAGTGAGCAGATTATTTGGGTGTTGTATGATCTGTGAATTGATACTATCGTATATTGATTTCGTCCCTGGCTTGGTAGCCCCCAGAGTAGGATTGTTGATCTGAACTGGGTAAACATATCACTGTGTTATTTACTTTCTGCACTATTACATTTATTGTTATCTTGTTCATTGTGTTGGATATCAGTGTCTCAACATCTGCGTAGGACATCTGATATCTGTGCCAGAATTTCAAAATCAAGTCCTTGACCTAAATCAAACCTAATGGATATGTTCCATAGGTGTAATAGGGTGTAATGAATCATGACCCAAGGTTTGGGAGCATGTCCTGGTCAAAAGTCAAAGGTACAGTTGACTTTTTCCTCGAAACCCTAATTGTGGTCCTAATGAAATTGAAACTTGTAGTTCAAGCTTTTTGGATCAATCCATTATTGTAAATGGATCAATGTAGTGTATTGAGGACCCTCAAATCATGTCTTAAGGTCTTGGCTCATGTTTTTTCCCAAAAGTCAACTTAGGGGTGAATTAGGTCAAGAAACCCCTAATTCCTGATTTTTTATGAATGCATCCCCTGAGGCTAAATTGACTTGATGATTGGGTCCATGAGGCCCCTTAGAGTATTTTGGGTTGTGCTTTGAAGCATTGGCTCATGCCCAGAGGAATATTTTCATCTGGAGGCCCTGATCGACCAAAACCCTAATTTGGTGACACTGGTGATCTTGATGCTTAATCCACTTGGAATGCTGCAACCTTGTGCTTGATTCTTGATGTGGGACTCCTCTTGATCCTTTATGTGTGCTGGAGAGTTTATACAAGTTGAAGATCATGTCATTTCTTGATTGATCCTTTGTCTAGGTGCTCTGAGAAGGCTTAGTACCCTAATTCTTGATTGCAGGGAATGCTCAATAATTCTTGAGGAGATTGATGAGGCATAAAGGTACATCCATATTGTGATGATGATTTGCACAATGATGGGAAATCTTAGTCGTCAAAATTTGGGGTATGACACCATGGGGAAGAAAGAACTTTGAGATGTGTTAGCGGTACATGGATTATGTCTGAGTATATCTGACACTTGTGACACCTTCTCATGTACTTGTAGCAATCGGATTCCATTGTCAACCAATAATATCCTGCTCTTAGAATTTTTCTCACCATTGTGTGTACATTGACATGAGTGCCAAAGGATCCTTCGTGAATCTCTTTCATCAACATGTTTGCTTCTGGTCTGTCTACGCATCGGAGCAAGACCATGTCGAAATTTCTCTTATAGAGTGTATCACCGCTCAGGAAGAAACTGCCTGCTAATCTCCTGAGGGTCATTCTGTCTTTTCTGGATGCCCCAGGTGGGTACTCTTGTTTCTGAAGGAAGCATTTGATGTCGTGATACCAAGGTTTGTCGTCTATGACAGCTTCAATCGCGTAGATGTAAGCGTGCCTTTCTAGGCGCATTATGTCGATCTTAGGTATGTCGTTCCATCGACCTACACTAATCATGGAAGAGAGAGTGGTTAATGCATCAGCCATGTGATTCTCTTCACGAGGGATGTGATGAAACTCGATTCTGTTGAAGAATGGTAACAACCACCTCGCGTAATCTTTGTAAGGAATCAATCCTGATTGGTATGTGTTCCAATATCCTTTGATTTGATTGATAACCAGGGCTGAGTCTCCATACACATCCAAGTTCTTAATTCTCAAGTCAATCGCTTCTTCGAGACCCATGATACAAGCTTCATATTCGGCCTCGTTGTTGGTACACTTGAATGTCAGTCGGGCAGTGAAAGGAATGTGGGTACCCTGAGGTGTTATGATGATTGCCCCAATTCCGTTCCCATAATGATTGACAGCTCCGTCAAAGATTAATCCCCATTGGGAACCTGGTTCTGGCCCTTCACTGGGTAGCGGTTCATCGTAATCTTTCATTTTCAAATACATGACATCTTCTTCTGGGAAGTCAAATCCGACTGATTCTCGATCGTCAATCGGTTAATGAGCCAAATGATCGGCTAAAATACTTCCTTTGACAGATTTCTGAGCATGGTACTCGATGTCGTATTCTGATAACAACATCTGCCAACGGGCGATCCTTCTCGTGAGAGTAAGTTTTTCAAAGACATACTTGATTGGATCCATTTCGGAGATTAACCAAGTAGTGTGACGAATCATATACTAGAGAAGACGTTTGGCTGCCCAAGCCTGAATACAACAAGTTTTCTCAAGCCTAGTGTACCGAGTCTCGCAGTCGGTGAATTTCTTGCTCAAATAATAGATGGCAGACTCTTTCCTTTTGGTTTCGTCTTGTTGGCCAAGTACACAACCCATTGAGTCTTCCATGACTGTTAGGTAGATAATCAACAGTCTTCCCTCTACTGGAGGTGATAGAATCGGTGGGTTCAATAGGTATTCCTTGATACTGTCGAAGGTGGTTTGGCAGTCTTCTGTCCAAACGCAGTCCTGATTCTTTTTGAGTAATTTGAAGATTGGCGCGCATGTCGCGGTCATAAGGAATATGAATCTGGAAATGTAATTCAAACGTCCCAGGAATCCCCTGACTTGTTTTTCAGTCTTTGGAGAAGGCATTTCTTGAATGGCCATGACCTTGTCAGGATCAACCTCAATTCCTTTCTGGCTGACGATGGACCCTAGCAGTTTTCCTTAGCGGACACCAAACGTGCACTTGTTGGGATTCAAACGAAGTTTGTACATCCTCAGATGCTCGAATAGCTTTGAGAGGTGGGTCACATGCTCCTCTTCTGTTTTATATTTGGCAATCACATCATCGACATACACTTCTATTTCTTTGTGTATCATGTCGTGGAACAGAGTAGTCATGGCCCTTTGATAGGTTGCCCCGGCGTTCTTCAAACCGAACGGCATTACCTTATAACAAAAAGTGCCCCATGGGGTGATGAATGAAGTTTTCTCCATGTCTTTCGGCGCCATTTTGATTTGATTATAGCCCGAGAATCCATCCATGAAGGAGAAGACTTTGAACTTCGTGGTATTGTCTACCAACATGTCTATGTGCGGTAAGGGAAAGTCATCCTTTGGACTGGCCTTGTTCAAATCCCTATAGTCTACACACATTCTGACCTTTCCATGCTTTTTCAGAACTGGTACTATGTTAGCTAACCATTGAGGATATTCTGATGTGGCAAGGAAACCCGCGTCAATCTGTTTCTGTACTTCCTCTTTGATTTTGATGGCCATATTCGGGTGAGTCCATCTTAGCCTTTGTTTTACTGGCGGACACTCTGATCTTAACGGTAGATGATGTTCCACGATGCTGGTATCCAACCCTGGCATATCCTGATAGGACCAAGCGAATACATCGGGAAATTCTTTGAGAAGCTTTATCAAACGTTCTTTGACAGTTGGACTGAGCAGTGCCCCAATCTTGACTTCTTTTCTCTCTTCTTCTGAACCCAAGTTGACTGTTTCCAACGGCTCTTTGTGAGGTTCAAAGGACCTTTCCTCTTGTCTGAGTAATCAGTAGATCTCTTCCAGAATTTCTTCATCATTTTCTTCTTCAGCCTCAAATACCGGGAATTCAAAGTTGGGAGAAGGCATTAGATCATATGTTTCAATGGGGTTTAAAACAAGCAATCTGAATGACGTGATGATTTATTTTTAGAAGAGCTAGAGAAAATGCAAGAGTGTGTGCAGTGTATTTTCTGAAAAATGCTTGTTTTTTATTATTTGAGTTGTTTTTAGGATTACCATTTTCTGAAAAAGCGAAAAGAGAAAATAGCAATAAATGCGGAAATTACAGAACGACGTTATTTTATTTATGATCTTGTCGATTCTTGAAACTACAGTCCTATAAAATAAAACTTGGTCGCTTTGGGCAAAGCGAAGAGAGACATTTACAGAAAGTGAGCCCTATCAAAACATCCGTTTCACCTGGGCAGGGTGAAAGGTTAAAACAAAGACGATAATTACTTAGACTTATTAACGACTTTCGAGATATCGACAGCAACTCATTGGCGGTGAACTCCTCAGTGAATCACAAAGTCTGGTACCTTCCTTCTTGGTTTGTCTTAGAAATGACGCTAATTTCTGATGGAGCAGGATCGTTGGAGTCTGTCTCCTAGGCAGAGTTGTCGTAGGAGGATTCTTCTGTTGTATCTTGCACAGTGTTTGCACTCTCAGGTGGATCTCCCCATCCAGTTGGCTGGATATCTTCGAGCCTAATACGAGAGCTTTCAGGAGCGGTGTACTTGACCAAGTAGTCGTACTTGCCACTCGATTGTCCTAAGGTGTCCCACACTTCTTTGGAATTGGAGGAGTCATCCCTTTCGATGACGTTGACCTCAGGAAAAGCATAGTTGATGAACTCTTGTCCTGCGCTCTTTGCAAATTCATCACTGTACTGAATATCTTCAGAATGCCCTGAGTAATGATCCCATGATTTGGTGGGGACGCAGGTATTTTTCTCAATGATGCTCAGTTGATATGTATCGTTGGGCTGACTCTTTTTCCCCAAGTCCCCTGGGTACGGCGGCCAGGTAGGCAGGCTATCCATTGGGCCATAATAGTCAAAGTTGTTTTTCATCAGAGTATCCTCCTCTAATGAATTTGGTGGAGCACGACATCCTTCTGGATCACAATCTCCGTATAACATTTTGACGTCTGATCTTGGTATATATCTCGGACTCTGCGCGGAATAGAAAAATGGTGTATGCTCCTCTCCCTGAGACATATAATCGTCTTCTTTAAGATAGGACTTCCATTCTTCATCTGTATCAGAGGAATCCCCCTCGTTGATAGTATGTACTTCTTGAGACACTGGGTGAAGGAAACCTCCATTGCGGAAGAAGTCCTGAATGGGATGAAGACTTTCATTGTTAGTAGCAGTCTAGGTACAGGTTGAGGAAAAACCAAGACCTTTCTTCGTCTTGTTATCCGTAGGAATGATAAGTTGTCCCCATCCTTTTGCATTGTTACTTTTGATTACTTCGAGAGCATCCTTGTACGAGGAAATCGATGTTCCTCTTTCTGATTAGTTGTCATTGCTCACCGAAAGTGCTTGGAACTTGGTTCCAACAACCTCCTCGGGTTCTATACAAGTGGACGATAATAAGTTGCTCACGGTCAAGGCTTGCTCTCCACAGACTGTGACTAGTTGGTCATTCTCGACAAACTTCAGCTTCTAGTGAAGTGTCGAAGTAACTGCCCCAGTCTCGTGTATCCAAGGTATTCCTAACAAACAGCTATATACTGCTCGGATGTCCATGACCTGGAAACTGACTTGGAAAGTGTGAAGACCTATAGTTATGGGAAGGTCGACTTCGTCGATAACTATTTTTCGGGATCTGTCAAATGCTTTGACGATGATCTCACTACCTCTCATCGGAGATCCTTGAAATGATAATTGCATCAGAGTAGATTTTGGCATAACATTCATAGCTGATCCGGTGTCTACCAGTATGCTGGCTAAATCATCGTCCTGGCAGTTGACTATAATGTTGAGTGCCATATTATGATTTTTGCCTTCTTCCGGCAGTTCCTCATCACTGAATCCTAAGTTGTTGCAGGATGTGATGTTAGAGATGATGTTGTCGAATTGTCTTATCGTCACATCTTGTTCCACAAAGTCTTGCTCTAAGACTTTCTGTAGAGCTTCCCTGTGAGCTTCGGAACTGAGTAAAAGAGATAGTATAGAGATTCTTGAAGGAGTTTGCAACAGTTGATCAACAATGTTGTACTCACTCTTCTGGATGAGCTTCAGCATCTCATCGTTGTTCTTTGAAAGGTCGGGATTACTGGATTGACTGTCTGGTTGATTAGGAAGTTCTGTCTGAGGTCCCTTTTCTTTGCTGGGTTCTCTAACTCCTCGGTTGAAGATTCGACCGCTCAGTGTCACTCGACTGATGTCTGCAATATTCACAACGGAGGGTAATAGAGTTTCCTTTCCATTCTTAATTGTTGTTGCACCGTATTTATAAGGGATAACTTTATTAGATTTCTTTGACAGACCGACCTATTTCCTTCACAGGCCGGCCTATACGAATTCCCATCTTAAAAATTTCATTTTTACTCCAACTTATTGCATTCCTTTTGCTCATTTTCTCCTCATACCTATATATACTCATATATGCACCTTTTTCTAGGAAGGTTCTAGGGAGTAAAAACTTAAACGAAACCAAATTGCAAAGTTGTCCATCATCTTCATCCTTTCTTCTACGCATACACACAATTGAACTACACATAATCATTTTTCGATTGGGTGACCATCTAGATTAGGGTTGATAACGTCCAATTAGGTCTGGTGTAACCGAGAATATTGGGTTGGGAACTTTGTATGTTTCAAATAAGAAAACCAAGATGAGGTTTTCCTTCAAGATTAGTGTGATTTAAAGGTTTTGGACAAGATCACGTCAACATAGATTCGACCAAGTGAAGGCCTTCGGACAAGGTGGTTTCCATGCAAGGGAGTAGCGTGAGACGATGAATTGTGTTCGACAATCTTGAGTTTCAACAAGTTACGTGCTCGGGAAAATAGGTGGATTGGAGTCGCATTGTTGGTCACTTGATCAAACTTTGATTAAGGTTTTAGAGGTGGAAGAATCAACACCAAAACAATAGGGTTTTTGGAGTTTGCATTCTTCATCTCTTGTATAAACAATTTTGCAAAGAAAAGGTTAATTACAATTATCTCAATTCGATTTGAATTGAGGGCAGATGTAACCATAGCGAGGCCGACTGGGGAACTACATAAACAAATTTTGGTCTCTCTCTCTTTTATCTCTTCATCACTTTATTTGTTGATTTCATAATTTATCGAGTTCATCGTTGTTTGATTAATTCGATTGGAAATTTTTGTTCAATTACCTTTTAAAAGTGTTGTTGTTGATATAATCATAATCACTTTGATTGTGATTGACTTTTAACACCAACAAAACAAATTAAACTCCCAATCGCTATCGATTGCATACCAAGTGTTCAATAAATTATTTGTCCGTATTTTTATTTGTTTTTTGGTACATTGGAAATACGAGTTGCGAATAGCTTTGCATTTAATTGATTCGTAGCTTGATCATTGTTGAACATTTATGTTCTTTATCATTCCGTTTGGTTTGCGATATGTATATAGCTTTTCGATAGTAGGTTCGGTTAGACGATTCGATCCGGGTCGTTTTTCTACTGTGCCATATTTTTTAAAACAAATTTTTACCAAAGTTTTTGGTTGTATAATTTGTGATCTATTCAACCCCTCTAGATCGAAGCTTATCCGCTAACATGTAGGCCTTCATTGGATCTATCCGAATTACCTAAACTTTTAGCACGTAGGTCTTTTTCAAATGATGAAATCCTTATGGCATTAGAAAGCTATGATGGTAACAAATGTCCGGGGCCTGACGGTTTCGGGTTGGATTTTCTGAAATGGTGCTGGGATGTGGTTGGTGGAGATGTGGTTAGATGTATTCAAGAATTTCACTCGACTGCTACCTTGCTTAAATTCATGATTTCCTCCTTCGTGGCATTGATTCCCAAAACTGTTAACCCTTAAGGTTTGGAGGAGTTTCGGCTCATCATCCTTATTGGGCGCATTTATAAAATCTTGTCAAAAAATTTGGCTGCTAGGCTGTGCAAAGTGATTGGCAGACTGGTTTCTAACACACAAACTACGTTCATTCCTGGGAGGCAAATCTTGAATGGAATAGTAGTTGCGAATGAGTTGATTGATTATGCTAAAAGAAGAAAGAGTAAGTGTTTGTTATTCAGAGTTGATTTGGTCAAAGCTTACGATTGCGTAGAATGAGAATTTCTTGAAAAGGTGATGTTAGTTATGAATTTCGGGGAGAAATGGTTGCAATGGATGGAATGAGGAGTTTTCAATAGTTTTCTTTCGGTATTGGTGAACGGTAGCTCGACACAAGATTTTAAGGTTACAAGGGGTCTTGGACAAGGATACCCTTTGTCTCCATTTTTGTTTACCTTAGTGGTGGAAGGATTGGCACATATTATGAGAATGGCAAACAATTTGGATATTTTGAAAGGGGTTAACTTCAATGGTGATAAATCTATTAGCTTACTCCAGTTTTCTGATGATATGATTATTGCGTGCGAAGGCTCTTGGCCTAATTTGTGGGGGATCAAGGCGACGATTAGGGGTTTTGAAATGATATCTGACCTCAAGATCTATTTTTGGAAGAGTTGCCTATACAGGGTGAGGATCGAAGATTCTTTCTTGACGGGGGCTGCTCAATTTCTTTCATGTAAATCTGGTATGCTGCCCTTTAAATTCTTAGGCCTTACCATTGGAGGAAATCATAAGAAGGTTGCCTTTTATAAACCAGTGCTATCATGTTTCAAATTGTGTCTGTCAACTTGGAAAGGGAAAATGCTATCAATTGGTGGGAGGGTCGTTCTTATAAATTTGGTTCTGACAAATATGCTAATTCATCACCTATTTTTCTACAAAGCTCCGGTTAAAATTGTCAAGGAAATTGTAAGTATTCAAAGGAACTTCTTATGGGCAGGAACTGTGGATAAGAAAGGTATGTCATAGGTTAGTTAGAGGTCGATTTGCAAACCAAAGAAGTTTGGAGGATTAAGAATTAAGGATGTATGATTGTTTAATAAAGCTTTGATCTCAAAATGGTTATGGAGATTTCTTCAAGAACCCAAAGCAATTTGGAGAGACATTCTTGAATTTAAATATGGCATTTTGGTTCATTGTATTTATTCAAATTCGTGCAGGGCGGAGTAAAATTTGAATCTCTTTGGTGGAAAGATATTGTGATGCTAGGTGACTCAAACGAGAAGGTTGGGTTCATTAGTCAACTCACCTAGAAATTGGGGAATGGAAGGTCTATCTCTTTTTGGAAATCCACGTGGTTAGGTCTAACAAATTTGAAGTTCTTATTTCCAGCTTTGTTCGATGTTATTTTCATGAAAGACGTGGTGGTGAGTGATTTGGGTAGTTGGTCCGGTGTTGAATGATAGTGAGATCTAGGGGTGAATTTGAGGGAGTGTGGGGGTTGTGTAGAAATCGAACTTGTGGAGTTGCTGGTGCTGTTAGCAGACATACAACCCTTTCGTGATTTAGCAGATGCTGTTATATGGCCAAAGGATGTAACGAAATTATTCACAGTTAAATCTTGTTATGATATCTTGTCGTAGGAAGATGGGCAACATGGCTTGGAGGCGAACACTATGATGGCTTTGGAAATTATATGGAAAATGAATGTGCCCATGAAAGTGAAGATATTTGGTTGGCGATTGTTATTAAATAGGCTTCCAAGGCGATCTAATATAGCGGATATAGGTATTATCACTAATAGCCATGAGAAGGTATGTGTTTGTTGCTTTCAAGTTGATGAACATATTGATCATATTTTCGTAACATGCCATCGTATTAATATGTTGTGGAAGAAGGTTGAGAATTGGGTAGGGCTCCCTCATATATAGAGCATCATAATCGCGGGGATCATTTGTTGGCTTGGCTTTTGGAAGCAAAACAGACATGTTCAAAGTCGAATGCGTGCTTGCTTTGGTTGGACACAACATGGAAAATATGGCGGACTAGAAACCATGTGATCTTTAATGATGGTGCTGCAAATCCCATTGAGATTTTCCATGGAATCCAACATTCGTGGTGGTGGTGGTTGGCACTTAGTTCTCCTCTCTCTATTAGGTGCAATTTTTACGAATGGTTCAAATGTCCATCGAATTTCTTGTAATAGGATCAATTTTTGTATAGTTGTTTATTGGTCTTGTTGTCTAGGACTTTGCATTTGAATTTGTATCTTGGGTTGGGGTATCCTTTGTAACCCATGGAATTCAATTTCATTATAAAAAAAATTGAATTTTTGAAAAACCAATATAAAAATATAGATTTACATCTGTTTTTAAAAACCAGATATAAATTTGGATATTTGAAAAAATCTCTATAAAATCATATTTTTTATACAGTATTTTTCAAATATTTAGTATATAATCATAAATTTTTGAATCACAAATTATAATTTTATTTCGAGTTTTCAAATATCTAGAAAGATACAAAAACATATCAGATTTATTAAAAAAATCAATAGTATTAACTTCAAGTTTTTATTTACTTAACGGATATGAACTATCGGAATTTTTAAATTAATATGTTTTTATCAAAAATTTTAAAATGTTTGTTTAAAACACATACCAAATTTTTTGATTGATCTGTCAGATTTTTTTACGTGAGAGAATTTTTTTGTACTCCCTCCGTCTCACAATAGGTGTTTTTTTTGAGATTTTCACACTTTTTAAGATAATGATTAATTGAGTTGATTTCAATGATAAAACGAGTGTCATTTACTAAAATAACCTTATTAATAATAGATAGTGGAGTAGTTAAATGAACTAAAGTACAATAAATAAGGGTAAGTTAGTGGAAAAAATAATAAATATTACATTGGTATTCTAAAAGGAAAAATAATTTGAGACAAATAAAAAAATGAAAGAGGACACCTATTGTGAGACGGAGGGAGTAACATATTATAAAAAATAAAAGAGTATTTTTAGTATTACGTAAAATTGAAAGTATCAGGTAAAAAAATGATAGGATAAATTTTCTTCACTAGTTTCAACATGTCACTCTCTCATCCTGAGAATTTTGCCCTCTTTCACCCAGAAAAATGATGTCTTTGAGTTTCTTCTTGTAGTGGGAGTGGTTTTTTTTGGCTCTGTTTGTTTTATAGGTTTTGGTGTTTGTTGTGTTTTGAGTGTCTTTTTGTACCTTAGTTGTTTTGATATTTTGTCTATTGTATGTCATATATTTGAACTGGTTTTTTTTCTCCCGAACATGTCTTATATTAACATGAGATGTTTCTTTAACATATTATTTATTTGTCTTTCCAAAAAGAAATAAGGGACAAATGTTACGGTTTGTGTTAGTTTCCATCCTATTTCATTTTCCTCTAAATATCTGATCCGCTGTCGCGTACGGATCAAAAACGAGTAATTTTAAAAACGGTAGTAAGCGACAATGACTCGAGTCGTATCGCGTGGATTCTTGTATTGTAGTTAACCAACTGATTGTACAATGGAGGTTTTTAGGTTTTGATTAAGAAAAATAATGAAAAAATTGATTATAAAAAAAGTGATTATCAAATAAGCTGAAAAGTTAATCTGCTGATTTGGTTCCTACCTATCATCGGTTATTGTAATTCCAATCTCCAAACGAATTATCTATTCCTATTCGATTACAAACTCATTGACAAGCACAATTTGTATTGCGTGATGTAGGTTCCTATTATCTGAATTAAGCAAACGGAATTAAGTCGTCGTGAATTAAGCAAACACGATTTGATAAATCATGATAACGAATTAAGCAAACGCTAACGTGATTACGGTTAAGGATCATACAACAATCGAATTAAATCAACTTATCCTATGTAAATTGGATTAAGCAAGCAAGAATCATAGAATAAGATTGAAAGAAATAAAAACTGAATTGAAATTATTATAACCTCAAGGTGTCAGAACAGAATACAGCAAATCAACAGTTGAAATTAGTTCTCCATGAATTTTCCGTACAAAGCTTCCGAGAAAATTTGTGAATAGTGTGAAAAAACGTAAAGTATAGTAGCACGGCTGCTACTAGGTATAGGAAAGTCACTACTACGAAAACCCCATTTAACGACGCCAGCTTTACCACGGTTTCGTATCCCACCGTTTTAACATGATTACAAATTTATAACGCCATATTTAACGACGGTTGTATTACATAACCGTTGTAATACAAGCTATGTAACAAGCTTCAATTCCCAGCTCTATATTTTTTTTTCCATATTTTTACATTTTAACACGCTTGTATTAGAAGACCGTTGTACTACATGTATCACGCTTCGATTCACAACAATGTATTCTTTAGTATTTTTAAGTGCAATAGAGTATATATATAACTTTAAAAATAAAACTGTAAGAGATGAACATATATAAACATAATTTTATTTTAATATTCCATTGAGAGTACATTGATAAACATATTACATATCAAAATCATTGTCAGAGCCCATAGCATAAAATGCATCTTCATAATCTAGACATCTCTCCTCACTCCCCTCATCGGAATCATAATATACAGGCCTCATTTTCTTCTTTATCTTCTTCTTCTTCGGCTTCTTCTTCTTCTTCTTCTTCTTCTTCTTCTTCTTCTTCTTATCCTTCCTTACCCTTAAGGCATCCCTGAAGTTGGCAGTTGCTGGTTGGACGACCTCCTGGATTGGCGCCTGACGTTCCTCATTGAGGTTTCTAGGATTCTCATTTGTTGAACTCATTGTTACGAAGAATATATTATTTAGATATGTAAAATTGTCTATTTATAGATGAGGTTGAAGATGAAAAGACTGATAGTTTAATGCTTGTAATGATGATAACTTGTAACCGTTCATATTCTGGAACTATATTTTCTTGTAAACCGTTCATATGTTGGGAAGTACAACGGTTAATAATATCACGACGGTTATAAGTAATGACCGTAGTGATATCACTTATAATCCAGATGTAATTTTAGGAAAATGTTGTTGCCTGGTGTCGAACCTTGTACCACGTATAAGGGGTATCGCTACGGTTATTATAACTAACCGTTGTGATATTATTAAATTAATATATAATCTATCATAACAGTTATTTAAGAAAACCGTTGTGAAAAATTTACCTATATAAGGGAATTAACTTTCCCTTTTTGACAGTCGCGCCGTTTCCTTCACAGCGAAACCCTAGCACCCAAACTTCATCTTTTTTTAGAATCTGCAAGAAGAAATACAAGAAGTAGGAAGCTTTTGATTTAAGCTTCTTCCTCCTTGTAGTTCTTCCTGCAGAATCTAAAACTAGATGAACATGGTGATGATGCTGGCGGTAGGAAGCATAATGTACATATTGTTTATGGAAAATAAGGTAGTCTTCTACTTCAATCTTTTTGTTAAATAGTTCCCATTATCTCATTTACTTCATGTTGTTTTTGTTGATTATTTTCATTTTGTGCAGATTCGACTTCAATGCTTCACAAGCAAGGTGAACTTCATTGTAATGGTACAGTCCCACTTCTTAGGGTTTTGTTTCAACTTTTGGTTGTTTTGTTTTGAATACTAACTAATTTTCTTCATTGCTTCCCACTTGTTAGGGTTTGTTTCACATGGTGATGATGATGGTGGTACATATATATATGAATTCATTCTGATAAGGTACATATATATGAATTCATTCTTATATTGTATATGAAATTTAGTTTATTATATACTATGTACATTGTTTGTTTTACTATCCTTTTATTGAAAATGTAATCAGTTAAATTGATATAGAACATTAGTTTATTATATATATACTATGTATATTGTATATAGTTAAATTTAATACTAACTAATTTTCATCATTGCTTCCCACTTCTTAGGATTTGTTTCACATGGTGATGATGATGGTGGTACCTATATATGAATTCATTCTGATAAGGTACATATATATGAATTCATTCTGATATTGTATATGAAATTTAGTTTATTATATACTATGTATATCGTTTGTTTCACTATCCTTTTATTGAAAATGCAATCAGTTAAATTACTATAGAACATTATAATTTGAAAATTAGGATGTATTTGAAAACCAACATTTATCATCGAACCATAAATTTTATGTTAAGGAACATAAAATGTATGGAATGAAATGGATGCAATTCGGAAAACAGTGGTGTGTTTACGTTGGTTGTCAAGAACAGTTTAATTTTCAGATTATATAGTTCTTTACCAATTTTAATGGTTGTATTTCTTTAATAAGGTGGATGGTAAAACAAGCAATATAGATTTGTATTTAATAAACTAAGGATACATTCCACAATGGTTGAGACAAATAACCGTTGTGATAGTTAACATATATGACAACGGTTCATACTGATAACCGTTGTGATAGTTAATATATATTACAAAGGTTGAAATACCTAACCGTTGCAATATATCGTGCGCTTCCAGAATACAACAATGGTTTCCAGACCATTGTAGAAACGGCGAACTTACAACAACAATCTACATAACAACGCCTTCGTCCGCGTCATTATATGTCATTCCCAACCGTTGCTAAATGGGTTTTTTCGTAGTAGTGAGCACACAAAACCCGGTTCTAACCCAACTGCGTCGAAAAATATAAAAAATTCGACCCAAAACTAAATATTCCTAAAGACAAAATTCGGGTCCAGACTTCAACGATTTATTCGAGCCAGCTACACTCCGAATCAGCTTCTGCATAAACCTTGAAAGTTGTAGCTCTTTGTCTCAGCTTTCCAAAGACTGGTAGAAAGCGCAAATCCGATTCTCGTAACTCCAGTTATGATCCAAACAGAGGACATGTATCAAATAAACGCTAAAGCTGAAAATAAGCTGCGAAAATAGATTAACGGCAAACAAAGACTTAATTATAAAAACATAATAAAACACTAAAATAAACGAAACAAACTAAGAAAATGCCTACGTACAAACATAAGAGATTGTGCATTAAAAAACACTGATCAAATTCCTCCACACTTGAACTTTTGCACTCCGAGCAAAATAGTATCAAGACTCGTGAAAAACAATAACATCCAGAAACTCATTCTAGGCCACAAACTCTTCTTCTGTCAAGATTGGATTGAAAGGTACTAATTTTGCACACTAAGGATATCGTAAGAACATAAATCTGCAATTGTGCGATTATAAACCTCCCTCTTATACAAACCAATTCGAATCATGTTATTATGCCTAAGCCTAACTTACTCATCCTCCTTTTTGCTCTCTTTCATTCTAACACAATCACATTAAGCCCATTATCTATTCACACACATGGTAAATAAGCGTGTTAGTGACTATGATCCATATCTTGTCAACAATTCAAAATTAACCACCTTTTTTGAAGGTTTCACAAATGTTAGCCTAAGTTAGGTGACCCTCACCCGGTCACTTAACTTAAAAGGAGGATTCCTATTTAGATTTCTTATTAAGCACAGGATCATTCACTTATTTGCACCAGCTTAATTACTTAGTGTGTGATTTCTAGATGGTGTTGACTGCTAGATAAACTACTTAAGAGCTATTAAAGTATGAGAACTCAAGGCTATGTCATAACAAGTATTTAAATCGGTTTCCATATTCGGGAGACTTAAGGTGTTAAAACGGTACCGATCTTATGAACTTTTCCCAAGTCTCCACAATCTAACCTCAATCTAATCTATAGCCTAAAAATTTCAAAAGATGCATTGCTTCTAAGTCTAACTTTTTTTTTTCACTTCAAAAAAAACAAACACAAAAACAAAGATAACTAAAAGAAAACAAAACAAAGAAAGGACATAACTAAAACTAAAAGGTCCCCTCCCCCACACTTAAAACATGCATTGTCCTCAATGAAAGGACAGAAATATAAAATAAGAGTGAGGAGAGATAGGAAAGGACACACTCGAGGAGGCAAGGTGGATAGAAGATCGCATAAACAACCTTTCCTAAAGAGAGCTCTTCTACAGTCTCTTATTCCAAAGTCGGCTCTCATGGAGTAACTTTGGGCAGCGACCATTGTTTTTGAAGTTTTTAGTAATGCCTTCGTCTTTTATTCAAGGATCAAAGAAGGTCTTTCGATAAGTAAAAGTGTCGAATAGGAACGTGAACGTGATCTCATTTTTCACAACGTCAAGAATCAAAAGATTAAGGGGCTGCCTCACTAATTTTGTTCCATCTTCAAGTGAGACCCTATGCATACTCATGGATGGGCTATTACTAGGAATGTCAGTCAAGGTCCATCCAATTGCCTTCTTATATTTCTTTAATACCTGCAACACATTTTGTTCATTTAAATTTGCAACATTAACTTTGTCAGTAGAAATCTCATAAGAAATATCAACCTGTAAGGCAGCTTCAATTTCAGCACAAACTGAACATGAGTGAGTGTCAGTACAAATATCACAAGTATAATTGTCATCAAAATCAGACAAAGAAGGGAAATCGCCAAAAAGTGAATCAGGTGCAGTAAGTTCTCTTATGGTTCTTTTTTCACTCATGTTATGGTAATGAAACTTAAAATCAGAATCAAACAAATTATGAGAGAACCAGAATCAGCAGTGCAACAACTAATAGGAAAATATCAACGATGTCCAAAAACAGCAAAATAGATGGAAAACACCAAAAAAACAATTAAATTAAATTAAAAAAAAAAATACAAAAACACGAAATCTAATCTAATTAATTCAATTAAAATTTTTGAAATTTTTTTCGGATTTTCTGAAACTATGAAAACAGAACAAATTCATAAAAAATAGAAAAATGATGAATTTCGGATTTTTAGGGCGACGTCCATTATTTATTATATAAATAGAGGCTTTTGATCCCTAAATATTTTCTAATGAATCGAAAAAGAATCAGACTAATCTGAGACGATTTTCCTAAAAACCGAATTTTTTAACTTGATCGGACGCGAGACGGGGCGTCCGGACGCGAAAACCGAAAAACAACAAAACGAAAGTTCAAAACACACTAATCGACACCTATGACTCAACTAACGGTTAAAACGATAAGAATTCCCGGCAACGGCGCCAATTTGATCCGCTGTCGTGCACGATCAAAAACGAGTATTTTTGAAAACAGTAGTAACGGTAACGACAACTCGAGTATCGTTCTCACGAGGATTCTTGTAATGTTATTAACCAACACAGTAACGGTTTATGGGGGTTTTGGTTTTGATTTAGAAAAAATAATGAAAATAAGTGTTTATAAAAAAAATGATTATCAAAATATGTTGAAACGGTTTATCTGCTGTTTTGGGTTCCCAACTTATCATCGATCCAAATAATTCTCAATTCATAAGCGGACTCTATCCCCTTTTCGATTATAATAACAATCAAAAAAGCGCAATTGATATTGTACGATAGATATTCCTAATTTCCGAATTAAGCAAACATGAGAAACATGCGCTGATTAAGCAAACGCGATTAAAATATAAGAACATGCAATCATTGAAATAAATCAATCAACCCTAAGATAAATCGAATTAAGCAGACAATATATCATAGAGAAGAATTGAAAGGAAATAGATTTTATTGGAAATTAAAAGAACCTCAAAGTGTCGGCGGAAACCGATTACAGCAGATTAATCCGAAGAAGTTTAGTTCTCCATTATAATCGTTAAAAGCAAAGGCAAAATTCGTGAATAGTAAAAAAGATCATGAACGTACGGCTGCTATTAGGTATAAGAAAGCACACAAAATCCGGTTCTAACCCAACTGGGTCGAAAAACATAAAAAACCCGACCCAAAACTAAATATTCCTAAAGGCAGAATTTGAGTCCGGACTTCAATGACTTATTCGAGCCTGCTACACTCCGAATCAGCCTCTGCGTAAAATATGAAAGTGTTAGCTCTTTGTCTCAGATTTCCAACGACTGGTAGAAAACGCAAATCCGATTCTCGTAGCTCCAGTTATGATCCAAACAGTGGACAGGTATCAAATAACCGCTAAAGCTGAAAATAAGCTGCGAAAATAAATTAACGGCAAACAAAGATTTAATTATAAAAACATAATACAACACTAAAATAAACTAAACAAACTAAGGAAATGCCTAAGTACAAACATAAGAGATTGTGCATTAAAATGCACGGCTCAATATCACACTTTTTTCAGTGTTCTCTTTCAACCACTACTAAAATACAAAGCACACTAATATTGCCTCCTAACCACTACCAAAATACAGAGCACGTTAATGTTGCTTCTCAACAACTGCTTGAAGTGAACTGGTGTGATATTTGGTCTGGCATTCATAGATTGTGCAAGGTAAACTATAGTAATTGGCACCATCAATTTCGGAGCATCCTCTATATAAACTGTTACTATGTAAGTGAACAATAAAAATGAGTTTGAGGAGTAGAATTCTTAAATATCCAATTAGTTAAAAAGAAACAAAATTATACAGAGAGAGAAAAAATGTATAAGAAACATAAATAGTTATACGTTTAGTAAAATTATTTATTATCTTATGTCTAATACATAAGTTATTTAGATATTTATAAATAATTTTGATTTTTTTTTTAAATTTTAGTTAGATTAATTACATTTTTTATAATTTGTTTTAGCTATCAATTCTAACTTATCAAAAGTCACTCTTCTTCTCTCTTCCCCTCAATTTCATCATATTTATTTCTTTTATCTTTGTGTGAATCACTTCTCCTTTATCTTTTATTCAAATTTTTAAAATTGTGAAAGAAAAAAAAAAAAGAAGAAAAGAATAACTTTCAAAAGTTAAAATTGATAATCTAAAATTAAATTTTAAAATATAATTATATAAAATATTATTTACAATATAATTATTTAAAACATAATTAAAATTAAAAATAATAAAAATGATTAAAAATAGCTTTGACATAGTGTTGTTCATGTAAATTAATGTCATTGATACCATGTCATTTTACCTCCAATTTAATGAGTGGTAGTTTAGGTCTTAACTTAAAAAAAAAATCAGTATGTTATCACTCCTTGGGTCTCTAGCACAGGTTTAAGAATCTTCTATAAATACTTCTTTTGTAAAATGAGGAAGAGATCAATCTCATATTCACACAGAACACTAAAAAAATAGAGTTTTTCACCCTCGTAAGTTTGCTCTAATTTCACATAGACATTAAAGCCTCAGGAAACCCATACCAGCATAGGGTTATTATGCATATCTAGGTTTTTTATCTAATACACTGGTTCGACGATGATGGTACTTCTCTTCTAATATAAAAAGATGTTGAAATTTGAATTAGAGGAACAAAGATATGAAAGGTATTATTAATCGTTTGTATTCAGATTATTAACCTTAATGGAGGGATTTTAACAAAATTTAATGATACTTTTTCAACCATGTGCTTACATCAAAATTATTTTCTCTTTCTCTATGTTGTTTTTTCGGAAATACTCATTTCTCGGAGACTCTGGTAAAAAGAAGGAATTTTTAGGTTGCAACTTAGTGATATTCGCGACACAATGATTACCATCTCTGAGTATGTGATGTTTTTATGGTTTTGAAAAAATTCCACCGAATAAATTATTAAGTCGAGTTTGTGACTTGGTCGCTCTCTTTAAGACGTTTCGCAACATTGTTCAAAAGTTGTGCAAAGCAGTCACTCAACCACGATGCCTCCAGGATAAAAACAGTCATATACCGTATGATTACTACTTGCACAATAGATATTTAGTCTTGTAGTGTTATATTTATGAGAACCACAAATAAGGGTGATCCACTGGTGCCCGCCCCACGGAGCATTGCCCCGACAAGACCTTTGTGTGTCAAGGGGGACTCACCATTGGGAAATATGTGTACAATATTGTTATCCATACACAACTACCTAGACCAAGTTACACCACAACTCCTTAGAAATTAGGCAGTCAACTATCTCCTCTAGTCTTGGGGAGCGATTACCATCTCTTATTATTTTCTGAATTATAGGCCCAATGGGCCTTTATAAATATTTCTTCCCTAACGGGAGAGTGGGACACGTCATTATACCCACTTTATAACGCATAAACACATAGCTTCTCAACTCACGTGAGTTGGCACTCTCTTATCACCGTAAATATCACCATACATGATCTCTTACCATTGTGAGAAAGCTCTAACCATCTGTAAATTATTTAGGCCTCTGAGTATCCCTTACCAGTTTAGGGATACCATACACACATGTACTTTTTGAAAAATGCAGTGGTGCTCACTATGGGACCCCAGTAAAACTAAAATGGATCACACCTTGTGTTATAATTAGTGTACTCACTGTCATCCCCCTTTACTGTACCCAAGCATTCCCATCCATGGTCAATAGGAACTTTATCCCTTACATGGGAGGACACCAGTGGTTGTAGTAATGCTAATCCCCTGGAGAAGATGCATGCGCCATTGGTGAACTTTACCATCAAAATTAGAACCTGGAGGACAATGTTCTCAACAACCGATAGTGCCAACAAAATACCAATCCCCTAGAGGAGATGGAGGTGTTGGAACCCTAACCACTTTAAGATAAAATATGGGAAACACTTATCCCCAAAGGGTTCAAGCCTCCCTCTTTGGTAAAGTTTGAGGGGCATGATGATCGCGATGAACACGCACATCGCCTCCATGAACACTCAGATGGTCATCTTCAGAGCTCCTGACTCCCTAAAGTGAAAATTATTATCTGGCAACTTCATGGATACATCTTTAAGATGGTATGTGGGTTTGCCCCGAGCCTTAATCGCCAGATATTAGGCGCTAGTAAAGAAGCTTGTACACTAGTTTGCCGCTAACAGACACAAAAAGGTGTCCACCACCAGTATGTTAAACATACGACATGGTCCCCCAGAGTCTTTGAGGGACTACCTTGCCCGCTCCAACGAAGCCACCATAAGGGTCATCCCCCTGAACCAAGAGATGTTTATAAGGGCATTCCAAAATGGTCTTAAGACAGGACACTTCAATGACTCTCTCACCCAGAAGCTAGCATCTTTTTTAGCAGAGGTGGTCACTAGGGCGGAATGCTACATAAAAGGCTAGGAGAGCAACACCGAGAAAAAAAACACGAGGCGCTAAAGAACGTGTTCCTAGCACTGAAGGCTTGCATCACCGAAGGAAGAATAACTATATGTCTCCCATACAGGACAAAACTTCATTCAAGTGAGTAGGCAGAATGAAGGAGAGCTTCATGCCTCTGAACACCCGCCATGATCCGATTTGGCGATAGGTTCTCCAACTTCACAACATCCTGGCGCCTCTAGCTCCAAAAGTTGACGTTGTGGGGCCTCAACCAGGCATATGATTTAAATTTCATAAATTTAAAGGACGCCACACAGAGGACTGCTATCAACTTAAGAAGGAAATCGAGCGGCTGATCCAATAGGAACACCTCAAGATGTATGTTAAAGGTGACTCCTCCCGAGGGTCAAGAGGATCCAACTCCCAGGGGCGAGACGATGCACAATAGTATTTGAAATTCTGGTATCAGATATGTGATGTTAAGTGTGATGTCACAACAACACAATCTGCTATATGAAACAAGGTAATAAAATAACAGTAAATCAACACAGAGAATTGTTCACCCAGTTCGGTCTAACTACCTACGTCTGGGGGCTACCAAGCCAGGGAGGAAATTCAATATTAGTAGTATTAACTTACAGACTCAACAATCCCAGTTGGCAATCCACTAACTGAATCACTACCCAATGACACTTCTACCTAAGATACACTTAGATATGAGAAACCACTCACTCCCCCTAAATCACCACAGTGATACAATTCAAATATTACAAAGTATAGAAGTCACACTTCCAAAACACAACTTGATCTTGCTTAAAAGCTTTGATCAAGAACAATTAACAACTCAGAACAATTACACCAATTCAAACATAAATGGCTTACAATACACAGACGAAAACACACACTTGACTCTCTGTCTTTAATCTCTTGCTTTTCATAATTTCCAAGTAGGGTTGTGGCTGCTTTAAATAGAAACTCAGACTTGGGCTTGGACTCCTTGAAAATCTCTGATTTGATTTGAAATTAAAACAGATTTTATCTTCAAATCTTTTCATATCATTCAGCCCTAAAAATAGCAACAAGATCTGCTCCATATTTGATTGCAACAGAAAGAATCTAATCCAAGATATTCGCCTGCAATCTCTCCACCAGATCTTCTAATAACAAATTAAAACACGCGCAACCCTAACACAACAGATTGATGTTCTGATGTTCTGTCAACTGATGTCAAGACATCATGTTTAACACCAGCTCACAAAACTGCAACCCTAACAAACTTAATGTTAGTAACCCATGTTAAGACATCAGACATATGACATCTTCAACAACAACATTGTTTTACCAAAATTGCAGCCAATACAAGAACTAACAATCTCCCCCTTTGGCTAATTTTGGCTAAAACAATCTCAGGCTACACCAGATATACCAGCAGCGGATAAACCAAACTAACATTCTCATCAGCAACAACAAGCTGCACACCACAAAACTCCCCCTCAAAACAAGAGGCTAGGCAACATCAAACAGTAACACTAGGCTAACTCTCCCCCTTTTTAGCCACAATTGGACAACCTCCTACCAAGGCAGCACACACGAAGTTCTGACACCCAATTTAACAAGGTCAAATAAATGGCTTCCCAAGAAAAACAAGTTCCCAAACCAAAGACCACTTTGACTGGTCAGGCGATATAAACAAAGACTCATTATGCAGTATAAAAACCAAGCCTCCTTGCTTCTAACAACATACCACAGATAGAACCATGAGTCAGTCTAACAAAGATGCAGGAAAGAGACACGTGCAAGAGGTCAAGAAACCAGATCCACAGAAGTTGAAGAACAAAACACTGTCTACAGCTGGGGAAACTTCAGGAGCAACAAGAACAAGAAAAACATCAGAGACAAGGATGAAAACCATCAAAAAACCTCCAGTGCAACTTCATGCTTCTGATGATGAATGGGATGAAGATTGGAAAACTTTTCTTGATTCAGGGGTTGGGATAATGTTTAGACCCTTTGTTTGTTGCTTTTGATGTACTAAAATCTAATCTTGTATGCTTTCAGCAGTTGAATAAAATTCTGTTTCCTTTAAACTAAACATATGCAAAAAAAATTCACAACTGCACAAGACACCTCCCAACACACTTAATCCTCATATATGCAAATTCCTAATTTGCTTCTTAATTTTTCAAATTGATTTGCATCTAAGGCCTTTGTAAAAATATCAGTTAATTGCTGTTCAGTAGCAACATGTTCCAAAGCAACTACTTTATCTTCAACCAAATCTCTTATAAAGTGATGACGTATATCAATATGCTTAGTCCTACTATGTTGAATTGGGTTTTTAGAGATATTGATAGCACTCAGATTATCACAGTACAATGTCATGACATCTTGCTTGACATTGTATTCTGTTAACATTTACTTCATCCAAACAAGTTGAGAACAACTACTCCCTGCTGCTATGTACTCAGCTTCAGCAGTAGAAAGAGACACACAGTTCTGCTTTTTACTAAACTAAGAGATCAGATTATTCCCTAAGAAGAAACAACCCCCTGAAGTACTTTTTCTATCATCAACACTTTTTGCCTAATCAGCATCACAATAACCACATAACTCAGTGCCTGATCCATGACTGTAAAGCTTGCCATAGTCACTAGTCCCATTTACATACTTCAGAATCGTCTTTACTTGATTCAAATAACTAACCTTAGGCTCAGATTGATATCTGGCACAAACTCCAACAGCAAAAGAAATATCAGGTCTGCTAGCAGTGAGATACAATAGACTACCAATCATACTTCTGTATAGACTTTGATCCACACTCACATCATGTTCATCCTTTGACAACTTTAAGTGAGTAGGAGCAGGTGTCCTCTTGTGATTAGCATTTTCCAGACCAAACTTTTTAACAATGTTCTTAGCATACTTGCTCTGAGAGATGAATATGGAGTCTTCCATTTGTCTAACTTATAGACCCAGAAAATAGCTGAGCTCTCCAACAAGACTCATTTCAAACTCAGACTGCATTTGTTTCACAAAATGTTTAACCATTGCATCTGACATCCCACCAAATACTATGTCATCAACATATATTTGAGCTATCGTCAGTTTTCCTCCTTCATCTTTGACAAACAAAGTCTTGTCAATCCCTCTTTTTCTGTAACCATTCACAGCCAAAAATTCAGTAAGCTTGTCATACCAAGCTCTTGGTGCTTGCTTCAACCCATAGAGAGCTTTCCTAAGTTTGTAAACATGATTAGGAAATGTTGGATCAATAAATCCTTTTGGTTGATCTACATAAACCTCTTCATTTAAGTACCCATTCAAAAAGGCACTCTTAACATCCATCTGAAAAAGCTTGAATTTGAGATTACAAGCCACACCTAAGAGTAATCTGATAGATTCCAGTCTTGCCACAGGAGCAAAGGTTTCATCAAAATCAATTCCTTCAATCTGAGAGTATCCCTGAGCAACCAATCTGGCCTTGTTTCTGGTGACCACTCCTTGTTCATCAGATTTATTCTTGTAAATCCACTTGGTGCCTATCACATTAACTCCATCAGGCCTTGGTACAAGGTCCCACACTTCATTCCTCTTGAATTGTTCTAGCTCTTCATGCATGGCATTAATCCAGAATTCATCGGTCAGTGCTTCTTTGACATTATTGGGCTCAACTTTGGACACAAAACAAGAATTTGACACAACCTCTCTTGATCTAGTGCTAACTGATTTTGGATCACCTATGATAAGCTCTTTTGGATGGTCCTTTTGCACTCTAATAGATGGTTCTTTATTAGGGTGTTCAGGTTCAGCCTCAGCATCAACAGGACTGGGAGCAACACTTTTATCTTCAGTTTCTGACGTAACATCTTCAGACGATGTTCCAACATCATCCAGGACATCAGCATCTTCCTTCATGTCACTGTCATCAATTACCACATTTATAGACTCCATCATAATCTTGGTTCTGGAGTTGAAAACCCTATAAGCTCTGTTATTTGTAGAGTATCCTAGAAAGATTCCCTCATCACTTTTAGGATCCAATTTTCTCCTTTGTTCACGATCTGACAAAATGTAACATTTACTTCCAAAAACATGAAAGTACTTCACAGTTGGTTTTCTCCCTTTCCACAGTTCATACAAAGTAGCTGAAGTGCCTCTTCTCAAAGTAACTCTGTTGTGAATATAGCAAGCAGTATTCATGGCTTCAGCCCAGAAATGGTAAGGAAGCTTTTTGGCATGGATCATTGCCCTAGCAGATTCTTGGAGAGTTCTGTTCTTCCTTTCAACAACTCCATTTTGCTGAGAGGTAATAGGAGAGGAGAACTCATGACTGATGCCTTCAGCAGAACAGTATTCAGCAAACTTGCTATTTTCAAACTCTCTCCCATGATCACTCCTTATTCTGATGACATTGCTCTCCTTTTCTCTTTGCAGTCTTTGACACAAATATTTAAAAACATCAAACACCTCTGTTTTGTCTTTAATGAAGTTCACCCAAGTATACCTGGAAAATTCATCTACAACAACATAAGCATATTTCTTCCGACTTAGGTTTTCTACCTGCATAGGTCCCATTAAGTCCATATGGAGCAGTTCCAAGACTTTAGAAGTGGTGTTATGTTGAAGCTTCTGATGAGGCATCTTGGTCTGCTTCCCTATTTGACAATCTCCACAAACTCTTCCCTCTTCAATTTTGAGTTTAGGAATTCCTCTTACAGCTTCTGAGGATATGATTCTCTTCATTCCCTTCAGATGAAAATGTCCCAACTTTTGATGCCAGCCTTTGACTTCATCTTCTTTAGCAAAAACACATCTTGAGAGGCTTGAGTCTTGTGACACCCATAGATAATAGTTATCCTTAGACCTAGCACCCTTCATGATGACTTCACCTTTCTCATTTGTGACAATGCACTCAGTTTTTGTAAAGTCAACTTTGAGCCCTTGATCACATAGTTGGCTAATACTGATCAAATTTGTTGTCAACCCTTTGACCAGTAGTACATCATCCAGCCTAGAAGCACTAGCACAATTCAGCTTTCCCATACCCTTGATTTCTCCTTTGACACCATCACCAAAAGTTACATGTCCAGAAGAATGTAGCTTAACATCCACCAACAAATTCTTCACTCCTGTCATGTGTCTTGAACACCCACTATCAAAGTACCAGTCTTCTTTAGTAGAAACCCTAAGAGAAGTGTGAGCTATTAAGCTGGCAACTTTTCCTTTTGGAACTCATTGCTTCTTTGGTTTGATGACCTGATTACCTTTGTGAATGTTCTGTCTGGGAGCCAACTGATGTGCCTTCCGAGGATACCCATGTAGCTTATAATAATAAGCCTTTATGTGTCCAAAACGCCCACGATGGTGACATCTTCAACGCCTGAATTTATTCCTAGAGGGAGTCCTGTCAGGATGTTTAAACATCTGTTTTAACATCACTGGCTTGGAAATAGGAATAACATTATTTGAAGCTGAAGCATTGTTGAATCCCAAACCACTTTTGTCTCCACCAGTTTTTCCAATATTAAGAATATTATCTAGAACATTCGTTCCATTATTCAACATTCTGACAGATTTTGACATAGATTCCAGTTTAGAGTTTAGCATACTGACTTCCTTCTCAAGCTCAGTCTTTTCAGCCTTTAACTGCATTATGATTTTCTTTTGTTTTTCTCCTTCTAGACAGACTTGTTCACTTCTAATGCACTATTTTCTATAAGAGGCAGCAAGCTCTTCATATGTAACCTCATCATCACTTAAATCATTTTCAGACTCACAAATCCCAATCATTGCTCTAACAAGCTTAGCTTATTCTTCTTTAGGTTCACTATCAGTATCCTCATCAGACCAGGAAACAGATAACCCATTTTTCTGCTTCTTGAGATATGTAGGACATTCTTTTCTGATATGACCATAACCTTCACACTCATAGCATTGAATTTCTTTGTCATCATTGGACTTTTCTTCATCTCTTGATTTCTTCCCCTAATCACCTGACCTGTTTGTGTCAGATTTGATGTTCTTGACATTAGGTTTGTAGCTCCTGTCTATCCTTTTTAGAACCTTATTAAACTGTCTTCCCATCAGAACAATGGCGTTTGAAAGCTCCTCCTGAGTTTTAGGACCACACTCTTTCCTTTCATCTTTAGACACCAGTGCTATGCTTTTGGTCTTCTTTTCAGGTTCCTCATCCATCCCTAATTCAAAAGTTTGAAGAGAACCAATCAACTCAGCCACCCTCATCTTGCTGATGTCTTGAGCTTCTTCTATAGCAGTCACCTTCATTTTATATCTCTTGGGAAGGGATCTAAGAATCTTCCTTACCAGCTTCTCTTCAGTCATTTTCTCTCCAAGGGCACTAGAGGCATTTGACAGCTCAAGAATATTCATGTGAAAATCATGAATGGTCTCATCATCTTTCATCTTCAGATTTTCAAACTTTGTTGTTAGCAGTTGAAGTCTTGACATCTTGAATTTGGAGGTTCCTTCATGAGTAGTTTTCAAGACATCCCAAGCTTCCTTAGCCACTTCACAAGTGTTGACCAGCCTAAAGATGTTCTTGTCAATACCATTAAAAATGGCATTCAAAGCCTTAGAATTTCCAAGCGCAAGTTCATCTTCTTCCTTGGTCCACTCTTCCTCAGGTTTTAGCTTAGATGTTCCATCTTTATCAACAATAACAGGATGTTTCCATTCTTTTAAAACAGCTTTCCAAGCCCTGCTGTCTAAGGACTTCAAGAATGTAACCATATGAGGTTTCCAATAGTTATAATTTGAGCCATCTAGAATAGGGGGTCTATTCACAAATCCACCACACTCCTTGTCCATTGTACCAGAAAGTAACAGCCCTAGATCTCACCCAGATGCAGAGCAGGATGCCTGCTCTGATACCAATTGAAATTTTGGTATCAGATATGTGATGTTAAGTGTGATGTCACAACAACACAATCTGCTATATGAAACAAGGTAATAAAATAACAGTAAATCAACACAGAGAATTATTCACCCAATTCGGTCTAACTACCTACGTCTGGGGGCTACCAAGCCAGGGGGAAATTCACTATTAGTAGTATTAACTTACAGACTCAACAATCCCAGTTGACAATCTACTAACTTAATCACTACCCAATGACACTTCTACCTAAGATACACTTAGATATGAGAAACCACTCACTCCCCCTAAATCACCACAGTGATACAATTCAAAGATTACAAAGTATAGAAGTCACACTTCCAAAACACAACTTGATCTTGCTTAAAAGCTTTGATCAAGAACAATTAACAACTCAGAACAATTACACCAATTCAAACATGAATGACTTACAATACACATACGAAAACACACACTTGACTCTCAGTCTTTAATCTCTTGCTTTTTCGTATTTTCCAAGTAGGGTTGTGGCTGCTTTAAATAGAAACTCAGACTTGGGCTTGGACTCCTTGAAAATCTCTGATTTGATTTAAAATTAAAACAGATTTTATCTTCAAATCTTTTCATATCATTCAACCCTAAAAATAGCAACAAGATCTGCTCCATATTTGATTGCAACAGAAAGAATCTAATCCAAGATATTCGCCTGCAATCTCTCCACCAGATCTTCTAATAACAAATTAAAACACGTGCAACCCTAACACAACAGACTGATGTTCTGATGTTCTGTCAACTGATGTCAAGGCATCATGTTTAACACCAGCTCACAAAACTGCAACCCTAACAAACTTAATGTTAGTAACCCATGTTAAGACATCAGACATATGACATCTTCAACAACAACATTGTTTTACCAAAATTGCAACCAATACAAGAACTAACAGTATTGCTGGAGGATTTTCCATGAGCGGGGAAACTAGCTCCACTCATATAAGGTATGCCTTCCTAATACTGAATATAGAAGATATCCTAAGGAGTTGGATAAAGGCGACCTAAAGACACTAGAAACCAAAACTTCCTTCTTCGAGAAAGTTGTCGCCGGAATCCACTTGTACAATGACAACTCCATGGTCATCACTATTAGGTGTGATGAATGGGAGATCAGAAGATTCATAGTAGACAAAAGTAGTTTTGCATATATCCTCTATTGGGACATGTTTGGCAGGCTCCGGGTCGACCCAAATGATCTATAATCTTTCAAGGGATCGCTGATTGGATTCTGCGGGGAGCAAGTGATGGTGAAAGGTAACATAACATTGAGGACCACCTTTGGAGTGCAGGAGCAGACCAAGGAAGTTAATTCAAGGTATCTAGTTATTGATGCCCCCTTTTCTTACCATATGATTATAGAGCTTCTAACTTTTAATCATCTAGACGTTGCGTTGTCTACTTTGTATTTTTTTTTCAAGAAATACTTGCTCTTAGATGGACGGATAGGAGTTATCAACGGAGATCAGGAAATATCCAGGAAGTGTTATGTACATAGCCTAAAGTTGAACACCAGGAAGGCTAGTTCAAGAATAAAGCACCGGGAGATGATCTCATGGGAAAATAGGCTCCTCCTTGACTGACGAGAATAATGAAGATTAAAAGCCCATAGGGAATTACCTTTAGTGACACTTACTTTGCTGATATTTGTATATTATCTCTACTGATATTTATCTGATTTGTTATTTATTAGATGAGCTTTGTGTCTTAACCTCTTGTAAGGACATGTTATTTTTGTAGGGTGTACTATTTTCCCTTTGTACCTAGCACCGGGAGACGGTTTTTAATGAGGTGTCTCACTCTATTATTCATAAGAATCAAAATTGTTATTCCCTCCTTTGTAGAAAACTAAAAGGTTCGGAAGAAGGTTTCCCTAAGAAGCAACAAAAATGTTGTACCCTTAAGAGGGATCCTTGTCGCCCTTAGAGGCAATCAAAATGTTGGATCCCTAAGAGGGATCCTAGAGGTCCATAGAGGCAATCAAAACACTAGATCTCTAAGAGAGATCCTTGGCGCCCTTAGAGACAATCAAAATGCAGGATCCTTAAGAGGGGTCCTTGTTTCATCTAGAGGCAACTAAAATGGTAGATCCCTACGAGGGATATTTGCTTCCCTTAGAGGCAATCAAAACACTAGATCCCTAAGAGGGATGGTTCCCAACCTTGGAGGCAAGAAACATGCTAGATCTTCAAGAGAGATCATTTCTGCCCTTCGAGGCAATCAAAATGTTAGACCCCTCAGAGGGATCCTTGTCGCCCTTAGACGTAATCAAAACATTGGATCCTCATGATGGATCATTACCACCCTTAAAGGAAATCAATGCGCTGAATCCTCAGGTGGGACCTTTATCGCCCCTACGGGAAGCTGAAACATTGGGCCTTCCCGAGGGATCATCACCAATACAAGGGTGATCAAAACCACCCTCATCGACAATATAACAACTTGATAGGTTCCCTTTCTATAAATCATTTCTCCCAAGTATCATTCAAAAATACAATTATAGAAAGGGGTTGCAAGAGTAACATTCAATAAGTAGTAAACAAACTTAAATATTACAAAAAGGTGGTAGTACAAGAAGACCAAAATAAAAATATCTACTCGTCATCCACTAGTCGACCATCACGAACAACCTAAAACAGATCCATTTGACTCAAACTCAGATCCTGGTAAAATAAAACAGCTTGTCCTCACAACCTTTCAAAATACTAGGCAGCGGTGGCCACAACTCCTTCTTTGAGCGAACATGCCTTCTCCTCTCGACTTTCTTTAGAACTAAGGGTTTCTGCATGCTATTTCTCTAGATGCTTCCCCTTGTCAAACTAAGCAAGAGTTTGTGGTATCTACATCCTTGATGTGCATTCTCAAAGAATTTTGCTCCTCTCTCAGTGCCTATACTACCTTCTGACATTCTTGAACGAGAGTGTTTCTCCCTATGGGCTTTCCCTACTATAACACACTACAACAATTGGATCTCTAACAGGTTCACTATGTGGACAGAATTTTTTACAAGGCGTAACTAGTAGTCACTAGGAAAAATAAGCTAAAGGGAGAGAAGGCGCTCAGAGAACTTCTCCGCGCCTAAAGTAGCAGCATTCTAAAGTGAAATCCATAGATGAAGATCTTCCACTTGCATTTTCTCTCGCATATGTAACTAAGTGGACTCCTGAAGTACCCTCCTCCTACATCAGATTCTTATAAGGGCAAGCTTCACCGCCCATGTATGTCTCACACTGCCTTTTTCTTCCATCAAGAGCCAAATCCCTGCGGAAATGCGGGGTAAGCCTGCTCGCTAATGTGTGACCTGTATCCGAACCAAATGCTCTCTCCTTTTGCCAAGTGAAATTCCAAACATATCCTATGAAAATAATGCGGGAGGGAATGCTATTAATGCATATAGGACAATAAATAGGGGATGAGAACAAAAGTTCATTTTTTATATCATTAAGCTAACCCAAATACTCATCTACCTCATCGCCATCTTCTAGGTTCTGGGAAATTAGAGTACAAGAGTTCAAGGTTTGGAAAAAAAAGGATCGTCTCTTGCTCAAGGTGGGAAGAGAAATTGAATCCATCCCTTTGATAAGTTGAGGATCTGGCGTCTTTGATAAAGGAAAGTGAGAGGCGCCCATCATCCCTGTGGTCACCAAAGAGGCACTGCCTTACCCTTATCCGTATGAACCTATCTTTCAAATTCTCATACGATTATGCATATGGTTCTCACAAACATCTTCATAGAAAAAATGTGTAACATTACCCTACCACTGTTGGGGAGAATCTCTGTACTAAAGAAAGATAAAAACACCCAAACAGTTGGGGGGTTTCCTAGATTACAACAAATTATCTTGAAAGCCCTAAGGATACTCTATACATTGGAGGTGATATGGGAGGGTGCGACGTTAACAGTTGTAAAAAAATCTACCTCAAAGAAAGTAAAAGGGACCAAAATTCCCATCTTGTGGATGACAGGCAGGTGGAAATAAAAATAAGGAGAACATGGCTAGCCCTTGATGTTCATATTGGCTTTCTCCATTTTGAATAGAGTTCTAGGATCACATCCTCTTCATTCCATGTATTGGAAAATACAATGCTCTAATGAAACTTGTTGATCATGTTCGAGTTAGAGTATAAGGACACAATGTATCGAACATGAACACACTTGATTTTGTTCCTATACATTAGCTTCTTGTGAAAAGCAGAAATATCAACGTTTGTTCCCTAGGACAAAGAATGAATGTTGCACCATTTTTTCTTTCCTCCTTCAACTTTCTCTTTGGCCTATTTGTTTTTCTGAGGAAGTAAAAATGGAGAATCTTAAGGAAAAGAGAAAAATACTTTCATGGGCAATGTATCAATTTCTTTTATAGAATTCCAATGGCACAAAAAATATATCCACTCAATGGAGTAATTGTCGTGAGGAGTTGAAAAGTTCTTACACATGTAGGACATGTGTAAGAAAAAGAGGTTAGATTAGCTTCCCCCAGAAAACCATCATGAGTTGCATTAAATGCTACCCACACTCTCTCTCCACTAAGCACTCAAGATTTCACAATTGAGTGACGTTTTGACGTCTCCAAGATCAATAAAGTGAAACTTGACGTCTCCAACTAATTCTTGGTTACCCTTGAAACATTCGGCAGAGACGTGATTACTTATCCCCAAAAAAGGGGTTCGTCTCCCATTAAAAAGGTCGCCTTTGGCTGAGGGATTTTCCTCCCATTAAAAAGGACGCCATTAGATGAGGTATTCTACCCTTTACTAAGGGATTTTCCTCCCAGTAAAAGTGACTCCCTCGGATGAGGGACCCACCTCCCATTAAAAAGGACACCTTCAATTGAGGAACTCACCCCTTTGGATGAGAGATTCACCTCCCATTAGAAAGTGTCGGCTTCAGTTGAAGGCTTAACCCTCGACCGCAAAGCTCAACCCGAGAAAAGTTTTAAAACCCTTTGCCATTTACAAGTCCTTGTGCTTGAGGGATTGTGTAGTGATTTATTTATGAGAACCATAGATAACGGAGACACGTGGGTCCCTGCCACATGAAGAATCGCCCGCAGATGGACCTTTATTTGTTAAGGGGGGACTCACCCTCAAGAAACATGTGTACTATACTGTCTGATAGTGGTAAGAAACACAAAAAAGGGGGGTTGAATTAGGTTTCTAAAAAAATTCTTTTTTAAAACCAATTCAAAAGGCAAACACACGAACAATAAAAATAACACGTTATTTTTATACTGGTTTTCTATTAACTAAGCTACCTCCAGTCCACCCTACCAAGGTGATTTTGGCTTCTCAATAAAGACTTAATCCACTATAACCAAACAGATTACAGACACCACAAAGACAACTATGCTTGTCTTCTCGAGTATACAAACTGAACCCTAGTCACTCAAGGTAATTACTCAAACAGATTTGAGGTTTTACAGACTGTGTTTACAATGAATTGTTCTACAAAGATGATTAACACAACATTTAAGTATAATGAAATACTCACACAATATGAACAAAATTTCTAAGTGTGTTTATACAATATTCACAAAAATAATATTATCAAAGAAAATGCAGCAGTGTGTGAATAACGTATTGAGATCGTTAACCTTATTTAGTCTTCCAAGTCTTTCTTATATTGCCAAGAAAAGATCCGTTGGAGGGTAGAAAAGTAATCTTCTTGAATGAGTTGGCACCTTGAATAACTGTCATCAATGGTGGGAGACAAAATCGGACAACATTAATGTCCTTACTACACGAAATTCGCGTAGTGGAACATGTACTATTTATCTCACGTGAAGGAGACATAAACTTCAGAGGCTCTTGAGTCATAATCATGATTAGAGGCCTTAGCATGAACGTTCTTCAGAACCGTTATCTAACAGCTTTCTTGATTTTGATAACTTTTTTGTAACATGCTAGTTTCTCTTTAGAGTCAGGGTGTGTTGATTCCAGAATTTGATGACGTCACTCGTTAATGCTTCAGAGTCAGAACCTGTATATGAAAGCTACACACTTGACAAAAACCATTAGTATACAAAATTGTTCTTTAAGAATCAATGTATTATTATCATCAAAACTAAAAGCCAGATGCAGAACCAAATCTTGGTCTATCAATCTCCCCCTTTTTGATGATGACAAAACCATGTATTTTGATGAACAATTTTTGTACGATTTAATCACATAAAAATATCAGAGTGAGGTTTGTAAGCTCCCTAAGAATTTTATATTGTTAAAAATTATTTTTAATCTTAGAATGTCAGACTTAGATTTGCCAGCTCCCCCTAAATTTAATAATTAAAATACTTTTAACACGTATAAACATTTTAAATCACATTGAAAGAGATAACTTGCCTGTTTGGCATAAGCCAGAATGATATAAATTTCTTTTTAGATCAATAAGCAGTCAGAGCTTTCAGATCAATAACTTTCTCTTCTGATATCTAGTATTAAAGCTTTTATGTTATAAGTGATATCAGAGCAATGTCATGAGTATCAGAACTTAGTAAAAAAGATCACTAATTTGACTTGTCCATAGTACATATTTTAGAACTTTTATGCGTGTGATTTCAATACGCCTGATTTAATGCTTTAGAACCTGAAACACTTGGTCATAATGATAAACGTTTTCAAAGTTTTCAGATAATTACCAAGTTATACAGTCAGAACCATGTTTGGGTTTACATAGTGGGAATTAGATGAATCAAAATCATTAACACTATTTCTCCCCTTTTGTCATTATTCAAAAAGAATAAAAAGACAAAGTAAATAAGGCAAACAAAATATAATTTCATTAATTAAAAGATGAGCGAGTACAGAAGGGAAGGAAACATAAGAACAGAACAAAGATAACACAAAGTTAAAAAAAACTAAGGTTCAGAGGATTTTGGGAAGTATTGATAAAATCTCTGCAAGCAACCCTTCAATCTTTGACCTCCTTTCCTTCACTTCTGAGTTCTCTACAGCCAGAAACTCCAACTTCTCCAAAACAAAGTCCTCAGAGCCCAAAGTCTCCTTGGTGCCTGAAACACTTGCAGCTTCAACAGTGGTCTCAAAGTAGAAGAGTAGTCGGAACCTTCTGAAGTAGAGGTTCAACTATTCCAGAGAGTATGGCATTGAATTTCTGCTTAGCTTTCTTCAGCCAGGCAACCTCCAACTCTTAGAAGCTGATTGCAATCTATCTTCTAAAGGCTTCAGTCAGATCACATACTTCAGAGAAGTTTGCATTACCTCGAAAAGCTTCAATAAGAGCTGCAAATCTTCCAGAAGCATCCTATTCAAAATGAGAAAATAAATCATCCAAGGGAGTAGTACGAATGTTTGTTTTAGAGGGTGTTTGGTTGTAGAAGGGGTGAGAGGGTCTGTCTGGGTAGACAATGAGCTCAATTTCTGACTCATCATCAGAAATGGTGGTTGGTTGAAGAATGTGGGTGTATGATATGTGTTTGGTGGTGGTGATGGAAAATTTTGAAGTTAAACAACTGATGGAGGAATGATGATTAATATTTGTAGTTCATAAGTGGTTTTGGGAGCAGAGGGAACAACGGGTTCCAGAACAAATGTGATAGAATAAGTTATAGTAGATGTCGGGATAGATGAACTATTAACATCAATGAGTTGAGGGGCAACAGAAGTATTAATGGAGCTAGTAGCAATAGTAGCAACAGTAGTAACAGTAGCAACAACATATGTTGCTTCAGAAGAAGTCACTAGAGTTCTCTTTGAATCCTTAGCTCTTTTTTAGCGAACTTATGTATCTCCTTGATGGCTTTTCCTCTTCTTCTTTTGCTTATGATCAAACTTTCTTATCTCCTTGATAGCTTTTGGTGCCGAGGAAGGAGTAGAAGGAGTAGCATCATAGTCACAGTTGACCTTTCTATATTCATAGCTCGCCGACTCTGGGTTGGAGAATATGGGAAAATCTACCAGAGGAATCCTTCTTCTGAGAATCCCCTCCTTAGGGATCTCGACAACTGGACTAACTAAAGAAGGAATCATGCCCATATTTTTTAGAGTCTAAGCGTTGAGAAAACTCTCAATAGAGGATACCAACCGTTTACCCTTTTCATCATCTATTAGAGAGTCTATCAGACGGCTCACCATCAGAATATCTAAAACAAGTTTGCTACATGGAATCCGAGATTTCATCTTTCTGCTTCCATTCCTAGAATCCTTTATAAATCTCTTAAGAACCGGAAGAGAAAGTGAGGCAGGTTTATTTTCTTCTCAAAAGCAATATAGTAAAGAATTTATTGTTGATCCACGTTGGTGTAGTCAGAAGTGCTGTTTGGCCTCCTGGGGTTGAACCATCCAAGAATGATCCTTGCCCAAATCCTTAGAATAGGATGAGAGTTCTTGATTTTGCTAGCTTGTTCTCCGGTGAGGGAAATAGCTTTGGACACCTAATCAGTACCAAATCTCCTATCCAACATTTATTTACACTTGGCTCCATTATCATTGTGACTAATGAGTTTGGCTATAAGATTTTCAGTGATGACAATCTTTTTACCATAAACAAAGGACACTATTTGAGAATGGGAAGTCTTGGCATGAAACTAGAAATTCCTTACAAGAACTAGAAAAACTGGACAATGAAGATGCTTTAAATATTTGTTCCACCCTTATGCATGAACAACAGGAAGAAGATCAAAACCATGAGCCTTCATGCTTTCAAAATCAATGATGAGTTCGCACAGAACTTCCATATCTTCTACAGGTGTGGAGAGAGTGACTTCAGGAGTATCATATGCATCTTTAGTGTATACAAACAGGTTAGGATGCACAGTTGATGGTGTCCTGTGAGAGGGAAGAAGGTGTGGAATGTACTCGGGAGGTTGGTACACAGCATCTTTATGAATAACCTTTTTGAAATTAGCTCAATGTCGTTGTTCAGCAGAGAATTGTTGCTTAGAAGACTATTATTGCAGTTGATATTGTTAAGAAGATGATGAAGCCATTGATGCAGAGAAAGGTTTTAGGGTTTGAGAGCTTTTCATTTTGAAAACAATAAAGTGTGGGGAGTGAAAAGTTGCGTAAGTGCGTGAAGTGAGTATATTGCTTTTAAATAGAGAGTTTTATAATCATGGAAAAAATAAACAATAATGACACTTAGTAGCAATTAAAAGCAATTAGCACAAAAAATTTAAAGAAAAGGAGTAAGGCGAAAATATTTAACCTAATCCCAAGAATCATGATTATACCTAATGTGTCACGCAGTCATTAAAAACCAGATCAATTTTCTAAGACAACTATTTTTAAAACTGTTCCATTTTCCAAAACTGATTGACAACTATTTAATGTGAAACCTGTTCGGTATCTAGAAAGCAGAGTTTATTTAACCAAACAAATTCCACACAGATACCTCTAAACTTATGAAACCTTCTGACTTCAGAAGACTCGCACATTTTGAACCAAAACTGATCTCAGAGTCTCATTTTTCCATTCTGAGAGATTGACATTCTAAGATAATCATCAGATTCATTCACAGAGTACAAGAATGTTATATCTGGAAATCTTCTAACTGACTTTTCATCCAGAGCATCTGAGTGCTGCATCTAGAGGCTGCAATGTATTCTGCTTCTGCAGTTTATAGTGCTATTGTTGATTGCATTTTGCTGGACCATAAGATCTGATTATCTCCCAGAAACTGATACCTTCCATAAGTGATTTTCCTCTCAAGTCTATCTCCAGCATAGTCAGCATCACAGTAGCCTAATAACTTGTAATCTTTTAATTTTCTCATCCCTCTCAAGGATAAATCTAGGATGCATTGGAGTCTTATACATCTTGCATTCTGACATGTTAAACTTCTTCAGAAGTTCTTTGGTGTACTTGCTCTGATGGATGTACGTTCGTTTTGGACTCTGATTGATTTGAATCCCCAGAAAGAACTTGAGTTCTCCCATCAGACTCATTTCAAATTCTGCCTGCATAGACTTAGCAAAATCCTTGCAAAATGTAGCATTAGCAGAACCAAATATATTATCATCAACGTAAATTTGTACAACAAGAATATCATTTTTGAATGTCTTATAGAAAAGAGTTGTATCTACCTTCCATCTAGAGAAATCATTTTCAATAAGATAATTGCTCAGTCTTTCATACCATGCTCTGGGAGCTTGTCTAAGACCATACAATGATTTCTTAAGTTTGAAAACAAAATCTGGATTGTTAGAGTTTTCAAAGCCAAGGGATTGATGCACATACACTTCTTCAGTAATGTAACCATTCAGAAATGAACTATTAACATCCATCTGATATAAGATGATGTTATAATTAACAACAAAGGAAATTAAGAGAAGAATAGATTCTAACCTGGAAATTGGTGCAAAGGTTTCAGTATAGTCAATCCCTTCTTGCTGACTATAAACTTGTGCAACCAGTCGAGCCTTGTTTTTACTACCTATCTTTGTTCGTTGAGTTTGTTTCTGAAGACCCACTTAGTTCCAATAACATGAGCTCCTTTAGGTCTTGGCACTAGATCCCACACATCATTTCTGGAGAATTTATTGTGAAGGTGAGGAAAATACACAAGAAAGGGGGTTGGATTGTGTTCACCAAAATAAAAAAACATTTATGCTTCTGAACAAAGTTCAGCCTCTAAAATTTTGTTCAAAATCTGATCATACATGCAGCGAATTTATCTTGGTTCCTCTCCTACCTGAGAGTACTCTAGTCCCCTTGCCTTGCAAGAGATTTTCCACTATAATCAATCACATGATTACACCTACTTATGCACTCAACTATAAGACTTTGACTGCTCAGACCTACAGTCTATGACTTACCTGCTTGATCAGCACATGATCAAGACTTCCTGCTTAGATCCTCATAGCCTAAGACTTTCCTTGCTCAAACCACCTGATTCAAGGCTTTCCTGCTTAGACACACTACCTAAGACTTTCTTGCTCAAACACATTGTCTAAGACATCCCTTGCTCAAATCCTCGATCCAAGACTTCCCTGCTTAGACGCACTGTCTAAGACTTTCCTTGCTCAGATCCTCGATCCAAGACTTTCCTGCTTAAACGCACTGCCTAAGACTTTCCTTGCTCAAATCCTTGATCCAAGACTTTCCTGATTAGATACACCGTCTAAGACTTTTCTCCTCAGACCTTCTATCCAAGACTTCCTTGCTTAATCAACATAGTTCAAGACTTTCAATGCTCAAGCACATAGCAAGAGACTTACTTGGCTCAAGTTTTTCAACTAGAGACTTGATGCTAAAACACATAGTATGAGACTTTTAATATTATCTGCTAAACAATGTGTTCATCAGAAAAGAGAACAAGGTGTAATTAATCTTGAATCAAAGGTACATGGTATAACCTTAACAAAGACCTTAAGCACTTAAGAATTCCAGAGTATTCAATGTTTAGGAGACCTTAAGGCTGTTTACAATTTACAACAATTAACAGAAGACTATGCATATTCAGTAGTGTTGCACATTGTTGCTCTTGTTATCTTTTCAATCAGATAGATACGTTGAACACCTCTATCTTCTTGAGCATTCCTTCTTCCTTTTATTCCTTGTTAAAGATTCAAGTAGAACCTTTAGCTCCTTATATAGCAGATTTCAAGGAACTAGCTTTTGAGAGAAATAACTTGATCAGATGTCTTTGTTTTTCTCTAAAGTACAAGAGACGTTGAGGGTAGATACACAAAAGATCTTGATCCATTGTGTAGCTTGTGTTGAACCCTAATTTTTACCCCTAAGATTTCGCCCATTTTCATTTGCATATCATTACCACAAACAAGGTCACAATCTGTGTTTCTCCCGAACACCTGTGTGATTCTCTTATTCTTACTTGCTTCTGTTTATCTAACTTCTAACCAAAATACCAAAAATTTGCTGCAGTTTCTCTCTCTGTGTGTTGTGCAGGTTTGTCAAAGACATTGAAGTGACTTCAAATTAAGTGTGGTTGTTCAGCTATGATCTAGTTCAAATGGATGGTTGACCTCATCTTGGTCAAACCATCAAGAGATTGCTTCAAGTGCAAGTTATCTGTTTCAATGGGCTATTTCTCAAGCAGGGGCTGTCAAGTTGTTGTGTGGTGATATTTAGAAAATTCAAATGGTTGTTGTTCAGTTGTGGTTTATTCAGTGGTAGCTATGTGCACTTTATCAGGGGCTTGTGGAAAAATTCAAGTTTGGTTTTTGGCTAAAAAAATAAAGATCCGCTATTCATGATCCATTTTCATTTCTATTCCTTAAACCATTTCTTTTTCTAAACCAACTCTCTTATCCATTTTTACCTATCCAATTTCTATCCATTATTTTCCAAATTTACCCATTTCAATTCTCAAATAACCAATTATCCAAATTTGTCCAATTATATCCATTTCACATCCACTTTCAAAAATCCATTTTCAATTTCCCTTCTTAAATATCCATTTCTTCCTTTCCAATTTCTAAAACCCAATTTCCAAATTCTAAACCATTATCCATCCAATTATCCATTTTTATTCATTTTTAATAACCAAATATCCAAATACCCACAATTTTTCATATCCATTTTTAATAACCAATTTCCAATATCCATATTCCAAATTTCAATCTCAAATTCAACATCCATTCTTAATCCAAAATTCACCTTTTTTACCTACATTTTTTTTAAATCCATTTTTTTTATAGCCCAAAACTACAAGATTAAGCCCATGGGTTATTTTAAATAAAAAAAAAGAGTGAAAGTCCATTACCACAAGAAAAATTATCAAAGTCAATTTAAGCCCATTACCAAGACATTACATAAAAAAAATAAATGAGAGGTGAATCAAGTCAGCCGTTCCACAATTCACACGGCCCATTCCATGCTAATTACCTCATGCTACATGAAATCATGATTCCAAATTTTCTTGACAATTCTACAAGCCTTGAAAGTGCAAAATCATGCTGCAAGTTGCAAGCCAAGGAAGCCAAGCGGTGATTCCTCCAAGCCATATGCTACAAAAAAAAGCTCTCACGTCATAAAGCAACAAATCACAAACATTCCAAGCCACTTGCAAATACAAACCGAGCCAGCCATCTTCTAAGCCGCAAATCACACATCAAACGACAACGGATTCCACTGCAAAATTCAGCATCACACGCACACATCATGACCACATCAAACGCAGCATTACACAAGGCAAAACGGAAATTGGTTGAATCAAAACTCACCTCAATTAATTCTATAAATAACAGAGCATTCATCTTCATTCTCTAAGCTTTGAGAAGCCAAAAAAAACTCTACAAAAATATAAACCAAAGCTTCAATTCCATTTCTATACCTTCAATTTTCAACTTCCATAATTTCCAAACTTCAATCTTCTCCAATCAAACTTTCAATTTCAAAATTCAAAACTCTCTGCAACTCTTCCTTCAACCTTCAACCGAATTCGCTCAACATCAACAACAACTTCACTCCAACATCATCAACTCGCACCTTCAATTCAACACTATTCAATTCTGTTTCAATTCGCGCATCAACATCTTCAACAAAGACATCACACGTCCAGCAAAAGAGAGGAAGAAGAATTGTTACACCATTTACCTGAGCGTTAGAGGTAGTTTGAGGAATGATCTTCGTAATTTCGATTCGAGCTGTTGTTGAATGATTTTTGAAATCGTTTGGAGCTTTGAGTAGAGTTTTCATTTGGATTCATTCCGCGTAAGTTTCGCATCCCGCCGCTCCGATTCGGTTGAGTTTTGAAGTGTTGGCTATGAAGATGAATAGTGATCCGTGTGTTGTGAAGAAGAAGAAGATAATGAATAATGTTTTCTGATTTTTTCTTTTCTCTTTAATATTTCTTTTTTTTAATTTATTTCTTTTTTTGAGACATTTGGGCCTAGAGCCCGTACCAATTTTTCACACCACCACCGTGTTCTCATTCACCCTCCCTTTCTTCTTTTTTATTTTATATTTTATTTCTATTAATTTTTTTTCAAAAACTTTTTTACATATTTTCTTTTTTTAATATTTTTCATTTGAGATTTGGATTTAAAAATTGGTTTAGAAAATTTCTTGAAAAAAGTCGTTTGAAAAAATATTTTAATTTCTTTCTTCTTTTCATTTTCATTTCCTTTTTATCTTTGACTTTTTTGTTGGTTGTTGGTGGTTCATAAACGTTAGATCCACTTTTCTTCATCTTTTTTCTTTTTGATCGATGAAAGTCTAATTGATCTTGGAATTCCTTTGTTGAATTTCAATCAAGACTAGATCGTTACCATTTTTCTTTTCGTGCGGTATCGCTTTCGGTTGACGATTTACATATCGTTCATCTAGCATACATTAGCACATAGATCTAATGACTGGCCTCATTGTAGGGTAATTACTCCGTAAATTACTCGGCGATTGCTTAACATAGCGGAATATTTGTCTCGTATCGGAAAACTATCAAGAATAGTTGATTATTTGTCTTTTGGTCCAAAACTTATGAAACTTGCTGTTAGGAGGCTTTGGTCTTATCAATCCTCTAATGAGTTCTCATTAACCTTGACCTAAGTGCAATTATTCAATTATTATTGATCACTTACTCTAACAACTAATCACTAACTTACTAACAATACTATTGTACTAATCATTTACAATTCCTTCTCGTTCCTTATCTCTTTTACTTTTATGCTTCATTATTATCATTTCATTTCATGTTTATGCTTCCGCAATTTTTCCTTTGTCCGTTGGACACATGTTTATGCTTATGCCTTTTTTCTCTTTGTCCACTTGGACTAAAAACATTAATAAAGGCTAAAACCTCTAAAAAACTTGTGCTTTTAATCTTGGACTATGGTTACTATCCTTTGCAATGGACATGGAGTTTTGCACCTAGACCTTGGACTTCAATGTTATTCTTGAATCCATGAACTTAGACCTTGGACATCCAATGCAATTCTTGGAACCTTGGACTTAGACTTAGGACCTTTCTCCCTTTGCTTTGGAATTGTGGTTCGAAGACTATGGAGCTTACTTGTGCGGTTAGGCTATTTTTCTCCTTAGCTTTTACTTTATGCTCTAGGATAGTCACTTCTTCTCCTCCCCATTCTTCAATTTTCAAAACTCTCTCCCTTTTTCAAAACTTTCTTGATTTCAAACTATCACTTCTTTCATAATCAAACCTTGACTTTGTCAAGTGATTTTACTCTTTTCTTTTCATTTCTTAACAAATGCTAAACTACATAAGCATATTGACACCTTTTTCAAAAGACTTTAAAAAATATCAAACTCATCAAACTCTCTTTTTGTGCCCTCGTGCACTCTCTCCTTTAACCTTTTCATAAGTTTAGACATGATTCATTTCTTTAAGCGGAATTATTCGCTTGGAAATGACGACTTGTCTTTACATTTTAAAATCAACCAAAACAAACAATTTTCATTCTTTGTACCACGAACTACGGGGTTTTGATCCTACATTGCACATCGTGGGTACGTAGGCATGAGACGACAAGTCTCTCCAAACACAAAAATCCTAAAAACAACTTCTCTTCTCATCTCCTCAATCATTTTTAAAGCAAACATTTTCAGACCAAAAACGGTAGATATTCCAAAGGGCTCCTATAGAGTACTATAGACGTTTTGGGTGCTAACACCTTCCCATTGCGTAACCAACCCCCCTTATCCGGACTCTCTTCACTTGTTCTTATTGTAGAGCTTGTGTAGGTTTTGTTCGCTCTTTTTCCTTTCCATTTTGGATAAAATAAAAGTGCGGTGGCGACTCTTGCTTTTCGAGTTGAGTTAATCAATAGCTTACACTCACGATTTTTGCCGCTACAGAAAAGTGACGACTCTGCTAGGGACATCCTCCCTTGAGGGGTTTAGCCTACTTTGATTTATTTACTATTTTTTGTCTGATTTGCTTGTTACTTGATTGTTCTATTTTGGAGTTCCTCTGTGTGCGAGATAGGTCCTATACCCGGACCAGAGTGTACTTTGAGTTAGGAGGATGGTATAGTCAAGGGAACTTTGAGGGAGTCGAATCCTAAAAAGGAAGAACTTGAGAATCCATCCACTCGGTGGTTGCCTCTTTGGAATTACTGATGCCAATCGAGCGATCGTGAAGGCATTACTATTTCCATATAAGCCTATAACACTGAGAACCGTAGTAACCCTTAACCCATCTTAGCCATTTTAGGATCGTGGCGTGGAAGCTATGAAGATGCAAATCTAACTTAGCTGTCACGCGATGCCACATTCAGGTTAGATTCTCTTGAGGATAACTACCAACCTCCGAGCAAATCGGTGCGCTGGTGTGTCTGATAGTGGATTGTGGACCCTGGGTACTCTGTTAGAACCGCTGTTTTTTACAGGTACAATGAAGACAAACCTTAGCACATACCTATTGTGGGATTGGTTCTTAACCTTGGCTTTATGCCCGTGACTCGAACCTTTGAACCTGTGTGCTTTGAGTGATGTTGTTTGTGGTTATTGCATTCATGCACTCTTGCATCCATAAGCATACATATGCATTCTTCCGAGTTGCCTCAGAAACTCATTTCAACTGTCTTCCTCTTCAGTTATCTGTTCACCGTCAAGCTGTTTCCTCAACACAATTACGAAACTAGAGTTGCTGTCAGATTGAGAATGGAAAACCAAGAACAACACAACGCCGAAGTCAGAATGGAAATTGATGAGTTGAAGGCCGGTATGACCAAGCTCACAGAAATGCTGCAAGTTCTGATTGCTAGAGGTGAACCACCTCAGAGGACTGTGATTGTTGAAACTTCACCTGCTGCTGTTGACCCTCATCTGACTCAGCAACCAGCTTCTACTTGGCCAGAATTTGGGTTACCTCTGAATTACTCGCCACCCTTTGCAACTACTCCTGTGTTCGTCTCACCAGTATCTTCAGCTCCATTGTTCACTAAACCTTAGCCTGTTGTGCATTCTGTTGCTCAAGCTATTCCTGAGAACCCTTTCGTGTACCATGCTGCTGGTCCACAATCTAAAATTCAGGGAGAACCTGGATACATTGAAGAAGTCAGAGAGCAATGGCAAACTCTGGACAAAAGGATAAGAGCTGTGGAAGGAAGTGATGTCTTTAGTGCTGCTGCAATAGACATGTGCTTGGTTTCCGACTTGGTTATACCTCCAAAATTCAAGACTCCTGATTTTGAGAAATACAAGGGTTGCATACCTGTCCCAGAACCCACTTGGTGATGTACTGCCGCAAGATGGCTGCTCATGCCAAAAATGACAAATTGCTCATTCACTGTTTCCAAGACAGCTTGAGTGGGGCTTCAATGAAATGGTATATGGGACTTGAGAAGAACCGTATCCAAAGCTGGATGGACTTGTCTGATGCTTTCTTAAAGCAATATAAGTACAATCTGGACATGGCACCTGATCGCCGTCAATTGCAGAACATGTCTCAAAAAGAAAAAGAATCCTTTAAGGAATACGCTCAGCGCTGGAGAGAGATAGCTGCTCAGGTGGAGCCACCATTAGATGAAAAGGAATTAACTAGATTGTTCATGGACACTCTCCAGCCACTCTTTTAGGAAAAGATGATAGGCAGTGTATCATCTGGTTTTACTGACCTAGTCACTATTGGAGAAAGACTAGAAGAAGGTATCAAGAAGGGAAGGATTACTAATGCTAAAGCCTTTAGTGATGCTAAAAAGTATGCTGGGAATTTTCAGAAGAAAAAGGATGGCGATACCCATGTTGTTTCAGTTGAAGGTAAACCTCGTCACAGACAACAACAATATGTAGCTGCAGTTGCTCCTGTTGTCAATGCTCAACCATCTCAAGCTCCTCGTCAGGCCATTAGACAAAATCAGAATCACAATAGGGTTAACTTTGATCCTATCCCAATGTCCTACATTGAGTTGTATCCATGTCTTGTAAAGAAAGGTTTGATTACAATGAGGGATCTACCTCCTCCTCCAAATCCTCTTCCAGCCGGCTATAGAGCTGATCTTCACTGTGAGTTCCATCGAGGTGGGGCAGGCCATAACTTGGAAGGTTGCTATGCATTGAAAGCTAGAGTACAAGAATTGGTGAACTCCAAGATTCTAGACTTTGTTGATAATAATCCCAATGTTCTCAACAATCCTTTGCCAGAGCATGCCAAGTAAAGTTTGAGTTAGTTCAGACGGATCATCTCCTAAAGCCAGTGTTTCAGATAGGATAGCTCATCCTTGTTGCTGATTAGTCACTAGGCCTTGTTTCTTTCTGTTTGCATTTTTCTTTGATTGTATTGACTGTTTGCTTTTGAACTTTATTTGTACATTCATGGTAATTTCAATGAAATGAGCATTGCAATGTTTGATTCAATTCATTTATATCCACTGTTTGCATCTTTATGCTTTCTTTTTCACAAAAAAATTATATATCTCCTGTTCACTTTCTTTATTAAGCTTTTGTTTAGGCAAAGATTGGAGGGAGGATGATGAAAACGAAATACCTAAAATTGTTGAACTGTATGCTTTCAATTGAAACTTAGTTGATGATGTCCATGCATTGTTTCAACTCCCAGACACTGGAGAAATAAGGAACTTAACCCCTTGTCAACCCCTTCGAGCCTAGAAGTTGGAGTTTCCTTCTGTAAAAAAAAACCCGCAATCTTAACCTGGGGATGGGTAGTTATCAGTTAATTTGACTCTGCATGCAAGACGCCTTCCAATAAAGGTTGCAATCACAAGCTTTCCTTCGCACACATCAAAGAGGTGTCGAAGATGTCTTTCAAATCAAAAGCCAATGATGGTTCCCCGTAATCATTAAGCCAGGAAGTCACTATCTTTCAAGAAAAAATGATGAAAAAATCAAAAGAAAAGCCAGCTAAGTCAAAACCTATGAAGGAGACTTAGGCAAAAATTGGGGCATCCTGCTGACTGTAAAATCAAATGACACAGTTCAGGCAAAAGTTAGGGATAACAAATGAAAAATCAAAAGGTTGCCAAAATCCTCAAAGACAAAACGAGTTGACTGAGGTCCTCATCAAACACAACAAAATGTTGTAAGAAAGAGTGGCTGCCATCTCAAAAATCCCTTGAGCCATCATCATAACAGTGTTGCAATTCCAAAATCTCTTGGAATCTGAATGCATAGTTTGAATTAACTGAGCATAGGACTGAAGGTCATCATGAAGAATGGGTTGGGTACAAATAAACTTTGAGCCTATATCCTTTGTTTCAAAAAACTGTGAACCAAACCACATTACAACCTTCAAAAGACCTAATTGAAGCCATGTTTCTTATGAAAGCATACTACAGCAAGGTTGCGTAAACTGACTCCTATGTTTGTTGCCAATCATTTGCTTTGATGTCATACCTTTGCCTTCTCTTTCACTTTGCATGTCTAAACCGCCGTGTTTCGACAAGTGTTTCATTTTGCTTTACATCAATAATATCATTCCAAAAAAAATTTATTTCAAAATTGCATTGAGCCTTGCATTAAAATTACCATGTTTGTTTGAATAATCCTATTTGCAGGCAAACTTTCCTCATCAAGAAATTTCAAACAGTTGAGAAACTTGGTCAGTGATCCTATCAGGGGCACATTACTTCCAGATCCTGTTGTGAATCAGTTCAAGATTTGTTGCTTAGTGCAAGTAATTCTCAGATTTGGTTAGCCAGAAGATCTCTTTCAAGACTCATGCTGAGTTTAGCCTTCTCAACATTTGTTTCAAGAACTGAAGCCATGTCCATCCCCAGCAACTGAAGCCATGATCAGTTTATTCTCAATAATCATTTCAAGAATTGAAGCCATGATCAGTTCGTTCTTCCCCTGCAGCAGTCAAATTGAAGCTATGATCAGTTTATCCTCATCAGTCAATTAATCTGGGGCATTCTTCTTCAAGAATCCTCAAGATGTCTTTCCTCAAAAGACCATCAGCCTGATACAATTCATAAGTGTGATAGAGATGTGTTTAATATCTTCTCTCCAAGCAGAATGGGCAGTGTTCCCTGTGTTGAGGAATCAGAGTTCCCTTTCTTCCCTCACAAAAGAGTCTATCTTAGTTGTCTCTATCATTTGCATTGCATACATGAATCATTCATATACCACGCATAGAAAGATTTTCATAGCTCGAAGTATGCTTCGCGCTCATATCCATTTTTCCGAGGTCTTGTTGCTTTCAACATCTTACCTTGTGATCAAAGTCCAACTTACTTGGCGCCTACCAAAACTTTTACCTGCCTTTTCATTCAGTGCCATTCCTGAATGTTGTCGTTTACCTGTCTTCTTTCTTTCCAGTTCCATTCCTGGATATTATCGTTTCCCTATGCATCTTGTCCTGTTGTTAGATATTTGTTTCCTTTCATTCCAGTGTTATTCCTGGATCTTTATATTCTTCCATTCCAGTGATATTCCTGGATCTTTATTTTTCTTTCGCTCCAGTACCATTCCTGGACGTATGCCTTTTGTCTCACACCAGTGTCATTCCTGGATGTCTGTCTCTTTTGATCTCTAGTTCCATTCCTGGATATCTTGTTCCTCTTGTTTCTCCTAGTGCTATTCCTGGAAGTTTTGCCTCTCTTCAGTAGTCCCCAACATTTTTGCTTGGATATCTTTTAGTGTCATTCCTGAAAGTTTTATCTGTTCATCCAGTGCCATTCCTGGATGAGTTTTCTCCTTTGCATTTAGTGCCATTCCTGGATGTCTTTCTCACTATCATTCAATTCCATTCTTGAATGAAGTGATTTCTCATTACCATTCAGTGCCATTCCTGAATGTAGTGATTTACCTTTACCTTTCAGTGCCATTTCTGAATGTTTTATCTGTTCATTCAGTGCCTTTCCTGAATGAGTTACCTTTACCTTTCAGTGCCATTCCTGAAAGTCCCTGATCACTTTATTCAATGCCAGTCTTGGATATCGTGAACTCTTTTTATCCAATGCCATTCTTGGATGCTCCTGATATACTTTCCAGAGCTTTTCTCACTTCATCCAATGCCATTCTTGGATGTTGAGATTACTTTTGTCCAATGCCATTCTTGGACACCTTTTCCCCAGCCAAGTCCAATGATATTCCTGGATATCTCTGATGTTTAACCTTGCCATCCAATGCCATTCTTGGATGTCCCCATTGAATTTTTTCAAATGGAAGTCTTGTTTATATCCAATGCCATTCTTGGATGTCTATTATGTTTACTGTTGCCTCATTCAATGCCATTCTTGAATGTTGTAGTTCCTTTTATCCAATGCCATTCTTGGATAACTTATCCCCAATAGAGTGTTTTTTCGTCTCCATCCAATGCTATTCTTGGATGACGCTGTTGTTTTTACCAGAAACTTTCTTGTTGTTGTCCAATGCCATTCTTGGACATCTATTGACATACCTTTTGTATCGTTTGTAGTTTCCATCCAATGTTATTCTTGGATGTTTCTACTCGTCTTCCAGGGTCTTGTCCCTCTCTTTCCAACTATTGATGGATACTTCTTGTCACCTTGACAGATCTCCAGAAATAGCTTGTGTTCCCCGGCGTGTCTTTTCACGTCACCTCTCTTAATTTACCGTAAATCTCTTGTTTCAAGTTTCCCCGCAGTCTGTTTCATCCTTTTGTCATACCCAAAATTTGTCCTACCTGTATGTAACTTTCATTTGTATTATCCCTCCACTAACCAGTATTCAAAAATCCAAAAATATGCTGCTTCCTTTTCAAGGCCAGGGTGAATTAATTCAGATGATGTGTGATTGAGGATTCAGTTAGGGTTCCAGGCCTATTCAAGTCACTTGGTGTGGATCAAATTATCATATTGTGCCAGATTATCAGGGCTTTGTGGTTGAATTTTATTAGCGAATTCATTGTCACTTTTTCAAGACCAATCCATTTGTCAATATTCATTACCATTAGCTATTCACTCCCATTGTCTTTACTTAACCACTTTTATCATTATCCATTTATTCATTATGTCCATTTTAGTCCCTTTCCATATTCAAATATAGCCATTTTATCCATTTTAGTTAAATTGATCCATACCCTTCATGTTCATATCCAATTTCTATATTTGTATCCATTTCCTAGTATCCATGTTTCACTCATAAATTGTGTTCAAATTCAATAGCTAAGTCCATCGTCATTTTTGTTGATTAAGCCCATTATTAAAAAAGCATATTACAAAGTTGTTAGCATAATCCAATAAAACATGTCATTAAAAAAAACCTATTATAATATTACAAGGTCCATGTCCAAAAAGTGGAAAAAGCAATGCCATACAACTTGAGCTAGTTTCCAAAGTCACACTTCAACAACTTGGCCCCACGTCATTGAGCCATACGCCCCAAAATCCCCACCAAACCATTCAAATCCTATGTACCAATTTCACCATGAGACTCCACAACAATAGAGGATGGCAAAGGCCATGTTTTCCCGCGAACCAATTCAACCACACACATATGATACGCACACCTTGCCAAAATACCAACACAACAACCTTTACCTGTAACAATTACCAAACTGTCGTACAGAAAAGAACAAAATGTCATGAAGGTTGATTTACCTTATTAGCAGCACCCAATTTCCACGCACAACTCGTTCTCAGTGACCCACGACAAACCGTCCGCACCACTTTCCACTTCTTTCCAGCTACACAACATATATCTTCTTTTTCCACAATACAAACCTAAAAAAAGAGACAAAAAAACAAATTCAGAATAAGTTGTACGAACGTAACTCTGCAAAACGCACAGCAGAACGTGAAAACGGCAATACCAGGTCGCAATGCAACCGTTGCAATTCCAGCTCACCAATTTCTCAACAATTTTCTCTGATTCTTTCATTTATACCCTTCACCACTCTCCTATAAAGGAGGCCCCTTTCTCCATTCTTGAAAAAGCCCTAGCCGCCAATACTCAACCTTCAATCCATCAACATAAATCGCAAAATCTCACAAACACCCTTCGACCCAGAAACCCATTCAAAACCATACCCAAGCTTTCATCATCTTAATCAACCAAAACTCACTCCCACTCAAAATCACCTTCTTCCAACCTTTTTCTCGTTTCAGAACACAACAACAAACTTTACAACCCATTCTTTCAAGACCAACCAAATAACCACAAATCTTTTGAACCACCAAATAAAACCTTCAAGCTTCAAAACCAAACCCAAACAACACCAGTTAAAAACCCAAACACAACTCCTTCAAACATCACAACCATAAACAAAAACATTTCAAAACAGAGAAAGAAATTCGGAGATGAAGAAGAGAGAAACCATAGAAACAGAATCGAAGCACCAAAAATCACAAACTCAGAGTAAGAAGAAGAGGGAGTCAAAATAGACCGAGACTGTACCATGTAGGGGATGGTCGATGTTCTTTGTGTCGTTGATGTTCAGTTGTGAAAGTTGGGTAGCTTACCTAGTTCCTTTTAATCTTTTACTTGAACGAGACACTGCTATTTGGTTTTTGTTTGACCTTTTTGTTTCGTCTTTTCTCTCCAGTAGCCTTTTTGTATGACTATGTTGTTCAAGTAATGGACTTTAGGTTCATTCAACGCCTCACCCCCCCCCCCCCCCCTTCCCCTTTTCCTTGAACCGTGCCGTTTTTGGGTGATGGGCTTTAAGCCCAAAGGATCCCATCTTCTTTTTTTACACACCACACCCATTTTGTCTTAACACACCCCTCCATCTTCGGAGTTTTTGTCTAGTTAATTTAAAGATCTAAGTTTTTTTTTAATTTTGTTTTCTAATTGTTTTTTTTTATTGTTAATTTTTAAGGTGATTTCGGCCAACTATTTTCAATTAATTCCACTTTCATTTCGATTCCATTTCCTTTATTTGGGCCAATGATGTCAAAAACATCTTGATATTGGGTGATTTTTTAAAATCGGTACCAAATCTTGATTTATATGAGGCCTACCACCTATTTATTTTTATCTCGATTTATTATTTTATTTCTATTCATTTTGGGTCATGAAAACCAAATATCAAGATTTATCGATTTTTCGATTTTAAATCTTGATAAAGGTGCGACCTTTATTCTTTTTCTTATCTTTTTCGATTTTTTATTTCATTTCTTATTATATTTTTCATTTTTTTCATTTTGGGTCAATGAAAACCAAATATCTAAGATTTATCGATTTATCGATTTAAAATCTTGATAAAGGTGAGACCTTTATTCTTTTTCTTACCTCTTTTCGATTTTATTTTATTTCGATTTATTTTGTCATTATTTTATTCATTTTGGGTCAATGAAAACCAAATACAAAAGATTATCGATTTTTCGATTTAAAATCTTAGTAAAGGTGAGACCTTTCTTAGTTTTTTTCGATTTAATCTCCATTTAATTTTTGCATATTCTTTTATTTGGTCAATGAAGGTCAAAAATCGTTGATTATCGATTTCTCGATTAAATTCCGATTAAGACGAGACCAATTTTATTTTATGTCAGTATTATACCGTGTTCATATTATTCATATTGTCCATATCATATTATTCATACTTATTCATCTAACCATTTTCTTTGTTCATACTTTAATAAAAAAACATTAACAAATATCAAAACCCTAAAGCAATAACTTAATGGACTGTTGGTTACTATACTTCGCTTGGAGATTTGGTTCAAGGCTTAGTTTAGGACACCTTGCACACACACGACTTTCTCTTGGGCTACCTTATAATGAGACCCTTTATTTCATGTCATCCCTTGTACTTTACATGTACCCTGCTCCCATTCTGATGTACGCATCCGTTGTTTCTTTGATTGTGGTTTGTTTACTAGGAGCACCCCTAGGGACTCGCATAGACAACCCATTTTCAAACTAATTCTTGATTCGTCGTCGAGCCATTTTCAAACAAACCCTTTTTCAACCAAACTCTCGACTCGTCGTTAAGCCACTTTCAAAATCAACCTCTAACCAAATCCTTTTTCAAACCAAACTCTTTTCATAACAAATAAACCCTTGATCCAACGTCAAGCGGATTTTCATAATCAAACTTCAAAAACAACTAACAACTATCGCAACTCTTTTAAGGTGAAAATGGGGGTTCAAGTCTTTGATCTTTCTTCGATTGTTTGGGTGCGAGTTCTCTTACTCGTGTATGAGCAATTGACGCCTCTTATTTTAACAAATCAAATCCTTTTCAAAATAACCAAGCGCATACAATAAACCTTTGATCCCACATCAAGCGGACTTTCATAATCAAACCTCAAAACGACTAACAACTATCGAAACTCTTTCAAGGTGAAAAATGGGGGTTCAAGTCTTTAATCTTCCTTCGATTGTTTGGGTGCGAGGTCTCTTACTCGTGTGTGAGCAATTAACACCTCTTTTAAAAATCAACCAACTCCCTTGTTTCGTGGGCGTACCACGAACTACGACTGCTCTGACTCTTTATTCTTGTCCGAGTAAAGATACGTAGGCACAAGATTGCGATGATCTTGGCGAGCACACTTTTTCTTTTTCCACCTTTTCCACGCTACCATTTTTTCTGTCAAACCCCGTAGTCGAACTACGATTGCTCTGATTCCTCATTCTCGTCCAAATGAGCATACGTAGGCTCGAGGTCGCGATGACCTTGCCGAGCACCCTATCCTAAAACCACCCCATTCCCCCTTAGCATCATTCCCTTTTATCTTACCGTTTTGCATTTATTTTTTAGAAGAAAACAAACAAGCTTAGCTAACGAATGTTGCGATTCGAATCAAGAGGTTCCCGTTGAGTACAACGGACGTGAGAGGGTGCGCGTACCTTCCCCTCACGTAACCGACTCCCGAACCCAGAATGCGGTTGTGACGACCGTGTTCTTATCCATCCTTTAAAGGTTTTCTCGATATTTTCCTTTCCCTCTTTTGGGATAAATAAAGTTCGGTGGCGACTCTGTCGAACCGTTCCGCGCCTTTCGCGCGAAGGGTCGTGTCTTCGATTAAACGATTTTTTCGAGGTGCGACACCTTTGCATTCATATCATTTTGTGGCATCTTATGGCTAAAAATTTGGTTTTCTGTATTTAAGTATCTTCAATCTTATCGAGACGAAGTTTTCAACCTTCATATCTCCTTATTAAAGAAACTTAAATAGGGGCAGCTGTTGAACCCTAATTTTTACCCCTAAGATTTCGCTCATTTTCATTTGCATATCATTACCACAAACAAGGTCACAATCTGTGTTTCTCATGAACACCTGTGTGATTCTCTTATTCTTACTTGCTTCTGTTTATCTAACTTCTAACCAAAATACCAAAAATTTGCTGCAGTTTCTCTCTCTGTGTGTTGTGCAGGTTTGTCAAAGACATTGAAGTAACTTCAAATAAAGTGTGGTTGTTCAAACCATCAAAATATTGCTTCAAGTGCAAGTTATCTATTTCAATGGGCTATTTCTCAAGCAGGGACTGTCAAGTTGTTGTGTGGTGATATTCAGAAAATTCAAATGGTTGTTGTTCAGTTGTGGTTTATTCAGTGGTAGCTATGTGCTCTTTATCAGGGGCTTGTGGAAAAAGTCAAGTTTGGTTTTGGGCTAAAAAAATAAAGATCCGCTATTCATGATCCATTTTCATTTCCATTCCTTAAACCATTTCTTTTTCTAAACCAATTCTCTTATCCATTTTTACCTATCCAATTTCTATCCATTATTTTCCAAATTTACCCATTTCAATTCTCAAATAACCAATTATCCAAATTTGTCCAATTATATCCATTTCACATCCACTTTCAAAAATCCATTTTCAAATTCCCTTCTTAAATATCCATTTCTTCCTTTCCAATTTCTAAAAACCAATTTCCAAATTCTAAACCATTATCCATCCAATTATCCATTTTTATCCATTTTTAATAACCAATTATCCAAATACCCACAATTTTTCATATCCATTTTTAATAACCAATTTCCAATATCCATATTCCAAATTTCAATCTCAAATTCAACATCCATTCTTAATCCAAAATTCACCTTTTTTACCTACATTTTTTTAAATCCATTTTTTTTATAGCCCAAAACTACAAGATTAAGCCTATGGGTTATTTTAAATAAAAAAAGAGTGAAAGTCCATTACCACAAGAAAAATTATAAAAGTCAATTTAAGCCCATTACCAAGACATTACATAAAAAAAATAAATGAGAGGTGAATCAAGTCAGTCGTTCCACAATTCATACGGCCCATTCCATGCTAATTACCTCATACTACATGAAATCATGATTCCAAGTTTTCTTGACAATTCTACAAGCCTTGAAAGCATAGTTGTAAAAACCGGACCGGACCGGCCGGTCCGACCGGTCCGACCGGGAATCGGAGCATTAGCCGGCCTGGTTCACTTAACGGATCGCCCTCGTCGTTGGACCGGTGGAAATCGGTGTGAACCGGTAAAACCGGCGAACCGGCAGGTTATATGAACCGGAGGTTGAAAAGCTTTTTATTTTATTTTTTTCCCCTCAAAACGACGTCGTTTTGAGTTTTCATAATTGAAAAAAAAATGAACTGCAGATTGCACTTGCAGAACTGCAGATTGGAAAGTGGAAACGCATCGCTAGGGTAAGGAAAAGGAACTCCAAAATTGCTTCTTCCTCATTCGTTTCTCATCACAAATGATCTGCCGGAAATCGCTTCTTGGATAACCGTTTCTCTCCTTCGCAAGCCGGAAATCGCTTCTTGGATTTTCAGGTTCGTATTCCATTGCATCTTATGATTGAGAAGTTGTGCTCATCTTCAAATTTTCTTAGTTTTTGGTGCTACATTCAATTGATTGTTTTATGAGTTTTGTTGTGCATAACATTTTAAGTTGTAATTATCTGTTCTATTCTGCTTTGTTTGAGCAATAAGCTAAGAAAAGTTATTAAACACATGTAAGTAAGCAATGTAATAAGTTGGACTGTAGTTAATAGAGCTTAAATGTGGTTATTAGAGATATGGAACAGTGCTAGTACAGAGAGTTATGTTTCAAAATTGTTGGCATGTTGACAATTAATCATATAAAAATACTCTTGAATTTTCTGTTTTGCTATTGATTTAGATGCAGAGGAAATAAAGCAATGAATTTTTCCAATTTTGATGAATCTTTCTTCAATTGAAGCCTTGATTGTCTTAATTAGAATCATCTCCACTACTTTTAGAACTTACTTTTTGATTGTTATTTACAACTATGGCTGTATGTGTTTGTATTTGTTTTGGAACTGGTGTTTCCTTTGGGCATTTAATATGCCTTTTTTCAATTAATTTGAGTTCATTTTGCCTTTCAAAAAAAGAAGAAGTGGTGATAATGTGGTTGCAACGAGATGAATCCTTGTATTGTATCATCTCATACTTCAGATGATTATTAAAAGTTTTTTTCTAATTTATTTGAGTGAATTCTGGTTATAATAGTAATTGATTATACTACTATTGTTTTCTTACATTTTTAAAACTTACATTTTGAACTGTTTTACAGGAAAATGGCATCTTCTGAAACACCATCATCACAACCACCATCACAAGAAGCCTCTTCCGGTCATAGTTTAGTTCAAAATAATGTTAGAGGAAAGACTGATATAGGTTGGGCACATTGTACTAAAAGTCCTGATGGAAAATCCCTTGTTTGTATCTACTGTCACAAAGCTTTTGGTGGAGGTGGAATTCATAGGGTAAAGCAACATTTGGCTGAAGTAGCAGGAAATGTTGAAGTTTGTAAGTCAGTTTCTGCTGAAATTCATTTTCAGATGAAACAACATATTAATGAGCGGAGCAAGAAAATAAAATTTATAGATGTCGCTGAAAGCGAGTCATTTACTGCGGAAGGGGATGAATTGCAATTACAAGCGAACCCACGAATTGGTGCATCTAAAAAGAATGACACTCGCATTGGTACTTATTTTTTACCCAGAACAACTCCGGGAGCTCAGCCTACTTTAAAAAGTGTGATGCAAAGTAAAGAAGTGGTAGAAAAGTGTGATCTTGCTATTGCAAAGTGGTTTATTGATGCGTCTATTCCTTTCAATGTTGCAAATTCGCCTTATTTTCAACCTGCAGTTGATGCTCTTTGTTGCATGGGTGCCGGATATAAAGTTCCTACTATGCATGCCCTTCGTGGTAATTTGTTAAATAAGTGGGTTGATGATGTGAAGATACAGATAGAGCAATATCGTTCTATTTGGAAGGATACAGGTTGTACTCTTATGGATGATGGGTGGACTGATCGTTGTAGGAGAACTCTTATTAACTTTTTAGTTTATTGCCCCAAAGGAACTATTTTCATAAAGTCTGTTGATGCCTCTGGTGCTTCTAAAACTGCAGACATGTTGTTTAAGCATTTCAAGGAAGTAGTGTTGTATGTTGGCCCGGAAAATGTTGTTCAGATCGTTACGGATAATGCTGCGAATTATGTTGCTGCTGGGAAGTTGTTGGAAAAGGAATTTCCTAAGTTGTATTGGTCTCCTTGTGCAGCACACTGTATTAATTTGATGTTGCAAGACATGGGGAAATTACAGGAAGTAAGTGGGGCAGTGTCACATGCTTCAAAAATTACCAAATTCATATATAATCATTATTTTGCATTGTATTTGATGAAACAAAATATAGGTGGAAGAGAAATACTTCGTCCTGCTCCAACCCGCTTTGCTACTAATTTCATTGCATTGCAGAGTCTTTTGTCTCACAAAGATGCACTAAGAGCCATGGTAACATCCAAGGAGTGGACAACCACAACTTATTCCAAAGATGTCAAGGCAAAGCAATTTGTGGAACAAGTCTTAGACTCGAGCTTTTGGTCTACATGTGCTGACATAGTGAAAATTACAGAGCCTCTTGTACGTGTGTTACGTATTGTTGATAGTGAAGATAAACCGGCTATGGGATATCTCTATCGAGCTATGTATAAAGCAAGAAAGGAGATTGAAAAGTGGTTTAGAAGAAATAAGCTGAAAGTAGAGCCTTATTTGAAGATCTTGGATAACCGTTGGGATGCACAACTTCGCAAAAATCTTCATGCTGCTGGTTATTGGTTAAATCCATCTTGTAGATTCAATCTAGAATATGAAAAAAACAAGTCCACCACCCAAGGCCTTTTGGATGTCATTGAAAAGTATGCTTATGATAGTAAGGACTTGCGAACTAAATTAACTACTGAGATGAGCTCGTTCAACAATTGTGAAGGTAATTTTGGAAGGACAACAGCCGTAGAAAACCGAGATGAAGTTTTGCCAGGTAAAATTACATGATAAACTTTATGCATTTGATTTTAGTATAATGTCAATATGTATTTAAAAATATTTTCTAATTTTTTCACATGCATTGTTCTAGATCAATGGTGGGAAACTTATGGAACTGAAGCGCCCAATTTGCAAAAGCTTGCTATTCGAATTTTGAGCCAAACTTGTAGTGCATCTGGTTGTGAACGAAATTGGAGTGTGTTTGAGCACATTCATTCAAAAAAAAGAAATAGGTTGGAGCATCAAAAGCTTAATGATCTCGTCTTTGTTCGTTATAACTTACGGCTACAAAATAGGTATTGCCCCCTTATTTCTATTTACATCCGCATTTGGTTCTTCTTTTTTGGACTCTGTTAATTGAGTAATTATGTTGATTAGTTAGTTAAAGTTAGTTTCAAAATCTGTTAAGAGTTAGTTTGCTGAGCTGGAATTGATCTGTCAAGGACTGTTAAGTTTGGATGTTAAGAGATTAATTATGTTATGTTAGTTGGTCTGTGAAATTCAGTTAAATTTTTTACAATGATTGATATATGGTGATACTAGTAGTGAGAAGAAGTTCATCAATTTTTTATGTTATTATTCGGTACTGATGGAGTAATTAACCTCATCATCAAAACCAAGGTTTCTATTACTAATAAAAATATTTATTCATTATGAAGTATATGAACCATTACTAATTATTTTCCACTAATTATTAAATAATGATTCATATATGGTTATACTATAGATATGGCAGATTTATTGTTTGTTGTAGCTCTTACTTCTGTCAATTTTTTACAACAAAGGCACCTTATATTACTAATAAATTTATTTGATAGTATTTCTTGCAGTGAGTATATAACTTATGTACTTGAAATCATTTTTGCATTTATTTGTGATTTCATTTACAAATTTACATTTACAAATAAGAATATGCTTATAACTTCAATAATTAATCGTTATAATTTGTTTAGTTCTATGTTTGATACTATGGTTAATGATTTATAGGAACAAGAAGAAACAAAATTATGATCCTATCAATTTTGAAACACTTGGTGATCATTCTAATTGGGTGTTGGAGGATTCACCACCATTCTTAACTATTGAGGAAGTGGAAGCACTACGCAAAGATCTTGCTAGTATGACAATCGAACCTGTTTCAAATGATATTGGTATGATATTAGTTATTGTGAATTACAATTTTGTTATGTTAATTTATTACTATATGTCAATTGCTAAACTCTCTAAATTGATTTTGTTATAGATCAATTAAATTTGGACGAGGTTGATGATGAGGATGATGCACAACTTAATTCTGGAGAAAACAGTCAACGTAATGATATCATTGATGGAGAAGATGTTGCGGATGCGGTTGATTTTACTGCAAATGGTTTTGATCTTGGAGAAGAAAATCCCAACATTGAAATTATTTTACCTCCTTGGAACTAAATTAGTAGACATTGATTGGTGTTATTTTGTTATAAACTATTCAATTAGATTATGAATTTATGATGCAATTAGACTTTGTTTGCAAGTATATTTTGTTATTTTGTACTATTGTTATGTGTAATACTTTACAATTAGACTGTTTAAAATTTGAATTTAAATTATGAACTTGTGAATTTATGATATGATATTTTCAAAAAATTTAAGTGTCAGTTATAATTTTTTAGAGACTGAATCATCCGGTTCGACCGGTTTTATACCTATTATAATGACAGGTTTATTCAATCGAGTTATCCGGTTTAATCCGGTTTAATCCGGTTTGGTCATGCGGTTCGACCAATGACCCAGTGGTTCGACCGATAAACCAGTGAACCAGTACCCTCACCGGTTTGATGTCCGATCCAGTTTTTAAAACATTGCTTGAAAGTGCAAAATCATGCTGCAAGTTGCAAGCCAAGGAAGCCAAGCGGTGATTCCTCCAAGCCATATGCTACAAAAAAAAGCTCTCACGTCATAAAGCAACAAATCACAAACATTCCAAGCCACTTGCAAATACAAACTGAGCCAGCCATCTTCTAAGCCGCAAATCACACATCAAACGGCAACGGATTCCACTGCAAAATTCAGCATCACACACGCACATCATGACCACATCAAACGCAGCATTACACAAGGCAAAACGGAAATTGGTTGAATCAAAACTCACCTCAATTAATTCTATAAATAACAGAGCATTCATCTTCATTCTCTAAGCTTTGAGAAGCCAAAAAAACTCTGCAAAAATATAAACTAAAGCTTTAATTCTATTTCTATACCTTCAATTTTCAACTTCCATAATTTCCAAACTTCAATTTTCTCCAATCAAACTTTCAATTTCAAAATTCAAAACTCTCTGCAACTCTTCCTTCAACCTTCAACCGAATTCGCTCAACATCAACAGCAACTTCACTCCAACATCATCAACTCGCACCTTCAATTCAACACTATTCAATTATGTTTCAATTCGCGCATCAACATCTTCAACAACGACATCACACGTCCAGCAAAAGAGAGGAAGAAGAATCGTTACACCATTTACCTGAGCGTCAAAGGTAGTTTGAGGAATGATCTTCGTAATTTCGATCCGAGCTGTTGTTGAACGATTTTTGAAATCGTTTGGAGCTTTGAGTAGAGTTTTTTGTTTCGATTCATTCCGCGTAAGTTTCGCATCCCGCCGCTCCGATTCGGTTGAGTTTTGAAGTGTTGGCTATGAAGATGAATAGTGATCCGTGTGTTGTGAAGAAGAAGAAGATAATGAATAATGTTTTTTGATTTTTTCTTTTCTCTTTAATATTTCTTTTTTTATTTTATTTCTTTTTTTGAGACGTTTGGGCCTAGAGCCCGTACCAATTTTTCACACCACCACCGTGTTCTCATTCACCCTCCCTTTCTTCTGTTTTTTTTTTTTTTATTTTTTATTTCTATTAATTTCTTTTCAAAAACTTTTTTACATATTTTCTTTTTTTAATATTTTTCATTTGAGATTTGGATTTAGAAATTGGTTTAGAAAATTTCTTGAAAAAAGTCGCTTTAAAAAATATTTTAATTTCTTTTTTCTTTTCATTTTCATTTCCTTTTTATCTTTGACTTTTTTTATGGTTGTTGGTGGATCATAAACGTTAGATCCACTTTTCTTCATCTTTTTTCTTTTTGATCGATGAAAGTCTAATTGATCTTGGAATTCCTTTGTTGAATTTCGATCAAGACTAGATCGTTACCATTTTTCTTTTCGTGCGGTATCGCTTTCGGATGACGATTTACATATCGTTCATCTAGCATACATTATCACATAGATCTATTGACCGGCCTCATTGTAGGGTAATTACTCCATAAATTACTCGGCGATTGCTTAACATAGCGCAATATTTGTCCCGTATCGGAAAACTATCAAGAATAGTTGATTATTTGTCTTTTGGTTCAAAACTTATGAAACTTGTTGTTAGGAGGCTTTGGTCTTATCAATCCTCTAATGAGTTCTCATTAACCTTGACCTAAGTGCAATTATTCAATTATTATTGATCACTTACTCTAACAACTAATCACTAACTTACTAACAATACTATTGTAATAATCTTTTACAATTCCTTCTCGCTCCTTATCTCTTTTACTTTTATGCTCATTATTATCATTTCATTTCATGTTTATGCTTCCGCAATTTTTCCTTTGTCCGTTGGACACATGTTTATGCTTATGCCTTTTTTCTCTTTGTCCACTTGGACTAAAAACATTAACAAAGGCTAAAACCTCTAAAAAACTTGTGCTTTTAATCTTGGATTATGGTTACTATCCTTTACAATGGACATGGAGTTTTGCACTTAGACCTTGGACTTCAATGCTATTCTTGAATCCTTGAACTTAGACCTTGGACATCCAATGCAATTCTTGGAACCTTGGACTTAGACTTAGGACCTTTCTCCCTTTGCTTTGGAATTGTGGTTCGAAGACTATGGAGCTTACTTATGTGGTTAGGTTATTCTTCTCCTTAGCTTTTACTTTATGCTCTAGGATAGTCACTTCTTCTCCTCCCCATTCTTTAATTTTCAAAACTCTCTCCGTTTTTCAAAACTTTCTTGATTTCAAACTATCACTTCTTTCATAATCAAACCTTGACTTTGTCAAGTGATTTTACTCTTTTCTTTTCATTACTTAACAAATGCTAAACTACATAAGCATATTGACACCTTTTTCAAAAGACTTTAAAAAACATCAAACTCATCAAACTCTCTTTTTGTGCCCTCGTGCACTCTCTCCTTTAACCTTTTCATAAGTTTAGACATGATTCATTTCTTTAAGCGGAATTATTCGCTTGGAAATGACGACTTGTCTTTACATTTTAAAATCAACCTAAACAAACAATTTTCATTCTTTGTACCATGAACTACGGGGTTTTGATCCTACATTGCACATCGTGGGTACGTAGGCATGAGACGACAAGTCTCTCCAAACACAAAAATCCTAAAAACAACTTCTCTTCTCATCTCCTCAATCATTTTTAAAGCAAACATTTTCAGACCAAAAACGGTAGATATTCCAAAGGGCTCCTATAGAGTACTATAGATGTTTTGGGTGCTAACACCTTCCCATTGCGTAACCAACCCCCCTTATCCGGACTCTCTTCACTTTTTCTTATTGTAGAGCTTGTGTAGGTTTTGTTCACTCTTTTTCCTTTCCATTTTGGATAAAATAAAAGTGCGGTGGCGACTCTTGCTTTTCGAGTTGAGTTAATCAATAGCTTACACTCACTATTTTTGCCGCTACAACTTGTATAACCAAAGTGTCTTTAGAAGTATCATGTACTATAGAGCCGTTGAGAGTAGTTATCCGTAAAGCATGTCAACTTTTATCGAGCCTTGTGATCATATACTCTAGTTGACGAGTTGAGTTTACTGTAGTACGGATAGCTTCAGCTTCCTTACATCTTCTGAACATTCTTCAGAAGCCAATACAATTACCAACTGTAGAAACAGTTAGTTGCTTATTTTGATGCTGAGGCCTTCAGCTTTAGAGTCTCCATCACTCATCACTTAGCAAGTGTTCTTTCAGATTCTGTGTCAGCAGGACCACGTAACTCAGCTTCACTCAAGTATGTCTTCATATCAGATTCTAATTGTATCTTTTAAGTGAGAGAACCTGCATACTTGAACACACATTAGATAACACCATTGTTATTTTAATACTTATGTTATCATCAAAACTAAGGATATATATCATGAACATATCTTGTTCTAACAATCTCCCCCTTTTTTATGATGACAAACACAAGTATTTAAAGGACAATGTTTGTGCTATTTTAATTTTTCTTAGAAAATTTCAGAGCATGAGATTTGTAAGCTCCCCCTAAGTTATACTTATAAGAAATCTTAAATATATTTATTTTTTCAGCAACATCAGGATATGAGGTTTGTAAGCTCCCCCTGAGAATAGTCCAATAGTTGAGTTCTGAGAATCCACGCTAAGTACCATTTTCAAGAAAACTTATAATTTTAACTTTCTTAGAAACATCAGAATATGAGGTTTGTAAGCTCCGTTTGAGTCTAATAGACTAAGGTTGAGTTTTGTAAGCTCCCCCTTAGTTCCATATACAAAAACACTTAAAATCATTTACTCGGTCAAGATAACCAAAAAAAATTAAATGAACTGAATTGATAATACTTTTAACTTTGGTAGCATTAAATTTGAAGGGGAAATAAATTCTTATTTAAATACTTCTATATTTCTCCCGCTTTTGTCACATCAAAAAGGTATAATCACAAAAGATTGAACAGATAAAGCAAGCAAAATTCAGAAGTGCAGAGTCCCAAGCCGTCAAGAATGCTTTAGTCACAATCAAGTAGATGTACTGTTTCAAGATGGTCAAAGAATCATTAAGTATTGGTTTGCTGATGTACCTAACTGAACACATAAAGCATACTATAAAAGTAACCTCGCGTCCTTAAAAGTTCATCTAGTTTTTCAGAAATACTTCAAGCAATAGATAGCTATGAATAGAAAATCTCACAACCGTATTCCTCGTAAGAGCGAGAAGCGTGATATTGCAAGATAATTTGAATTGCTGAGTAAGGTTGAAGCGGCAAAGGAAATACATTTGGCAAACAAGGAACATTCAGCATAGCTTCTTGCAGATGCAGCAAAGGAGAGTCAGAAACTGAAGGAAGAGAAGCACATTCAAACCAGATTGGTTATCTACAGAGCTTAGACTTCAGGGTCAAAGAAGCACAGAGATTCTTTTGGGGATCCTTCGGCAGAAGATGAAGAAGCAGAACAATGCAGGAGGGCGAATGCAAGTAATATAGAGAAAGATGACTGAAGAAACAAAAAGGAGACTAGAAATAGACTAGTCTATTTTACAGTCATATCTTTATTCATGTAATATTTGAATTCCAATGAAGTTTTTCCCTTTAACCAATTTATTAATCAACTTTGCTACACAATGCAAGTCTCAATTTTACTTAAAAGTAAAGCACAACAATTATGAACACACGTACTTGTGATAAATATAAAAGCATTCTGATACATATTCATAAAGCATTCTAAGATTCACAAACAAGATAAATTCACATAATAAAGTTTTATAGCTAAAGCACAGGGGCACAAACAAAGGGTTTTACATCCTAGACCTAAGGTTTCTTTAATAATTCCATGATTTTCTTAAGGTCTTAACCAATTTCTTATTGCCTCTCAACCACAGACTTAAGTAGATCATCCACTAAGAGTTGGTTACTAGCCATCTGACTTTTCATAAGCTCTTGAAATTCAGCAACAACAGTGATTTTGGCATCAAGATTGAGCAGTTGCTTCTGGCTAGATGCAGCAACTTCCTTTGATGAAGAATTCTTCAGATCTTTAATAACTGAGTTGACAGATCCTCTAAAGCATTCCCATTTAGCATTGTAGATCAAAGGATCAGTGGATGTAAGTCCTTTTTCCACAAGTACTTTTGTCCTATTAAACAATTCATTCCTAAAGACTTCTAATTGAGAAAGTATATGACTGGGTTGAGGATGATGATATGTAGATCATTTGGATCATTCTTCATACTTTGGGATTGTGATAGGTTATCCTCGATTAATCTATGGAAGTTCTTGATTAAGACGAGATTGTTCTCTTTTCTTCTCGTGTGGCATAATTTTTTTTTTGGAGAATGATCTACATATCATTTCTCTATCGTGTTTTAGCACAAACAATGTTATTGAACAACCTCCCATAGTATGATCTTCCTCATATGTTGTGCTACGATTTCTTAACATAGCGTTACATTGGACCTAATTTGAAAAGTGATCATCCGATCAATGACAATTGACAATTAACAACTAACTTTAATTTCTGCTCCTTATTCTCTTACTTTATCTTTTTGTCATTTACTTATCCTTGTCTATATATCATTGATCTTTTATCCTTGTTCATATTATTATTATTCATTATCATATTGTCATCCTCATCTTATTTTATTCATCTCATTCAAAAAATACAAAAAACGTGATAAAATTATTGAAACCCTAAAAGACTTTCAAGTGTTGGAATGTGGTTATCATCCTCTGCATCATGGAGATTTGGGACTCAGTACAGAAACCCTAGAAAAGGAGCTGTGGATCTTAGTTATCTCTATCTTGTACTGTTTTATCTTAGGATACTTTTGCACATCATTCATAGCTTACTCTTGGGTTTTCTTACAATGAGACTTATTCGATCAATTACTTCTAGTTGGTCATCTAAAAGGCTAGCCCACTTTGCTAGTGCACGTTTAGTTTATTATTTGGGTTATTTGCTTATTACTTATTCCATCCCTATTTGAAAAAATGTATCCCCACTCCCATGACGTGTAATAACTTTACTGTTTTCTCTTTGCTTGCTAGTTGCTTAGGCTTTCCCTAATTCAAGAATAAAATCAACCACGCCTTTTCAAAAGATTACAAATAAGCTTGATCCAACGTCAAGCATTTTCATAATAAATCAACTCAATAGGTTTCCATCACCACCAAACTTCTCAACCATTACACTCCATTTGCATTCACCCTTTGTAAGTCGATTGCCTTGTGCATCGCCATCAACCTACCCATTCACCAAAACATTTTCGTAATCAATCAAACAAACCCTTGATCCAACATCAAACGGCCTTTTCTTAATCAAACTCAAAAACACAATAAAATACGAGATGGATTGTGCGTAACGAGCCTTAAGTGGTGGAGAAGGAGTGAGGATGGGCATCCCTACACTCACTCTAATTATTTTGACACAAGGCGTTCGACTTGGTTGATTGAAATAATCGCCTCTACCCATAGTATATAGTACAATCCTAATCAAGAACAATCTCTTCAAAAATCATAAAAATAACATCAACTCACTCAAACTCATTTTGCGCCTTAGGGCCACCCTCTGAAAATCCTTTTTTAAGGTAAAATCAATCAACAAACAAACATTTTTTAGGCTGAACTACGAAGCTCTGACTTCATCATTGCACCATGAGGGTTCATAGGCACGAGGCCAACGCCAAAGCAAGCACCCTTAATAAAAAAACATCTTTTTTCCCTTTAGCAGATAAACCTTTATATAAACAACACCATTTCATATGCAGACAACCTAGATGGTTTCTGTTAAGTACAACGGATGTGAGGGGTGCAAATACCTTCCCCTTGCATAACCGACTTCCGAACCCCCGACAATGGTTGCGATGACCTTGTCATATCCTCTTCTCGATTCCCTTAGATTTTCTTGATATTTTCCCTTTCCCTCTTTTTGTGAATAAATAAATTTCGGTGGCGACTCTTCTGTCAAGTCTAACTGGTGAGCTTTTCTCGCGAGGTCGTGTTCTCTCATGTTTTGAGGTGCGACAGATTGGCGACTCTGTTGGTGAATGGTTCTCCCTAAGCTAGTCAATCCTAGTCTAGGCTTTCTTTGCACGCTTCGGTGTTTGTCTATCTGCTTTATCTGCTTTTATTTATTGCCTTTTGCTGTAAATATTTTGTATCTTGTCTACTGTGGATTGGATACTCTTCTTGCAAACCTTGTGTGAAAGGCTCTCTACCTGAGTCTAGAGTGCTAAACATAAGATAGGAGAGGTTGAGTAGTATGGGGCACCAAGGATTTCTCCATGTGCAGTTCGATACGAGAACCTTGCTTAGAGTAGATTCCATATAGGATATTGACGACTGTCAAGCTCTTGGCATGGACGATCAATGTTTTCCTTAGAATCCATGACTCTAAGGACCTTTAAGAACCCAGAACCATTGGCCCAAACTAGGATTGATGGTCGCGTAGTATGGGGCACCGATGTGTACTCCTCGCATAGTTTGATACGAATATCTCATTTAGAATATAATTTCTTGGTGAAGTCATTTTCCTGGAAATCACTGACATACACAACGAACAGTCAAGGAAGTCCATGACTCTGAAACCCTAGTCTAGAATCCAATTTCGATGATCACGTAGTATGGGGCACTAGGGTGTACTCCTCTCGTCGTTCGATAGGAAGACCTCACCCAAAAGAGATTCATATGATGAAGTCGTCAACCGTCATGTTCATAGAGTGTCTGATGAACAGTCATGTGGATTCATGACTTTGGAGTTCCTTAAAACTCTAGATCCTACCTAGTGAGATCCTTGTGAGGAAAGCAGTCCACCCTATCCTCCATCCACACTTCAAGCTTTGGTGATCATGTACCTGTGATCCTGCATCTTGCACATTACCATTGAATCCATATCATAACATCCCATTGCATTGCATCAGTTGTGCGTCTTGCATTTTATTCCAAAATTAAAAACTCATTTCACCTTCCTTCATCTTCAGTAAATCAACCTGATTCTTCGACACTAGTATGCAACTCGAGCTAACACTAGGCGAATGATGGATCATATTCAACAAGAACAAACTGCTATGAGAGAAGAAATGGACTTCGTCAAGAGCAAGATCGACCCAATTTTCGAGACCATGACTGCTCTGGCCGGAAGGGAAGATGAATTGCGTAATGTTGTTGCCGCAAAGAACAACGTTCCTGTGCAAGGATCTGCTTCACACTCAAGGCTTTTAGTTCCTATTCCCAATCCCATCATCTATGGAATGCCTCTGAACTTCACTCCTGCAGTTGAAGGAGCGACTACTTAAGAAACACCTACATCTGGAGTTACTGTTGGAGCTATCATGCAAACTCAACCTGTTGTTACCCAAATTCCCATTCCTCATGCTGAAGAAGATTTACAAGATGAGTATGAGATGCAGAACTATCATACTACTGTTACAATTACTAATCCCACTGTTGCTCAGGATTCTGAAGCCATAAAGATATGTCGTGACTTAGCTGAAAAGCTCAGTGAAATGGAAGGGCATAACTCAAATTCCTTGAGTGCCTTAGAGATTTTCTTGGTGCCATATGTCGTGATTCCACCCAAGTTAAAGGTGTTAAAACAAGTTTGGTTAATACCATGTATCCTCCAAGATTTTGATGATAACGAAGTATTTGAAAATCAATTAGAATTTCTAACTAGCTAGTTTATGTGTGGAGAAATATATTTACTTGATGGAATTGGTTCTGTCACTGAAACAGCTTTGGTTCAATTCTGATCATGCTAGTACACTCTAGCACAGAAGCGTGCTATGATGTCTCTGATGGTGAGTAATGTCAAGTCAGCTCTGCCAACATGGGACTCAAGATTTATTGACATTATCTTATACAGGTTGTGTTTTACTTGAATCATAGTTGTATCCTCTGGACAAAGGCCTTGTTTCGTGGATATCCTTGTGATTGAAAGTTCTAACACCTGCTTTATTGGAAAAGAAGATGTACTAGAAGATTTGATATGTTTGTAGCCGTTGAAGATGCTCCAACGTCTCTATTTCTTTGGCTATAAATAGAAGCTGAAGATTTGAAGATCATCAAGAAATAACACTGCAATACAACTGAGAAATAGACACATTACTATCAGTGAGCTGAGTCTGTTTAAAGTTCTTATTCTTGTGTTGATTAAGAATCTATGTAAAAGTGTGTTGTATTATTTTTAACACCTCTGATATTTATCAAGTGCTGTTGTAAGTTATTCCTTCTCAAAACTTTCTGTTTAGATAAAATTCTTAGACACGAGCTCTAAGCATAGGTGAAAGTCTTAGACACGAGCTCTAAGCACAGGTGAAAGTCTTAAACACGAACTCTAAGCCCAGGTGAAAGTCTTAGACACAAGCTCTAAGCAAGGTGAAAGTCTTAGACAGGTGTTTTAAGTAAGATAAGTCTCGGTCAGGAGCTGACTGAGAAAAGGGAAGTCTTAGACACGAGCTATAAGCAAAAGAAGTATTAGACACGAGCTATAAGCAAGGAAAGTCTTGGACAAGTGGTCTGAGCAAAAAGAAAAGTCTTATACAAGTGTGTATAAGCAAGTGTAATCTGGTTGATTATAGTGGAAAATATCTTGCTTGGCAAGGGGACTGGAGTAATCTCAGTTGGAAGAGGAACCAGGATAACTACTGTGTATTATGTGTTATTTTTACTTTACTTCTGTCTCTATTTCTGCTGCACCGTATCAGATTCTGAACTCAGTTTTTAGAATCTGAACTCTTGTTCAGAAGTAAATCTAATTTTTGAAAAACACAATTCAACCCCCTTCTTGTGTATTTTTCTCTCCTTCAGTTGGCATCAGAGTAAGGTCTGTGCATAACACCTAACAGTGGTACAATCAAAGATCCAACGAGACAAATATGGATCCTGAGGTTACTATACCTAGTACCTCAAGGGGGATTCCCTATGATTATAGTAGCTCTGAGAGAAATCATTACACTGCTAAACCTCCTATATTCAGTGGTGACTCTATTGAATTTGAATGGTGGAAAAGCAAGATGTATAAATATATCATTCGACTTGATGATGAGTTATGGGATATTCTTGAAGATGGCATCAAAATTCCTGTAGACAGCGCTGGTATGGTTGCTGACAGAAAAACTCTGACTCCTTCTCAAAAGAAAACTTGTAGAAAACATCATAGAGTCATAGGTATTCTTGTTGATGCACTTCCACATGCTAAGTATTTGAAAATCATTGATAAGTCTTCTGCAAAGACTATATTTGAATCTCTGTGTTCTACTTATCAAGGAAATCAACAAGTCAAAGAAGCCAAAACTGGCTTGTTGATACAGAAGTACAAACTATTCAAAATGAAGGAAGATGAGGATATTGAGACCATGTTTTCAAGGTATCCGATTCTTGTCTCAGGCCTTCAAGTGCTGAATAAAAGCTACTCTACAGCTGATCATGTGAAGAAAATTCTAAGAAGTCTCCCTCAGTAATTTAGACCTAAAGTAGCAGCTATTCAGGAAGTTAAAGATCTGAATACGTTGTCCCTTGAAACTCTAATCAGCAATCTTCAAAGTCATGAGATGGAAATCAACAGAGATGAAACTTCTAAGAAGTTTAAATCTCTTGCACTAAGATCTGCCTCTGAAAAATATGGTGACAAATCCAAAAGATCTCCTATAATCAGTAAAGTTGATGAATCATCTGAAGAAGAATCTGATGATGAAGACATGGTGTGCTTCATTAGAGGGATTCAGAAAATGGCCATAAGAAGCAGAAGATTTCCTGAAAGCAACAAAAGGATTAACTTCAAAGATGGATACTGGACCTTTTTCAACTGCAACAAACCAGGTCACTTCATAAGTGATATTCCTGAACCTCTGAAGAACAGTTAGAGAAAAGGAAGTTATCAGAAAGATAATTTCAGAAATAGGTTCAAAAATAATTTCATGGCGACATGGGAAGATTTGGATGAAGAAGAGTCAGAGAAGCAAGATAATGTCAATCTAGCACTAATGGCTCCACTACTACAAAACGCGTAAACAACAATGCCATGGTTACCACGGTTCTTCCCTACACCGTGGTGACATCTCTAAAACAAGGCGCTATCATTTTATTTTATTTTTTTGATTAAAAATTATTTGTATATAACAACGGTTGAGGAGCCAACTGTGGTGATACCATCAAGCTTTCATGGGTTCGAACCTCAGCGCCCCCATATATATTATTCCTTTAATGTTAAGGCGCTCCTTTTCATTTTTATTTATTTTTAAATAAAAAACTTAAAGGGTTATTACTACGGATGTTGTGTTCCACCGTTGTGATATATTTTGGTTTTTTATTTAAAATTTTTAATTGTAAATTTAACTCTGGTGCTTCTTTATGAAATTTCACTATGAAAGTAATATATCACAACGGTTGCTGGTATTGGCCGTGGTGGTAGCTTTATAATAATATATACTCCTAGTTAGCTTGTCTCTTCAGTATCCTTTTTCCATAGAAAATAGAAACTAGCTGATGAAACAATACCCGATTTTAACCCTAAACCCTAACATTCAATACTCTGAAACAATACACGATTTCAACCAAAACACCATCGTTCACCCTAGCTTGTCTCTTCAGTATCCATTATTCACTATGTATTTGTCATTTTCGTCATCATCGTCAAGGAGGATGATAAGGCCATCACGATCGTGACGTCGAGAAGGAAGAGTACACCAACCAAGTTGTCACCGTCGAGAAGGAAGACAACAACAACACTGTTGTTGCCTTAAGGAAGGAAGAGAACACCAACACCAACACCAACATCATTTACTTAGTCATAACGTTTAGGGTGCGTAAAATATTTTCCCCGTGAATCTACAATAAACTTCATTTTCCATTGTTGTGGTTGTTGTTGTTTATGTTGTGGTTATTGTTTATGTTCTTGTTGTTCATGTTGTTGTTGTTGTTGTTTTTGAACATAGATGTCGACCTTGTCGAATTCTACATCAGATACTAATGAAGAAACTCAAACAAATGAGAGTTATATGAATGAAACTTAAACAAATGATACTCAATCGAAAAGATCACAAAGAGGTGTCACAATGATTCCCCAATTCACATCAATCCGCAACTCATCAGGTGAAAAAATTTTGATTGAGTTTGATTCGTTCTACAGAGTAGTGGATTGTGAACATTACTCTACTTTTAAGAGTTATGTTGCGTTCCTTGCATGTAGCAAAGTGAGTATACTGATAGATGATTAGAAACAAGTGGATGATAAAGTAAAAGAAAGCATATGGACAGACGTAAAGGTATTACATACTATAATTTTCTTATATTCAATATCACTACCTATAATTTCTAATACATACTTATATATTGATTTAAATGTAGTTGAAATTTGAGTTTACCGATGACTCAAAGTTGAAAAAAAAAGGCGGATATCTTATGCCGGTACTCGTTGGAGGGGATTTAACTCACAACTCACGGCTGACTAGATTAGGAAGCCTAAGAGCGGTCTTGCTCGTCCATGGATTCGATATAGTTTTATATCGAAGAAGCAATGGAACAAGTTTTCGAAGATACATTGTTCTGAGGAATTCAAGGTTAGTACTAGTCTTATGTAACCTTCAATGTTATGCTAATGAGTTATAGATACTAATCATATATATTTTTTACTATGTTAATAACAGGTTAAAAGCGAAGTAGGAATAAAAATAAGGCAAAGAACATGTACCCCCATAGATTGTCTCGTGCGGGTTACAGGAAACTTGAAAAAAAATCATGCTTGAAAAACAAACACAAACAGGAGATGATCACATCCCATCTCAACCGTCAAGACATGAGAAATGGAAGAGGGCTTGATTAAGACCAAATGGAGAGTACACCTCTGAGGCGTCAAGAGTATTTGCTGAGAAAATTGTAAGTATGATTTGTTTTTCTTATGTTATTTGTTATTTAAATGCATTGGTAACAATATATGTAAGTTGCTCATGTTGTGTAGGATAAGTTGGTTGAGGCGGCCCGGGAAGGCACATTTGTTCCAGAAGCACGACATGACATATTAGTAGAAGTTATCGGAATAGATGAGCATGGTGGGCGTGTCTGTGGTGTTGGAGAAGGTGTCGACTTGAGAACATTCTTTGGGTCTCAAAGAAAAAGTACTGAAAGCCTGGAATTTATTGCACAAACACAAAAGATTGAGAATGTTGAGAAGCAATTAGAAGAACAAATAAGGATGTTAGAAGAGGAGAGTACTTGAAAAATGGTTAAATGAGGGAGGAAAAGAATGTTACTTAGCACCATTTCTCTGTTCGTAAGTATTTTTGTAATTGATGTTTATGTATTCTATATTTAGTTTTGTTTTTGTAAATACTAATAATATATATGCTCGTGTTTATTCAGTGGTCATTGGTAATTGATCATCATATCGTTTAGGACGAATACGGTAACTGTATTGTGTTTCTTGCATGATCCACTCGAAAAGAAAATGAAAGAGATTATTAATTCGTAAGTGTATGTTTAATTCATATTCTTTGACATTGTAATTAGTTTATCATGTAATATATTTAATTCATTTTCAATGTACAGTGTTGTGGAGCAAGTGAATATGATGAACAATGTTAGAAGAAAGCCCTCATGGATCTTTCCTAAAGTAAGTGGCCTGATTACCAGTTTGTTTCATTTACATTCATGTGTGGTTATATTCATGCGATTATTACTTAAATTTGTAGACGAGGAGACAACCCAGGACTTACAAGTGTGGGTATTATTTCATGAAACACATGTTAAACATTGTTCTTGCTGGCATTGTTGATTCATGGGATAAGGTATATATGTCATAAAATGTTAACATATATTAATATTTAAGTTAACTATTGAATTATTATCATGTATGATATTCAATTTTTTGCTCTTTCTTATGTAGATGTTTAACGACGAAACCCCATTACTCGTCTAGGACTTTGTAGATCTTCGTAAACGTTAGGCGTATTTCCACAATGTGCTTAAGGGTCCTGCTAATTGATTTATTGAGATGTGCTAATGACTTATTTTCTGTATTGATGATGTGAATATTACTTTTGACTTAAACGTATTGTACAGTTTGATGTAAATATTAGTTTGGCTTTTGATGCACAATGTTAGCCGTTTTTTATGCTCTTTATGCATAGTTAACAAAAATATAGGTTGTTGTAAATTCTCTGATATGGTTATAAAAGTTACAGGATAAAAAAATGGGAAGAATTTGAAAAGCATAGAATTGCATATTTAAAACAGAGGAAGGTTTGACAATGGTTATAAAACCTAACCGTGGTTGTATATTGAACGCTGACCAGAATAATATAAATTACAATAGTTCTATCACAATGGTTGGTTTAACCAACCGTTGTGATATGGCGCGCGCTTTCTAGAATACAACAACGGTCCCAGGACTATGATTGTAAGTACCGCATATATAACGACACTCTACATAACAACACCTGGTCTCGCATGGTTATATATCTTTCCCAACCTTTGTTAAATGCCTTTTCCATAGTAGTGCTCACTCATTTGGTGAAGGTTTTCTATCGGAGTCTAAAAATGAAGATGAGGTATTCTCTTACTCTAACTTTATTTCATGTGCTAACAATCTTCTAAATCATTGCAAGAATCAAACAAATCAAGTTAAAATCCTTAACAGAGATAACTTAATTTTAAAAGAAGAATTAAAAGAAGTAAGTATATCTCAAAATGAGTGTTCATCTCTGGGTAAGCATGATCAAGATTTTCATAAGTTTATTACATTTGGCATTGATCGTACCAAACTTACTTCTATAATCTATAGAGTCAGAAAATATGATAAAGAAGGATTAAGATATGATGAAGGTTGTTGTAATACTAATGACTCTTCAAAAGTGTTTCCAAATTCCTGCCCATCTAGCATTGCTCAAATTGTGTTAAGTAACCATTTTGTTCCTGCTGCTAAAGTAATGAATTTAACTGAACCTATTGATCAAAAGTTAAAAGGCATTGCTATAACAGAACCTGATGAATCATATGTTCTAATGACATCAATATTCAACACTTATGAATCACAGGATAAGATCAATTCTGCTACTAAGGTTAAGAATAACTTCAGTCAAAACATTTTGAATCAAAATGATTGGAGTAAAGTTAAACCTTCTTACAAAGCAAAAGGACAAAATAGGAGAAAATCTGTTAAAACTAACCAGAAAGGACCCATACGTGTATGGTACCTAAATCAAAAATTATATTTGATGCAGATATGCCCAAAGAAACAGATGGAATTCCAATCCTGGTACCTGGATAATGGCTGCTCACGACATATGACCGAAGAAAGGCGTATGTTCCAATTCCTGAATTTGAAAGAGGAAGGAAATGTGGGTTTTGGAGGTGGCCAGAAGGGAAGGATCATCGGGACAGGTACCATAGGTAGTTCTCAAACTCTTATTAATAAGGTATGGCTTGTAGATGGCCTGAAACATAATCTACTCAGTGTAATCCAGTTGTGTGATAAGGGTTGTAATGTATTGTTTGACAAGGACTTTTGTGTGAGAACAAGATTTGGTTCTGCAATATTATCTCTAAGTTTTGATGATAACGGATGAATATTTGTATGAACAATTTTGTGCAACTAATGTTGTTATTTGTGAGAACCTAGCCAACATGTTCTGCTTCCGTGAATTGGCGCAATGCTTAATGAAAGATGCTTCGAAGAACTGAACTCAATTCGAAGATAAGACAAGATTCACATAACTCTGATACGAAAGGAAAAGAGAATGAATTCTGAAGGTCAAAAGAAAATGGTTCTGATGGAACGAAGTCCAGATGCTGAAGCCTCATGATTTTAGATCAAGGTTCTGAAGACCTACCCAAAGTCGACTCTCATGCTTCAATCAAATATTATCAAAAGCCTCTGAAGATATGAAGAAAGTGGATTAAGAATACAAGGTTCTAAAGACAAGTTCTGAAGATTCTGGAAGCGCATAGCTGATGATTCGAAGACTTGATAATCTCAAGAACCGAGCAATGTTTTCCCTTCTTACTCACGCTCACAAAAAGCCTCTGAAGTTGAGAAGCCAAGAAAACCTGCCACACTGTACAACTGTACCACATTAAAACGTTAATATTCTTGAAGACTGTGCGAAACACAAACTAGATAATCTGACACAGACAGGATGCGCAGCATGCAGAAGATTTTGTACCTGTCCTCACGCTTCTAGCCGTAAGCCTACCTAGCCTTCATGATTCCATCTCAACGGCTCTTTTCACTCGGCTATAAAAGGAAGCTCAAAGACTTGAAGAAAGACACACATGCGAACAATGACAATACTTTCTAACTATTCTTTCTTAAGTCATTCTTGGTCTAAAAACTTTTTTACATTATCAGCTTGATAAGAACCAATTCTCTGTAAACCCGTTGTATTTGAACTAAAAGTTGTATTCCTTATAAGAGTCGTAGTGACCAGATCTCTTGAGAAGTCTAGGACGTGTGTCTTAGAGGTTGTGCCTTAAGTAAGACCTGTGTGGTTGGATTACTTGAGAAGTCTAGAACGTGTGAGTTTTAGAGGTTGTTGTTAGTCACCAGCTGTGTAGCTCGTGCAGTGTACTATTTTGTTGAATAGTGGATTAAGACCTCATTGAGAGAGGCGAAATCACCTTGGTGGGTGGACTAGATTAACTTGAGAGATTCTCAAGTGAACTAGTATAAACATAACGTGTTTATATCTCTTTGTTTAACTAAGTTGTTGTTCTTTAAAAAAGGGTAAAAGTTTTAACAAGAAAGTTATTTAAAAGAAACGATTATTTTGAAAAACCAATTCAAACCCCCCTTTCTTGCGTTTTTCACACCTTCAATTGGCATCAGAGCTCCGGTTCTGAGGTGATAAAAAGATTGAATTTTTATCAAGCACTTAACAGTGTTCAGTACCGATCCAAGTGTGAAAAACAATGATTACACCACCACCAACAACTTCTGAAACAAATGTTATTGAAAGAGAATCTTACACTGCAAAACCTCCTATCTTTGATGGCGAAAAGTTTGATTATTGGAAAGATAGAATTGAAAGTTATTTCTAATCATTTGATCTAGATCTATGGGATCTAGTACTTGATGGCTATAGTCATCCTGTAGATTATGTAGGTAAAAAGATTGAAAGAAGTGAGTTTACAGATGCTCAGAAGAAAACTTACAAAAATCATCACAAAGCAAGAACCATTCTGTTGAACGCAATTTCTTATATCGAGTATGAGAAAATTACAAACAAAGAAACTGCAAAGTCCATCATTGACTCTCTTCGTATGACTCACGAAGGAAATGCTCAAGTCAAGGAGACGAAGGCTCTTGCACTAATCCAAAAATACGAAGTCTTCAAAATGGAAGAAGATGAGTTTGTTGAAACCATGTTCTCAAGGTTTCAAATGCTTGTTGTCGGACTCAGAGTTCTGAACAAAGGTTATTCTACTGCTGATCATGTCAAGAAAATCATCAGAAGTCTTCCGAAAAAATGGAGACCAATGGTGACTGCCTTGAAACTTGCAAAGGATTTGAATAATATCAGTCTTGAAGAACTTATCAGTTCTTTAAGAAGTCATGAAATAGAGCTTCAAGGAGATGAACCTCAAAAGAAAAACAAATCCATTGCACTAAAGGCAAAGCCAGAAAAGAAGAAGGCGTATCAGGAAGAAGAAGAAATGGAAGAATCTGAAGAAGATTCAGAAGAAGATGATATATCACTCATATCAAGAAATATAAGTCAACTTTGGAAATACAGAAGGAACAAGTTCAAAGGACCAAAGAGAAGATTCGAATCTACATCTGGTCAAAGAAGAAACTATGGAAAAGATGTTACGTGCTTTGAATGCAAAGAACCTGGACATCTCAAATATGACTATCCAAAGGCCAAGAAAGAAGAAAGACCTAGGAAAACCAAAAAGGGTCTCATGGCAACCTGGGATGATTCGGAATCTGAAGATGATGCTGATGAAGGTCGGGTCAACATGGCTTTCATGGCAGAAACCAGAAGTGACTCATCAGAGGAAGAACTATCAGACTCTGACGATGAAAGAGAGGTACTTTCCTCCTTATCACGATCTGAACTTGAATTAGGATTAACTGAACTTATAAAAAGATATCAAAACCTTCAAAGCAAATTTAAAATCTTGAAAAAGAGTTTTATAGTTTCTTCAGATGATCTTACTAAAAACAAGAAAACCATTTCTGAACAAAATGAGAAAATATTTGTCTTAGAAAATTCAAACACTGTCCTGAAATGTAAATTATCTAAGTTAGAAGAAGAAATTGTTTCAAACTCAACTAACACTAGTAAAGAAGACAAATATGATAACGCATTTAAAAAATTTCTTGCCAAAAGCGTAGATAGAAGCAAAATGGCTTCACTAATCTATGGAGTTGGTAGAAATGGCAGTAGAGGTCTAGGATATTCAAGACCATCTCAACCATATGATGAAACCAGAAACATCAAAATAATACCTCTATTCAAATAGTTTATTCCCTTTGGTACTGGCCTTAAACATTCAGAACCAAAAGGCTCACACACTGGGATTACACAAACACACACACTAAGGAAATATCCTAAACACGAACACTATGCACAAACTCCACACCGTTTCACTAACGTACGGAAATCTAAAGGGATCAGAACCTTTAGAAGAACTAATGTGAAAGGACCCACAAAATGGGTACCTAAAAACAAGATAATCTATGTTGCAGATATCCTTAATAGCTCCATTGAAACATCAGTCATGGTACCTGGACAGTGGGTGCTCGCGACACATGACGGGAGAAAGGCTTATGTTCCAAGATCTGAAACTTAAACCTGGAGGCATCGTCGGTTTTGGAGGAAATCAGAAAGGAATAATCATTGGCTCTGGAACTGTTGGAAATGGTAAGCTTCCTTCCATTCTATTAGTAGAAGGTCTAATGCATAATCTGTTGTCAATAAGTCAACTTAACGACAGTGGTTATGATCTCATTTTTAATCAAACGTCTTGTAAAGCTGTGAGTCAGAAGGATGGATCTGTCCTATTCAACGGAAAGAGGAAAAACAACACTTACAAAATTAAGTTATCTGATTTAAAACATCAAAATAAAAAATGTCTTCTTTCTGTAAACGAAGAGCAATGGGTCTGGCACAGACGTCTTGGCCATGTCAGTTTGAGAAGAATCTCTCAGCTTAACAAGCTTGGTCTTGTTAGAGGCTTGCCAAATCTGAAATATTCGTCAGACGCTCTTTGTGAAGCACGTCAGAAAGGAAAGTTTTCAAAAACCTCTTTCAAAACTAAAAATGTTGTTTCTACCTCTAAACCATTGGAACTTTTTCACATTGATCTGTTTGGCCCTGTAAAAATGGCCTCTTTCAATGGTAAGAAATATGGACTAATCATCGTTGATGACTACAGTAGATGAACATGGGTAAAATTCTTAACACATAAGGATGAATCATATTCTGTGTTTGCTTCCTTCTGCACTCAAGTACAAAATGAGAAAAATTGTAAAATAGTCAGAGTCAGAAGTGATCATGGTGGAGAATTTGAAAATAAGAACTTTGAAGAACTTTTTGATTCACATGGAATATCTCACGATTTTTCTTACCCTAGAACTCCACAACAAAACGGAGTTGTAGAAAGAAAGAATCGAACTTTACAAGAAATGGCTCGCACCATGATCCAAGAAACTGACATAGCTAAGCACTTCTGGGCAGAAGCAATTAACACCGCATGTTATATTCAAAATAGAATCTCTATAAGACCTATCTTGAATAAAACTCCATATGAATTGTGGAAGAATAAATTACCCAACATCTCTTATTTTCATCCATTTGGATGTGTTTGTTTTATGCTTAACACTAAAGAGAATCTTAGCAAGTTTGATTCCAAAGCACGGAAGTGTCTGTTGTTGGGATACTCTGAACGCTCGAAAGGCTACAGAGTTTACAACACAGAATCAAGAATTGTGGAGGAATCTATTCATGTTAGATTCAATGACAAGCCTGACTCAGAAAAGTCAGAGCTAGTTGAGAAACTTGCAGATTTGGAAATCAGATTCTCCGAACCCAAGGAAAAGACAGATGAAGTTAAAGAAAAGCAAGATCCTACACAAGAAACCACTGAAGTAACCCCAAATACCCCATCTCAACGAAGAAGAAGACTGTCCACATCACATCCTGAGGAACTGATTCTGGGTAACAAAGATGCTCCTATCAGAACCAGATCAGCCTTTAGACCATCAGAAGAAACACTTGTAGGACTAGTATCATTGATAGAACCAGTTACAATTGAAGAAACCCTCATAGACAAAGACTGGGTTTTGGCTATGGAAGAAGAACTCAACCAGTTCTCCAAAAATGATGTTTGGGATCTAGTTCCTAAACCCAAAAATGTTCATGTAATAGGAACCAAGTGGGTATTTAGGAACAAGCTAAATAAAAAGGGAGAAGTTGTCAGAAACAAAGCACGACTTGTTGCTCAAGGATACAGTCAACAAGAAGGAATTGACTACAACGAAACATTTGCTCTAGTTGCAAGACTTGAAGCAATACATTTGCTAATATCCTTTTCAGTAAATCATGACATCACTCTATATCAAATGGATGTTAAGAGTGCATTCTTAAATGGTTATATATCAGAAAAAGTTTATGTCAAACAACCTCCTGGTTTTGAAAATTTAGAAAAATCAGACTTTGTTTTTAAACTTAAAAAATAACTCTATGGTTTAAAACAAGCTCCTAGAGCTTGGTATGAAAGATTGAGCAAGTTTTTACGAGAAAATAATTTCACCAAAGGAAAGGTTGACACAACTCTTTTCTGCAAGACATATAAGAATGACATTCTCATTGTTCAAATCTATGTTAATGACATTATTTTTGGTTCTGCTAACTCTTCTCTATGTCAAGAATTTTCAAAGTTAATGCAGGCCGAATTTGAAATGAGCCTCATGGGAGAACTGATGTTCTTCCTTGGAATTCAGATTGATTAAAGATCAGAGGCCACTTACATACATCAATCCAAGTACACAAAAGAACTTCTGAAGAAGTTCAATATGACGGATTGCAACACTGCTAAAACACCAATGCATCCAACGTGTGTCTTGGGAAAGGAAGAAACAGGAGTTAAGGTTTGTCAAAAACTCTATCGTGGTATGATAGGTTCTCTCTTATATCTAACTGCTTCTAGACCTGATATATTATTCAGTGTACATCTATGTGCTAGATTCCAATCAGATCCAAGAGAATCACATTTAACCGCTGTCAAGAAAATTCTAAGGTATCTGAAAGGAACAACTAACCTTGGCCTGATGTATAAGAAAACATTAGAGTATACTCTTTCTGGTAACTGCGATGCAGATTATGCCGGAGACAGATTAGAAAGAAAGAGCACATCGGGGAACTGACAGTTCTTAGGAAGCAATCTAATCTCATGGTCAAGCAAGAGACAATATACAATTTCTCTCTCAACAGCTGAAGCAGAATACATATCGGCTTCCCTATGCAGTACTTAAATGCTATGGATGAAAAATTAGCTGGAAGACTATCAGATATATGAGAGTAACATTCCTATCTTCTGTGATAATACTGTTGCTATCTGCTTAAGTAAAAATCCAATTTTGCATGCTAGGGCTAAACACATTGAAATAAAACATCACTTTATTAGGGACTATGTTCAGAAGGGAATTCTATGCTTAAAATTCATGGATACAGACCATCAGTGGGCGGACATTTTCACAAAACCCTTAGCTGAAGATAGATTTCTAATCATTTTAAAACACCTGAATATGAAGTATTGTTCAGAATAAAACATTTTCAAAACCTCATATGTTTAGTCAGAGAAAAGTATTTTTCAAATCATCAGAACCATTTTCTTAACGCATCTCAAGTTCTGATAATTATGTGACATGTCATATTTTTGGAAAATTATTTTTGCACGTGATTTAAATAAAATTAAGTCACTTTAACCATTCAAATTAAACGAACAACATTTCTCTCGAGATTGACTTAACTTTATCACATTTATTAGCTTATCCCCTCAAGAATGTATCTGTCCTTTAAACCCTCGAGAATTTTTTTCTCTCTCTCACAAACCCTAAAAAGTTAATCGACTCTCATCTATTTCTCTCTCTATCTATCACTCCCTCAAAATCAACTCAAAGTTCAATCCTCATTCCTTCTTACCACCGTAAGGATGAACACTCATCAACAAGATACTGTTCAAATCTCCCAAGAACTACCATCCTCATCCATCACACCCACTACTACTCTCTCAACGGCTGAACCAGTTATTTCAGATCCATTAAATCTTCCCTCAATAGATGCAAACCATGTCACCCAGAAAACTCGCTCTATGACATGTGTGACATATGCAAACGATCTAACTGTTTTGAAAGAGCTAGATGTTGATTTCAACAACCTCTCTGATAATGGGTTTAACCTAATTGATCAATTGGGTTCTCAAGAATGGAAGAATTACTTTGATAGACTAAGAGGTCCATGCTTTGATGATCTAGTGAAAGAATTCTGGAGACATGCAGATACAGACGAATTCCATGTGGTATCTTTTGTTCTGGAGCAGAAGATTATCATCACTGAGAGATCTATTTCCGAATTGCTAGGAATGAAGTTCTTGGAAGGAAAGAGGGTGTACGGAAAAACTGAGAAATCTGAGTCAGCCATCAACAAAGCTATCTTCAAAAGCTGTCAATCAGGAACAACGGACTACAAAAGCAAAAACTTGCGGGACAACCTAAGGATCTGGCACAAGATCATTCTCGGATGCATCAATCCAAGACCGGCAAAGAGTGCTATAATTTTGCCAACGCAAATCAAAAACACATGTTGTACTACTTGCACAAAGATGAGAAAATGTGCCTTCCCTCCATCCTGTTCTACTATTTAAGGGATATGGTGCGCAAAACAAGAACAACGGCCTCACCAGAAAAGAAGATTGTTAACTACATCTGAAATTCTGGTATAACATATCCCAGATTTCCTACATGATGTCGAGACATCTGGTCTGACATAAACAACAAGGCAATTATAGACAGTGAAATACGTTACTGAAAATAAAAGTGCACACAGAATTTGTTCACCCAGTTCAGTCTAAGAACCTACATATGGGGGCATACCAAGCCAGGAAGGAAGTCCACTATTAGCAGTATTAAATAACAGACTCAATAATACCAGTTGACAATCTACTCACTTAATCCCTACCCAATGACCCTTCTACCTAAGTTCTCCCAAGGTAAGAGACTCCATCTCACTTCCAATCATCGCAATGATGTCTAGCAGTCAACATCTCAGTCACTGCATCAACAGCTTGATTTCCAACAACTCTCCAAACACATAAAAATAGAAGACACACTCCTATAACAATACCTAGACATGACCCTCATGACTAAGAACAATGATTAAAGTTGCTTAACAGCTTCCTTTAAGAACAATACATCTCTTACCTACAGGCTTGGAGATAAACATGATGACCATTCCACAAAACCGGGTGGTTCATCAACCAACACAGCCCTTATAATTTACATGATGGCTGGCTTCCTAAAACTAGGTTACAATGCTTCTATTTATAACCTATTTCCCAACTGGATTTGGACCTTCAAATCACAACAAATCAGCTGCTACAAATCTGCAAAAGATTTTGCTACTAAATAGATCTTCAATCAAATCTTCAATTAAATCTTCAATTAAATCTAATTATTCTCCATATCTTTTTGCATGAAAATAGTAACAATATCTGCTCAATATAAGATTGCAATAATATAAGATTGCAATAGAATATATTTATCCCGTGATATTCGCCTGCAATCTCTCCACTAGATCTTCTCAAAACACACTTAAACAAATGCAGCCCTAACAAAACACATCAGACTGATGTTCTGATGTTCTGTCAGCTGATGTCAAGACATCAGGTTTAACATCAGCATACAAAACTGCAACCCTTCTGAACTTAACATCAACTCAATGTTAAGAACTCATGTTAAGACATCAGACATATGACATCATTAACAACACCATTGTTTTACCAAAATTCCAGCCAATACAAGAACTAACAATCTCCCCCTTTGGCTAATTTTGGCTAAAACAATCTCAACCTACACCAGAGATACCAGCCGCGGAAAAACACCATACAAACTAACATCAGCACACAACTAGCAGCAGCAACTCTCCCTCAAAACTGCAACCAGCAAAACAGCTGCACAAACTACACACTTAAACAAATGCAGCCCTAACAAAACACATCAGACTGATGTTCTGATGTTCTATCAACTGATGTCAAGACATCAGGTTTAACATCAGCATACAAAACTACAACCCTTCTGAACTTAACATCAACTCAATGTTAAGAACTCATGTTAAGACATCAGACATATGATATCATTAACAACACCATTGTTTCACCAAAATTCCAGCCAATACAAGAACTAACAATCTCCCCCTTTGGCTAATTTTGGCTAAAATAATCTCAGCCTACACCAGAGATACCAGCCGCGGAAAAACACCATACAAACTAACATCAGCACACAACTAGCAGCAGCAAATCCCCCCCAAAACTGCAACCAGCAAAACAGCTGCACAAACTACACACTCCCCCTCAAGCCTAGAACCACAACAGACAACTAGGCAACAGCTGGGCTAACTCTCCCCCTTTTTAGCCACAATTGGACAAACTCTGAATCTGCCAACCAACATACTCAGAACAAAATCCAGACTCAACAGCTACTACTGTACATTCTCTCCCTCTTTTTGGCCAAAAATTGACAAACATTGGTGTAAATGTATACTTCTGATTCAATCCATTGACACACAAATCTATAGAACTAGGTCTAAATTGTCAAGTACACCATGAACTTCACCAGTAACACAATGTCACGACATCTTGTCTGACATTACAATCTGGATAAACAACTTCTTCAACAAAAGATCAACTTTCCCTATCTAAGATAACCAGTGCTCCTTTCCAAGAAGAACACCTTAAATGAATGGAAAACATAAGACTCATCTTCATGTCTTCAAGAGCGCACCCTCTGTTCAACACACCTGCTGAACGCATTCACAAAATGCTTAATCCTCAAACAATCCAAGTACCACACTAGTACAGACAGAAGTTCTCCCCTTATATTTCACAACTGATGCTCCTTGACCAGTACATCATAGCATTTGGAAAATCCAGACACAGTCTTCATCCATCCAGTCAGGAATGCTTCACACAATCATCCACAAGTTCTGAAGCACTCTCACAATGCCTTCCAATGAACTCTAAGTAAACTTCTCTTACTTAGAATTAATCAAGACAAGTGTGACATCTCCCATCAACAAAGACCCTCACAAAGTTTTTCCAAAACTGCATAAAATTGTCTTCAGACTTCTCCTCAGAAGCATGTGCGCACAGGATACAAACAATTAGCTTCACATGGCTAGAACCATTCATGTCCCCACCAACATGTCATCCAACAGCCTAATGTCATAACATGTTATCGGACATTATCTCCTCATAAGAGGCAACCAATCTCCACAAGCTTGATCAGCATGCAAGCTTCACAATATATACACCTTTGTTGCAGAATCCATAGACAAGTACTCCCCCTGTCATGGTTAACTAATGCTCTAGATGGAGATGAACATTTGAGCACACTTGCTGAGCACATTCACCTACTGTACTTTCACTTTTGGAGAACACAACCAAGTATCCTGACTTGTTTGACACTGCTCACAGACTCCACAAATTCTCTGCTTTACTGAGATCTAATCTCTTCAAGAGATACTTGTAGCAGAAGAAGGAACAACTCTCCAAAAAATGTTCTGATCAGATCACATCACAATCCCTCTACCATTACATCCACCAGTAGTTGTTGATACTAGTGAAGTCTTCAAAATTAGTAGTCATGCTTTGCCAGAACAAACTACTAAAAACAAGACCAGAATCTCCACATTCTAATTCACATAGTCAGAAACATCTCTTCTGACAAAAATGCTTGAGCATCCAACTCCACACGCACACTTTCAATCATCTTCCAAATATAACCATAAGCAATCATGATGTTACAACATCACCATTCAACAACATATTTTGGGGACATCAGCTTCTCATTACCATTCAGAGGACTCATTTCGTATAGAAGTCCTTCAAGAAGCTCCCAATAAAACACAATCAGGGCAGCTTATTCAGGTTAACATACACACCTGAATACCATGAGCTCGCACACCCTTTCTGAAGCAAAGAGTTCAGACTGCAAATTAGTATACTCACATGATTCCCTCTTGGTTTGTTATCTTCACATGCTCCAAAACTCCACATCTTGCCAGGCTGATCAAATACTCTCTAGCATGACTTGACAATAGGGCTATGTCATATTCACAGGCTTTTCTTCTACCTTTAGCGATACACATCCAATCATCTATCTTTGACATTTGGATCAATTAATGAATATCCATATTCAGACTTTCAAGCAATCAATACCTGATCTACTTCAGTCTTCTCTACATTCTCTTTCCAAAGCAGACCTTCTACTTCAACATTCTCCCGTATGATTAGGTAGATTCTCTTTAGATACAATGTAGGTAATCATCCCAGATAATGACCTATCACAAGTTAGAACATCTTCCATACACCAAAACATCAACACCATGATTCTTGATATGCTCCACCAACTGAACTTACTCTAGCATAGTAATCCAAAGAACCAGAGAAATAAACTCTCATCCACCTTCAAGAAAAATAATCTCCTTGAGTCTTCAACTCATCACCCTTCTGCCCAAAAGTAACTTGTTCCAAGACAATCCTCAATAATAACCAGCTGTCGCACTCTGATTATCTTGATTCTTCGAATTCACTTCTGAGATCAACTGAATGCCACAGTTTGATCACCTCAAGCATGCCACATTTTGACATTTTTCACGTTTGTCAGAACTCTCACAAAGATATCCTGATCCACCAAGGAAACCAGATCTTCAAGTCACAAGTTCCAATTGCTCAATAGCAAACACATTTAGACTCCCTAAGCCATGCTTATGTAACATCTTCTCCTTCCTGCAGCTCCTGTAAACTGCCATGAGAACGATCTTTTTGAAGCATCCTATTGTTCATTCTTATAGATCACCTTATCAAAAACTGATGTGCCACATCACTAGTTGAGACTTCTGATGTTAACCTAGATGTCAGAACATTATGTCACCCAACTATTGAATTCAGCTCTACCTTCTGCCACTCAGACAAACCTCCTCCCTTTGCAGAAATAGATTTCCATGCTCTCATAGACTTGATTCAACAATCAAGTTTGAGTAGACAACCTCCATCCTGCTTAGAAACTCCAAAGACTTCAAACCTACCACATCTGAATCTTCAGAAAATAAGTAGTCCAAGACTACCCCATAGCAATACTAAAGAAAGTCACTTCCCTTAGTAGAGCCGTCAGTAGAAATCCAGAGATAACTTCCACTTATCCTCGACCTTCACAACCAGAGCAAACACCATGCTCCAAACCACTTAGATCAGAAATAAACTGATCCAAGCTATAACCAACAAGATTATGATGTCTTCATAGTCTTCCGTCTTCATCTTCAACAGCACCACCATCTGGACAAGTCATTCACAATACTTTCTAGGAACAGATGCTAAGCAATAATCCCAGGTCAACACCTAGGCGACTTATGAGCGAATGTAGAACCCCTCCCGTGATTCTCCAAACCTCTGATGAAAAGATGTTAAAACAATTGACAGAACATCCATAATCTTGTCTTTCAATGATAATCAATTAAATACTTGTGAAAATCACAAATAGCAATTGATCTTAAATCCCTGTGGTTTAACCCTTCTTCAGATTCTAGCATCTTCTGAATCTTCTTCATGACAACCATTATGACAACCATTCATACCATAAAAGCCTTCCAGGTTAGGTCAGTGTCTTGATCTTTCACTCCACCCTGAGCAAAGAACTAAAGTGATGTTTCAACATCAGTTCCGACATCAGTCTAAATCACATTAAACATCTACTAGGATTTAGAGACTACAACCATAGTAATCCACACATATCTCTTGCAGCGAACACACGAGAACATATCAACATCTGATCAACTTCCAAGATCAGACCAACAAAATTGTAGTAACTTGCATAACACACTCTTCCAGAAGCTTCTTCTTATAAGCACAAGGTTCAGACCTCTCGTCTAACTTAAGAGTGATAACATACCATAGACAATCTGCTACTTCCAATCCTTCAAGCCACAAAATTGAAAGAGCTCATGCATACACCAATTGACCACAGGCTGATTTACACTGCTACTGCCCACAAACTCTTGGATGCATTTTCCCTATAAAATTGTCCTCAGACATTTTAACTTAAACAAGGATCATCTCCTTCTCTTCTGCTATCAAGATTACTACCTTTTCTTCAACCAACACAGCTGAGATGCTATGACATTATGAACAACATCTCAAAAATTGTTCAACTTCACAGCTTCAGTGATCCTTCAAAACAACTACAATCTAATAGGACTTTGATTTTACCATAAACTGCTGATGTGTAGCACGATGTCGAGACATTAAGATTGACATATCAAGCTCAGCTTCTTTCTTGATGAAACTTCCTCCAGTTCATGATTTTGAAAATCAGAAACATGTCTCTTCATAAGAGAATTCATCTTCAGATATACCAGAACTACATTGGACACCATAACCAGGAAGATCCCCTAATTAGGTCACCATAAATATGCTTAAGATATAACTTATCAAGATATTCACTCCCGCATGAAAGATTTGACAGTGATACTCATTTGCTTTGGCTCCACCCTCTTCTTTCATCATCAATGTTCTGGACAGATTGGTCTTCAATACCTAATTTGAAATATATTCTTCTTCTGCTGAGGAGACCAAACTATAAAGTCTTTCCAAGAAAATACCTTCCTAAACTCTAACCACCAGAGACACAAGAAACAACCAGGGTTACATCTGATACCATGCAGCGGAACAGACAACAACTCCTCAACACCCTTCAGGCACTACTCAATAATCCTTGCACACCATCACCATAATCCAAGTGCCAACAAAAAGATTTGAAAATAAATCAAACTCACCACAGCAGTTCTCCACCAAAGCTACACACCTGATAACAACAGACAGGTCCAATACATACCCTGTCATGAATAGCCCATCCTTCACTACAAGGGATCAAACAAACAACTATATGAACTGACCAAGTCCATAACTCAGCAAAACTATCTTCCTTGCTCATGAACCAGAAAGTATCTTCCCTAGATCTCATCCAGAAACAGACAGGATGCCTGCTCTGATACCAATTGAAATTCTGGTATAACAGATCCCAGATGTCCTACATGATGTCGCGACATCTGGTCTGACATAAACATTAAGGTAATTATAGACAGTTAAATACGTTGCTGAAAATAAAAGTGCACACAGAATTTGTTCACCTAGTTCGGTCTACCAACCTACATCTGGGGGCATACCAAGCCAGGAAGGAAGTCCACTATTAGCAGTATTAAATAACAGACTGAACAATACCAGTTGACAATCTACTCACTTAATCCCTACCCAATGACCCTTCTACCTAAGTTCTCCCTAGGTAAGAGACTCCATCTCACTTCCAATCATCGCAATGATGTCTAGCAGTCAACATCTCAGTCACTGCATCAACAGCTTGATTTCCAACAACTCTCCAAACACATAAGAATAGAAGACACACTCCTATAACAATACCTAGACATGACCCTCATGACTAAGAACAATGTTTAGAGTTGCTTAACAGCTTCCTCTAAGAACAATACATCTCTTACCTACAGGCTTAGAGATAAACATGATGACCATCCCACAAAACCGGGTGGTTCATCAACCAACACAGCCCTTATAATTTACATGATGGCTGGCTTCCTAAAACTAGGTTACAATGCTTCTATTTATAACCTATTTCCCAACTGGATTTGGGCCTTCAAATCACAACAAATCAGTTGCTTCAAATCTGCAAAAGATTCTGCTACTAAATAGATCTTCAATCAAATCTTCAATTAAATCTTCATTTAAATCTTCAATTAAATCTAATTATTCTCCATATCTTTTTGCATGAAAATAGTAACAATATCTGCTCAATATAAGATTGCAACAGAATATATTTGTCCCATGATATTCGCCTGCAATCTCTCCACCAGATCTTCCCAAAACACACTTAAACAAATGCAGCCCTAACAAAACACATCAGACTGATGTTCTGATGTTCTGTCAACTGATGTCAAGACATCAGGTTTAACATCAGCATACAAAACTGCAACCCTTCTGAACTTAACATCAACTCAATGTTAAGAACTCGTGTTAAGACATCAGACATATGACATCATTAACAACGCCATTGTTTTACCAAAATTCTAGCCAATACAAGAACTAACAACATCCCTTTTGGAAGGTTGATCTCTGACATTCTGGTTGAATGCGGATTAGTGGATTATTTGACCAAGGAAGCAAAGTTAACGGAATATCTGAATGAAAAAGTTGGAGAAGCTTTCAATGCTGTAAATCTTAAACATATGAAGATGATTGCAAGTGTAGAGGTGAAACCAACACCTATTTCTCCCGACACAGTGAAAAAGATCAGGAATCCAGTGGAAAACTATCCATTCTACCTCAAAGAAGATAATCCAACAGCAATAGCCTCTTACATTGCCATAATGAGAGAAGCAGAATCTAGAGTTGAAGAAGTTGCCCCTCAGTCAAAGCACATTACCAGGAGTAAGAGGAAGCTTGCTGAAGAGGATGCAGAGTGTAAAAAGAAGAAAAAGGATGAAATTGAAATCTCCAGAAAAGAAGCCCTTCTTCTTGAGAAAATCAATAAAGTTGATCCAAATCCATCTGTTGTTGCACCATCTTCATCAATCACCTCTACCTCCATTCCACAAGTAAGGTTTAAACCTCCATCTTTCTCTATTCCTTTACCAACCATTGATCAATCAACCAATAATCCATCAATAACTACCCCAATCCTGTCTGAGATTGTTTTTACCCATATTTCAATAACAACTACCTCAACAATTCAGCCAAATGAACTAGAACCAACAAATCAAATCTCTGAATCTCTAGAAATTGTCTTACCTGAAAACCTCATGAACTCTGACAATCTAGAAGTAATCTCTCCTAACGATCAACAACAACCACCTGAATCGGATGTTACTGAGATTGACTTATCTCAGCAAACACCACCAGAAACCAACTCTGCTGAATCTAATCTCGCTCTGGTTATCTACAATGCTCCACCTCCAACATCCTTTGAAGAATGTACAAGTCAATTTCATGACAAAGCACTTGAGATGTTTTTTAAGCTAAGAGCGGAACTTTGTACAAGCACAAAGCTCATGGAACTTGAGAGTGCCTATCAAAGTTTTCAAAAATGGATGGACATGGAACTTAGAAGAATTGTAAGTTTCTCAAACACAACCATAACTACTAAACTAGCAAAAGCTAAGGAGAGATTAGAAGCTGAAGCAAGAGTCAAAGTACTCAAGTTCTTGGCTGCTAAGCAGAGAGAAGCTGAAGAAAAGGCTGCTAAAGAAGCAGAAGAGCAAGCTGCTAGAAAGGCACAAGAAGCTATAGAGGCTGAAAGAGCTAAAGAAAGTGCTATGATTACTTCCACCTCTGATCCTGTTATTAAGCGTCTGGGAGACGCCGTTGATGAAATCAGAACTGAACAGAAGAACTTCAGAGAAAGGTTTGACAAGCAAGATACTGTCAATAAAAATCTTCAGATCATGATGAAGAAAATCTGGGAGTAACTGTCCTCTGACAGCAAATAAACCTCTATTTTTCTTTTAAGTTTTAGTTATGTGTTTTTCACCCTTGGACTACCCTGTTTATCTTTTTGATTCATGACAAAAAGGGGGAGAAAGTATATGAATGTGATAATTTTGATCCTATAGTCATTCTCCAAAAAACAATGTTGCTTACATGCTAACAGATAAATCCATCATCTCTATTAGATTGTTTTTCTGTATTTTTTTCTTCTGTACAGATAACTCAGAACTCTGATGATGAAGAAAGACTCAAAAGGTTAATGAAGTCAGGGGGAGCCCAAGCAAGAACCTTAATCAAATCTAATACTCAGGGGGAGCACTTCATAAAAAGGATAAGCTATCCTAAAAACCTTTTCATTTTCCCTGTGTTATATATATCAAAATTGTGTCATCAAAATATATAGTTTTGTCATCATCAAAAAGGGGGAGATTGTGAGAACAAGATATGGTTCTGCAATATTATCTCTAAGTTTTGATGATAACAGATGAATATTTGTATGAATAATTTTGTGCAACTAATGTTGTTATTTGTGAGAACCTAGCAAACAGGTTCTGCTTCCGTGAATTGGCCCAATGCTTAATGAAAGATGCTTCGAAGAACTGAACTCAATTCGAAGATAAGATAAGATTCACATAACTCTGATACGAAAGGAAAAGAGAATGAATTCTGAAGGTCAAAAGACAAGGGTTCTGATGGAACGAATTCCAGATGCTGAAGCCTCACGATTTTTGATCAAGGTTTTGAAGACCTACCCAAAGTCGACTCTCATGCATTAATCAAATATTATCAAAAGCCTCTGAAGATATGAAGAAAGTGGATTAAGAGAACAAGGTTCTAAAGACAAGTTCTGAAGATTCTGGAAGTGCAGAGCTGATGATTCGAAGACTTGATAATCTCAAGAACCGAGCAATGTTTTCCCTTTTTACTCACGCTCATAAAAAGCCTCTGAAGTTGAGAAGCCAAGAAAACCTGCCACATTGTACAGCTGTACCACATTGCAATGTTAATATTCTTGAAGACTGTGCGAAATAAAAACTAGACAATCTGACACAGACAAGACGCGCAGCATGCAGAAGATTTTGTACCTGTCCTCACGCTTCTAGTCGTAAGCCTACCTAGCCTTCATGATTCCATCTCAACGGCTCTTTTCACTCGTCTATAAAAGGAAGCTCAAAGACTTGAAGAAAGACACACATGCGAACAACGACAATAATTTCTAACTCTATTATTTCTTAAGTCATTCTTGGTCTAAAAACTTGTTTACATTATCAGCTTGATAAGAAGCAATTCCCTGTAAACCCGTTGTATTTGAACTAGAAGTTGTATTCCTTAAGAGAGTCGTAGTGACCAGATCTCTTGAGAAGTCTAGGACGTGTGTCTTAGAGGTTGTGCCTTAAGTAAGACCTGTGTGGTGGGATTACTTGAGAAGTCTAGAACGTGTGAGTTCTAGAGGTTGTTGTTAGCCACCAGCTGTGTAGCTCGTGCAGTGTACTATTTTGTTGAATAGTGGATTAGGACCTCGTTGAGAGAGGCGAAATCACCTTGGCGGGTGGACTAGATTAACTTGAGAGATTCTCAAGTGAACTAGTATAAACATAACGTGTTTATATCTCTTTGTTTAACTAAGTTGTTGTTCTTTAGAAAAGGGTAAAAGTTTTAACAAGAAAGTTATTTAAAAGAAACGATTATTTTGAAAAACCAATTCAAACCCCCCTTTCTTGCGTTTTTCACACCTTCATTTTGTTTTGTTATCAACTCTGGTAAAACTGCAGTATTAAAAGGGAAAAGAAAAGGGAATGTTTATAAAATTAATCTTTCTGAATTGGCTTTTCAAAAGGTCGTTTACCTAATGACAATGAGTGATGAAAAATGGGTCTGGCACAAAAGGTTAGGTCATGCTAACTGGAGATTAATCTCTAAACTTTCCAAGCTAAAACTTGTTAAAGGACTGCCAGATATTGATTATCACTCAAATGCTCTTTGTGGAGCATGCCAAGTTTGAAAGATTGTAAAAACTTCTTTTAAAAACAAAAACATTATCTCTTCTTCTAGACCCTTGGAATTACTTCATATTGATTTATTTGGTCCTATGGGGACTGCCTCAATCAATGGAAAGAAATATGGTTTGGTCATAGTTGATGAATTTAGCAGATGGACTTGGGTGAAGTTTCTCAGATCTAAGGATGAAACATACGAAGTGTTTAGCACCTTCTGCATTCAAGTACAATCTGAGAAGGAATTAAAAATTCTAAAGGTCAAAAGTGATCATGGGGGTGAGTTTTAAAATGAATCATTTGAATCCTTTTGTGAAAAATATGGAATTATCCATGAGTTCTCTTCTCCCCGAACTCCACAGCAAAATGGAGTTGTTAAGAGAAAGAACAGATCTCTGCAAGAAATGACAAGGACAATGATTCATGAAAATAAACTCCCTAAGTACTTGTGGGCAGAAGTTGTTAACACTGTTTGTTATATTTAGAACAAAATATATATCAGACCAATTCTAGATAAAACATCATATAAGTTATTCAAACGTAGAAGACCTAGTATCTCGTATTTTCATCAATTCGGATGTACCTGTTACATCCTGAATAAAAAGGTCTACCTAAAGAAATTTGATGATAAACCTCATAAGGGTATCTTTTTAGGATACTCTGAACGCTCAAAAGTATACAGAGTGTATAACTCGGAAACTAGAATGGTTGAAGAGTCTATGCACATTAAATTTGATGATAATTTACCTGACCATAACAAGTCAGAGTATTTGGTTCAGACTAATTTCTCTGCAGGTTTTCAGAATCATGAAGAACAATCTGTGGTATATGTCCCTAAACAAAAGGTTGTAGAGAATGGGGCTCCAGAATCTGTCATTATAACTGAATATATACCAGAAGCTACAGATACTGAAGTTACTCTAATTGGTCCTACTACTACTGATTCAGTGATTGCTCACAATGGCATAGAAGCCTATGTTCAACCTAAGATATCGTTTAAGTATAAAGCATCACATCCATAAGAGCAGATCATTGGTAATAAAGACGAGCCATAGAGGACCAGATCTGCTTTAAGAAATGATTACTCAATGATCGACTTTATTTCATTAGTTGAGCCTTCGTTTGTTGATGATGCCTTAACTGATAATGGTTGGATCTTGGCTATGCAAGAAGAACTAAATCAGTTTCAAAGGAATGATGTGTGGGATCTTGTTCCAATACCACAAAAGAAAAACATCATTGGGACCAAGTGGGTCTTCAGAAACAAACTTAACGAACTTGGTGAAGTTGTCAGGAATAAAGTTAGACTTGTAGCTCAAGGCTATAGTCAGCAAGAGGGATAGACTTCTTTGAAACCTTTGCTCCTGTTTCAAGGTTAGAAGCCATAAGATTATTTTTCTCTTATGCCATCAACCATGACATAATTCTATATCAAATAGACGTGAAAAGTTCTTTTCTGAACGGAGTTATTACTGAAGAAGTGTATGTCAAACAACCTCCAGGATTTATATATTCAAAGCATCCAGACCATGTCTACAAGCTTAAGAAATCATTCTATGGTCTTAAACAAGCTCCAAGAGCTTGGGATGAAAGACTGAGTAATTTTCTGCTTGAAAATGGTTTTGTTAAAGGAAAAGTTAACACTACACTATTTAGGAAAACTTTGAAAGAAGAAATCTTGATTGTTCAAATTTATGTTGATGACATGATTTTTGGTTCCACTAATGCTTCTCTCTGTCAAGAATTTTCTAAGATTATGCAGGCTGAATTTGAGATGAGCATGATGGGCGAATTAAAATACTCTCTTGGAATTCAGATCTGTCAGAAGTCTAAAGGCATTCACATTCACCAGTCTAAATATACAAAAGAGCTCTTGAAAAAGTTAAATCTTGATGATTGCAAAGTCATGTCCATTCCTATTCATCCTACATGTAATCTTGGTATTGAATAATGCAGCTCTAAAGTGGATCCAACTAAATATCAAGGTATGATAGGTTCCTTACTCTATCGCACCGCTTCTAGACCTGATATCTTATTCAGTGTATGTTTATGTGCAAAGCTCCAAGCAGATCCTAGAGAGACTCACCTGACTAATGTTAAGAGAATCTTTAGGTATCTGAAAAGAACATTAAATCTTGGACTTCTTTATAAGAAGTCCTCAGATTATAAACTGGTTGGATTCTGGGATGCTGACTATGCTGGGGATAGAACTGAAAGGAAGTCCACCAGTGGCTTTTGTGAATTTATAGATGAAAACCTTATCTCTTGGGGTAGTAAAAGACAAGCAACTGTTGCTTTTCCACAGCAGAAGCAGAATATATTTCAGCTGCTAATTATTACACTCAACTACTCTGGATGAAATATCAACTTGAAGACTATCAAATTTTTGGAAATAAAATTCTTATTCTCTGTGATAATATTACTGTTATTTGTCTAATGAAGAATCCAATTCAGTATTCTAGGACCAAACATATTGAAATCAAATATCACTTTATAAGGGATTATGTTCACAAGAGTGTAACAGATATTCAGTTCATTGATTTTGAACATCAATGGGCTGATATATTTACAAAGCCCCTGGCCATTACCCAATTGGATTTCATCAAGAAAAATTTGAACATGGTTCATGTGCCAAAATAAATGCTTGTCCTCTGAATAATGTATTAGAATATTCGTTGGAGTCTGTTAGTAGTCAGTTGAATTACTTATGATAGTTCCTTAAGTATGGTCTTTAAGTCTGAACAGGGCTATAGGATCTCTCTTTTCCTTGACTGATTTATTTAAAGCAGATAGTAATAAGTTAATTCCTTGCTATGTGTTTTGAGTTAACAATTGGACTATTCCTTGAGTTCTGATAAAATAAGAATCCTTGTCTTAACACTACCGATCAAACTTTTGAAATTCTGATCTAATATTCAGCTATCTCTAAAAGTTCTATAAAGACTTAAAAAGACATGACTATACTTCTATTTTCAAAATCTGCTCTAAAAAGTTTGGTTCATTAAAAATGTGTGTTCTGACAAAGATTCTAACTTGTTTTTATTCAGGCTCATAATCGTCCAAACATTTTAATGCATACTTGCTTATATTCTAGCATTATATGTGTTAAGTTGATAAGTTATTTTCTTTTTTATCTCAGAGGTTATCTTCTACATAAGATAATTCTGTGAAATCACTTTTCTTCATCTTAGTATTTCTTCTTACAATAATGTCCTGGTAATTCATTAAAGAAGAAATTTTTTATTTAGATTTTCTAAAGATATATACAGCTGACTTCAATGAATTGACAGCGAATAATCCTTCACAAATCGGTTCAGATATTAATTTTTAAAAATGAGATGAACTCTCTCAGATCTTGTGAAATAATTTTTGGGCCAATGCTCATATTCATCATAATGAGATAAATGATTGACTGATTATGTCTATTGTTTTGTTTTGTTGAAAACTTCTGGTATAACAACAGATAAAAAAATGATTTACAAATCATAATTGGTAACAAAGGTCCTTCCGAAAGTCCTTCTACTCTTACTCCTATGGCAAAAGTCTGGTGCCAAGTTATTGGGAACATTCTAAGGCCTAGAGTAAAGAGGACATGATGACTTTTTCTGATGATCAACCATTATTCTTGCTAAAGTTTTTTTCCTTCTTCTCTCTTTTTGATTGATGACAAAGGGGGAGAATGGATTGAGTATTTTTGGTTAGTAATGGTTTCGAATATGGTTAGTAATTCTATTTAGGGGGAGTTTACAAATCTCAGCCTTGGAGTTAGTTTATTATTATGTATGGAGAAGAGCTTACAAACCTCAACTCTTAGACTTTACAGACAGGACTCAGGGGGAGCTTACAAACCTCACCTGTTAGACTGTTTGACTCAGGAGGAGCTTACAAACCTCAGACCCTGAAATTTTTTTAGTAATTAATCTGCTTCTGATTGCTTTTCAAAATAATTAATGTTGTCATCATCAAAAAAGGGGAGATTGTTGAAACTAGTTTGGTTCATACCATGTATCCCCAAGGTTTTGATGATAACAAAGTATTTGAAAATCAATTAGAATTTCTAACTAGCTAGTTTGTGTGTGCAGAAATATATTTACTTGATGGAACTGGTTCTGTCACTGAAACGACTTTGGTTCGGTTGTGATCATGCTAGTACACTCAAGCTCAGAAGCGTGATATGCTGCCTCTGATGGTGAGTAATGTCAAGTCAGTTCAATTTATTGACATTATCTTATACAGGTTGTGTTGTACTTAAATCATAGTTGTATCCTCTGGACAAAGGCCTTTTTTGTGGATATCCTTGTGACTGGAAATTCCAACACCTGCTTTATTGGAAAAGAAGATGTACTAGAAGATTTGATCTGTTTGTAGTCGTTGAAGATGCTCCAACGTCTCTATTTCTGTTGCTATAAATAACAGCTGAAGATTTGAAGATCATCAAGAAATAACACTGCAATACAACTGAGAAATAGACACACTACTATCAATGAGTTGAGTCTGTTTATTCTTATTCTTGTGTTGATTAAGAATATTTGTAAAAGTGTGTTGTATTATTTTTAACACCTCTAATATTTATCAAGTGTTGTTGTAAGTTATTCCTTCTCAAAACTTTTTGTTTATATAAAATTCTTAGACACGAGCTCTAAGCACAGGTGAAAGTCTTAAACACGAGCTCTAAGCCCAGGTGAAAGTCTTAGACACGAGCTCTAAGCAAGGTGAAAGTCTTAGACAGGTGGTCTAAGCAAGATAAGTCTCAGTCAGGAGCTGACTGAGCAAAGGGAAGTCTTAGACACATGCTCTAAGCAAAAGAAGTCTTAGACACGAGCTCTAAGCAAGGGAAGTCTTGGACAAGTGGTATGAGAAAAAAGAAAAGTCTTATACAAGTGTGTATAAGCAAGTGTAATCTGGTTGATTATAGTGGAAAATCTCTTTCTTGGCAAGGGGACTGGAGTACTCTCAGTTGGAAGAGGAACCAGGATAACTACTGTGTGTTCTGTGTTATTTTTACTTTACTTCTGTCTCTATTTCCGCTGCACCATATCAGATTCTAAACTCTATTTTTAGAATCTGAACTCTGGTTCAAAAGTAAATCTAATTTTTACAAAACACAATTCAACCCCCCTTCTTTTGTATTTTTCTCTCCTTCACAAGGTGCCAGAATTCCCAAATTACAAGGGTGTCAACTGTTCCAACATTCATTTGAAGATGTACTACCGAAAGATGGCTGCTTATGGTAGAGATGAAAAGCTTATGATCCATTGCTTCTAAATAGTCTGTTTGGGGCATCTCTAGAGTGGTACATGCAACTGGAGCATAGCAGTGTGTGCACTTAGGCTGAGTTGGCTGAGACTTTTGTGAAGCAATACAAATACAATACCGATCTAGCTCCGAATCATACTCAACTTAAGAGTGTGGCTCAAAAGGGCCATGAATCCTTTAAGGAGTACGCACAATGCTGGAGAGAGTTAGTTGTAAGAGTGCATCCACCACTTGTTGACCGTAAATTGATCGACATATTCATGGGTACCTTGCAAGGCCAATACTATGAGAAGTTGATCAGCAGTATGTCTTCAGGATTCTCTGATATGTTGATCATTGGCGAGAGAATCGAAGAAGGTCTGAAAAGCAGAAAGATCTAAGAAAGTTCTAGCAGTCAAACTGGAGTAAATAACATTTCAATGGATTCAAGAAAAAAAGAGGGTGAAACAAATGTCATATCTTCTTAAAAGGGACAGGCACAACAAAGGGCTCCTGCTCCAATGCTTTCCTCAATATCTTACTTCCAATATCCATATGTTGTTGTTGTGCAATATGCTCTTATGCCTTATCAGCTAGCTATGCAAACTCAGATTTCTACTCAGATACCTCAACAACATGCTCCTCAGCAATGAGCTCCACCTTAATACGCTCCACAGCAGCGTTAACAAATCAACAAAGGAGGAGGAGTCCAGAAAGACATTTTGATCCTCTGCCCGTGTCATATGCTCATGTCTTTTGTTAGCTGCTGAAGGATGGGCCGATCACCATGAGAGACCTACCTCCTCCAAGTGTTATCCCTCCATATTATGATGCCAATGCTCACTGTGAGAGGCCGCTTTCGGGCACACAATTAAGAACTACAGAGCTTTCAAACACAAGGTTCAAGACTTGGTTAAGTCCAAAGCTCTCACTTTCACTCCAAGGAATCCGAATGTCACAACCAACCCCATGCCACAACCAAGCTAGTTCAGTGGCCAGTCAAGAAAGGAAGATCATTTTCCCCGAAGAAGGCTATCATCATGCCATCCCATCATTTTACATTTTTGTATTATGTTCTTTTTTGTTTAAGTACTGTTTGTTTTAAACATTGTCATTTGTATTTGGTTTTATTAATGAAGTGATTATGCATGTTCTGATTTAGTTTTGTTGTATCCACTCATTTTTCCCATTTGTTGCAAAGCATAGACACATACTTTTCCACTTCACTCTATTTATCAAACAGTTATTTTAGCAAAGATTGGAGGGAGGATGATGAAAATGAAATACCTATAATTGTAAATTGTATGCTTTCAGATGAAATCTTGTTGATGATGTACATGCATTATTTCAAATACCCAAACACTGGAGAGAAAAGGAGTTAATCCCTAGTTAACCACTTCAATCCTAGAAGTAGAAGTTTCCTTTGGATTTCCAAACCCTTACGCTTAACCTGGGGCAGGGTAGTGTTCAGTTAATCTAATTATGCACTCAAATTACAAGGCGAAATCCAAAAGACATGTCGTTATTCTTCAATGACCAAGTACTTGGCAGTCACAATCCTCTAACAAAATCAAAAAACATCAAAAAAAAGTCAAAAAGCATGCTAAGTCGAGCACCTCAAAGGAGACTTAGGAAAAAATCAAGGCAATCCTGATGGACTCGAAAAACAAAATCAGTCCATGCAAAAGTTAGGGATCAAAAGAAAAAACAAAAGAGGTCCTCAAATCCTCAGCAAAAATAATATAACATTCAGTGACCACCATATCAAAATCAAAAGGTCGCTGACATCCATGACAAAAACAAAACAACGTGACTGCCATTTCAAGCAAACCTTGAATCATCTTCTTCACCCTTACACCGTCAACCTTTTTAGAAGACAAATGTGTGTAGAATTAATTGAATGTAGGACTGGAGTTCATCACGAAGAAGGGGCGGGTACAAACCAAGTTTTGAGCCTTATATCCTTTGTTTTAATAACCGTGAACCAAACCATGTTACAACCCTCAAAAGACCTAATTGAGGTAAGGTGTATTCTAAAAGCATACTACTACAAGGTTGCGTAAACTGACTCCCCACATATTTGCTAATCTTCAACGTTGGTGTTATTCTTCTTGCTATATCTTTCACATCCTAGCTAAATCAACATTGCGCTTGGACCAATGGTCAATTCCTCACGCTATCAGAGCATTCTAATAAATGACTTTTTTCAAAACTTGCATGAGCATTGCATTAAAATTACCATCTGTGAATAAACAATTTTAACTGCAAATCAGTGTTGGACATTAAGGAAATTCCAATAAGGGGAAAGTCATCTCAGAAATACATCAAAGCTCAATTTCCAAAGATCAGACCACTTCAGAATTGGTTAATCAGGGACAAACTATTACCTTATTCAGACACTGGGGAAAATCATGTCATGGTAACTCCTCAGAACTTCCGTTCAAGGAATATTCTTTCAAGAACCCTACAGATTAGGGCAAAACAAGTTGCAAAAGGGAAGATCCTCTCTATACGTTCAAGTTGAACAAGCAGATCTTGTCAGGCGCTAGCAATCACCGAGTTCGGAGCAAAAGCACAGTCTTCATGAGCTGATCACGTCGCTACACTCATTTTCAGGCCATCCTGACCTTCAAGACATAAAGTTTGTGGTTCTCTCATAAGCGAACACATGGTTTATCAACAAGTGATTAAACTTGATGCACCAATAACACCTTCGTCTGCCTTTGATCAGAGCATTGACATAGACTGTGTGTCGAGGAAATCAAACCCTCCCACCACCCAAAGTCTAATTCGCATTGGCAACTACCAAATAAAAGTCCACCCTACTGGCACCGTCATAACATATCCAATCACCTGTCTGAATTCAAACATATATCATACATATCACATTCATCATCATAAGCATCGCATACATCATATGCATACATATACCAAATTATATCATCAACGTTTCCATCTCAGCGCGTCAACATTTGCATCATATTTCCACCCGATGTGGAGTAACCATTACAAAATCAAACATACATACACGCATAAGTCAAGATCCAGGATCAATCATGAGATTTTAAGACGATCTTCAGCTCAGCCAAAGGTATTTCTCTGAGTCAATGGGTGTTCCCCATTGAATTATTCTCCTCAACCTTTTGTTGATGAAGTTCTTACCAGGCGTTGATCAGTGGGTGTTCCCCATTGAGTTGATCTCTTCAACCTGTTGTTTATGAAGTTGTTATCCCCAGCTTATCTAGTGGCATTTCTCTAATTTAGTGGGTGTTCCTCATTGAGCTGTTTTCTTCAACCTTTAGTTGATGGAGTCGTTATTCTCAAACCAGTCAATGGTTTATCTCCGAATAAATTCCTTCCTTATTGGGCGTTCCTCAGTGAGTTAGTTCCTTTCAACCATTTGTTGATAAGGATGGTGTTCCTTAATAACTTCTTGGATTCAACCTTTTTTTTATGTCCCCAAACAAATCATACTCATTGATGTATCGACATATCGCCTACAAACTTGACCTTATGTCAATAGTCTTATTATCATCCTTTCGGTGGTAGCCATTCATATTGAATCAATCTCACCTTCATCCTTTTGGTGATAGCAACTTGTGTTATTCAATCCTACCGTCGTCCTTTTGGTGTCGGTGATCTGTGGATCTTTGGCCTGTGTATAACCCTTTTGGTGAATGACAACCTCTGACCTTATTGTGTATTTACTATTATCCTTTTGGTAATAGCAAGTTTTGTTGACCTCACTTTCATCCTTTTAGTGAAGGGTATATGTGTGTGTACTTACTATTATCCTTTTGGTAATAGCAAGTCGTGTGTGTTCTCTATCATCCTTTTGGTTTCGGAAATCTTGGCGTGTGTTTACTATCATCCTTTTGGTGATAGGTCTGTCATCCTTTTGGTGTCGGATATCTTTGTGCGTGTGTTCTCTATCATCCTTTTGGTGATAGATCTCTCATCTTTTTGGTGCCGGTAATCCTTGAATCCCTGGTCTGTGTATCATCCTTTTGGTGAATGACAACCTCTAATAACATTGTGTGCTTACTATTATCCTTTTGGTAATAGCAATTTTTGACCTCACTTTCATCCTTGTGGTGAAGGGTCATGGAGTTATGTGTGTTCACTATCATCCTTTTGGTGATAGGTTTGTCATCTTTTTGGTGTTGGATATCTTTGTGTGTGTTCTCTATTATCCTTTTGGTGATAGATCCTTCATCTTTTTGGTGTCGCAAATCTTTTTGTGTACTTACTATCATCATTTTGGTGATAGCTACTTGTGTTTTGATCCAACCCTCATCCTTTTGGTGATGGCGATCTCTGTCACTCCGACTTAACCAACGTCTTTTTGGTGTTGGCAATCTTTAAAGTGTTTGTGGGCTCACTATCATCCTCTTGGTGATAGCCAGCTTTATTAACCTCTCTAATATCCTTTTGGTATCAGCAGTATCTGTAGTTTTGATCTTATTGTCACCCTTTTGGTGTCAGTAATTTCTATCATGGTGATCTCATTGTCCTTTTTGCGATGACGACCTTTGCAAGTTATTTAGTGTCCACTCGAGGGTTGACATTGATTTGCTATTCCACTTCTCGAGCATCTTTCTTTCTTTTCAGAAAAATTTGGAATCTTCTTCGTATCTAATTGACTTCTACCTTGAAAGCATGAACACCGTAGCAGTTCTTCTTACTATGTTTAAGCAAATTAGATAGAGGAATTTGTCATACCCCAAATTTGTCCTACATGTGTATTGCCTTCATTTGTATCCCTATCTAATAACCATTATTCAAAATCCAAAAGTATGTTGTTTTTGCTTTCATTTTTTTCTTATTGCCTAAGTCTAAGATTCATTTGAGGATATCAAATCAGAAGTATGTGCAGTATGGATTGAAGTTCATCTAGGTTTGACCTAATCTTGGTCAGGCAACAGTGTATTTCATGATCAAGGCCAGGGTATACATAATTCAAGTGATGTGTGTATGAGGTTCTAATTAGGGTTTTTGTGCCAATTCAAGCCAGTTGTGTATGGATTAAGTTATCAGGTTGTACTGAATTTATATGTTTCATGATTGAGGATCATCAGAGATCAATTCATTTGCAATCAGGGTTTTGGACAACACAATTTATATTCCAAGTCGTGTTCTTCTAATTTCAAGCCATATTGCTGGCTGAGTATTTGGATCATAGTGAAAACTTTGGTTTATCAATGCTTAAGTGGTTAAATTCAGGAATTTATGCATCAGTGGTTTCATTTGTTTCAAGGCTCTAGTGAATCTGAAGATCCAGATTGTTTCATGTTCATTTTTTCAGGACTAATTCAAGATGACTCCATCAAAGTTCAAGATTGGTTTGTTCTCAAATGAGGCGTGGTTCATTTGGTTCATGATGTTTTCATCATTTTTCAAGTTGATTATTAGAAGCTCGGAAATGATGTTATGGCTTTGAATTCAAATAACTGTGGTCTCTATTCTTACTTCCATCTATGGACAAGCATAATGTTGCTTAAGAACTTCAAATGTGGATCCCAATTCAAGTTGCGTCAAGGTCATATTAATGGAGGGTGCCAATAGTTCATTACAAGCCCATTTCACTACAAATTCAAGTCAAGTTGGAAGTGTGTAAAAAGATATACATGTTCTACAAAATTTTACAAAAAAAATCACTTGTTACAAACATTTCATAACAATAAAAGTCCATACATTCATTTACACAAAAGTGCACCAAAAATTTCCAAGTCCGTTAAAATCATTACAAAAAATTCATTCCATTAACAAAGTGTTCAAAGTCCATAGCTCATGAATCACAAAAAAAATCAAAGAGCCAAAATCCCACAAAAAGGCCCATGTTATTCAAAAACCATTACAAAAGACAAATTGTCATTCAAAAAAGTGATCCACACGGCCCACAATCATGAGCTCATTTCCCACCCAAACAAGTTCACAACAACACCAATTTGCCAAGCCAAATGCAACACATACCACACCAATTTTCAATCCATCCATCCCACACATTACATTCAGCCATTCATTTCAAAACCACCTGCACATAAAACAAAATTACACAACAATAAAGCCTTTAACACACACAACACAACGATACACATCACGCCATACAACATTCAACCATTACACCACATTCCAGCCATGTACATGCCATTACATACTTATTGCCAAATCGTTACGCACGCCATACACACACTTGAAAATCATACTTCAAACTTGCCAAGCTACACAACGTGAACTTTCTGCCAAACAACACACACACAAACTGTTGCGCACGCAGCCATGAGAACCTCTCCATCACACAATTTTCTCACACAAAACAAAGCCATACCATGCATAACCATCCTTCAAACTTCACATCACACGCAGCTATCACGACCCCACCTTCCAAAATGATACATAAGGTGCCACACCACAACAAACCAATTTCCAATTCGTACGACAAAACGTCACCACCAAATTCCAATCCTCTCCTCAATCTCTCCTATAAATCCCACCCTTTCTCACCTCATTTGGGGAAGTTCTCGGAACCAAATTCACTCTGCCAAAATCCCTCCAAAACCTCTCTCAACAACCACCAGCATTCAACCTAAACCCTCTTCTTCTTCAACCCAAAACACTATTCCCAAATCCATACGCAAATCACAAAACCAAACCAAACACGGAAAATGATAGAGAGTTATATTAGATATTTTATTTAGTAGTTTTAATATATTATTTAGTATTTTAATATTTCTAGAATGTTCTTAAGGTTTTGAGATTATGCCACATGTATGGCTATTATACATTTAGAGTTCTATATATTAAAGTGTAATGTGTTATTTGGGAATCAATCAATGAAAAATCCAATTTATCTTTATCTCTATTTTTCTTAGTTTTTCTCTTAGATTCATAGTTGTTTCATACCTTGTTAAGGTTAGCACTTTTGCTTCCTAACAATAAACAAGATGGAGATGCAGATGAGAAACGATACAAACCAAACATGAAACGAAAGAGGGAAGCAAAAGAAAAACGACTCCAAATCTGGACGAAGAAGAGAGACTGAAGCGAAGCGAGAAGGTTGGAAGCAAAGCCGCGATTGTCTTTCTTGACTTGCTTTGCATTTGATGTTGTTGTGATGTTTTTTTCTCTTTAACATTGTCTTGCTTTTGATTCAATTGTTTGGTGTTAAGAGAAAATGATGGAAGCTAATTTGTTCTTCTTCTTTGACCGTGTTGCTAATTTCTTTTCTTTCAATTTATTTTAAAAAGTTGGAACGGATGGTGTTTTTTCCTTTAAAACAAACTGAGCCATGTTAAGAGATGATGGGCTTTTAAGCCTATATGATTCTCACACCCTCATATCTTGATTCTTCACCCTGCCTTGTTGTTGTTGTTGTTGGGCTTAAGTTTGATGTTGATTATTTCTAATTACACCCTTGCCTATTGTCATACCCCAAATTTTGATCACTAAAAGTTTCCCATCATTGTGCAAATCATCATCACAATATAGATGAATCATCATGCTTCATCAAATGCCTCAAGGGTTGTTGAGCATTCACTACAATCAAAATTAGGGTTTTAAGCCCTCTCAGAGCTCTTAGACAAAGGATCAATCAAGAAATGACATGATTTTCAACTTGTCTAGCCTCTAACATATCCACAAAGGATCAAGAGGACTCCCACTTTAAGGATTAAGCACAAGGCTGCTCCCTTCTAGGTGGATCAAGTCTCAAGATCGCCAGTATCACCAAATTAGGGTTTTGGTCGACCAGGACCTCCAGATGGAAAGTTTCATTTGGGCATGAGCCAATGATCCAAAACATAACCTAATATACTCCATGGAACCTCATGGACCCAATCATCAAGTCAATTTTGCCTCAGGGGATGCATACATCAAAAATCAGGAATTAGGGTTTCTTGACCTAATTCGCCCCTAAGTTGACTTTTGGGACAAATCATGAACCAAGACCTCAAGAGAGGGTTTGAGGGTCTTTAATGAGCTATATTGATCCATTTGTAACAATGGATTAATCCAAGAAGCTTGAGCAACAAGTCTCAATTTCATCTGCACCACAATTAGGGTTTTAAGGAAAAAGTCAACTGCAACTTTGACTTTTGACCAGGACATGCTCCCAAGCCCTAGGACATGCCCCAACATACCCTATGACACCCTTGGAACATGTCCATCAAGTTTGATTTAGGTCAAGGACATGATTTCATGAAGAATTGCACAGTTTGGAATTCATTTGATAAAAAGTCAACTGTGCACAAAAGTCAACTTTGACTTTTTGAGATTTTTCACCAAAATGGATTTTTAACCCTAAAATGATGTTAATGTATGATTTGAATCATAATTCATCAAGAAAAATCAAGAAAAGTTGGATAACTTGTAAAAGGGGTAACCATAAAACTTAGAAATTTTTCTAAGTTATGGAAAAAGTACCACTAATGCACCAACTTTGGAGGACCATAACTCCTAAACCACAAGGCCAATTTTTTTCATCCAAAGATGGATTTGTAGCCCTCATTACCCTCTACAAAAACTTCAACTAGACCTAAGTCCAATTCATTAAGGATTTTGAGTTATGGAGTGATCAAAATCAAGAAATCACACTCTGTTCCAACACTTAGTGAAAATTTCACTAAGTCAGATTTTGCTTCACCTTTTGCCAAATGTAGAGGGATTTTTCACTTGGAATCAGAAGAGATCAAAATCAAACATGTTCAAACAGTTGTTGTATCATGTAAGGGCTTTCCAAAATGGCCAAGAACATTGCCAAATTCAACTTACACCATGAGATATGACATTATCAAGTTACCTTGCTGAAATCTGTCAAAGGCAAGGCAGATTTTGCATTTTGGCTCGATTTGCCAAAATCAGCCAAATTCAAATGCTCCTATCCACTTGGACACATCTGAGGATTGAATCTAAAGGGGACAATCACTGAGCCAAGCCTCCAAAGTCCATGGAACAAGAAATAGCATGTTGAACCTAGAATGGCCAAAATAGGGACAAGACTCCAAATTTGGATTAAAGCATTCAATGGAAGCATCAAGGTGGCATGGACTGAGCCATTCTCATCTGAAATCAGTCAAGACTTATCCAAGACCAAGGGAACCAAAGCTCTGTGCCCTAACCTCTAGTCAATGGCTAGAGGAGACTTGCATTTCCATTGGACAACATTGGCCAAACCTACTTACCAGCTGCCATTCACTATTCCTTGCAAAACAAACTTGCTCTACTATAAATAGAGCTCAATTGTGATCAGTTTGAGTACACCAAAGCCATCTAACAGATGCTTTCCTCAAAATCTCTTTCTCTTGGCAAAAATGCCTTTCTTAGCAAGGTAGCTATCGGGTTTTGAGTTTGAGAGCTTTTCCAATCAAACCAATCACTCACACACCTCACATACATCACATATGAGCTGATCAAACACTTAGATCACTTCTGAAACACCAATTTCACAAAATCACCAGTTGGTTGCTCAAATTTTCAATCAAGTTGCAGCTGAGGTACCACAAATTGTTCCAACCATTTTCAATCAAGTCCAAGCATTCAAACACACTCCATAGGGTGTAGGGAAGCTGTTCAGATCATCACCACTCATCTGTAACACCTCCAAATCAAAAATTACATTGCACTTGCTGTCACGGCTTAGAGGTAAGCATATACTTGGTCATCTCTCAATCTATGCATATTTCCTCGCACAATAATTTGGCCATATGTTCATAATCATGCATGGAATGTTTTCCCTCAATTAATTGCATTGTTTGAATCGTGTATAAAAAATCCTAGCCTTCATGCAGAAATTAGGGTTCTTGAGGTTTCTTCGTGATTTCATGTTTTATGTTTAATTTAAATGAAATTAAGTGTTATAGACATGATCGTGAGGTTGACACGAGCATAATGATATGTGGATTGCATGATATGATTACGTATTCAGTGAGATTGGATGGAAAACGCAAATCAGCCAAACCCAGAAAAACGCGTGTGTTCTTCATTGTGTTCTTGGCGCCTTTTTCATAAATTCAAATATTTGAATTTTGTGATTTTGTTTAATTGATTCAAAAATTAATTTCTCTCTGAGTTTTAATGATTTTGAGTTGATTCTTTTTTTAATAATTCACAAAAATGTTAAAATATTTTATTTTATCAAAAAATCCCAAAAATATTATTTATTTCATATAATTGATATTTTTGCAAAGAATTAATATTTTAATTGTTTTTGACATTTTAGATATTTTTTCTACATTGATTTTGCAACTTTTAATGCTTTCTAATTATTTTGTAGGTCAATACTTAATTTTTGAAGCATTAATCCAAAATCATAATTTGTTTTTCATATGTTAAACAATTTTGATCATTTTTAATTGAATTTTTATTCAATTAAATACATTTTCGAAAACAAATTAGGGTTTTTTGGATTAATTCAACCATCATAAATCATTTATAAAACTTTTTAGGCCTCTTGAGAGAGTGTAAGACCCAATCCACTTGTACAGAAACATTTTGGGCCTCATTCGTTGTATAAGTCCCTCTGTACATTTTCAAATAAACGGCACGATCATCGCCTTTTGAAAAATAACCTTGGGCCTCTCCTTGAGCTATAAGACCCATTCAAAAACAATTTGGGCCTCTAATAAAGTGTAAGACCCAATCCCCTTTTAACCAAAACATTTTGGGCCTCACTTATTGTATAAGTCCCTCCGCGTTAAAAGAAAACCTCGGCGCGATCGCCATTTCAAACGGAAAAATCATCTGGGCCTACCCTCGTGTTATAAGCCCCACTCTTTTTCTTTAAACCTTTTGGGCCTCTTGAGAGAGTGTAAGACCCATCCCTTTGTACAAAAAACCTTTTTTGGCCTCAGTCACTTGTATAAGTCCCTCTGTACAAATTCAAACAGTGCGCTCACTGATAAAACCCTGGGCTTCTCCTTGAGCTGTAAGTCCCAAACATTTTTCTTTTTCAAAGCACTTTCTCCTTTGATTTTCAATATACTGTCGTTTTCAATCTTTCTTTGTTGAACAACTAACCAAACAGCATGGAAGCTCTACAACCGAGTAAGTGGTTATCGCTTTCATTTACCGTTTTCATATACCTATAAACTGTATTGTGGGGTTGTTTCGCTAAAAGTCTTCTTTCATAAACTCATATCAACTGTGTAATAATAGTATAGATATTTAGAGTTTCCCCGGCAACTACGTCTAGAACTAGGTGACGCCGTTTTGTTTATTCATAGAAATAGACAACTAGATCCCCAATAGGATCACCAGATACAGTCTTCTCTCAGGCTGTCCTCATTAGGAATTGTCAAGAAACTCTACTCCCAGAGATGAATGTATTCTCCGTGAATGGAATCTTTGAGTTTCTTCCAAATTCTCGAACTTTCCTGACTTTGATCTATTCTCGGTGAATAGCATTGCCTTGAATTTCTCGGGGTTTGGGGACCCACGGGCTTCTTAAAAGCATCTGCCTCCTCTTGGGCATCGTACAAGGACCCACAGGCTTCCTAAAAGCAACCCCGCCTCCTTTTGGGCTTAGTACAAGGACCCTACGGCTTCTTAGAAGTATTCACAGCCTCCTCTTAGGCTTCGTATAATGATCTCTTCCTCCGGGAATGATAGCCTTCTCTTGGGCTTAGTACAAGGACCGATCAGCTTCTTAAAAGCTTCCAGCCTCCTCTTGGGCTTCGTACAAATTGTCCCGACGACCTCCTAGAGGTATAGGAATAGAACTTAGTCATTTGCATAGAACAGTCCTTTCATAGAGTCTACTACTGTTTCTCAAAGCATAAATACAAAAGATGAAACTCTAGACACGGACAGTCTAACTTCCTTGAGTCTCAAAGACATTCTCAAGTGACCCCTTCGTTAAATAGGAAGGAAACCCGCAGACTCGGACAGTCTCAATACCGTTCAGATTTCCCGTTTCCTTAAAGAACAGGAAATATCCCGGATCCTTGAATCAAATCCATGAGTACAGTGTTGCTCATATAAGAACTGATTTTCTCTTTCAAAATCAGTATACTAGACCTGTCACTTAACTGAACAGTCACCATAGCCTCCTCTTGGGCTTTGTACAATGATTCTCCCCAGCAGAGTCAAACAACGTTTAGCCTCTCTCTCGGGCTTTGTACGAGACACATAAGAGACTCCCTCGTTGAGTCAATCCCCCCTTTCGCCTCCATCTCGGGCTTTATACGAGATACAAAAAGGTTCTTATTGAGCCAAACAAACTTTTAGCCTCCATCTCGGGCTTCGTACGAGATACAAAGACTCTCTTGTTGAGTCAAACTTTTCGCCTCCATCTCGGGCTTCGTACGAGATACACAAAAACTCTCTTATTGAGTCAAGTAGCCTTCATCTCGGGCTTTATACGAGATACCAAAAGACTCCATCGTCGAGTCAAAACCTTTCAGCCTCACTCTCGGGCTTTGTACGAGACACATATTAGCCTCCTCTTAGGCTTTGTATAAGAAAACCACTGGTTGATCCAATTAACCTTTTAGCATCAAAGTTGTGCCTCATTCATAGTACACAAACATCAGCAACTCCTTCCCCTAATCGCTGTAAGTGGCAAGCCTCTAGATCATCTACATCCATGCCACTGTCCCTCTTTTAGCATGAGAAATTCCTAAGGAAAGATGGCATTGCTCTACACTGAGTTAAAGTCTTCTCCTTCAGGTTAAAACCTCCTTTAAAGGAAATTATGGCATTGCCGGATTCACAAATCCCAGTTAAAGTAATTCTCCTTTATAAACAGTTGTGACATACAACCCCCTCTTTAGAGATGACAAATTCTCTCTAAAGACAACACCCTTTTAGCTTCATATCTTGGGCTTTGAACAAGATACAAATAGACTTTTCAGCTTCACATCTTGGGCTTTGAACAAGATACAAACTACCTTTCGCTTCAAGTCTTGGGCTTTGAATAAGACACCAAAACACCATTTCCTCCCATAGAATAGGAGGAACTACGAACGCTCTGATTTCCCTGTTTCGGTAAACGGGAATACGTAGGCATAAGATCGAAAGAAAAGATCTTAGCGAGCACACTAAACACAAACTCAAAATCCCATATCTCCATCAATCAAAAGCAGTAATTCAAAAATATCATCCCTAACATCCTAATCCTTGTTCCCCTCCAGAAACCTTCTGCCGAGATAAAAAGAAAACAGTATTGGCGAAAATACAAATAACCAGTACAAAGGCCCCCCCACATTGATAGCATCTATAACCTAACAGACCGCTGTTTAAAATCACTATGCAAGCAGGGTTAATTGGAGACATCTATTTCCCTTCCTTATTCAGCTCACAATAGGATAAAAAATGAATCGACCTGTAGTTTTAAGCTCAACCGCAGAGAGCGACCAGCGCTTAAGAACCGCGTCCAAAATCGCTCACTACAGAAAAAATGGTGCCCACCGTGGGGCCCGTAAAAGTTAGATCTAGGCACGGTCTTCCTTCTCTTCACTTATGTGAAAACCACAGATTGGGGCTTCAGCCGGGGAACCCATTTTCTGTCAGGAACTTAGGATTCATAGCTTTAAAGGTCTAGGATGTTTAGGGCAAATATATATACTGCTTTTCCTAATTGCTATACATGTTTATTTTTCTGCTAATGGGAATGCGGGTGATGCCGTATGTGGAAAGATTGAGTATACACTTAAGATAAGTGATGGCGACGGGGTCGACCATCAACCTCAGTGGAGGCTGACCAACGCAACCCATTCTCTCACCTAGACAATGGGCCGGTTGTTAAGTCTGAGAAGCTGAGGAGCCAAACCCTTTCGTAGTGCAGAAACTATCGAAAATAGTTGTTACGCGATACTACCCTCATTTGAGGCTGGTGATCTATTCTCGGTGAATGGTACTTACTCTAAGATTGCTTTACAACTCGCTGGCGATCCGCTTGTTGTTTTGCTTTCCTGGGAGGAGCTGATGATAATGAGTACAGGTACAAAAATCACCCTAGTATAAACATTTGGGGATGGGTAGAGCCTTGACTTCATGACAACGACCCTTTGACCCCATGTTTTTTCTATGTTTTTGTGTGCTGCATTCATGCATTCATTTAAAAAACATTAAAACATTAAAAAAAACTTCTCTTCTAGTCTCTCTGTTCTTTCAAAATAAACTAAGACTGTGATTGCAAATATCAGAGAAAAGGATTGCGCTAATGGATTTCGGTAGAAGGAGAACTCACCAGTATACCTTCAAGGTTCCAAAACTAGAGGATTTGAGAAGGTTAGCAAGGATGATCACTAACCCAGAGGCTTTCAGAGATAAGCACGGAGGTTTACTACCACTGTTAAAAGTCCATGTGATTGAGGGAATCATGGATGCACTCATTCAGTTTTATGATCCGGTTTATCACTGTTTCACATTCCCGGATTACCAGCTAGCACCAACGTTGGAGGAGTATTCTCATCTGATCGATCTACACATTACAAATCGAGCTCCATTTTCTGGACTGGAAGAAATTCCAAAGAATCAGACAATTGCAAGAGCAATTCATTTGGACGAGTCTGAGGTCAGGACTCACATGACCGCTAAGGGTGGCATCCAAGGTTTGCCAGCCCAGTTCTTGACAAAGAAAGCCATGTACTTCGCCAGTATCGGGAACGTAACTGCTTTTGAAAGCATCTTTGTCTTGCTTACTTACGGGTTATTTTTGTTTCCCAACATCAATAACTTCGTCGATATCAACTCCATTAAGGTTTTTCTCATTGGAAACCCTGTGCCGACCTTGTTCGCAGATGCGTATCATTCTGTACACTTGGGGAATTTGTACAGTGGAGGGGAGATCACATGCTGTGTACCTCTGCTATACAAATGGTTTATCTCTCACTTGCCCAAGTCTGCTGCTTTTTGGGATTGCAAGAGTGCCTTACGTTGGTCGCAGAAGATCATGTCTCTTACCAACTCTGATATAGATTGGTGTAATAGGATTTATGAGGGAATCAGGATCATTGACCGTTGTGGAAACTTCCCCAACGTACCCCTTATAGGAACTAAAGGAGGAATCAACTACCATCCGGTATTGGTTCGCCGTCAATATGGATACCCGATGAGACACATCCCACTGGGGGTTCATCTGGAAGGTCTTTTCTTCAAGGAAGGAGAAAATGACAGAGCACTGAAGATGGAAATAGTGCAAGCTTGGAAGCATGTTCATAAGAAAGGACGAGAGTCTCTAGGAAAACCAGACTGTGTCTTGGTGGAGCCTTATCTCCATTGGGTACAAACTAGAGCTCTCAAGCTAAAAATGCCTTATCCTCGTTACGGAAATCTTCCACCGAGGGAATCTGTCATGTACTTCATGACGGAAACTGAAAAGCTTCAGGTTACTCTCAACAAAGTTCAACGGGAAAGAAGGTCTTGGAAAAACAAGTACCGCACCCTCGACGTAGAGTGCATCAAAATACAACAATTACTGAAAGAAAAAGATGCTCTGATTGAAATCTTGGAGCAACATGTTGTGGATAATCAGGATGACCAAAGGAATTTGTTCGCTCCTTTCACCTGGCAAAGGAATGACAACCCGACAACGACCCAAGAGCCCCGGTCAACGAAAAGAAAGATACCAGAATCAGCACCTGATTTCTCTTCAGAGAGAACTCAGGACCCATTAGTTTAGGTTTCTGTTTCTGCACTTTGTAATCTACTGTATTTCCACTTCTGTAATCCTTTGAATTTCAATAAAAAGGGGTTTCCCCATCGTTGATATTTGCAATCTAATTGTCGAAGTTTATTTTGATTAAACCTTAAACAATTAATATAATCATTGCATTCATCATTCTCACATCGCGTATTCTTCTTACCTACGAATCTCACATTTCTGTCTCGGTTCTAGAGTCAAACTGTCTCATTCGTATAATACTCGGGCCAATCGTCAGAAAAGGATGGATGATCTTGAGGAAGAAAACAGAGAGTTGAAAGAAGAGATCTACGCTCTGAGAGAGGATATGAGAAAGCTTCGTAATGACATGCAAGCCATGGCAGAGGCTCAGCTACAACGAACTGTGATCTCAGAGATCACCTCAATGCCCATAGTGGAGAGGTATGATCCTAGGTATCAGATACCGAAAGATCGTCCTTGGGGCATGCCTGTTAACTATATCCCGGAAGGATATGTTTCGTCGATCACTGAAGATTGGGGAATCACAACAGAAACCGCTGGGCCTGAAGGTTACAAACTTCGGGAAAGTGAAGATGTCAGGGGCATGTTGAAGACTCCTGAAGGTTACAAACTTCGGGAAGCGCCAAGACTCACTGCCGTAGTCACGGTACCACCCCCTGTGGTGCACACTGTCCCGGAAGGACAGATTCCATAGACACCTTCTGGTAAGAAGGAAACTTGTTTGACAGAATGGAGGAATTCCAGGAGCAGTTCTTGGAAATGCAGAAGGAACTGCAAGCCATTCGCGGTCAGGATCTATTTGGAAAGGACGCCGCAGATCTCTGCTTGGTCCCAAATGTGAAAGTCCCGCATAAATTCCAAGTGCCCGACTTTGAAAAGTACAAGGGTAACTCTTGCCCTCAGAGCCATCTGGTGATGTACGCTCGGCGGATGTCAGCCCAGACGGAGAATCAGGACCTACTGATTCACTACTTCCAGGATAGTTTAACCGGTGCCGCACTCAAATGGTACATGGGTTTAAACCGTACCACGATTAGCACATTCAGAGATCTTTGTACTGCCTTCGTCCAACAATACAAATACAATTTGGACATGGCACCCGACAGAGATCAACTCAGATCGATGTCGCAAAAGGACAAGGAAACCTTTAAGGAGTATGCTCAAAGGTGGCGTGAAATTGCCGCTCAAATTTGTCCACCTCTTGAGGAAAAAGAGATGACAAAGATCTTCTTAAAGACCTTAAGCTCATTTTACTATGACCGAATGGTTGCCAGTGCACCCAGTGATTTCACCGAGATGGTAGGCATGGGCGTACGTCTTGAGGAAGCCGTCTGAGAAGGACGTTTGGTAAAAGACACTGGATCGACGAGCAGTACTAAAAAATACGATAGTGCTCTCCCTAAGAAAAAAGAGCAAGATATTGGGAATATCTCTCTCGGAAAGCAAAGATGACGTTATCAACCGGTAGCAGCTGTGACTCCTACTATCAACCCTGCGTCTATTCCTACGTATCAACCTCAGGTTGCGCAGAGCCAACCTGACCAGCAAAGGACACAACAGCCTCTTCAGCAGGCTCGTCCCCCATATAACAACAATCGTATAACACGACCATCAGGGTTTGATCTTATACCCATGTTGTACGCAAAACTATTTCCGTTACTACTGGCTAAGGGGCACATCCAGACTAAATCTCCTCTTACATTACCGGAAAATCCGCCTTTTTGGTTTAAGGTGGATCAAACATGCCCTTATCATCAAGGAGGTTCAGGGCATAACATAGAGACTTGTCTCAATTTCAAGTCCGACGTGCAAAAACTTGTTAGGAGCGGGGTCTTATCCTTCAAGGATATGAATCCTAATGTTCTTACGAACCCACTGCCTCAACATGAGAAGGTTGCCGTCAATCTAATAGAAGGAGAGACTAACAATGTCTATCAAATTCATGATGTACTCTTGTTAAAAGCCAATCTGGTAAAGATGCATTGTAGACATAGCAGATATGGCCATGTGCCACCTCATAATTATCATCAGTGTAATGTCTACTCTAAAAACAACCAAGGATGTTCTGTAGTGCAAGCAGCTCTACAGGAACAAATGGATCTCGGATGGATCCAAGAGCACCGAGTTCGTGGAGTTAACATGGTCTATACGAACTCCAACGTCATTCAGAACCACGACATCTGTGCAATGAATGTCAACTTGGTGGCGATGCACTCAAGGCAAAGCCAGCATCATAATCTGCCACAGCACAATTACAGTTCCTGTCTGATTTGCTCGGTAAACAAACAGATGCTCTTTTGTACAAGAGGCCCTCCAGCGTCAGATGGATCTTGGGTGGATCTAATACTACCATGATATGAACCCTTATCAGATCAATATGGTTCAGATCTTCGATATTCGCATGATGAATACCAACCTGGTAGAGTTACATGCTGAGCAGGTCCGACTCGGATTCTTGATATCACATGACTATCAAAGCTGTGAAGCGGGTTGTGAAAATGATCGAGGTTGTTCCCTTGTCCAGGAAGCACTCCAGCACTTGCTAAATCACTGGTGGATGCCAATCTATATGGATGAAGATACTCAGCAAATTAGTATCAGTAACAGGAATCCTACTCGGCGTCAAATTCAGGATGTCCGATCAGTGGAAGGTAACCTAGTAAGGTTACATTGTATTCAAAGTGGGCGTGGCCAGGTGCCACCACACAACTATGATAATTATAGCATCTGTTCGGAAAGTAACCAAGGGTGTTACCTTGTGAGAGCAGCTCTTCAGGGTCAGGTGGACCGGGGAGAAATTCATCCATATCCAGGTTCTGGACCCATCAACTGGACGCCGAACTACCTTGCCGATCAAGTCGAGGATGTTGTCTCAATCTCTGGTCATCACAGGACCAGGGATGTTTTTGCCATCATCCCTCTACTTGACAAGTCTAAGGTTTCCAACCGGGAACGAATTGAGGTTACTTATGATGGTCAGAAAAATCAGAAAGTTCCCATAGTCATCTATCTACCAGGACCACTACCGTATGAATCAACTAAGGCTATCCCTTACAAATACGGTGCAACGATAGTTGAAAATGGAAAGGAAATTCCATTACCCTCCATCGTGAATATTGCAGACATCAGTCGTGTAACACTGAGTGGTAGAATCTTCAACCGAGGGGTTGGGGAAGTTAACAAAGAAAAGGAACTTCAGACAGAAGCTCCCGATCCACCAGTCGGTCAATCCAGTAATCCTGACCTTTTGAAAAATGATGATGAGATGCTGAAGCTCATCCAAAGGAGTGAATACAACATTGCTGATCAACTATTACAAACTCCTTCAAAGATCTCGGTATTATCACTGTTACTCAGTTCAGAAGCACATAGGGAGGCTCTACAGAAAGTCTTGGAGCAAGCCTTTGTGGAACGGGATGTAACAATCAGACAGTTTGATAGCATTGTCTCTAACATCACTTCCTGCAATAATTTGGGATTTAGTGATGAGGAATTACCCGAAGAGGGTCGTCGTCATAACATGGCACTCAATATCACAGTTAACTGCCAGGACGATGCTTTAGCCAGCGTACTGGTAGACACAGGGTCATCCCTGAATGTTATTCCGAAGTCTACTTTGATGCAATTATCATTCAAAGGCCCTCCGATGAGAATAAGCGAGGTCGTCGTCAAAGCGTTCGACGGATCCAGAAAAACAGTTATCGGCGAAGTTGATCTTCCCATAACTATCGGTCCTCACACTTTCCAAGTCACTTTCCAGGTCATGGACATCTGGGAAACATACAGTTGTTTATTAGGAAGACCTTGGATACATCAGGCTGGAGCGGTTACTTCAACCCTCCACCAAAAGCTAAAGTCCGTTAAGAACGATCAACTTGTCACAGTCTGTGGAGAACAGGCCTTGCTCGTGAGTAACTTATCATCATCTACTTGTGTAGAACCCGAGGAGGTTATTGGAACTCAATTCCAAGCACTGTCGGTGAGCAAGGACAATCAATTCAGAGAAGGAACTCGATTTCCTCATACAAAGATGTTATCAAAGCGGTCGAGAGTACCGATACGACTGGATGGGGACAGCTTGTCATTCCTATTGACAATAAAACAAAGGAGGGTCTTGGTTTTTCTGTAACCTGTACCCAGACAGCTGCCAACGATGAAAGTCTTCATCCCCTTCAAAAATCATTCCACAGTGGAGGTTTCCTTCACCCAGTGTCTCAAGCAGTACATGTTATCAATGAGGAAGATCCCTCTGACACGGATGAAGAATGGAACACGCTAATCCTAAGTGCACTCAGGCCTGTGCATTGGGCCTATCTCTCAGAATACCCCCATCCCACCAAACAGAAAGCAGTACAGCAGTGCAGCATAATACATCATATGAAATGAAAAAATGCTAAAATATAGTAAAAGCAGTAATATACAGTAGTATACAGCAAAAAACAGTAAATAACTATACAGTAAAATAGTAAATACAGCAAAGTACAGTAAACACCCAATGAAAGAAACAGACAAGCGCTAGGATTGACTCGCTAAGGAAACCAGAGATTCTGGGTAAAGTCCCCAGCAGAGTCGCCAGCTGCCGCTCCCGGGATTTTCATCCTAGTACAAACGCGAAAGTGGCACCGAAACAGAGTCGCCAGCAATGTGTATTTATCCCAAGAGAGGGAAAGGAAACACCGCATAAACCTGAAGGAAAGGAAAGAGCATGGTCTTGCGACCAAGAGAACTGGGTTCGGGAGTCGGTTACGTGAGAGGAAGGTATTAGCACCCCCTCACGTCCATCGTACCCGATGGGATCCACGCTTGCTTGTCTCGATCAAAGGGTGTCGTCAACTGGAGCTCCACTGCTACTGGAAAGGGAAAGGAACGGGAAAAAAAGAAAAGGGAAAGAGAGAGAAAAAGAAACAAATGTAGGGAAAATAAAAGAAGTGCTCGAATGGGCCCTACCCCACTGCCTACGTATCTCATCGGGAACATGAGAATCAGAGCGACGTAGTTCCCCTCAACGAGGGAAAAGTTGTTTGTGTTTTTTAGAGAACGGCTTACGTTCTAGCTCAGGTGTTGCAGGCTCGCTGGTCCGAGTGCGTTACCATCTTACAAGAGAACGAGTAGGAGCACGTTCGTACGTTAAGAGTGAGTGAGATGAGAAAAGAATTCCCGAAGGAAAGACGTTATTGTTTGTTTTTGTCTTTTAAAAAGAAGTGTTTTGATTGTTTTGTGTTTTGTAACGCGCATTGTATTTAAGTCCCTCATGTAAGATCGAATGCCTCGCATAACGAACCGAGATGGGACGCACGCTAAACATTCCAAGAAAACGAGAGAAGATCCCTCACTATCTTGTTCTTGCATGAAAGGCCTAAATACAATGTTTGTTTTTCTTTATTAATATTTTTTACTTTTTGTTTGAAGATGAGAAGAGAAAACGCAAAGGAAACTCTAAAGGGAGGCTAAAGGATCCTAATGTTATCATGCATGGATGCCCTATGGTTAGTGAGGTTTGAAAGAGGAAGCCTAACTAAAACCTAATGCGAATCCTACTCCAAGCTTAATCAAAAATTAAGTTGGACTAGGTAGCTCTAAGGGGAAAAGAATCCAAGACTTGAACAAGTCTTGAGATTCAAGGGATGTGAAAGAGTGAAAGTGAAGAAAAGAAGAAGAGAGGTGAGATACAAAGATAGGGCAGCAAGCACATCATAACCATCATATCCAAATCACATCATAAAACATGCTTCAAAGATCACACAAGCACATCTCAAGTACACAAATGAAAGCACATAAGAAAGGATGCAAGTAAACTTGAATTAAGTGCACCATCAAACACACATGGATGTCATATCAAAGTGAAATGAAAGAGATAAGATGAAAATGAAACAAGACCAGAACTCACATCATATCATCATCAACAATTCCTATATGCAAAAGAGGTTCACATTATGCAACATGATGCACCAAATAAATTACAAAGTAAAAGGAATGATATGCATTACATAATTCAAACCAAATGCATCCAACAATGCTCAAGTAACATGAAAATCAAGTATAGAACTCAAGAGGCAGTAGCACATACATTAACATCATGTCAAGATCAAACTCAAGTCATACAAGATTAATCACCAAGCAACACATCCAAAGCATGCATCAAAACTAATCAAGGCAACCACTTACTATTCATGCAAGCAAGCAAAGAAACATGTGAAGCAAAAAGTGATAACATGTCACATAATGAACCCTAAATCAAGAGGATCAGAACCTCAAGCATGTTATACAAGTCAAACAAAATGCCTCATGCATTGATTGTTTCATACAAGGGAGCATTGCACAAGATTAGGTCAAACATACCACAAAATTCAAGTCAAACAACACCAACTTAGAAAATCAAGATCAAATAGGAAAATGGACAAATGAAGATGAATCCAAAGCCATAAACAAACTCAAACATAACATGATCACACCATATAATCACTTCAAGCATCAATCAATCACAAGTAAACAAATACACTCAAACTAGGTCAAGTGTCTAAGCATGCTTCAATGAACTTCAAATCACAAGTAAAAATCAACCAAAAATAGAAAAGTGGTTCAATAAATTCCCAAAAAATAACCAAAGACAAGCTTAAACATCCAATTAACATGTGTAAAAAGATTGGAACATAATTAGCATAAGAACATGTTCAAAGGTGTTCCACAAGTCAAGATATGCACATAACCGAGCAATGATCGAGGGGCGTCAAAAATCCCATGAAAAGCAAACAAAAGTGGTCACCAAGGCAGAAACATGACATGAAAACATTCCTCAATTAAGTGTCAAATCATGGCAAAAAGATCAGCTCAATAAGGCATGGAAAGATCATCAAACATAAGCACTAATCACAAAGGTAAACATAGAAGACACTTTGGAAAATAAAATCAGAAATAATTACGAAAATAAATTGAAAATGAAAATAAAATTCATAGAAAATTAAATAAGACATCAAAATACACACATGATTTTTTTTGAAATTTTTTTATGAGAGAAAGTATTTTTAATAATAAAAAAGGGTGACGAAAAATAAATAAGACAAAAAAAGAAAATAAAAGAGTGAATTAGATGGAGGGTGCATTAGCAAATGAAACGAAGAAGCTACAAGTTGGGCCGGTACAGGGGGGTGCAAGGAGAAATTCGTGAGGGCCCATGGGAACATGTCATGTATTCAGAATTTATTTATTTTTTTTAAATGAAAGTGATAAGGAAATGTAACAAATGTTATGTGACATCTACATCAATAAGTCATCTTTTTTTTTTAAACACTAAATGACAAAATTAATGAATAAAATAATGAAAAACCAACCATCAGCCAAATCACCATCTTCATGCATAAACATGTTACGTGAATAGTGCAACGTGAGAGTTGCAGTAGCTTGCCGGCAACCGCGCCGTCCGGCCGGCCACCACCGGCGGCGGCTGGTCCGGTCGGAAATGGGGAAACGAAGACACCCCCCCCCCCCTCCAGTTTTTCGCGTAGAATCCAAAAATCAACTTAGTTTTCAAGTTTAAAGCCTCTAACACCCTCAAAAATGGCCATAAAGAGAAAGGTCATGGTGCACAACTTTCACAAATCAAAAAACAACCATACAAACATCTTATGCATCAACTCAAGAATCCAAATATGCAAATAATATTCTCAAAACATGTAAGACATGAGAGAAAAGAGTTGAAGAAAGATTACCAAAAATGGAGCTCTTGATACTTTCTACCTTTGCTCCAAAGCTTCAAAAGCACCCTCCTTCTAGCCTTTTAGGACTTCTAAGATGATGATGGAAGCAAGAATGGGGAGAAAGAGCCTCTTGTGAGTAGAATCCGAATCTTGAGAGTTTTTTAAGAGAGAAAGTGAACTTTAAGGTTTTTTTTCACACAATGAGCAGCCAACGAGTTCTTAGGGTTTGTGTTGCTTAAATATGATGGGTTTGGAGTGTTTAATGGACCTGAAATGAGGAATGGTTTATTTGCAATTTTTGGCCAGGATTGGAAGAGAGAGAGGGCACGGTTTAGCAAAAATGGGAGGGTGTGTTGATATTGATTTTTGAGTGAAGAGTTTGAACAAGGTGTGGAGAGAGGCATGTGAGAGGGAAGTCAGAAGGTACCTCTGTTTCTTTTCACTAAAATAGCAAAAATATGCATGGCATGCATGTAAGAATATGGTGTGTTGTTTGGTCATTTTGGGAAGGTTTTGGTGAAGTCACGCGTGGTGTATAAACATGCTGCTAAAATGTTCATAATCGTGCCAAGAAATGCACCATGCCATGCCTTAGAACAAAATTGGGCAGCCCACTTCATGCCATGATATTTCCATGAGTCCTAATCCAAATTGTACCAATTGAATTCCATTGGAAATCCCACACATCATGGAACATCTTTGGTGTTGAAAACAAGTGGAAATGAGGCTTGGAACCTTGTGGAAATAAACCATGAATACGAGTTCTCACAACTGCCAAAATTGAGTAAAAAATTCAAGTCATGAACACAAATTGACCACATGATGACACCATCTTTGAAGGTGTATAACTCTTACCACAATGGTTCAAATGACACGAATTTGGATTCTTTGGAAAGAGGGGATTGCCCTCTACACTTTTCTTGTTAGAAGTTTCTCAATTCAAACCTTGGAAATCACTTAAAATTGGCCAAGGATAATGGTTCACCAAGCTGTCAAAAATAACTTAGAAAAAATTCTAAGTTTTAGTGAAACCATAAATTGAAAATGTCACACTTTGAACACTTATAACTCACTCAATATCAAACCAAATGCCATGATTCTTGTGCCCATTTTGAAGAGAAAGTTTCATACTACAATTTTCATGTTAGAGTTTTCTCAATTCAGAGCTTGGAAATTGATCAAAATTGTGCATGAACATGAGTGCATAAAACTGTCTCAAAATAACTTAGAAAAAATTCTAAGTTTTTGAATTTCACAACTTGAAAACTCCAACTTCAAAACATCATAACTCTCTCAAAAATAATCCAAATGAGACAAACTTCACATGGTTGGAAAGCTTGGAGACAGCTCTACAACTTTCATGTTTGAGGAAAATTTGAATGAAGCTCGTATCATGATGAAAATTGGCTTGGAAGATGGCTGAATTCATGCTAAAACTTTCCCAAAATGGAAACTTCCTAAAAACCTAGATTTCCAAAAATAGAAACTTTTCCACATTTTTTATTTTTCATGAATCCTTGAACATTTCTTGATCAAATCTTGTCCATGGGCCATATTTGACTTGAGAATCATGATGTTGACCCCAAAAAGTCAGGAGTTGACTTTTTCACTGCATAGTTGACTTTATTCCCAATTCTCCTGATTTTTGAAATTCCTGATCAATTGAAAACCTTCTGAAACAAATTGATGGGTAATCTTCCATCCCTAGACACTTGAGGACATCAGAAATAAACTGATTTTATGGCAAACCCTAGTTTTGGTACCCTCTGGTTAGGAGGAGATAACACATCCTCCAAATTCAAATTCCTCTGAATATGATGTGTATCATGTCCACCAATGATGACATGTGCCACTTGGAGATGATAAAGAATCAAAGAGCTTGCTCATTTGGGAGTCAGATCCCAACTTTTGATTGCCTTGTATAGGAGATCATGCACTGTCCAATCTTCTTGATGAATTCTCCTCTCCCTATGACTTGTGAGGGCAAATGGAGATGATACATGATGTAAGAGGTTCTTGAAGCTTGCGAGAAACACTTGGCCTTCTTCTTTGGATGATCAACACCTTAGAGAATCACCTGATCACATGCCCTTATGCAAGATGCAATGCTAAATGCTTGATGCTTTGTTTTTTCCATGCTTGAATGCAATGCAATGCAATGCAATGATAGCTCATGCTAAATGATATGAAGAAGAGAGAGGGAAAATTTTGGGGTATTACAGCTGCCCCTATTCAATCACTGTAGACCTGAACGGATGATAGCGATTGCTGTCATACTTTCAAGGTATGGAGGGATTGAATGCTGATAATAACCCAAAAATTTGCACTCAGCCGGGAAGAAGAAAAGGGAAATAAACCCAACCTAACGAACTCTGCTTGAATAAAAACTCTGATGAGAAGAAAACCACCGGGAAGATGTCTTTTGTATAATGCCAGTCGACTACTAGCTTGCCACACTACGGGTGGACTTTAGCAATGTCTTTTAGCGCAACGCCAAACGTCTACTGGCCTGCCACACTACGGGTGGACTTTTGCCAAACTACGGTTGGACTTTGCAGCTGAATTGCCACACTACGGGGGACTTTTGCCAATCTACGATTGGACTTTGCTGAGATGCCACACTACAGGGGACTTTCGCCAAACTACGGTTGGACTTTGCAGCTGAATTGCCACACTACGGGGGACTTTTGCCAATCTACGGTTGGACTTTGCTGAGATGCCACACTACGGGGGACTTTTGCCAATCTACGGTTGGACTTTGCCGAGATGCCACACTACGGGGGACTTTTGCCAATCTACGGTTGGACTTAGCTACGATGCCACACTACGGGGGACTTTTGCCAATCTACGGTTGGACTTTGCCGAGATGCCACACTACGGGGGACTTTTGCCAATCTACGGTTGGACTTAGCTACGATGCCACACTACGGGGGACTTTTGCCAATCTACGGTTGGACTTGCTGAGATGCCACACTACGGGGGACTTTTTCCAATCTATGGTTGGACTTAGCTGCGATCTTTTAAAGGGAGTCAGACGACTACTGACTTGCCACACTATGGGTGGCTTTTGCCAATCTACGGTTGGACTTAGCTGCGATACCACACTACGGGGGACTTTTGCCAATCTACGGTTGGACTTTAGAAGATTTGCCACCCTTGGATGGACCTTTCGCCAATCTACGGTTGAACTTTATTGCTTTGCTTTGCCACCCTTGGATGGACCTTTTTCCAATCTACGGTTGGACTTTATGAATTTGCCACCCTTGGATGGACCTTTTGCCAATCTACGGTTAGACTTTAAGAATTCCAAAATTGGATTACTCTCTGCATCTGTGTCAGACATCTCTGCTGACTCTGCTGAGGAACAATGATCAATGTTTTGACTTGGAGACTCCTGAAAGGATAATATCTCTGCTGGAGAATGAATGAACAATCCGTCTGCTTCGAATCGTCAAGTTTGCCAAAAATAAATTGGACTTTGGACATATGGGGAAATGATGATTCTGTCAGGCATTACTTGCTTGGGGCTGGATTCTGGTCACAGCAACTCCGCTGGAGATGAGAATTTTCTGTTTTGGCGTCTTGCTAGAAAAGAAAAGTCATTAAAACTCTGCTTGAGGATCTATCAAACCTGAGATCCTTTGCGGGGAGAATCAACCTTCTAACTCGGCTGGGGAAATAGTGCACTATCACTCTGCTGAAGAATAGATTATGTTGATCAATAAGCCTCTGTGGGGCCAAATAATAAACTCAGTTGGGGAATACTGTTGACAAGATTCAATGCTGAACTCTGTGGGGAAACCAATACCAGAGATACGATCTTGCTGGGGAATCAGGGCTGCTCTGCCGGGGATATACAAATCCTGGTTAGAACATGTCACTGCAACCTGCTGGGAAAGAATCCCTAGACATCTGCTTAGGAAACCCAAAGTAATTCCACAGTAGTCTGCCGAGGAATAAGACTGTTGAGCTAGGATAAGTGCCACAATGCCCCATGTTAGGCGAACTTTCTGTTTGACGATTCCGTTGGGGATGATGAGTTTACCACAAACTCTGTTGGGGAGACCTGCTTTAAAGCGTCTCGTGCTGGGGAACGTCTCTTGAGAGGATTTTACAGAAGACCAAATGTCCTCAAACTCTACTGGGGATAATAGATTGGGAACATCTCCTGCTGGGGAAATTCAAAATGCCCCATGCTTGGGAGGATCAACAACTTGCTTCCTGCTCCATGATACAGGACTTACCTGAAGAAACGTCATAAGAGGATTTTACAGGAGACCAAATGTCCTCAAACTCTTGACGACTTCACTGTGGATTAACCATCAACTTCGGCGTCTGCGAAACAACTCTACCGGGGATTCGTAACCGCTATCGACATCGAAAAGCTTGTGACTGTTGGAAGTACTGAATGAGAAAATCGACTTAATAAGATACAACGATACTCAGTTGAACTGACATCAAGACGTCATGAACGACCGTTAACCGTCTGATGGACTCAATCAGTAAACGCTGTGACAAAAAGGGTAACAAGTAAACCCTTCCCCGAACACGATTGCCCCAGTCTCTGCTTGGGAATAAATGATTATCCGTCTTGTGCTTGAAATCACCTGAATCTGTTACCTGCGACAAAAGAAAACACACACATGCTCCGGAATATTGCGTGGTTTGATTCCACCATCCAGGATTATTCAACATTCAAAGTAATTCTAAATATATTTTGCACGTGTTATTGTGAAGCCACCATGTTTTCAAATGCAATATTTTATCAAAAATTCGGACGTTTTTGCAAACAAGGCAGTAAAACAAAATAAGAAGCTTTTAACTGAAATTCAATTTATTGATCAAAAGGCCCAGAATAGGCAATTACATCAGGAAGCAATCCCTGGAAAGAGGTGATCGCTGAAAATTGAGAAAAGAAACTATCCTAATGGCAATGTGAAAACGGCGTTCCACTGAGTTTCAATTCTGCTATGGCCAGTATGTCTTCAAAACTCTCCGACCTTGCCTTCTGAGGAATAATCAGACCGATTCCTACCCTTTGGAATGTCAATTGTTGAAACGATGATGGATTACAGATAACTCAGATCGTAGTCGTTCGCCTAAATCCCTCTTTTACGTGGACCGCCCTTTCGGGTTTTCAATCCACCGGGATAACCTATTTTGCCTGAGTTGTCCTTGCGGATTTTCAACTCACCGGGTGTACAATTTTTTTTTATTTATTATCCCTAACTTTTGCCTGAACCTTTTTATTCTGTTTTTGTGGTTCGCCGGGATGCCCTTTTTTGCCTGGACTTTTCCTTTTTGTCCAGCGGGTCTATTCATGCGAAGTATTTTTTGACTACATCTGAGTTGACAGGGGATGAAAAGTCTTCGCCATCCATGGTTGTAAGTAATAAGGCTCCGCCCGAGAAAACCTTCTTAACCACGAATGGACCTTCATAATTAGGAGTCCACTTGCCCCTGTGATCTGTATTTGGAGGAAGGATCCTTTTGAGTACCACATCTCCCACTTTGTAAACCTGAGGACGCACCTTTCGGTCAAATGCCTGCTTCATCCTCCATTGGTATAGCTGTCCATGACATACAGCTGCCAGTCGCTTCTCCTCAATAAGGCTCAACTGATCAAATCTGGCGCGCACCCATTCAGCTTCGTCTAACTTGACATCCATCATGACTCTGAGGGATGGAATTTCAACTTCAACTGGTAGTACTGCCTCCATACCGTATACAAGTGAGAATGGGGTTGCCCCAGTGGACGTGCGCACTGACGTTCGGTACCCATGTAAAGCAAATGGCAACATCTCATGCCAATCTTTGTATGTGACAACCATTTTCTGCACAATCTTCTTAATGTTCTTGTTGGCCGCTTCCACAGCGCCATTCATCTTCGGGCGATATGGAGAAGAATTGTGGTGTTCAATTTTGAAGTCCCGGCACAGCTCAGCCATCATTTTGTTGTTTATATTAGAACCATTATCAGTAATGATTCTTTCGGGTACTCCATAGCGACAAATGATATCCCGTTTCAGGAAACGAGCTACCACCTGCTTAGTGACATTGGCATAAGATGCAGCTTCAACCCATTTAGTGAAATAATCAATGGCGACTAAGATGAAACGATGGCCATTTGAAGCAGTAGACTCAATCTTTCCGATCATGTCAATGCCCCACATAGCAAAGGGCCAAGGAGAGGACATGACACTCAACGGGTTTGGAGGTACATGCACTTTGTCTGCATAGATCTGGCATTTGTGACACATGCGGGCGTACTTGCAACAGTCTGACTCCATTGTCAACCAATAATATCCTGATCTCAACAATTTCTTAGCCATTGCATGTCCTCCGGCATGGGTACCGAAAGAGCCTTCATGTACTTCCTGCATTAATAAAGTCTGCCTCGTGTCTATCCACGCATCTGAGCAGAACCATGTCAAAATTCCGTTTATACAGTACATCATCCTGATTCAAGAAGAAACTACCAGACAACCTTCTCAACGTCTTCTTATCTTTAGTAGATGCCCCTGGCGGGTACTCTTGACTTTTCAAGAAACACTTGATATCATGAAAACATGGCTTGTCATCAGACGCTGCATCAACAGCAAACACAAATGCAGGCCTGTCAAGACGAGACACTTTAATCTTAGGCACATGATTCCACCCTTGCACTTTAATCATGGAAGACAATGTGGCCAAGGCATCAGCAAACCTATTCTCATCTCGGGGAATATGGTACAGCTTCACTGTTGTAAAGAATGTCAGCAATCTCCTTGTATAATCTCTATACGGAACCAGATTTGCTTGGTACGTGTACCAACTGCCTTTTACCTGATTAATTACCAAAGCTGAATCACCAAAGATATCAAGGGTCTTAATTCATAGATTAATCGCCTCCTCGATCCCCAATATACAAGCTTCATATTCTGCTTCATTGTTGGTGCATCCGAAAGTTATTCGGGCAGTGAAAGGCATATGAACACCTTCAGGCGTGATAAGAACTGCTCCAACTCCGCATCCATTCATATTGACGGCCCCATCAAACATCAGACTCCATTTGGACTCAGGGTCTGGCCCCTCCTCCAGGAGTGGTTCCTCGCAATCTTTAGCTTTAAGAAACATGATATCCTCATCAGGGAAATCAAACTTCATGGGTTGGTAATCATCAATCGGTTGTTGCGCAAGATAGTCTGACAAGACACTTCCTTTGATGGCCTTTTGAGAAGTGTACTGAATATCATACTCTGTCAAAACCATTTGCCACCGTGCAATTCTGCCTGTTAGCGCTGGTTTCTCAAAAATGTATTTGATAGGATCCATTTTGGAAATCAACAAGGTTGTGTGCCTAATCATATATTCCCTCAATCGCTTAGCGGCCCATGCAAGTGCACAGCATGTCTTTTCAAGCATTGAGTACCGGGACTCACAATCATTGAACTTTTTGCTCAGGTAGTAGATAACATGCTCCTTCCTACCTGTCTCGTCGTGTTGACCGAGAACACAACCCATGGAACCTTCAAGCACTGTCAAATACATTATCAAAGGTCTTCCTTCAACTGGAGGTATGAGAATTGGAGGTTCCTGCAAGTATTCTTTTATCTTATCGAATGCCAATTGGCAATCATCATTCCACCTGACCGTCTGATCTTTTCTCAACAATTTAAATATTGGTTCACACGTGGCTGTTAGGTGAGATATGAACCTTGCAATGTAGTTCAATCTACCCAAGAAACCACGAACCTCTTTTTCCGTTCTCGGTTCAGGCATTTCTTGTATTGCTTTCACTTTGGCAGGATCAACCTCAATCCCTCTTTCACTCACAATGAAACCCAGCAGCTTTCCAGAACGCACTCCAAAAGTGCACTTATTTGGATTCAACCTCAAGCGGAACTTCCTCAACCTTCCAAACAGCTTTTTCAAGTTAACCAGATGTTCTTCTTCTGTTCTCGACTTCGCAATCATGTCATCCACATAGCATTCAATCTCTTTGTGAATCAAGTCGTGAAACAAAGTCACCATTGCCCGCTGATACGTTGCCCCTGCGTTTTTCAACCCAAAAGGCATCACCTTGTAACAGTATGTACCCTACGGAGTAATGAACGTGGTCTTCTCCATATCTTCAGGTGTCATCTTAATCTGGTTGTACCCGGAGAATCCGTCCATAAACGAGAATACTGAAAACTGAGCTGTATTGTCGACCAGTACATCAATGTGTGGCAGTGGAAAATCATCTTTCGGACTAGCTCTATTGAGATCTCGATAATCCACACACATTCTAACCTTTCCGTCTTTCTTCGGTACTGGCACGATGTTGGCAACCCAGGGAGGGTAGTGAGTCACTGCAAGAAACCCTGCATCTCATTGCTTCTGAACTTCTTCTTTGATCTTTATGGCCATGTCAGGGTGAGTCCGACGAAGTTTCTGCTTGACTGGCGGACACTCTTCTCTCAATTGCAGCCTGTGTACCACAATATCAGTATCCAACCCTGGCATGTCTTGATACGACCAGGCGAAGATGTCAGCATATTCATACAACAACTCAATCAAAGCCATCTTCACATCTGCTTGCAGGCAGGCACCAATTTGGATCTCTTTCTTAGCATCCTCGGTACCAATATTGATGACCTCTACAGTCTCCTGGTGAGGCTGGATGACCCTTTCCTCTTGTTTTAACAATCTGGATAGTTCCTCAGGGAGTTCGCAATCCTTCTCATCCCCTTCTTCGGCTTGATAAATCGGATTGTCAAAGTCATACATAGCCATAGCAAAATCGTTATCAATGGAATCCGGAGGATCAAGTCTGCACGAACGGGTTCATGCTTTATTTCAGAATTATTTTAAAACCAAAAGAAAAAGAAAAAGAAACATTGCCATTTTATTATTTTGTGCAAAAATAAAAATAAAATAAAAACTGAAAGAAAGAGAACAAAAATTTGAATGCAAAACGTCCTTCATTAATGATTAAAATTGCAAATGTGAACAGGGTGGCCCTACAAATGAATCTATACGCCTTGGGCAGAGCGCAAGATTTTGACATGCATTATGGTTAGAAAACAAATAAAAATTACTCTGTCTGAAGAGTAACCCGGACGACTTCTTCAACAGACCAATTCTGCAACTGTTGTCCTGAAGCACGTGGGCGTACCCAGTTGTCCAGGTCACAGTCACTGTCAACACCATCTTCTGTAGCTGCACAAGACTGATCTGTGAAAATAATCCCCCCACTACTGAAAGTGATGGGTCCACTGCTCTCCGCCTCTGAAGTCATAGAAGGATGATAACCAATACCAAATTTGTCCTCCTTCATCGGTGTCTCTATCAACCTGCCCCAGCCTTGGGTATTGCCGGCTCTGATGACCTCAACAGCTTGTTTGTAGGACGAAATGGAGGTATCGGCTCCAACTGGTGCAGCGGGAGACTCAGGCACATTGTCAATATTTACTGCTTCAAATGATTGGCAAAGCATCTCGTGAATTTCCCCATCCATTTCCACATACTTAAACGTGGACAAATGACTCACAAAGATATCTTCTTCGCCACACACTGTAACGACTTGTCCTTCAAACTCATACTTCAGCTTTTGGTGTAAGGTAGAGGTAACAGCCCCAGCTGCGTGAATCCAAGGGCGACCCAATAAGCAGCTATATGCAGGCTGTATGTCCATCACATGGAATGTGGATTTGAACACCTGCGGTCCAATTTGCACGGGCAACTCTACTTCACCAAACACAGATCTTTTGGTCCCATCGAATACCCTGACAATCAAATCACTCGGCCTTAAGATCAAACCATCAACCTCCAGCTTCATTAGTGCCTTTTTAGGCAGAACATTAAGTGAGGAACCGGTGTCTACCAGTACATGAGACAACACTGCCCCCTTGCACTCCATTGTGATGTGCAAAGCTTTATTGTGGTTTCTTCCCTCAGCAGTCAAATCCCTACTTGTAAAGCCCAAACCATGGCTAACATTAACATTGGAGATTACACCCTCCAGTTGATTAACAGTGATTTCTTGTGGCACATACGCGCTCTTCAACACTTTCAACAAAGCTTCCCGATATGCATCAGAACACAACAACAATGATAAAATTGAAATCTTCGAAGGGGTCTGATTCAATTGATCAACAATCTTATAATCACTTTTCTTGATTATCCTCATGAACTCTTCCATTTCATTATCAAAACTAATCTTTTTCTCAGTTTCAGGTACAGGCACACACTCGACCACCTATTTTCCCTTAGCTTTTGTGGCAGCTTCAGCTTCTTGATCACTGCGCAGAGTTTGTGGAGCAAACAATCTTCCACTTCTTGTAAAACCACCTACACCACCCACATTGTCAACATTCGAACCGGCTGATGATCCAACTTCTTGCTTTTTACCTTCATAATATATGTCTGCACCATAGTGCCAAGGGATTGCCTTCGTAGTTGTAAACGGAACTGGTCCTGGCACCGTGATGGTAACAGGACTGGGTTTTTGTTATACAACACTTGCTACAGGCACTGTACTAGCAGGCACCTGGATCTCAGCGGGAGTATAATATACGTCTGCCCTATAGTGCCACGGGGTTTCCTGTGTAGTTGTAAACGGAACTGGTCCTGGCACCATGATGGTAACAGGACTAGGTCTTTGTTGCACAACACTTGCTACAGGAACTATACTAGCAGGCACCTGGATCTCAACGGGAGTATAATATACGGTCACAATTGATACCTCGTCAGTCTCTTTCACAACCCTGTCAAACTGTAGACATCCTTCATTGATCAGATTCTGCAAACCCGCTTTCAACTTATCACAGCCATTCTCTTGATTCATACACTCAGAACAACCTTGATTACAGCCCGGGAACACCTGTCCCTTCAACAAACGATCTTTTACAACCAACAAAGAAGTCTTCACCTGATTGATATCTGCTACCAAATTCAATCGCTCTCCATCTTCGATAGCATGCACATTTGCCGTAACATGCACATTTGTCGCACCATGATTAGGTATGGGGTGCTGAATAATATTAGGAGGCCGAGAGAAATTGATTGCCTTGGTATCAATCAAGTCTTGCACTTTATGATGAAAAGCCCAACATCTTTCAATGGAGTGCCCCTGAGCACCTGAGTGGAACTCGCATCGTGCGTTAGCATCAAAATTAGGAGGCAAGTTGCCAGGGGCAGGAGGCCTCATAGTGCAGAGCTCAACCAACTTCATCTGGAGTAACTGTGGTAGCAACGCAGAATAAGTCAAAGGGAGAGGGTCAATCTTACGATCCCTCTGCCTAGATCTCTGTTGGAAAGGAGGTTGCTATTGCTGCTGCTGAACCTGCTGTTGGGGTTGTTGTTGCTGCCGAACCTGTTGTTGGGGTTACTGTTGCTGAACAGACGATGCTGGGATTATTACTGCACCCACCTGATGATAACCCTGAGAACGTCCTCTGCCACGTCCTCTAAACACAGCATTTGTATCTCCTTCTCTTCTTCTCTGACTACCAACAAACGGTTTCTTCGTCCCAGAAGATCCAGCCCCACTCACATCTTGAATTTTTCCAAGCTTCAACAAGCTCTCTATTCTTTCTCCAGCAATCACTATCTCAGCAAATCTGGTTGATGGGCAAGCAGCTAGTCTCTCAAGATATGCCCCTTGCAGGGTGCCCATAAACATGTCTGCCATTTCTCTATCCAACAAAGGGGGTTGAACCTGTGCAGCCATTTCCCTCCACCTCTGTGCATATTCCTTGAAACTCTCTTTAGCATTCTGTGACAACCCCTGCAATTGAGTGCAATTGGGCGCCATATCAATATTGTACTGGTACTGTTTTAGGAACGCTTCAGCTAGATCCTTCCAACTTCTCACAGCAGCTCTGTTCAATTTCATATACCATGTCAAAGAAGCTCCAGCCAGATTGTCTTGAAAGTAATGCATCCATAACTTCTCATCATCTGTATGAGCTGAGATCCTCCCAAAATAAGCTTGGATATGTGTCTGGGGACACGTATTACCCTGATATTTATCAAAAGTAGGCGGCTTGAATTTTGGAGGGATCCTGACCCCTGGTACCAAACCCAGACTAGTAACATCAATGCCCATGGAATTCTTGCATTCCATAGCCCTTATCTTCTCTGCCAGTTCATCGTACCTTTTGTCATTAGGAGCACCCATCTCAACATCCAACAGAGTAAATTGGTCTTCTTGACCATCTTCCTGAACACCACCAACATTTCTGCCATTTCCATTACCCACATTAACCACCGGAGGGGGATTGCCAATAGGAGGAGGAGTGCCATTGCCATTCTGATTAACCCCAAGCGTGGCCTTCGGACGCTCGACCAGAAGCCTCAGTCTTTCTTGAGTTTCGGCCATACCAGTCATGAGAGTCATGAACTGGTCCATTCGTGCCCTCATATCAGCCAAATCACTCTGCATTTGATCCATTATCCTTGCTTGATTTCTTCGAGTTGAGTAACGATGAATATGATTCTCAGTTATAGTTCCTGAAACCAAATAAAGGTTAGAGATCTCCTGCGACAGGTACCTGAAAACAAACAACAGAATGCAACATGATATGCGATGCAATGCAATGTTTATTCATTTTGAGGCATTCCTTCCTTCGATTCCAATTTGACCAAAAGAGAAGAGCGCATATCCCTGCAGTTGCTAACGGTGACAGAATGCCAGAGGTGAATACTAATCATATAATCTGACGAAGAATCTTCCTCAATAACTACCAACAAATCCAATAACAAGAAAAACAAACCCACAGCCATGTGTGGAACAGTCAAATACAAATTATTTTCGGACAAATACAACTGAAAAAGTCTGAATACAAACAAAAGGGAAACCCATCAACAAGCCTGATGGTGATTCCCAGAATAGCAACCAAATAAATCAAACACTGAGCCCATAAAAATCTTCCTGGACCTCCTTGAGAAGTGCTTCAGTAACTGGATCATCTGGGCGCTCCGTGAGACCTCTGATCAATTGGCTCCTTAACTTGACGGCTTCTTCTAGCTTTCGGATTTGATCTTTGACAGCTGGCTCTTTGGCTCTCTTTACTCCGGCGCGGGTCTTCAGGTCTTCGATCTCTTGATTAGCTGAACTTAGTCGTTGTAGAAATTCGCTTTCTTTGCTCTTCAAGGTTTCCCTCAACTCGTCGTTCTCAGCCCTGATTCTCGCCTCGATCTCCCTCCGACATTCAGAAAACTCATCCCACCTCTGTTGTCCTTTGGCAAGGGCATTCTCTGACTTGGCTACCTGCTCATTGATGCGCTTACACGCCTCTTTTAGCGCCATCTCATTCTATTTGACCTTACGAATATAGACAGTGTCTTCGGCAATTCTTTTCTTATCGGCCTCGTGAAGCTCAGTCAGCTTCTGCAGTTCATACTCGACCTTACGCTCGTCACAAAGCGTCTTTCTGAGTCCTTCACTTAGCTTCTCCTTCTTTTTGACAGTCTTATCCAACTCTGCTTTAAGCTTGTCATATTCGGCAATGCTTATCATGGTCACTGGTTCCACTGGATCTGACGGTCTTTCCTGAGAAAACGGAAAAAGAGTAATCTGAACCCTTCTTTTCAACCAAGCATCATATTAAGAGGAAGACACATTGTTGCACTTTCCGAAGACGACTTTACCCTTCATTTGAAGATTACCCCAAGCTCCAGCCGCTTGCCTTACCAACAAAAGGTTATCCTTCACAGGGAAAAAGAAAGTCTCTTCCACGTCACTGTCTCTCGGAGGCTCTACTAAGGCAAATCCTAATTGTCTCCTGAGAATAACAGGGTTGTAATTAATGCAACCCCTTACTCCCAAGAGTGGCACGTTAGGATGTCTTCCACAGCTGCTAATGAAATCTCCCCCAATTATCTTCTGATTGAACCAACGGATATCTTTTGCTATCAACTGAATCATCCTCTTAGCCCAGTTCTTTGCAGGCTGAGGATTCAAAAAGGCTTCTGAATTTGGCAAATGACCCATAAACCACCTATGGAACAGAGGCGCACAACATCTGACCAACCTTCCTCGCTTCTTCTCATTCTTGAAGTGCACAGAATAGTACAAATCACCCAGGAGGGTAGGTACAGGGTTCTTCATTACAAAAATATGGATTGCACTCATGTCCACAAACTTTGGTTCATCAGCAAACAGCATAATTCCATAGATACTCAAATCCAGGATTGCACAAACGGTTTCCCATTGAGACTTAGCAGCAAATTCTTCAGCTTTGGCGACCAGGAAGTCCAAATGAAAACCAGATAATTCTCCTTTGGTGGTGAGATTGTCTGCTACCACAGGTACGCTCATATGAAGAGCCTTAGCTATTTCTTCATGCTTTGGAGGGTGCATGTCAGAGTTGAAGGGAATCTGGTGCTTGAGAGGCACACCCAGCAGCCAAGCATACTCTTCTAGCATTGGGCCCAACTGAAAATCCGAGAAGGTGAAACACCTTAGCTGTGGGTCATAAAACTGTAAGCACGTATGAATGACACTCCTTTCTGAAGCATTCAAGTCAACAACCACAGTCATAATCTCCCCATAAGCCTTCCGAAACATACCCACATGGTCTGGAGTGATAAGAGCAATCATCTTTCGCAACTGTCCCACCTTTGTGTCGAAGAAACTATAGTGTACATTGTTCTTCCTAGGAGTCTCCATAACTGCAACAAGAACTGTCAACCGGAATCGAAAGGAAGTGTACCCTGCAAATGAATAAACATGAGGGTTAAATGCAAGAATGTTAATGATGATATGTATGCAAGGGCATGTGACCACTGCTGCACAAATACTGCTGAACCCACTATACTGCAATCTGAATTTGGTGAGATATACAACCCCAGGATAAGAAGCCCAATAACAAACACAGAACCAAATGTGAGCTGATCAGGATCAAAACTTCAGTAACCAATCCAGAACAAATAAGAAAACCAGGTATTCTGACGGTCAAGGGTTCCTGCACACCTGTAAACAATCCCCCCAATCTCACAGGTAGGTACTAGGATGTTCAGTATCCCGGGCTCTCAGGTCGAGAAATGATGATACGTTCACCATTTCTGGTTTGGCATCATCATCAATCAAGGAGGCCTCAACTGATTCTCCAAAACGGAAGATCCTCAGCTTCAGAGGTTTGAGAAGCAATAGCACATTCAGCCCGAAGGATACAATGCTACCGCCAATCAAAGAGGTCGTCTGCCGATTCTCTTCAAAACAAAGAGGGGTCATCCTAACAGGTCATCCAGACTTAGCAGCCCTTCCAGATAGCTCTACCATCGTGGGAAATCCACAACGCAGAATTCTCTAGAGAGAACCACATCCAGATTGTGTTTCATATTCCCTCCTCGAACCGAGATGGAACGCGAGAGGACATGAAACACGCTAATCCTAAGTGCACTCAGGCCTGTGCATTGGGCCTATCTCTCAGAATACCCACATCCCACCAAACAGAAAACAGTACAGCAGTGCAGCATAATACATCATATGAAATGAAAAAATGCTAAAATACAGTAAAAGCAGTAATATACAGTAGTATACAGCAAAAAACAGTAAATAACTATACAGTAAAATAGTAAATACAGCAAAGTACAGTAAACACCCAATGAAAGAAAAACAGACAAGCGCTAGGATTGACTCGCTAAGGAAACCAGAGATTCTGGGTAAAGTCCCCAGCAGAGTCGCCAGCTGTCGCTCCCGGGATTTTCATCCTAGTACAAACGCGAAAGTGGCACCGAAACAGAGTCGCCAGCAATGTGTATTTATCCCAAGAGAGGGAAAGGAAACACCGCATAAACCTGAAGGAAAGGAAAGAGCATGGTCTTGCGACCAAGAGAACTGGGTTCGGGAGTCGGTTACGTGAGAGGAAGGTATTAGCACCCCCTCACGTCCATCGTACCCGATGGGATCCACGCTTGCTTGTCTCGATCAAAGGGTGTCGTCAACTGGAGCTCCACTGCTACTGGAAAGGGAAAGGAACGGGAAAAAAAAGAAAAGGGAAAGAGAGAGAAAAAGAAACAAATGTAGGGAAAATAAAAGAAGTGCTCGAATGGGCCCTACCCCACTGCCTACGTATCTCATCGAGAACATGAGAATCAGAGCGACGTAGTTCCCCTCAACGGGGGAAAAGTTGTTTGTGTTTTTTAGAGAACGGCTTACGTTCTAGCTCAGGTGTTGCAAGCTCGCTGGTCCGAGTGCGTTACCATCTTGCAAGAGAACGAGTAGGAGCACGTTCGTACGTTAAGAGTGAGTGAGATGAGAAAAGAATTCCCGAAGGAAAGATGTTATTGTTTGTTTTTGTCTTTTAAAAAGAAGTGTTTTGATTGTTTTATGTTTTGTAACGCGCATTGTATTTAAGTCCCTCATGTAAGATCGAATGCCTCGCATAACAAACTGAGATGGGACACACGTTAAACATTCCAAGAAAACGAGAGAAGATCCCTCACTATCTTGTTCTTGCATGAAAGGCCTAAATACAATGTTTGTTTTCCTTTATTAATATTTTTTACTTTTTGTTTGAAGATGAGAAGAGAAAACGCAAAGGAAACTCTAAAGGGAGGCTAAAGGATCCTAATGTTATCATGCATGGATGCCCTATGGTTAGTGAGGTTTGAAAGAGGAAGCCTAACTAAAACCTAATGCTAATCCTACTCCAAGCTTAATCAAAAATTAAGTTGGACTAGGTAGCTCTAAGGGGAAAAGAATCCAAGACTTGAACAAGTCTTGAGATTCAAGGGATGTGAAAGAGTGAAAGAGAAGAAAAGAAGAAGAGAGGTGAGATACAAAGATAGGGCAGCAAGCACATCATAATCATCATATCCAAATCACATCATAAAACATGCTTCAAAGATCACACAAGCACATCTCCAGTACACAAATGAAAGCACATAAGAAAGGATGCAAGTAAACTTGAATTAAGTGCACCATCAAACACACATGGATGTCATATCAAAGTGAAATGAAAGAGATAAGATGAAAATGAAACAAGACCAGAACTCACATCATATCATCATCAATAATTCCTATATGCAAAAGAGGTTCACATTATGCAACATGATGCACCAAATAAATTACAAAGTAAAAGGAATGATATGCATCACATAATTCAAACCAAATGCATCCAACAATGCTCAAGTAACATGAAAATCAAGTATAGAACTCAAGAGGCAGTAGCACACACATTAACATCATGTCAAGATCAAACTCAAGTCATACAAGATTAATCACCAAGCAACACATCCAAAGCATGCATCAAAACTAATCAAGGCAACCACTTACTATTCATGCAAGCAAGCAAAGAAACATGTGAAGCAAAAAGTGAGAACATGTCACATAATGAACCCTAAATCAAGAGGATCAGAACCTCAAGCATGTTATACAAGTCAAACAAAAGGCCTCATGCATTGATTGTTTCATACAAGGGAGCATTGCACAAGATTAGGTCAAACATACCACAAAATTCAAGTCAAACAACACCAACTTAGAAAATCAAGACAAATAGGAAAATGGACAAATGAAGATGAATCCAAAGCCATAAACAAACTCAAACAGAACATGATCACACCATATAATCACTTCAAGCATCAATCAATCACAAGTAAACAAATGCACTCAAACTAGGTCAAGTGTCTAAGCATGCTTCAATGAACTTCAAATCACAAGTAAAAATCAACCAAAAATAGAAAAGTGGTTCAATAAATTCCCAAAAAATAACCAAAGACAAGCTTAAACATCCAATTAACATGTGTAAAAAGATTGGAACAGAATTAGCATAAGAACATGTTCAAAGGTGTTCCACAAGTCAAGATATGCACATAACCGAGCAATGATCGAGGGGCGTCAAAAATCCCATGAAAAGCAAACAAAAGTGGTCACCAAGGCAGAAACATGACATGAAAACATTCCTCAATTAAGTTTCAAATCATGGCAAAAAGATCAGCTCAATAAGGCATGGAAAGATCATCAAACATAAGCACTAATCACAAAGGTAAACATAGAAGACACTTTGGAAAATAAAATCAGAAATAATTACGAAAATAAATGTAAAATGAAAATAAAATTCATAGAAAATTAAATAAGACATCAAAATACACACACGATTTTTTTTGGAATTTTTTGATGAGAGAAAGTATTTTTAATAATAAAAAAGGGTGACGAAAAATAAAAAAGACAAAAAAAGAAAATAAAAGAGTGAATTAGATGGAGGGTGCATTAGCAAATGAAACGAAGAAGCTACAAGTTGGGCCGGTACAGGGGGTGCAAGGAGAAATTCGTGAGGGCCCGTGGGAACATGTCATGTATTCAGAATTTATTTTTTTTTTTAAAATGAAAGTGATAAGGAAATGTAACAAATGTTATGTGACATCTACATCAATAAGTCATCTTTTTTTTTTAAACACTAAATGACAAAATTAATGAATAAAATAATGAAAAACCAACCATCAGCCAAATCACCATCTTCATGCATAAACATGTTACGTGAATAGTGCAACGTGAGAGTTGCAGTAGCTTGCCGGCAACCGTGCCGTCCGGCCGGCCACCACCGGCGGCGGCTGGTCCGGTCGGAAATGGGGAAACGAAGACACCCCCCCCCCTCCAGTTTTTCGCGTAGAATCTAAAAATCAACTTAGTTTTCAAGTTTAAAGCCTCTAACACCCTCAAAAATGGCCATAAAGAGAAAGGTCATGGTGCACAACTTTCACAAATCAAAACAACAACCATACAAACATCTTATGAATCAACTCAAGAATCCAAATATGCAAATAATATTCTCAAAACATGTAAGACATGAGAGAAAAGAGTTGAAGAAAGATTACCAAAAATGGAGCTCTTGATACTTTCTACCTTTGCTCCAAAGCTTCAAAAGCACCCTCCTTCTAGCCTTTTAGGACTTCTAAGATGATGATGGATGCAAGAATGGGGAGAAAGAGCCTCTTGTGAGTAGAATCCGAATCTTGAAAGTTTTTTAAGAGAGAAAGTGAACTTTAAGGTTTTTTTTTCACACAATGAGCAGCCAACGAGTTCTTAGGGTTTGTGTTGCTTAAATATGATGGGTTTGGAGTGTTTAATGGACCTGAAATGAGGAATGGTTTATTTGCAATTTTTGGCCAGGATTGGAAGAGAGAGAGGGCACGGTTTAGCAAAAATGGGAGGGTGTGTTGATATTGATTTTTGAGTGAAGAGTTTGAACAAGGTGTGGAGAGAGGCATGTGAGAGGGAAGTCAGAAGGTACCTCTGTTTCTTTTCACTAAAATAGCAAAAATATGCATGGCATGCATGTAAGAATATGGTGTGTTGTTTGGTCATTTTGGGAAGGTTTTGGTGAAGTCACGCGTGGTGTATAAACATGCTGCTAAAATGTTCATAATCGTGCCAAGAAATGCACCATGCCATGCCTTAGAACAAAATTGGGCAGCCCACTTCATGCCATGATATTTCCATGAGTCCTAATCCAAATTGTACCAATTGAATTCCATTGGAAATCCCACACATCATGGAACATCTTTGGTGTTGAAAACAAGTGGAAATGAGGCTTGGAACCTTGTGGAAATAAACCATGAATACGAGTTCTCACAACTGCCAAAATTGAGTAAAAAATTCAAGTCATGAACACAAATTGACCACATGATGACACCATCTTTGAAGGTGTATAACTCTTACCACAATGGTTCAAATGACACGAATTTGGATTCTTTGGAAAGAGGGGATTGCCCTCTACACTTTTCTTGTTAGAAGTTTCTCAATTCAAACCTTGGAAATCACTTAAAATTGGCCAAGGATAATGGTTCACCAAGCTGTCAAAAATAACTTAGAAAAAATTCTAAGTTTTAGTGAAACCATAAATTGAAAATGTCACACTTTGAACACTTATAACTCACTCAATATCAAACCAAATGCCATGATTCTTGTGCCCATTTTGAAGAGAAAGTTTCATACTACAATTTTCATGTTAGAGTTTTCTCAATTCAGAGCTTGAAAATTGATCAAAATTGTGCATGAACATGAGTGCATAAAACTGTCTCAAAATAACTTAGAAAAAATTCTAAGTTTTTGAATTTCACAACTTGAAAACTCCAACTTCAAAACATCATAACTCTCTCAAAAATAATCCAAATGAGACAAACTTCACATGGTTGGAAAGCTTGGGGAAAGCTCTACAACTTTCATGTTTGAGGAAAATTTGAATGAAGCTCGTATCATGATGAAAATTGGCTTGGAAGATGGCTGAATTCATGCTAAAACTTTGCCAAAATGGAAACTTCCTAAAAACCTAGATTTCCAAAAATAGCAACTTTTCCACATTTTTGATTTTTCATGAATCCTTGAACATTTCTTGATCAAATCTTGTCCATGGGCCATATTTGACTTGAGAATCATGATGTTGACCCCAAAAAGTCAGGAGTTGACTTTTTCACTGCATAGTTGACTTTATTCCCAATTCTCCTGATTTTTGAAATTCCTGATCAATTGAAAACCTTCTGAAACAAATTGATGGGCAATCTTCCATCCCTAGACACTTGAGGACATCAGAAATAAACTGATTTTATGGCAAACCCTAGTTTTGGTACCCTCTGGTTAGGAGGAGATAACACATCCTCCAAATTCAAATTCCTCTGAATATGATGTGTATCATGTCCACCAATGATGACATGTGCCACTTGGAGATGATAAAGAATCAAAGAGCTTGCTCATTTGGGGGTCAGATCCCAACTTTTGATTGCCTTGTATAGGAGATCATGCACTGTCCAATCTTCTTGATGAATTCTCCTCTCCCTATGACTTGTGAGGGCAAATGGAGATGATACATGATGTAAGAGGTTCTTGAAGCTTGTGAGAAACACTTGGCCTTCTTCTTTGGATGATCAACACCTTAGAGAATCACCTGATCACATGCCCTTATGCAAGATGCAATGCTAAATGCTTGATGCTTTGTTTTTTCCATGCTTGAATGCAATGCAATGCAATGATAGCTCATGCTAAATGATATGAAGAAGAGAGAGGGCAAATTTTGGGGTATTACAGATGGTCTGCCTATGTGGCAACCTTATCCAGGAGATTTGGGGCAAGAGAGTCAGCCGAACAATGAAAATCAGCTGACCGTCATTGAACAGAATACATGTGTCCCCACCATGTCATGGGATCAACACTCAGGTCATTCGGAAACTACTCGACATGAAGATGAATTCGCAACGTTTGCAGGACTTGAATTCATCAACTATGCTTTTCCCGAGGTCAACGTCATCGAGAGAAATGACTCCTCCAGTTCGAAAGAAGTGTGGGACACCTTGGGACAACCGGGTGGAAAATATGACTATATGGTCAAATACACCGCTCCCGGAAGCTCTCGTATCAGGCTCGAAGACATCCAGCCAACTGGATGGGGAGATACAACTGAGAGCACAAATACTATGCAAAATGTAACTGAGGAATTCTCCTACGACAACTCTGCCTGGGAGACAGATTCCAATGATCCTGCTCCACCAGAAATCAGCGTTATTTTTGAAGATAAATCAAGGAAGGTGCCAGACTTTGTGATTCACCGAGGAGTTGGCCGCCAATGGGTTACCGTCGAGGTTCCGAAGGTCGTTCATCAGTCAAAGTAATTGCCATCTTTAACCTTTCACCCTGCCCAGGTGAAACGAATGTTTTGATAGGGCTCGCTTTCTGTAAATTTTCCCTCTTCGCTTCGCCCAAAGCGACAGAGTTTTGTTTTATAGGGCTGTAGTTTCAAGATTCGACTTGTTCATTAATAAAATAACGTCGTTCTATAATTTTCGCATTAATTGCTGTTTTCTTTTTTTACTTTCTCAGAAAATGGTAATCCTAAAAAACAAAACAAACAATAAAAACAAGCAGTAAAATAAAACACTGCACACACTTGCATTTTTCTCTATCTCTTCTAAACACGAATCATCACGTCATGCAGATTGCTTGTTTTAAACCCAGTTGAAACATACGATCCGATGCCTTCTCCCAACTTTGAGTTCCCGGTATTCGAGGCTGAAGAAGAAAATGATGACGAAATTCCAGAAGAGATCTCTCGACTACTCAGACAAGAGGAAAGGTCCATTGAACCTCACAAAGAACCGTTGGAAACGGTAAACTTGGGTTCAGAATAAGAGAGAAAAGAAATCAGGATTGGGGCACTACACAGTCCAACTGCCAAAGAGAGTTTGATAAAGCTTCTCAAAGAATTCCCCGATGTATTCACTTGGTCCTATCAAGATATGCCAGGGTTGGATACCAGCATCGTGGAACATCACTTACCGTTAAGATCGGAATGTCCTCCAATAAAGTAAAGGTTGAGACGCACTCACCCGGACATGGCCATCAAAATCAAAGAGGAGGTACAGAAACAGATTGACGCGAGTTTCCTCGCTATATCTGAATATCCTCAGTGGTTAGCCAACATCGTACTCGTTCCCAAAAAGGACGGAAAGGTCAGAATGTGTGTCGACTACCGAGATCTGAACAAGGCAAGTCCAAAGGACGACTTTCCTTTACCACACATTGACATGCTGGTTGACAGTACAACAAATTTCAAAGTTTTCTCCTTCATGGATGGATTCTCGGGCTATAATCAAATCAAAATAGCGCCGAAAGACATGGAGAAAACTTCGTTCATTACCCCATGGGGTACCTTTTGTTACAAGGTGATGCCGTTCGGCTTGAAGAACGCCGGGGCAACCTATCAAAGGGCCATGACTACTCTGTTTCATGACATGATACATAAGGAAATCGAGGTATATGTCGATGATATGATTGCAAAATCAAAAATAGAGAGTGAGCACGTTGAACATCTGTCAAAATTGTTCGAACGTTTAAGAAAATTTAAGCTCCGCTTGAATCCCAACAAGTGCACCTTTGGTGTCCGTTCAGGGAAACTACTAGGGTTCATCGTCAGCCAGAAAGGAATTGAAGTTGATCCTGACAAGGTCAAGGCCATTCAAGAAATGCCTTCTCCAAAAACTGAAAAACAAGTCAGAGGATTCCTGGGACGTTTGAACTACATCTCCAGATTCATATTCCTTATGACCGCGACTTGTGCGCCGATTTTCAAATTACTGAAAAAGAACCAGGATTGCGTTTGGTCAGAAGACTGCCAAACCGCCTTCGACAGTATCAAGGAATATCTGTTGAATCCTCCGATTCTATCCCCTCCAGTGGAAGGAAGACTACTGATCATTTATCTCACAGTCTTAGAGGACTCGATGGGATGTGTACTTGGCCAACAAGACGAAACCAAATGGAAAGAGTCTGCCATTTACTATCTGAGCAAGAAATTCACCGACTACGAAACTCGGTACACGGTGTTTGAGAAAACGTGCTGCGCTTTGGCTTGGGCAGCCAAACGTCTTCACCAGTACATAATTCGTCACACTACTTGGTTGATCTCAGAAATGGATCCAATCAAGTATGTCTTCGAAAAACCTGCTCTTACGGGAAGAATTGCTCGTTGGCAGATGCTGTTATCAGAATATGACATAGAGTACCACGCTCAAAAAGCCGTTAAGGGAAGTATTTTAGCCGATCATTTGGCCCATCAACCGATTGACGATCAGGAATCAGTCGGGTTTGACTTCCCAGACGAAGATGTCATGTATCTAAAAATGAAAGATTGCGATGAACCGTTACCCAGTGAAGGGCCAAAACTAGGTTCCCAATGGGGACTTATCTTTGACGGAGCAGTTAATCATTATGGAAACGGAATTGGGACAATCATTGTTACCCCCCAGGGTACCCACATTCCTTTCACTGCTAGACTTACATTCAAATGTACGAACAACGAGGCCGAATACGAAGCTTGTATTATGGGTCTCGAAGAAGCGATTGATTTAAGGATCAAAAACTAGGACGTATACGGCGACTCAGCCTTGGTTATTAACCAGATAAAAGGAGATTGGAACACATACCAATCAGGATTGATTCCTTACAAAGACTACGCAAGAAGGTTGCTACCTTTCTTCAACAGAGTCGAGTTTCATCACATCCCTCGTGAGGAGAATCATATGGCTGATGCATTAGCCACCCTCTCTTCCATGATTAGTGTAGGTCAATGGAATGACATACCTAAGATCGACATAATGCGCCTTGAACGGCCCGCTTATATCTTCACGATCGAAGCAGTCATAGACGACAAACCTTGGTATCACGATATCAAATGCTTTCTTCAGAAACAAGAGTACCCATCTGGGGTACTCAGAAAAGACAGGAAAACCCTCAGAAGATTGGCTGGAAACTTCTTCCTGAGCGGTGACACTCTCTATAAGAGAAATTTTGACATGGTCTTGCTCCGATGCGTCGACAGACCAGAAGCAAACTTGTTAATAAAAGAAATTCATGAAGGATCCTTTGGCACTCATGCCAATGGACACACAATGGCGAGAAAAATTCTGAGAGCAGGGTACTATTGGTTAATAATGGAATCCGACTGCTACAAGTACATGAGGAGGTGTCACAAGTGTCAGATATACTCCGACAAAATTCATGTACCGCCAACGCATCTCAAAGTTCTCTCTTCCCCGTGGCCTTTTTCCATATGTGGAATCGACATGATTGGCATGATTGAGCCTAAGGCTTCAAACGGACATCGGTTCATCCTGGTAGCCATTGATTACTTCACCAAGTGGGTCGAAGCAGCATCATACGCTAATGTAAACCGACAAGTGGTGGTCTGATTTATCAAAAACAATATCATCTGCCGTTATGGTGTTCCAAGTGAGATCATTACTGATAATGGATCTAACTTGAACAACAAGATGATGAAAGAGTTGTGTGCAGAGTTCAAAATCAAACATCATAACTCATCTCCCTACCGACCCAAGATGAAAGGAGCGGTAGAAGCGGCTAACAAGAACATCAAGAGGATTGTTCAAAAGATGGTTGTAACCTACAAAGACTGGCACGAGATGCTACCCTTTGCTCTTCACGATTATCGAACATATGTCCGCACTTCGACAGGGGCAACCCCTTTCTCTCTAGTATATGGCATGGAGGCAGTGCTCCCCATAGAAGTAGAAATCCCATCAATCCGGGTATTGATGGAAGCTAAGCTTTCAGAAGCTAAATGGTGTCAAAGTTGACACGACGAACTGAACCTGATCGAAGAGAAGCGAATCACAGCACTATACCACGGTCAGTTGTATCAGTAGAGAATGAAGAGGGCGTTCGACAAAAAGGTCCGACCTCGTGTTTTCAGAAAAGGAGACCTTGTGCTCAAGAAGATACAATCATTTCTCACTGACTCTCGGGGCAAGTGGACCCCAAATTATGATGGCCCCTATGTGGTCACGAAAGCTTTCTCAGGAGGTTCCTTGAGACTTGCAACCATGGACGGAGAGGAATTTGCCTACCCCACGAATGTTGACGTAGTCAAGAAATACTTCGCCTAAAAAAATGACTCGGTGGATTGAAAACCCGAAAGGGCGGTCCAGGCAAAAGTTAGAGACATATAAAAAATCATCCCGATGAATTGGAAATCTCATAGTACAATCCAGGCAAAAATTAGGGATAATGGCAAGTAACTATGTTCAACAGAGGCAAGTCCCTCAGCAGCAGCAGTTACATCGTCCATCGGAGGAAAACTCCAGTCAATGTCATCTTCGACAGAAGCTCAGGATGTCCCAAATTCAAAGTTGGTAGAAGGATAGTGGTCGTTATGTTTCAACGTAGCCCTTTTCCCTGTAAATTACCATTTTCAAACTTTGTATATACTCTTTGGAATCACGCGTTTGGCTGATCTCTATCTTATCAATAAAATTTGAGCCTTTGTGCTTTTGTTTGTAATTCTTACTTGTTTTAGCTTTACAGAACGACATTTTAACATGATTAACGATTCTTGAAATAAAACAAAAATGAATTTACTTGTTAAAACTTTTTCTGCTTTTTAATAAAGACGGCAATTTCTTTTGACTGTTGAACATCAAAAGAACATCAACCGCTTCTCCAGAGGTAAGCGAACTTCAAAGTGCAGAATCAAAGTACTCCTTCTAACCCAGTACGCCTGAATAAAGGGATCAACTATGTCAGAGACCTTGTTTCGTCTGACACACCTCGGCCGAGTTCTTATCTCCTAAGCCCGATCAACGGTATTCCCCGCAAGGAATATCTCTCCTAAGCAAGGTAGAATTGCTATTCTGAACCAACGGTACTTCTTCGCCCCGCGAGGGCCGAGTATCCTGTCATGTTCATCTTTTAGTTTGTGTGTCGCGTCAGTTTTGTCCGCATATACATACATACATCATGCATTATTGATTTGCATTCACATTTCATATTGCATCGCTATCACTCTAGCCGGTCTTGTCCCTTAGTGATAGGAGTTCTCTCAATCGAGTTGTCAGTTCTTTCCTTTTTCAGGAAACGTGGTGTCTGAACAATCTCGCCACCAGTGTATCTTTAGATCAGAGTCGGCACTCGACCACTTTGATAACTTGAACCTCTGAAAAGCCAGAGAACCTTCAACAAATGTCACTCTTCGCCCTTGAAGAGGATATCCTTGCTTTCCCGGATTAAGGAAAATCCCCAGAGAAAGCCTCTTAAGCAAAGGTTCGGCAGTACGTCAGTATTTCTCCAAAAATCCGCTGATGAAAAGATCATCGGCACCTCAAAATTGGATCACATCATATGGCATTTCTCCGAGAAGATCTCCGAGAAAAGTATGATGTAAAGACCCCAAGCGGAAGCAGTCTCTCAAGAGACTCGCTTTCCCCCAGTAGAATCGACAAATGGCGTCTCCAAACAGAGAAGTTTGTGTACCTCTACAATTCATACGATTGGGTTCCCCAGCAAGTCTGACGTCAAAGCTTTTTCCATCAAATGACATCTCCCCAGGAAAATTCGGCGAGAAGTTTAAAGGAAATCCGCTACAAATAGCGTCCCTTGTCAATAAAGTTTATTGACAAAAGAAACTAAGACCAGTTCCTTGGTAGGAAACCAGGATCGAGGGGGAGTTTATTTCAAAAGAAATTAAGACCAGTTCCTTGGTAGGAAATCGGGATCGAGGGGAAGTTTAAATCAGAAACTAAGACCAGTTCCTTGGTAGGAAACCAGGATCAAGGGGAAGTTCAAAAGAAACTAAGACAAGTTCCTTGGTAGGAAACCAGGATCGAAGGGAAGTTCAAAAGAAACTAAGACCAGTTCCTCGGTAGGAAACCAGGATCGAGGGGAAGTTTAAATCAGAAACTGAGACCAGTTTCTTGGTAGGAAACTAGGATCGAGGGGAAGTTTACAAAAGAAACTAAGACCAGTTCCTGGGTAGGAAACCAGGATCGAGGGGAAGTTTGTTTCCGCAACTAAAACCAGTTCCTTGGCTGAAGACCAGGATCGAGGGGAAGTTTACCTTTTCTAAGCATCATTGCTTAGCAAAAGAAGATGAGTGCGCAAGCTACCATTCATAACCACCATCAAAATTTTGGGTATTCCGATATTTAATCCTTTTGCACCCCGAATGCCCGAATACCTTCGCCATTCGCCCCTTCGTGTCCAAGAAGATTAAATAGGGGCATCTGTCATACCCCAAATTTTGACCACTAAAAGTTTCCCATCATTGTGCAAATCATCATCACAATATGGATGAATCATCATGCTTCATCAAATGCCTCAAGGGTTGTTGAGCATTCACTACAATCAAAATTAGGGTTTTAAGCCCTCTCAGAGCTCTTAGACAAAGGATCAATCAAGAAATGACATGATTTTCAACTTGTCTAGCCTCTAACATATCCACAAAGGATCAAGAGGACTCCCACTTTAAGGATTAAGCACACGGCTGCTCCCTTCTAGGTGGATCAAGTCTCAAGATCGCCAGTATCACCAAATTAGGGTTTTGGTCGACCAGGGCCTCCAGATGGAAAGTTTCATCTGGGCATGAGCCAATGATCCAAAATATAACCTAATATACTCCATGGAACCTCATGGACCCAATCATCAAGTCAATTTTTCCTCAGGGGATGCATACATCAAAAATCAGGAATTAGGGTTTTTTTGACCTAATTCACCCCTAAGTTGACTTTTGGGACAAATCATGAACCAAGACCTCAAGAGAGGGTTTGAGGGTCTTTAATGAGCTATATTGATCCATTTGTAATAATGGATTAATCCAAGAAGCTTGAGCAACAAGTCTCAATTTCATCTGCACCACAATTAGGGTTTTAAGGAAAAAGTCAACTGCAACTTTGACTTTTGACCAGGACATGCTCCCAAGCCCTAGGAAATGCCCTAACATACCCTATGACACCCTTGGAACATGTCCATCAAGTTTGATTTAGGTCAAGGACATGATTTCATGAAGAATTGCACAGTTTGGAATTCATTTGATAAAAAGTCAACTGTGCACAAAAGTCAACTTTGACTTTTTGAGATTTTTCACCAAAATGGATTTTTAACCCTAAAATGATGTTAATGTATGATTTGAATCATCATTCATCAAGAAAAATCAAGAAAAGTTGGATAACTTGTAAAAGGGGTAACCATAAAACTTAGAAAATTTTCTAAGTTATGGAAAAAGTACCACTAATGCACCAACTTTGGAGGACCATAACTCCTAAACCACAAGGCCAATTTTTTTCATCCAAAGATGGATTTGTAGCCCTCATTACCCTCTACAAAAAGTTCAACTAGACCTAAGTCCAATTCATTAAGGATTTTGAGTTATGGAGTGATCAAAATCAAGAAATCACACTTTGTTCCAACACTTGGAGAAAATTTCACTAAGTCAGATTTTGCTTCACTTTTTGCCAAATGTAGAGGGATTTTTCACTTGGAATCAGAAGAGATCAAAATCAAACATGTTCAAACAGTTGTTGTATCATGTAAGGGCTTTCCAAAATGGCCAAGAACATTGCCAAATTCAACTTACACCATGAGATATGACATTGTCAAGTTGCCTTGCTGAAATCTGTCAAAGGCAAGGCAGATTTTGCATTTTGGCTCGATTTGCCAAAATCAGCCAAATTCAAATGCTCCTATCCACTTGTACACATCTGAGGATTGAATCTAAAGGGGACAATCACTGAGCTAAGCGTCCAAAGTCCATGGAACAAGAAATAGCATGTTGAACCTAGAATGGCCAAAATAGGGACAAGACTTCAAATTTGGATTGAAGCATTCAATGGAAGCATCAAGGTGACATGGACTGAGCCATTCTCATCTGAAATCAGTCAAGACTTATCCAAGACCAAGGGAACCAAAGCTCTGTGCCCTAACCTCTAGTCAATGGCTAGAGGAGACTTGCATTTCCATTGGACAACATTGGCCAAACCTACTTACCAGCTGCCATTCACTATTCCTTACAAAACAAACTTGCTCTACTATAAATAGAGCTCAATTGTGATCAGTTTAAGTACACCAAAGCCATCTAACAGATGCTTTCCTCAAAATCTCTTTCTCTTGGCAAAAATGCCTTTCTTAGCAAGGTAGCTATCGGGTTTTGAGTTTGAGAGCTTTTCCAATCAAACCAATCACTCACACGCCTCACATACATCACATATGAGCTGATCAAACACTTAGATCACTTCTGAAACACCAATTTCACAAAATCACCAGCTGGTTGCTCAAATTTTCAATCAAGTTGCAGCTGAGGTACCACAAATTGTTCCAGCCATTTTCAATCAAGTCCAAGCATTCAAACACACTCCATAGGGTGTAGGGAAGCTGTTCAGATCATCACCACTCATCTGTATAACCTCCAAATCAAAAATCACATTGCACTTGCTGTCACGGCTTAGAGGTAAGCATATACTTGGTCATCTCTCAATCTATGCATATTTCCTCGCACAATAATTTGGCCATATGTTCATAATCATGCATGGAATGTTTTCCCTCAATTAATTGCATTGTTTGAATCGTGTATCAAAAATCCTAGCCTTCATGCAGAAATTAGGGTTCTTGAGGTTTCTTCGTGATTTCATGTTTTATGTTTAATTTAAATAAAATTAAGTGTTATAGACATGATCGTGAGGTTGAGACGAGCATAATGATATGTGGATTGCATGATATGATTACGTATTCAGTGAGATTGGATGGAAAACGCAAATCAGCCAAACCCAGAAAAATGCGCGTGTTCTTGCTTGTGTTCTTGGCGCCTTTTTCATAAATTCAAATATTTGAATTTTGTAATTTTGTTTAATTGATTCAAAAATTAATTTCTCTGAGTTTTAATGATTTTGAGTTGATTCTTTTTTTAATAATTCACAAAAATGTTAAAATATTTTATTTTATCAAAAAATCCCAAAAATATTATTTATTTCATATAATTAATATTTTTACAAAGAATTAATATTTTAATTGTTTTTGACATTTTAGATATTTTTTCTACATTGATTTTGCAACTTTTAATGCTTTCTAATTATTTTGTAGGTCAATACTTAATTTTTGAAGCATTAATCAAAAATCACAATTTGTTTTTCATATGTTAAACAATTTTGATCATTTTTAGTTGAATTTTTATTCAATTAAATACATTTTTGAAAACAAATTAGGGTTTTTTGGATTAATTCAACCCTCATAAATCATTTTTAAAACTTTTTGGGCCTCTTGAGAGAGTGTAAGACCCAACCCACTTGTACAGAAACATTTTGGGCCTCATTCGTTGTATAAGTCCCTCTGTACATTTTCAAATAAACGGCACGATCATCGCCTTTTGAAAAATAACCTTGGGCCTCTCCTTGAGCTATAAGACTCATTCAAAAATACTTTGGGCCTCTAATAGAGTGTAAGACCCAATCCCCTTTTAACCAAAACATTTTGGGCCTCACTTATTGTATAAGTCCCTCCGCGTTAAAAGAAAACCTCGGCGCGATCGCCATTTCAAACGGAAAAATCATCTGGGCCTACCCTCGTGTTATAAGCCCCACTCTTTTTCTTTAAACCTTTTGGGCCTCTTGAGAGAGTGTAAGACCCATCCCTTTGTACAGAAAACCTTTTTTGGCCTCAGTCACTTGTATAAGTCCCTCTGTACAAATTCAAACAGTGCGCTCACTGATAAAACCCTGGGCTTCTCCTTGAGCTGTAAGTCCCAAAGATTTTTCTTTTTCAAAGCACTTTCTCCTTTGATTTTGAATATACTGTCGTTTTCAATCTTTCTTTGTTGAACAACTAACCAAACAGCATGGAAGCTCTACAACCGAGTAAGTGGTTATCGCTTTCATTTATCGCTTTCATATACCTATAAACTGTATTGTGGGGCTGTTTCGCTGTAAGTCTTCTTTCATAAACTCATATCAACTGTGTAATAATAGTATAGATATTTAGAGTCTCCCCGGCAACTACGTCTAGAACTAGGTGACGTCGTTTCGTTTATTCGTAGAAATAGACAACTAGACCCCCAATAGGATCACCAGATATAGTCTTCTCTCAGGTTGTCCTCATTATGAATTGTCAAGAAACTCTACTCCCATAGATGAATGTATTCTCCGTGAATGGCATCTTTGAGTTTCTTCCAAATTCTCGAACTTTCCTGACTTTGATCTATTCTCGGTGAATAGCATTGCCTTGAATTTCTCGGGGTTTGGGGACCCACGGGCTTATTAAAAGCATCGGCCTCCTCTTGGGCATCGTACAAGGACCCACAGGCTTCCTAAAAGCAACCCCGCCTCCTCTTGGGCTTAGTACAAGGACCCTACGGCTTCTTAGAAGTATTCACAGCCTCCTCTTAGGCTTCGTATAATGATCTCTTCCTCCGGGAATGATAGCCTTCTCTTGGGCTTAGTACAAGGACCGATCGGCTTCTTAAAAGCTTCCAGCCTCCTCTTCGGCTTCGTACAAATTGTCCCGACGACCTCCTAGAGGTATAGGAGCATACTTAGTCATTTGCATAGAACAGTCCTTTCATAGAGTCTACTACTGTTTCTCAAAGCATAAATACAAAAGATGAAACTCTAGACACGGACAGTCTAACTTCCTTGAGTCTCAAAGACATTCTCAAGTGACCCCTTCGTTAAATAGGAAGGAAACCCGCAGACTCGGACAGTCTCAATACCCTTCGGATTTCCCATTTCCTTAAAGAACAGGAAATATCCCGGATCCTTGAATCAAATCCATGAGTACAGTGTTGCTCATATAAGAACTGATTTTCTCTTTCAAAATCAGTATACTAGACCTGTCACTTAACTGAACAGTCACCATAGCCTCCTCTTGGGCTTTGTACAATGATTCTCCCCAGCGGAGTCAAACAACGTTTAGCCTCTCTCTCGGGCTTTGTACGAGACACATAAGAGACTCCCTCGTTGAGTCAATCCCCCCTTTTGCCTCCATCTCGGGCTTTATACGAGATATAAAAAGGTTCTTATTGAGCCAAACAAACTTTTAGCCTCCATCTCGGGCTTCGTACAAGATACAAAGACTCTCTTGTTGAGTCAAAATTTTCGCCTCCATCTCGGGCTTCGTACGAGATACACAAAAACTCTCTTATTGAGTCAAGTAGCCTTCATCTCGGGCTTTATACGAGATACCAAAAGACTCCATCGTCGAGTCAAAACCTTTCAGCCTCACTCTCGGGCTTTGTACGTGACACATATTAGCCTCCTCTTAGGCTTTGTATAAGAAAACCACTGGTTGATCCAATTAACCTTTTAGCATCAAAGATGTGCCTCGTTCACAGTACACAAACATCAGCAACTCCTTCCCCTAATCGCTGTAAGTGGCAAGCCTCTGGATCATCTACATCCATGCCATTGTCCCTCTTTTAGCATGAGAAATTCCTAAGGAAAGATGGCATTGCTCTACACTGAGTTAAATTCTTCTCCTTCAGGTTATAACCTTCTTTAAAGGAAAATATGGCATTGTCGGATTCACAAATCCTGGTTAAAGTAATTCTCCTTTATAAACAGTTGTGACATACAACCCCCTCTTTAGAGATGACAAATTCTCTCTAAAGACAACACCCTTTTAGCTTCATATCTTGGGCTTTGAACAAGATACAAATAGACTTTTCAGCTTCACATCTTGGGCTTTGAACAAGATACAAACTACCTTTCGCTTCACGTCTTGGGCTTTGAACAAGACACCAAAACACCATTTCCTCCCATAGAATAGGAGGAACTACGAACGCTCTGATTTCCCTGTTTCGGTAAACGGGAATACGTAGGCATAAGATCGAATGAAAAGATCTTAGCGAGCACACTAAACACAAACTCAAAATCCCATATCTCCATCAATCAAAAGCAGTAATTCAAAAATATCAGTCCTAACATCCTAATCCTTGTTCCCCGCCAGAAACCTTCTGCCGAGATAAAAAGAAAACAGTATTGGCGAAAATACAAATAACCAGTACAAAGCGCCCCCCCCCCCACATTGATAGCATCCGTAACCTAACAGACCGCTGTTTAAAATCAGTATGCAAGCAGGGTTAATTGGAGACATCTATTTCCCTTCCTTATTCAGCTCACAATAGGATAAAAAATGAATCGACCTGTAGTTTTAAGCTCAACCGCAGAGAGCGACCAGCGCTTAAGAACCGCGTCCAAAATCGCTCGCTACACCTATGCTCTTCAGCGCCTCCCCCCTCTCATTTCATTTTTTCTTTTCCTTTTTCCTATTTTTCGTATTTATTCCCTTTTTAATTTTTTTCATAAATTTTTAAAACACTTATTTTATAATGTTATGATTAGTTCATGGTTTACTATTTTCATGTTCTTTTCTTATTATTATTATTATTATTATTATTATTATTATTATTATTATTTCTATTTTGATTTCCTTTTGGTTTTCATTCTCATTTCAATTTTCTCTTTTTGGTCGATGAAGTCTTTAATATCATGAATATTGATTGTTGAAGTTGTTTAACCTTCATTATTTCAAATCTGTGGGGCACGATTTTTTTGGAGAATGATCTACATATCATTTCTCTATCGTGTTTTAGTAAAAACATTTTTATTGACCGGCCTCCCATAATATGATCTTCCTCATAGATTGTGCTACGATTGCTTAACATAGAGCTACATTGAACCCGATTCAAAAAGTGATCATTCGATCAATGACAATTGACAATTACCAACTAACTTTAATTTTTGCTCCTTATTCTCTTGATTTATCTTTTTGTCATTTACTTATTCTTGTCTATATATCATTGATCTTATATCCTTGTTCATATTGTTATTGTTCATTGTCATATTGTCATCCTCATCTTATTTTGTTCATCTCATTCAAAAAACACAAAAACATGATAAAATTATCGAAACCCTAAAAGACTTTCATGTTTTGGACTGTGGCCATAATCCTCTACATCACTGATATTTGGGACTCTGTACAGAAACCCTAGCAAAGGATTTGTGGATCTTGGTTATCTTTATCTTGTATTGTTTTGTCTTAGGACACTCTTGCACATCATTCATAGCTTACTCTTGAGCTTTCTTACAATGAGACTTATTTGATCAATTACTTCTAGTTGGTTGTCTAAAAGGATAACCAATTTTGTTAGTTTACGTTTAGTGTATCATTTTGGTTATTTGCTTATTGCTTATTTCATCCCCATTTGAACAAATGTATCCCCACTCCCATGACGTGTAATAACTTTATCGCTTTCTCTTTGCTTGCTAGTTCCTTAGGCTTTCCCTAATTCAAGAATAAAATCAACCACGCCTTTTAAAAGATCACAAATAAGCTTGATCCAACGTAAAGCATTTTCATAATAAATCAACTCAATAGGTTTCCATCACCACCAAGCTTCTCAACCATTACACTCCATTTGCATTCACCCTTTGTAAGTCGATTGTCTTATGCATCGCCATCAACCTATCCATTCACCAAAACATTTTCGTAATCAATCCAACAAACCCTTGATCCAACGTCAACCAACCTTTTCTTAATAAAGCTTAAAATCACAATAAGATGTGAGAGAGATTGTGCGCCACGAGCCTTAAGTGGTGGAGAAGGAGTGAGAATGGGCATCCCTACACTCACTCTGATTATTTCGACACAAGGCGTTCGACATGGTTGATTGAAATAATCGCCTTTATCCATAGTCTTTAGTGCAATCCTAATCAAGAACAATCTCTTCAAAAATCATAAAAACAACATCATCTCACTCAAACTCTTTTTGCGTATTAGGGCCACCCTCCGAAAATCCTTTTTCAAGGTAAAATCAATCAAAAAACATTTTTTAGGCTGAACTACGAAGTTTTGACTTCCTCATTGCACCATGAGGGTACGTAGGCACAAGGCCAACGCCGAGGCGAGCACCCTTAATAAAAAATATCTCATTTCCCTTTAGCAGATAAACCTTTAGATAAACAACACCCTTTCATGTGCAGACAACCTAGATGGTTCTCATTGAGTACAACGGATGTGAGGGGTGTTAATACCTTCCCCTTGAATAACCGACTTCCGAACCCTGACAATGGTTACGACGACCTTTATCTATCCTCTTTTTGATTCCCTTGGGTTTTCTCGATATTTTTCCTTTCCCTCTTTTTGGGAATAAGTAAAGTTCGGTGGCGACTCATTTTTTAGGTGCGGCACAATAATCACTACAAATATAAGTTTAATCTATAAGCTTGTCAACACATAAAAATAAATACACAAAAGAGTACCTGAATAGAAACTACAAAATCAATTTAAGCAAATAATACGAAACAGATCATATGTCCAAGCTGGTCAAAATAGGCTCATCTCATAAGTTTTAATCAATGGAAACTTAACTACTCATAATAAAATTATTTAGAGCAATAAACTTAAATGAAATATACATGAATTTGGTGATGGAAATTGGTTTTCAATGGAGAAAAACCTTCACTCCTTAAAACCGTCAAATTGCTCTAAAAAACTTCAACACCTAAAAAATATGCATAATTTTTCTTTTATAATTGGAAGAAAACGTGTTCAAATTGTGCCACAATACAAAGCAATCATAATAATATTTTTATAGTATATATATATCTTTTTGTTAGCATTCGTTTTTCACTGGTCTCACCTTAATCAGAGTTACGAAACTCTATATATGATCAAATTACTAGACAAACACCATGATGTAAAATGTGTTGAAAATTCACAGCTTTCTTTTTTGTTTCAAATAATACCAAAACTCATCTTTAAATCATGTAATCCTCCCTTAAATATTATAAAGAACAACTGATAAAATTACATGATAATTGAGTGTCATCACAACCCTAAACTTGAATTGTTATTTGTCCTTAAAGAACCTGCTTGCAAACTAAAAATGTAAACACTAAAATATCATTTGTACACAACCAATGGTCACCATATTTCTTGGCTCAAATGTCACTTATGTTTCTTTGTTTCAGTATAGAGAAGTCGAAAGAATTATTCCAACTTTCAAATATACTTAACTTGTCTTTTTTTCTCACATTTTCGCTTAAGTAGAATAATACGGTAATCACTCAATTAACATAGAATAATTACTTTACCATAAGCTTGAAAATTTTCTAAAAGTCAATTAAACTAATCGGAATCTGAATACATACTTTTATAACAAGGCTTATTTCAAGGTGGGTTTTTTTTGGATTAAAGGCTTGCAATTTGGATTTAACTACCTGCTGTTTTGCCTTGTTTTACTTGTTCCACAAAACATTCTTAACATAATACTAATTATCAATTTAAGAGTACTAGAGAATAACTCTTTTTTATTTCTTTCTATTTGTCTTTTTTTTGTTAAATAAGTCATGTTATCTTCTTTATTTTTATCAACCATATTCTCTAATACCCCAACCCTAAATTTAAAATGTCTCTAGTACAAAGAGCAACCCCAAACTTAATCTTTTGCATTAACCAGAAAAAATTAAATTTTTACCTAACTCCAAAGTGGGTGAAATGATTAATGTTTCAAGTCAATTAGCTTATAATATGGCTATTTCACTGAAATAAAGGGATAAGATTTAACAGGTTTAACAACGGATAATTAAATTAAAGGATGGATTGAAAATGCTCAGAGTTTAAACAAACAAATGTCACGGTGTATATAACAAATCAGACCAATCAACTACTCAAAAAAACTTCAAGTTCTAGAAAAAAGTAATTGCATGGATACTCTCAATAACAAGTAAAAAGTGAAAAGTGAAATATTTAGGTTCAAACCTTACTTATTTAGGCCTCTTAAAGTTGAGTATACATCAATTAGATAGCATTATTTTTCTTTGTCTTTCAATCTGCATTTGTAACTTCCATAACAACTGAGTGTCCTAATCACAGTTTCTAAATTTTTTTTCTTTGCACTTGTAGTAATCACTGATATGGAATGAATGCTCTTAAACTGGAAAAACAATATTAAGAAAAGTAGTTCATTAATTTCAAATAAAATCACAAATACTCAAAAGGAATGAAAAAAAAAAGAATTAAACAACACAAATATGTGGTTTGTCTCCTACAGATCACTTCTCTGTGGTAATTAGCTTGACCATTTGATCCTTTGTTAGGGCGGTATATATGACACAACAAATGCATCATCTTTTTTCTTTCTTTTGTTTGGTAGGAATTCCATGAACTTTAGTTATTGATGATGTTGCTTCCATATCTTATATAGTTTGATAGTAGCGAGCCAGGCATAAATGGCACGTAATACTTTATCAATTTCTTTTCTTTCATCTGCCTTGTGGCTAAAATAATTTTTAGGAAAATTCTTTTGTTGAAGATTTTCTTGTTGGATGTCTACATCCAGATGAATTGTTGAATTTGGAGCTTCATCCAACACTAGATCACCATCACTTTGAATTCTTTCTCTTTTCACATATCTATTTTTCACCTCAAATATTTCTATTCTTCATTCAATTTTTTCATCTGATGACATGAATTTTTCTTCTTGTTATTCTTTTTCAACCCTTCCTTCATCGACTACTTCCTATTCATTTTTTACTTCTCTCCCAAATTCATCATTTCAAGGATTATCTAACATATTTCCATTAAAACTACACTAGATTGAGTTGTCATATTGTAGCGAGCGATTTTTGGACGTGGTTCTTAAGCACTGTCGCTCTGGGGCACTACAGGTCGATTCATTTTTTATCCTATTGAAGCTGATGAAGGAAGGGAAATAGATGTCTCCAACTAACCCTGCTTGCAAACTGAGGTTAAACAGTCAAAACTATTGGTTTACAGATGCCATGTGGTTGTGGGGCCTCTCTCTGCTTATTTTGTTCGTAACGAGATACCGGGATTGTTCCTGGGGAATTTGTTAGGATACTGTGCCAGATTGGGTGGAGGTAGGGGACTTTGGTTTTTTGATTAGTGTGCTCGCTAAGATTCTTTTGCAATCTTATGCCTACGTAGTCCCGGGATAGGGAAATCAGAGCGATCGCAGTTCCTGTTATTCTATGGGAGGAAATAGTGTTTTGGTGTCTTGTTCAAAGCCCAAGACGTGAAGCTAAAAGTGATTTGTATCTTGTTCGAAGCCCAAGATGTGAAGCTGAAAATGATTTGTATCTTGTTCGAAGCCCAAGATGTGAAGCTGAAGGATTTTGACTTTAGAGAGAATTTGTCATCTCTAAAGGGGTATGTTTGTCACAACAGTTGGGTGACTGATTATAAAGGAGAATTACTTTAACTAGGATATGTGAATCCAACAATGCCATAATTTCCTTTATAGGGGTTTTTTAACCTGAAGGAGAAGACTTTAACTCAGTTTAGAGTAATGTCATCTTTCCTTAGGAATTTCTCATGCTAAAAGAGGAACAGTAGCGTGGATGTAAATAATTCAGAGGCTTACCGCTTACAGCAATTAGATAGGGGGGAAAGGAGTTGTTGATGTTTGTATACTATGAGCAAGGCACAGATTTTGATGCTTAAAGGTTGATTGTCTCAACCGGGGTTTCCTTATACAAAGCCTAAGAGGAGGCTCTAAGGCTGACTTTTTCGGGGAAAATGTTCTTTCTGTCTTTTTGTGTGTTTTGTACGAAACCCAAGACGGAAGCTAAAAGTTGTTTGACTCAATAGGAGAGTCTTTTATACTCAACAAGAGAGTGATTTGGTGTCTCGTACGAAGCCCGAGACGGAGGCAAAAAGGTGATCGACTCGACAAGAGAGTCTTTTATACTCAACAAGATAGTGCTTTTGTATCTCGTACGAAGCCCGAGATGGAGGCTGAAAGGTTTGTGACTCAACAAGAGAGTCTTTTATACTCAACAAGAGAGTGTGAAAATGTTAGCTCCGCTGGGGAGGATCATTGTACAAAGCCTAAGAGGAGGCTATGGTGCTGGTGACTGTTTCAGTTGAGTGACAGGTCCAGTATGTTGGATAAAAGAGAAAATCAGATCTTATATGAGTAATGTTGTACTCATGGATTTGATCAGAGGATCAGGGTTATCTCCTGGGAAATCGAAAGGGTATTGAGACTGTACAAGTCTACGGGTTTTATCTTTTGTACTATGCTTAAGAGAAATTAAGAGGCAGTACGTTGGCAATAGAAAGATTTAGACTCTTTGAAAGACTGTTCTATTAAGATGACTAATTTTTGTTCCTATACCTTTAAGAGATCGTCGGGACAATTTGTACGAAGCCCAAGAGAAGGCGAGAAAAACTTTTAAGAAGTCGAGGGACAATTTGTACGAAGCCCAAGAGGAGGCTATCTTCCCGGAGGAAGAATCATTATACGAAGCCTAAGAGGAGGCTGTGAAAACTTCTAGGAAGCTGACGAGTCCTTGTACAACGCCCAAGAGGAGGCGGGGGTGCTTTTAGGAAGCCTGTGGGTCCTTACGCTAAGCCCAAGAGGAGGCTGATGAACAGTTCCAAAAGGGGTTTCACTTGGAACATTGGCCTTCTGTATATGAACTGTTCAAAAGAGGAAGACTTCTTAGATCTAGTTATCTAAAATTGTTGTAAAAGAAAATGGTTTAGGTTATGTTGAAATATCTGGAAGAACGCCGGATGTAAGGAGACGAGGCTTTGTCTAGTTCTAGATGTAGTTGTCGGGGAAACTCTAAATATCTATACTAGTATTACACAGTCGATATGAGTTTGTGAAAGAAGACTTACAGTGAAACAGCCCCACAGTACAGTTATATACATATGAAAGCGGTAAATGAAAGCGGGTAAACACTTACTCGGTTGTAGAGCTTCCATGTTGTATTATTAGTTGTTCAACAAAGGAATTGAAAATAACAGTATGTTACAAAATTAAAGGAGAAAGTGCTTTTGAAAGGAAAATTGGGGCTTACAGCTCAAGGAGAGGCTCAGGGTTTTATCAGTGATCGCATTGTCGTTTTGTACAGGGACTTATACAAGTGACTGAGGCCCGGGAAAGGTTTTCTGTACAAAGAGGATGGGTCTTACACTCTCTCAAGAGGCCCAAAAATGATTGAAAGTGAACAAAGATGGGTCTTATAGCTCCAGGAGAAGCCCACTGGTTGATTTTGAAAAGGGCTACGATCACGCCGAGGTTTTGAAAACACCGTGGGTCTTATACAATGACTGAGGCCCAAAATTTTTTGGTTTCAAAAGGGAATTGGGTCTTACACTCTATTAGAGGCCCAAAAATGATTTGTGAGGGTGAAAATCGAAGAAACCCTAATTTTGTCTCCCTTGAAAAATTAGGTTTTAATCACAAGATGATTTAGAACTCCTTTGTTTTTTATTTTCAAAGTAAATATTCACTTTTAAATGTTTAAAACAATTAAAAAAGGGATTTATTCACAAAAATACTAATTATATTAAATAACTAATATAAACTTAATTATTTTTTAGAATAAAATATTTTAATATTTTTATGATTTTTTGCAAAAAGAACCAATAAAAAATAATTAAAATTGAAGGAGTTATTAATTTTTCAATTAATTAACAAAACATGAAAATATTGGAAAAAATAGCAAAATGTGAAAAAACACAAAATGGCATGGGTGGGGTTTGAACCCACGACCTCAAGGTTATAGGGCACACACCTTACAACTGGGGTGGTGATACATCCGTTGATTAAAACAAACCAACAAATATACAAGGCTTGCCTTGTTTTCTAGGCCTGAGGCAAGACAAGGCAAGTTTTGGCTCAGAAACATGAAGGCCATAACTTTCTCATTTCTCCATGGTTGGGGACAAAATTTATATGCATCTGGCCTAGAATTTCACAAGGAATCCAATGGTGGTGGTATTTTTTTTAGATCATGCTCCCTCCTCAAAACCCGATAGTGGTTTTGAAATAGACCATATTTTGCATTTTTTGTGCTACATCTTGGTACAGGTATGAATTACATGATAAATTGATGCAAACACAACACATATAACATGTAGAAGAGGTGCATGATCAGTGGATCTCAAAGCAATGCATATTTTGGAAAGTTCAAGTCATGATGCTTACCTCTTTTTTGGAGTTTTTGTGCAATCTGCCAAGCCACTTGTTCCAGAAATCATTTAATGCTTTGGACACCCTCAAATGATCTCTTAGAAGCTTTTAGGATGGTTGGAATCAGCTTGAAACCTCAGGAACAAGTTTGAGCTCTTTCTTGCAAAAGGGGCAAAAATGGCCAAAATAGCAACTCTCTCAAATGGTGTTCCAGATGGAGGGAACCATTTGGGACAGTTCAAGGATGATATTTAGAGTGTGTTTGAGATTTTATCTGGTTTGGAAAGTGACTGAATTAAGACATGGTTTGAAAAATGCACAAAAGTCCTATTTTGAGGTTTTAAGAGGTGACTTTGTGATTTAAGGATTACAGGTCACTTGTGTCAGTTTGGACAGCTTATATATGACATATTGGATGTGTTTGGATCATGAGCTGTGATGGAAATGCTCTCTAACTCAAAAACTCATAGTTACCTTGTTAAAGAAGGTATTTTTTTTCCTAGAGAAAGAGATTTTGAGGAAAGCAAGTGTTGTAGTGCTTTGGTGTACTCAAACTGAGCACAATTGAGCTCTATTTATAGTAGAACAAGTTTGTTTTGGGATCAATAGTGAATGGCAACTTCAGCAGAGGTTTGGCCAATGTTGATCAATGAGAATCTAAGTCTTCTCTAGCCATTGACTAGAGGTTAGGGCACAGAGTTGTGGTTCCCTAGTTGTTAGATCAATCTTGATTGAATTCAGTTGCAAATGTGTCAGTCCATGCCACATTGGTGCTTCCATTGAATGCTCCAATCCAAAATTGGAGTCTTGTCCCTCTTTTAGGGATTTCTAGGTTTGGCATGCTACTTCTTGTTCCAAAGACTTTGGAGGCTTGGATCAGTGTTTGTTCCCTTTAGATTTGATCCTCATATGTGTCCAAAGTGATGACAAGGCTTGGAATTATCTGATTTTGCCAAATCGAGTAAAAGTGAAAAATTCTGCCTAGCCTTGATAGTTTTCAGCAAGGCACATTGCCATTGTCATATCTCATGGCTCAAGTGGAATTTGATGGAGTTCTTGGCCATTTTGGAAAGCCCTCATATGATAAAATAACTATTTGATCATAATTGGTTTTGATACTTTTTGGATCCGAGTGAAAAATACCCCTACATTTGGAAAAAAGTGAAGGCAGATTCTGACTTAGTGAAAATTTCACTAAGTGCTGAAAAAAGTGACATTTTCACTTTTCTTGATTTTGATCATTCCATAACTTGGAATCCATGGAGAATTGGAATGAGTGGTAGTTGAAGCTTTTGTAGATGGTAATGAGAGCTACAAATCCAGCTTTGGATGGGGAAAATGGCCTTGTGGTTTAGGAGTTATGATCCTCCAAAGTTGGTACCCTAGACACTTTGTTCCATAACTTAGAAAATTTTCTAAGTTTTTTATGATTACCCCTTTTACAAGTTATCCCACTTTTCTTGATTTTTCTTGATGAATGATGATTCCAACCACACATTAACATCATTTTAGGGTTAAAAAACTAAAATTGTGAAAAATCTCAAAAAGTCAAAGTTTGACTTTTATGCACAGTTGACTTTTGTCAGATGAATTCTAAATTGTGCGATCCTCTTTGAAATCAAGTCCTTGACCTAAATCAAACTTGATGTACATGTTCCATAGGTGTTATAGGGTGTATTGAATCATGTCCAAAGGTTTGGGAGCATTTCCTGGTCAAAAGTCAAAGCTACAGTTGATTTTTCTCGCGAAACCCTAACTGTGGTTCAGATGAGATTGAAACTTGTGAATCAAGCTTCTTAGATCAATCCATTGTTACAAATGGATCAATGTAGTTTGTTAGGGACCCTCAAATCCTCTCTTGAGGTATTGGCTCATGATTTGTCTCAAAAGTCAACTTAGGGGTGAATTAGGTTAAGAAACCCTAATTCCTGATTTTTTATGAATGTATCCCCTGAGGCTAAATTGACTTGATGCTTGGGTTTATGATGTCCCTTGGGCCATCATAGGTTATGCTTTGAAGCATTGGCTCATACCCAGATGAAAATTTCCATCTGGAGGCCCTGGCCGACCAAAACCCTAATTTGGTGACACTGGCGATCTTGAGGCTTAATCCACCTAGAAGGGAGCAGCCTTGTGCTTGATCCTTGAAGCGGGAGTCCTCTTGATCCATTGTAGGTAATTGAGAGGTTTAGACAAGTTAAAGATCATGTCATTCCTTGATTGATCTTTTGTCTAAAAGCTCTGAGAGGGCTGGAAACCCTAAGTTTGATTGTAGTGGATGCTCACCCATCTTTGGGGAGACTAACGAGGTATGATGGCTCACCCATATTGTGATGATGATTTGCACAATGATGGGAATCTTAGTGGTCAAAATTTGGGGTATGACACATATGTTTGTATAACTATCTAATTTATGTTTCAAGATTCTTTATGGATGCTTCTTGATTTAATTTTAATTCTTCAATGTTATAGTTCATTGCTTCACAATTGATTTGACTTATCTTTATGAATTGGCTCATAGTGTATTCTATAAGAGATGGATTATTTGGTGGGGGATACTGAGAAGATTCTTGATTAAAATTTTGACATTGATTATTACTATAAGAACAAGAGTTGTCTCTGCAAGTCTTCTCTATGTTTTGATGATAACAATGAGTATTTGTGAAAGAACTATTTTATGTTCTAATGTTTGTTTCTGTGCAGATCATAAATATTAAAGATATTAGATCAAACAAACATGTGCAAAGATGTGCGTAAAAGATTACATGCGAGTTACTATGTGTAACATAGGTCGCAAGAAGCAAGTTTGCTTTTGTATCTAGTAATATGCATAAAGATCCAAGGATGCCAATATTGTTGTTGCAATGCTCTTGTGGATTCTATTCTGAAGGTGTTTCAGATTCTGAAGATAAGCAAAGCTCCTGAAGAAAGACTCTGAAAAACTAAGTGTTGAAGACTCTAATGACTTGAAGTTCTGAAGGCTGAAGCCTCTAAAGACCAAGTGCAGAAAGACTCTGAAGACTGAAGTGTTCTGAAGATTAAGATTCAAATGATCAAGTGCTGAAGACTCTGAAGACACGTTATGAGTGAACAAGGTTCTAAAGACTTGAAGCTATGAGGATAAAGGGTTTCAAGACAAGTGTTGAAGTTCTGAAGACAAGACTCGGAATGAGCAAGTACTGAAAATTGAAGACTTAAGATTCTGAAGACCCAACTAAAGTCTCTACTCATGCTTCAACTAAATACCATCAGAAGCCTCTGAAGATATGAAGACAAATGTTACCGTTAGCAATGATTGTACACCAGACTAAAAAGATCTATCCCATCACTTCTCAACAGTAAAAAGAAGATATGGCAGTACAACTTTCATCATTGCATAACAAATCTTTTCAAATAGCCAACGGCTCTTTCACGACTATATTTTTCACTTGGCTATATAAAGGAAAGAATGAAGTTCCTCTATAGTCGTGGATCGTGGGTGTCAACCATCATCAAACACAGCTGATGCTGTTAAAATGGAAACACGACCATTGTTGTTGAAACATAAAGAATCATTTATCAACACAACAACAATCAGAAAGTACAGAAGTTGATGATCCATGACATTGTTGCAAACAATCAAGTCATCAACCACTTCATCATCTGAGCTATATTGAAGATCAGAAGCAAGGAGTTATTGCTCGAAGCTTGCTTAATGAAGAAGATGAAGAAGATCTACAAGATGTCATCAACTGTCAAATCAACATACATCTTTGTAGAATCTGAAGATAGCAAGGAGTTGTTGCTCATATCTTGCTAGAACACTATTGTGTTCGTATGTACTTAAACTTAGGAGTTTATCAGCTTATTTAGAAGCAATCTATGTAATCCCCAGAACAACTAATTCTATGTGAATTAGGATTCCTCAAGTGATCTGTGTGATCGGAGACTTGAGAGGACAATGGATGGGTGTCATTGTGGAAATCCTGAAATATGGTCAATGATAGTCATATCTCAAAGAGGACTAATTGTGTGTCAGACTCTTGTGAGATCACTGATGGAACTCATTGAAAATCCTGGAAGAATGGTCAGTAAACGTTATATTCGTTAACTCGGATCACTGAACGTTTAGCTGTGAAAATCCTGATATGAGATCTTGCGAGATTGGATTCTATTAGGTCAATGTTCATTATATCCATTAACTTGGATCACTGAACGGTTCATTGTGGGTTAGTCACAGCTACAGTTGTGCAAGTTGTTAGTCATCGGCGTTAGCCCGTGCATCTGTAATCGGTTTTTGATTATAGTGGATTAATTCCTTGTGCTCAAGGTGAAAGCACCTTGGAAGGGTGGACTAGACTAGCTTGAGAGTTGATCAAGTGAACCAGGATATTTCGTGTGTTCTTTAATCTTGCTTATGCTTTACTTTATTATTTGTATTTATGTATCGTTTACAAGAACCTCGCATAACAAGTCAGAACCACACAACTCTGATATGCTTCCGCATCGCAAGTCTGAAGTTTCTCAACGAAACTCTGATGTCTTAACGCAATAATGATTAAAGGCGAAAAATTAGCAAAGAGTGTAAAACCCAATTCAACCCCCCCCCCCCCCCCTCCTTTCTTGTGTTTTTCTCACACCTTCAATTGGTATCAGAGCTCCGGTTCTATTATTGATGGATATCAAACACTTAACAGTGTCAGGAAAAGATCCAGATACGGTGTGAAGAAATACTCTGGGTAAGATTTCAATCCACTCACAATTTCCATCTCATATCAGAAGATGATTGAATATTGAATTATAATCAAACGGATTACCTTGAGCAAGTTACTAATTCTTGAAGTCTTGAAGTTGTCAACAACAAAATCTTCTCCATTGAAGATTGAAAGAAGATTGAAGAATCAGCTGACAAGATAGATTCATCAGATAAGGAGTAATATCTGTTGAATGCCTATCTTAGAAATACGATTGGATGAACAATGTGTTTGCTCAAGATCGAATCATCAGAAAACAAGAAATCGTGTTTGTTGAAGATTAATTCCTTGTGAGTATGAGATGTTTTCAAGAAACGGATTAGTCCATTCTTGACTTTCTCAGGAAAAACTCATTAGGAATTTTCTGAAGTAAAGAAGAGAGATTGTTAAGTTATGATTCTGATGAATAAGAACTTCATGAAGAAGTATGAAGAAGAAGTCAGAAATCATGAACTGAGGAATTCAAATCCTTAGAAGTGATTCAACATCTGAAGCTTAACTGATCAAGCAGTTAGAAGATTCAACGAAGAATTGAATAATGTTTCCTTGAGAAGCTTTGCAGAAAACTGAAGAAAACTCATAAAGAGGAAATCTATTGATTCATCAGGAATCTGATTAAGGATGAATTCTGATTATTGATTGAAGTAACAGAGACAATCAAGTTTTGTTAATTTGAGATTTTATCTCAGTTGAACAAACTGTAAAGTGTCAGATTGTTATCTGATATCCCTTTCAGAAATTCATGATGCATGAACCCTGAAATCAGAAGATGCTCGGCAAGATGCAAAAACAGAAGTCATCTATTTTGACTCAAAAGGATTTAAGTCACTAATGTTTTTCAGAATGAAGAAATCAGTAGACATTCTTTTCAGAAGCAGATATGATGTCATTCCTTTGATGTACTAAATCTAAATAAGTTAGATCAGCATTGCAAGAACAAGGTTGTCATTCAAACTCGTCATGTGTTACACACAAGTTTGATGATACTTGTTTCTGAACAAGCTCTACATCTGTTCGTGGAAACGAAGTCAGAAAATGTTATGAGATGTCAGTTAATTCTCTCAAGCACATAACCTCTCAGAAGTTATGTTCAAGTTAAGGAATTACTGATCTTCTAAAAACAAGCATTTGTTTAGAAGAGATCTTGATGGAAGAAAGATGTTTTGTTGATCAGAATATCTATATCTGAAGATTGCTCTTAGAAATCAGATGGATAAGTCTGAACATAAGAATGAAGAGATCATCTAAAGAGAAGAATGAAGAGATCATCTGAAGAGAAGAATGAAGAGATCATCTGAAGAGAAGACTGATTCTAGTTCTCAGACTAGAGATCAGAATTTTGAAGATATCTACACTCTTCAAAATCAGAATACAGAGAATTTCTGAAGAATGGAAGAAATCAGAAGGTACTTGTTCAGAACCTCTGATAGATCAATATGAGGAAAGCAGATACAGAACAAGGCTGATCAGAAGCTTTATTAAGGTCGCTCCTATCAGACACACGAGAAACTAGAATGAAGAGAGTCTGAGGAAAGTCAAAAGCCTAAACTCAAGATGGAATCAGAATGGAAAGCACTTAGATATAGAATCGCTGTAAAAAGATTTCAAAATTTCTAAGGTATGATTTTCTTTATACATGGAATGACTGAAAAGACTTTTCCTGAGTTATGTCAACCTATGACATTCTTATACTAAGTTGAGAAGTCAGATTTCTTAACGTAGTTTTTTTGTAATGTCTTGGTTTGACTGTCTTCTTTGATTATGACGTGTATCTCCTTAATCAATGAATGAAATATCCTTGTCTATGAAATGCTTATTCTTAAGAATGCTTAATCTTAGGTTCATCTGATTGTTATGCATTGCTTGACTTAGAGTTCATATATTCATTAAAGGTTAATAATATTTATTCATTGAATTCAAATACATGCATTAGTAATAATGAATATGTAAGCTTTCTTTTTTAAAACAAAGCATCACTCTTTATGCCTTTAAGGTGTAATAATTACCTTATAATCATTCCTTCTAATCATTCACAATTGGTTTATATTCCCTCGTATAAGATTTTAATCGTGCCTTTCCTAGTTACCTATGTCTCTTAGTGTCTCTAGGCACTCATTACTTCCTAGGAAATATTTATCGCCATTCATATCAATTCCTTGAACCCTTACTCGCCTTAATCTATAAATTGGATCACCCTTCATCCATATTTTCACACTCTCATTCTCTCTAAAAATCTTAAGCAAACTCTGTTAGTAAGATTTACTTTCTTCATCATCAACAATGGCCTCCTTCCGTCAAAGTGTATGTCCCATCACTGTCAAGACACCAGTTAAGAAGCTCATTGTTAAATCTGAGACAATGGTGACTTTTAAGAGTTTGAAAGAAAATGGATGTGATGTGACTCACTCCATGGAAGTTCAGGGGTGGAGTAACTACTTCAAAAGGTTGGAAGGACCAACCTATGCTTGTCTGGTCAAAAAAATCTGGATCATGCTATAACTGGCATAACTGTTATAGTATCTTCTGTGTTCGGGAGAAAAATAGTAATATCTGAAAATACCCTCTCAGATTTACTAATGCATGATAATACCGGAATAAGAATCATCAAGGCTCAACTAAGCAAGGAAAGAGAAGTAAATGTTAGGGCTTCTATTTTTAAAGAAGGAACTATGGTTGATGCTGAGGATCCAATATTCTCAAGTCTAAAGGATCCTTTACAAGTATGGTTCAGAATCCTGCAAGGAAATGTATTTCATCACCTTCCTTCAGATCAACTCAATGAGACTCAGAAGTGTGTCCTATGCTTTCTTCTAAAAGGAACAAAGATTCATCTTCCAGCAGTCTTAATCAAACTTCTGAAAAAATCCATCAAGGAATCCAGAATCGGTTCTAGCACAGAAATTTGTCATATTCCATATGGGAGACTCATCTCTGATATTCTTATGGAATCAGGAATTATTGAAGACATTCTGGTCAACGAATGAGAGTCAAGCAAACTTCTCAAGAGTACAGGACAAGTTCTCAGATTCAAGGATCTAAAGAAAAAGGAAGAAGACGCTGATCTTGATCTTACGTCACTAAGGAAAGTGACTATGGCTATAAGAGTTCCTGTTGAAGGGTTTCCTAACTTCAACAAATCACATGATCAAGTAAAAGCTATAAACTATCTGAGAAAATTCAAAGATGAGGCCATTGAAGTATGGATTAATTTGGAGAACCTTACAGATTAGCTTCAAGAGATCTCAGATTGAAGGAAAAAGGGAAAGAAGAAAATATGTGCTGATGACGAAGGACCATCTGCAAAAAGACCAAATAGTGCATATGAAACCTTGGAAATCTTTAAGGACAATGCTCTCAACAGAATCCAAAATTTACTAGATGCTTCAAGCTCCAGTATGGATCCCACAACTCTGGGAAACGTCTGGTCTGAATTTTATGGATGGATGTCTGAAGAAATTATAAAGAACAGGCAGTTGGCAATTAAACAACCTGAAGATAAACAGGCACCTGCTCTAAGAACCAATGAGTCTAGTGGTTCATCTCCCACTTCCTCTGAATCCTTAGGCACATTCTAGGCTATCCCTCAGGATACTGTTCTTAAAGTCTATGTTTTGAATGTTCTAAACTCAGTAGGATTAAGGATAATCTGTCTATTGGCATGGATGAAATATGCATAGAATGTTGTATTTATACAATTAGAGCTTCATTATAATCATGATTTAAAATACTTAACATACTCTAACTTTTTGATGATGTCAAAAAGGGGGAGAAATAGAATATGATTTTGATATATGTTAAAAGAATGCTAAACATCAACTCTGATATTAAATGCGTTTACCACTAACGTTTGATGTTTGATGCTTAACCGAGGAACTCTGAACAAGATCACTAGGCATTCTTAAAATAGGTTAAATTGAAAGAACTCTATTAAAGTTCTTACGAACTGTTTGTTCATATAATCGAAGTTGTACACTTCGTGAACATATGTTCAGAATCAGATTGACCCAATACTGTTCAGAAGTTGAGAACTTTCTGAAAGTCAAAGTTATCATGATTCTTGTTTCATACTATTCAGAAGTTGTAAGCTGTCTAAAAATGTGATATTCAGAACATAAGAATCTAAAGCAGAAGTCTTACTGAAAGCAGTCAAGACAAAGCCTACATTCAGAGATGCTTTTTAGAAGAACTGAGCAAATCAAAAGTTGAAGACTGTCTGAAGAACTGGATAGAAGATCCAAGAAGAAGAAGTTCTGATAAACCAAGAATTGGTATCAGACTCAGTCTACAATGATATCAATTAGACTCAAGTTGTGAACTGTTCTCAAATACCTTCATTGGTATCAAACTCAGCATACTATGGTATCAGGCTAAGAATCAAGATTACGATGGTAACAGATTCAGAATCAAGCTTCGATTAATCACAAAAATATCCTTCAATCAGATCAAGAATCAAGCTCTGATCCTCCATCGAGTTCTGATAGAAACATGGTTCTGAGATGAAGGCTTGTTGTCTATTCAAACTCTGAAAAGTCATGATCTTAATTGGTGATCAAAATTGGTATATCTGAATCATGATTCTGAAGATCCCAATATCTGACTTATAGCAATCAAGGGGAGACTACCCAAAAGATTCACATGTTAAAATATATAATCTTCATCAAGTCTGAAACTCAGGAGGAGTTTCTTATAAGACAATGTCTGTTTCTGATAAATAATGTGGCTAAGTTATTAGAAGAGAAGTGTTATTTCTCTGTGCTACATTGATTCTACTGAAAAGTAGAAATTGCTTCAGAAGACTCTGAAGTTATGAGGCTCTGATACGATGTCTAAAGGAAATAAGTTCTAAAGATCTGAAGACAAGAAGTTCTGATGAACAAGTCCAGATGCTGAAGACTTATGTCCTTCTAGATAATAGGGAAGTATTCTATGTTCTGACAACTCAAAATTGTTATTCTATAAGTCTTTGAATCAGATAAGATTCTAGACAATCACAAATAAAATTTTGGAGTTAACACATTCAGGGGGAGCTGCTGTTCCAGACTCTGAATATGTTTAGTTTGGTGATTACCTTGTATAAAATGTTCTATCAAACTACATGGTTTTGTCATCATCAAAAAGGGGGAGATTGTAAGAACAAGAGTTGTCTCTGCAAGTCTTCTCTATGTTTTGATGATAACAATGAGTATTTGTGAAAGAACTATTTTATGTTCTAATGTTTGTTTCTGTGCAGATCATAATTATTAAAGATATTAGATCAAACAAACATATGCAAAGATGTGCGTAAAAGATTACTTGCGAGTTACTATGTGTAACACAGGTCGCAAGAAGCAAGTTTGGTTATGTATCTAGTAACATGCAGAAAGATCCAAGGATGCCAATATTGCTGTTGCAATGCTCTTGTGGATTCTGTTCTGAAGGTGTTTCAGATTCTGAAGATAAGCAAAGCTCCTGAAGAAAGACTCTAAAGAACTAAGTGTTGAAGACTCTAATTACTTGAAGTTCTGAAGGCTGAAGGCTCTAAAGACCAAGTGCAGAAAGACGTTCAAAACTGAAGTGTTCTGAAGATTAACATTCAAATGATCAAGTGCTGAAGACTCTGAAGACACGTTCTGAGTGAACAAGGTTCTGAAGACTTGAAGCTATGACGATAAAGGGTTTCAAGACAAGTGCTGAAGTTCTGAAGACAAGACTCAGAATGAGCAAATACTGAAGACTGAAGACTTAAGATTCTGAAGACCCAACTAAAGTCTCTACTCATGCTTCAACTAAATACCATCAGAAGCTTCTGAAGATATAAAGACAAATGTTACCATTAGCAATGACTGTACACCAAACTAAAAAGATATATCACATCACTTCTCAACAGTAAAAAGAAGATATAGAAGTACAACTTTCATCATTGCATAACGAATCTTTTCAAATAGCCAACGACTCTTTAACGGCTCTATTTTTCATTTGGCTATATAAAGGAAAGAAGGAAGATCCTCTGTAGTCGTGGATCGTGGGTGTCAACCATCGTCAAACACATCTGATGCTGTTAAAATGGAAACACGGTCATTGTTGTTGAAACATAAAGAATCATCTATCAACACAACAACAATCAGAAAATACAGAAGTTGATGATCCAAGACATCGTTGCAAACAATCAAGTCATCAACCACTTCATCATCTGAGCTATATTGAAGATCAGAAGCAAGGAGTTGTTGCTTGAAGCTTGCTCAACGAAGAAGATGAAGAAGATCTACAAGATGTCATCAACTATCAAATCAATATACATCTTTGTAGAATCTGAAGATATCAATGAGTTGTTGCTCATATCTTGCTAGAACACTATTGTGTTCATATGTACTTAAACTTAGGAGTTTATTAGTTTATTTAGAAGCAATCTATGTATTCTCCAGAACAACTAATTCTATGTGAATTAGGATTCCTCAAGTGATCAGTGTGATCGGAGACTTGAGAGGACAATGGTTAGGTGTCATTGTGGAAATCCTTAAATATGGTCAATGATAGTCATATCTCTAAGAGGACCAATTGTGTGCCAGACTCTTGTGAGATCACTGATGGAACTCATTGAAAATCCTGGAAGAATGGTCAGTAAACGTTATGTTCGTTAACTCGGATCACTGAACGTTTAGCTGTGAAAATCCTGATTGGAGATCTTGCAAGATTGGATTCTATTAGGTCAATGTTCGTTATATCCATTAACTTGGATCACTGAACGGTTCATTGTGGGTTAGTCACAGCTGCGGTTGTGCAGGTTGTTAGTCACCGGCGTTAGCCCGTGCATCTGTAATCGGTTTTTGATTATAGTAGATTAAGTCCTTGTGCTCAAGGTGAAATCACATTGGAAGGGTGAACTGGACTAGCTTGAGAGTTGCTCAAGTGAACCAGGATATAATGTGTGTTCTTTACTCTTGCTTATGCTTTACTTTATTGTTTGTATTTATGTATCATTTACAAGAACCTCGCATAATAAGTCAGAACCACACAACTCTGATATGCTTCCGCATCGCACGTCTGAAGTTTCTCAACTAAACTCTGATGTCTTAACGCAACAATGATTAAAGGAGAAAAATTAGTAAAGAGTGTAAAATCCAATTCAACCCCCCCCCCCCCTTTCTTGTGTTTTCTCACACCTTCAATTACTCCATTTGAAATTTAGATGATCTTGTCACCATGGATTATAGGTGTTGGAGTAAGGATCTGGTTCTTTTTCTAAGATAATGCGCCTCTTCAACGTATCACTCTGATACACAATAGTCATTGCCATTACCTTCACCATAAAAATCACATAGTAATACCCTGACTTCATTAGCATTTCCATGAGTTAGAGTTGAGGCAACCGATTTCTTTGATAAAGTTGCAATATGTACTAACAGAGCAAGCTTAAAATTAAGTTCCATCATACACTTATTTCTTTAAGCCCTTTCACTTTATGTGTGGTCTTTTAAATCAAACAGCAACTGCTAGATCCTTTACCTCATATACACAATTAGAAGAAAATATTACCACAATAGCACTGTACAATTTGAAAATGACTAATACGCACGAATAGTAGAAAATAACTAAAATTAATAACAAAAAAAAATACTAGAAAAATAAAAGGCTAAAATACAGTTTTGGTCCCCCTGTTTTTGAAAATTCACAGTTTTGGTCCCCCTGTTTTTTTTTTTAACAGTTTTGGTCCCCCACCCCTCACTATTCATGTACGGACGTGTACTGTTCATGTACGGGCATGTACGGACAAGTTACTGTTCATCACTTTTTTTGGGCCAAAATTGGGGTGGGGGACCAAAACTGTTAAAAAAAAAACAGGGGGACCAAAACTGTGAATTTTGCAAAACAGGGGGACCAAAACTGTATTTTAGCCAAAATAAAATTAAATATAAAAATAAATAAAAAATGCTAAGCACAATTTGACTGCCTTGTTGAAATTAATCAGCAATTTCCGACATCGGCCCCAAAAACTTGATGGAATTTCTAGCAAGTGTACTAAAAATTTCGTAAATAATAAAAATAATTTGTCTCCACAGAGATTATTATATTTTAGTAAAGCAATTATGATTTACTTTTGAAATATAAATTGGGGGTTCGCAAGGATTTTTTTAGTAAATAGTAGAAAGTGAATAAATTGTGAAGATTATCATATTAGAAGATGATCAGACCTTATTCGAATTCCCTAAATCTTACTATTGATGACCACATTTATTTTCCTTTTAGATTAATTTCAGTGAATTAAAACGACCTGTTGTTAATTGATGTTGTCAAGAAAAAACCAAAATATGAGAAAAAAATTGAGTTTCTTGAACAAGCGCAAGAAACCCTATTAGGTTTTACAAAATAGAGAAAAGAGAATAAGGAAGAAGAAGAAATCAGGATTGGTTAAAACTGTTTTACTATTCACTTACTCAATAAGGGTTCAAAGATTACAAGTGAATAACAACAATTGGGCTTATAAGCAAGGCATAATTTGGCATGCTAACAACACTAGAATTTTGACTACTGCATGCTTGAGCATACTTCAACTACAACATACAGGATCGGCATGTGAACAAACTTTAACTTCATGCTAAACATTTGTCGAACCATGAAATTACCCTTGTCGACACTAGAGTTCGATCCAAATACCACAAATCTCCTCCTTGGAACAAACTCTACACTAACAAGGGAACAAACTAGCTTTTATCATGCAGCTTTATCAATTGCATTCAGTGGAAACACTTGTTACTTTGCAATGTCTTGGTGATCATATCAGCAGCATTGTCATCATTCGAAACCTTTAGCACTTGGACTTCTCCATGCTCGATTAACTCTCTGACAAAGTGCAGCCTCACATTGATGTGCTTGGTTCGCTCATGATAGGATGAATTCTTTGACAGGTGTATTGCACTTTGACTATCACATTAACAGTGATAACACAACCTTGAAGTTCTATCTCTTTAGCAAAACCTTTAACCCACAATGCTTTTTTCACAGCTTTAGTGAGGGTAATATACTTCGGTTTAACGGTTGATAAGGCAACAACCTTCAAAATTGTTGCTTTCCAACTGATCATTGTGCCAAACATAGTGAACACATATCCAGAAATAGATTTTCTGGAATCCATTTAGCCTGCATAATCAAAGTCGACAAATCCTTATATTTCAACTTTGTTATCATCACCACAAGCTCCACCATAAATCATGACTTTGTTTAGGATCCATTGATGTACCTCAGAATCCGCTTTAATGCTTGATAGTGCGTCTTCCCAGCATTAGCCACATACCTGCTTACAAGGCTCACTCCGTACGCTATGTTTGGTCTCGCACATACCATGTCATACATCAAAGAACCTAATATACTAGCATATGGAATGCTATTCATATAGGCTCTGTTGACTTTAGTACTAGGACTTTGAGTTGTACTCAGCTTAAACTGAGGATTAGTTGGTGTTAGAACATGCTTTGAATTCGACATACCAAACTTGTAGATAATCTTTTTCAGGTATGTCTTTTAAGATGAGCATAATCTCGGCTGATTTATATCTCTCTGAATATCAACCCCAAGTATTTTGGAGGCAGCTTCCAAATCCTTCATGTCGCACTCCTTATCGAGTTAAGCTTTCACCTTCATAATATCTTTGACACTATTGCTTGCTATGAAGATATCATCCATATAAAGCAACAAAATAACAAGTGATTTTCTAGGTCAAAATCTAAAGTAAACACAGTGGTCGAACTGGCTCCTAGTGAAACTTATGTGTGCAATAAACTTGTTGAATCTCCTATTCCATTCTCGAGGAGATTGTTTCAAACCATAAAAAGACTTGTTCAGCTTGCACACATAATCTTTCTTTCCTTTTTTTCATACCCTTCACGTTGCCTCATCAGGGTTGTTTCATCTAGATCACCATACATGATGGTTGTCTTCACATCCATCTGTTCAAGTTATAGGTTGAACTTTTCCACCATAGCAAGTAGCATTCGTATGGATCTATGCTTTACAACAAGTGAGAACACATCATTGAAGTCAACACATTCTTTTTAGGTGAACCTCATAACAACCAACCTTGCCTTAAATCGCTTCGATGTCACTCCTTCGATTACTTCCTTAACCTTGAAAATGCACTTACAACCAACTAACCTGGATCCAGGAGGTTTCTCGATCAGCTCCCAAGTTTTATTATCATGAAGATATTTCATCTCATCATTCATGGAATTTAGCCATTCAATCTTGTCTCGACTCCTCATAACTTCCTTATAGTCTCTAGGTTCTTCATCCAGAACCTCACTTATAGAGATTAAGGCATAAGTTATGAGATATGTATATTCAAGTCTCTGAGGTGGCTTGAGGACACTTCTCGACCTTTCTTTTTCTCGCACATAGTCATTATCAGTTTCCTCATCTTCATCAGCAACATGTGTTTCTTCTTCAAACTCATCTAGGTCATTCAATTCAGCATCATTATGCTCCACCTCAACAGGAATCTCTTCCCGTTCCAGCTCTTCTTTAGATATCTTCAAACTTCGACCAATGTCATCAATTTTCTTGAAATTTATCTCAACTTCATTGAAAAATACATATCTACTTGGGATACACCTCATGTGACCTGACTCTAGGCACCACAACCAATAAGCTTTGACTCTTTTAGGGTATCCGAGGAACATACATCTCAGAGTTCTAGGTTCAACCTTGTCTTGCCTAATATGAACATATTTAAACAACCAAATACTTTAAGTCTTTTGAGACTGAGGTACATCAATGTGACCAAACTCCTTCATGTGTCGTCATTCCCAAGACTGTTGAGGGACACCTATTTATCAAGTATGTTGCAGTCACAGCAGCTTCTGGCTAAATTCCTTCTTCAATCTTGCACTTACCAACATGCACCTCACCTTTTCCATAATTGTTCGATTAAAGCTTTTAGTCAACCATTTAGTTGGGGAGTACATGTAGTAGTTATGTGCCTTGCAATACCAAACGCAGCACAATAGCTGTTGAAATCCTCATTGCAAAATTCAAGACCATTGTCGGTCCTCAACCTCTTAACCTTCCTGCCAGTTTGGTTTTCAACCAGGGTCTTCCAGCTTTTGAAATTTTCAAAAGTTTCATCATAAGTCTTTTGGATGAATACCCATAATTTTCTGGAATAATTATCAACTAGGGATAAGAAATATTTTGCACCTGAGTGTGAAGGATTCCTTCCAGGCCCCCAAAGATCTGCATGAATGTAATCAAGAGATCCATGTGTTCTTTGTTTAACTTTGTTGAACTTCACCCTACAGGATTTACCAAATATACAAGGTTCACAAAAATCTAGTTTTTCGACCTTGTCACCATATAGCAGATTTTGTTTCGACAATTTGACAAGGCCTCTTTTACTGACATTGACAAGTCTCTTGTGCCATAGCTCAGTCTTCGACACAACTTTTGTGAATGCCACATCTGCTGAACCACTTACAACCTTAGCCTCAAGGGTATACAAGTCTTTTTTTCTTCAAGCCTCTCAAGAATTCCTTTGACTCTTTCATTACCCTTAGGATACTCTGCTCTCCTTTGAAGACATACCATTTCATGTCAAATTCACCAAGAGAAGTAAAAATTATCTTAAGATCATGTACATACCTGACATCATTTAATAGCCTTATTGACTCATCATGGAGCTTGAATCTTACAAATCCAATGTCTGCTGTCTTGCAGGCTTTATTGTTTCCTAGCAGCACCGATCCACCATCTTGATCACATAATTCCTCAAACACGTCTTTGTTTGGATTCATGTGCCAAGTACAACCTGAATCCATAATCCACTCCTTGCTAGAGTCACTGCTTGAAACCGCAAGGACATTAAATGATTCATAACCATCTTCCATAATGGCTACATTACCATTATCCTTTCCTACATGATTATTCGGTCGATCAGGGCACATCTTTCTTGTGTGACCCTCCTTCTTACAATGATAACATCTAATTGCAGGATCACTACCACCATAAGAATTCTATAGAAATTTACCCTTCTTCTTCTTAAACCTACCATCTTTCTTCAATAATTTCCCCTTAACGGACAAATCTTCACCAACAGAAGATGGCTTATTCTCTTTTCTTTCATTCGGGTCCTTAGAGTACAAGCCTGATTGAACTTCTTCAAAGGTCAATGAATCTCTTTTATACAAGAGAGTTTCTTTGAAATGAGCATGAAACTTTTGTAAAGCACACAACAACAGCAACAACAATGCTTGATCTTCATCATCAATCTTAATCTCGATATTTTCAAGATCAAGAATCAACTTGTTGAACATATTCAGCTGTTCAGCCAATATTTTATCTTCACTCATCTTAAACAAATACAAAGCTTGTTTCAGGTAGAGGCGATTGACCAACGATTTTGTCATTTACAAACCTTCGAGTTTCATCCATACACCGTTTGTCATCTTCTCCTTCGAGGCCTTCCGGAGAACCTTATCACCAAGGCTCAATATGATTGCACTGTGGGCTTTCTTGATCATCATCGTCTTCTCCTTCTCCATTAGGGAAGCATTCATCTTCTTTGATCATTTCAATGCTTTTAATAAACCCTGTTGAACTAGTAGGGCTTGCATCTTCAAGCGCCACAAACCAAAATCATTCACACCGATGAATTTCTCAATCTCATGCTTTGTTGACGACATATTCTTCTCCACACTCATCGCACTAAGTTGTTGTGAATCAATGTCGTCAAAAGAAAACCAAAATATGAGAAATATTTAGTTTCTTGAACAAACACAAGAAACCCTTTTAGGTTTTACGAAAGAGAGAGAAGAAGGAAGAAGAAAAATTGGAATTGGTTAAATCTGCTTTACTAGTCACTTACTCAATAAGGGTTCAAAGATTACAAGTGAATAACAACAATTAACCTCTCTCAACAACTTGAGAGAACTAGTCTATTTATATACTACTAAGCTAACTTAGGCTACAAGCAAACTTAACAATTAGGCTTACAAGCAATGCCCAATTCGACATGCTAACAACTCTAGCATTTCGACTACTGCATGCTTGAGCATACTTCGATTACAGCATACAGGATCAGCATGTGAACAGACTTCGACTTCATGCTAAACATTTGTCGAACCATGTAGCTACCCTTGTCGACACTAGATTTCGATTCAAATACCACACTACCATTATATCCAATTCCTTGGTGTATACTTACTAAGTTAAACTACAATTTCCTAATTCTTTAACTGACTTTAAAGTTAAATTAGACGAAGTAAGTATGTTATTTCCCAAGTCACAACTTATAATTGTTTAATAAGTTCAATAATTACTCTAATTTGGGTTTACAGAGTTAGGGTCAATAATCCCACAAATCTAAGTTCAATATTTGAGATCGTCAACACATAAACAAAACACAAAAAAAAGTAATTGAATATAAATGATAAGTGGTTTTTATGTTGCTTTTATAAGTAGTTTTTATATCATTTTTACATCGCTTTTGTTTGATTTCCTTTCGTTTTTCTATGTTTTATACTTTGGTATGGTGTTTCCCTTGTTTTCAGGTCAGATATGCATTCCAAGTGAAAAAGGGACGAAGAGTGGGCAAAACAATGAAAAAGCCAAGAATCGAAAAATTCCAGTACAAAAACCAAGGACCTGTTATGGGTACCCGTAATAGTTGTTATAGCCCGTAACAGAATTTGATGTCATTGCCCTCAAAAGCAAGCCTCCATACAAAATCCAGAGACCTGTTATGGGTACCCGTAACAGCTGTTAAGGCCCGTAACAGGAGGGCGAATTTTTCCCTATTTGTTTCCCTTTTTGGCATGATTCCCTCCACTTCGAGGCTCTATAACTGCTTGGATTTGATCTGAATCACTTGCAATTGACATTGATTGCTAGGAGATTCTTACCATGTTTAGGATTTAGTATAAAAACTCATAGGTAGTCTTGAGTTTTTATCTAGTTTTTATTTTCACGTTCTAGGTTTTACGCTTTTTCTTTGCAACTTTGTACAAGTCTTCATTGGAGCAGCTGAAACACTTTGAATAAAAACAATTGCTTTTTCATTAATCAGGTTCTTAATTACTACTTTAATCACTTATTTATCGATCATGTATGTATTCGTAATTATTATTTTGATTGGTTTGTTCCTGAATATGAGTGAGTAGTCCTCTAGGGACTAAGGGTTATGAACACTATCTTCTGATTATTTGCATGACCTAGGATAGTTGCAGGAATTCCATACTCTTTATTTTAAAAGTCTGAGTGTTTTTCAAAACTTGCTACGAGAGTATGAGTATTGCCTTTAGGTATTTTACTTGCACCGAAAGGGTATAGGCAATACCGGAAAGCTGATTTTTAAATAGTTAAATCCGAGTCACGAAAGTGATCGGAGGAAATTGAGAAAGGCCCCATCTTTAATAGTTGTGCAAAAGTAAAGACCACTAAAGAACGTTTATGCACGAATGAAAACTGACGAGCGTCCCATTCGTTAGAGGTAGGGCAATACGCTGGCGAAAGCAGGTGTTGCTATTTTAACTATTTTTCTATAAACTGAGTCGGAATTCCCATAATATAAATGCTTAGGTCATATGGAGAAGTCTAGGATAGGATTCATAACCCAAAGTCCTACTTGCTTTATATAACTTTTACTCGTTTTAAGATGTTTTGCTATAATTGCTTTTCTGTTTAAGTTGATTACTAAAACCCATTATTCGATCGCTCTAGCTTTACACCGATGGGATAGAAAACGGTAATTAACCATTAGTCTTTGTGGTTCAATAGTTTTTACTACTCTGACATTAGCCGTGCACTTGCAGCTTGTCAAGAAATTGCAATATCAATTTAAGCAAATAATACAAAGGTTGAATAAACTTGTTGACGAGCTCATAGATTAAACTTAGGTTTTTAGGGATTATTCTTAGATGGAAATTTGTTTTCGATGGAAAAAACCTTCAATCATTCCTCGTAAAATCCTTGTGGCCATCAAATTACTCTAAAAAAACTGCAACCCCTTAAAATTTTGCTTATTTTCCTTTTTATAATGGGCAGAAAGTGTGTCCAAATCGTGCCACAATTCAAAGAAATTGTGCCAATATTTTTCCAATACCTAGATATTTTTGTTCGCTTTCATTTGCCATTAGTCCCATCTCAATCGGGGTTACGAAGCTCTAGATGTGATCAAATTACTGGACACATGTCATGATGTAAAATGTACTTAAATTTCACAGCTCTCTTCTTTGTTTCAAATAATACCAAAATTCATCTTCAAACAAAGTAATACTCCTCTAAATACAACTAAAAACAACTTATAAAACTACATGATGATTGATTGTCATCATGCATGACTCTTCGCCCTCTCATCCCATTATTTTCAACTTGGTATTAAAGCCATATTCCATCGACAAAGAATGCTTATGTAGTTGTATGTCTATACTATCAAATTATTTTGTTGCTTGTCTCATCGTTGTCATCACTGTTTTTATTTCGATTTGTTGAGTCTCCTTCATGATTGCATTTTCTCGGAATTGAATTTGATTTGATTCGTTTTTAGAATGCATAGAACGTTGGTTAGATTTGATCTAGATCTAAATGTTCTTTGATCAATAGCGTATGTTAGTGGAATGAAATAATTTTGTGTTTTTGGTAAAAGTTGATTCAAAGGTAAAATCTCAAAATGCTTTTGAAATTTTGAAATTTTGAAATTTTGAGATTTTACAAGATTTCGAATCATTCAGTTTTATAATGAACTTTTTATTCTGATCAAATTGGACAGTAGCTAAACTTTGTAATTTGATCCTGATCAAATTTTACACAAGATCCTGATCATTTTTCTTAGAACAGATTTTGTCTGGTTTGATTCGAATAAAAATTTGTACATGATTCGAATCAATTTCATTTTTCAAAAATCATGTTTTATTCTATTTGATTTGATCTGAATCAAATTTTGAAAATGATTTGAGTCAAATTCTTTTTTTAAAAATCATTGTCAGTTCTATGTCATTTAATTCGAATCAAATTTTGCACATGATTCGAAACACGTTTTTCCTTATCTGAATCAACTGGCATCTTTTTCAAAAATTGGTTATTTCTTTCATTCCACCTCATTTTGCTCATTTGATCCAAATCATATTTTTTATATTGGAATCTAACTATCTTTTTTCAACCGTTTTGTGTGCTTTATCTCAAGCACATGTAAATCATTTGTGTCATCATTCTTCACATAACATCGACCATTCTGTTAAGAATTTTCAGTGTGATTCTTAGTGAAAACCTATTTCCTCTATTTTGAGTTTATAAAGTCTTGCTACAAATTTCTCACATCTTCAACTTCAATTAAATTTAGATCTTTATAAATAATGTTCTAAGATTGATTGAAGGAGGCGTGTACTTGAAACTATTAGTTCTTTGAGATCTTGTTGAGTTTTCAGGTTGTTAGCAAGATTGAGGGATTATCAATGGTGGTAACAAATTCCATTGAAATTAAGTATGTTCTTCTCTCCATCATTTCCATAGTAATAACTGAGTAGAAGGCTACAGATAAGGAAGAGTTCTTCTCGGATCTTTGAACAATTTCACCTCTCAAGGAATCGGTAGGATCAAGGGGTTGATAGCTACACATGAAGTGTTGGAGCATAATTGGTATTATTGAAAGGTTCAAGAAACGTATTCGAGTAAAGGTTACGTAGAAGAGTTTGGCAAGTTTGCTATATACAAGTCAAGATCCAAATTAGTAGATTCATTTTCTCAAATCTATTGTGGATTGGTGATTGTATGAACTCTTGGAAATATTTGTCAAATAACAAAGGACTATACAGGTTTCAATGGGAAACCATTGAAGAGTGCACGTAGGCTAAGCGAGGATAAATTCCGAAGCACTTTAAATATCGGTGTCATCTCTCTAAATCTTACTCTTTCATTTAAATTCATGGTGATTACATGCTAGGTTTTTCAAACCGTTTGTATTATATCATTTTTTCTTGATAGTGATTTATTATGTAATGTTGTTTGGGAAGTAAATAATCTTAGTACTTTGGATATTACAAAACTGTTTGGGAAGTTAGTCGATCATGAGAAGGAACTGAAATGACTCGCCGATAGCAAAATAAGGTCGAAGAAGAAAGAGAAAGGGAAATAAGAGAAATGAGATCTTTCTTTGAAAGCTTAATCTTCAAAAGTGAAGAAGTGAAAAGTCTAACGAAGAAGTTTCCAAAAAGAAAGAAATGGGTTTATTCGTCAGACGCTACAATAGATATCTTAAGAGAAACAAGCTCAAGCATACCAATAAAGGTGTAGTGAATTTCAGAAATACTCATCCACTTAAGAAGGATCACAAGAAATAAGACGATGAGATTACGTGTTACGAATGTGGTAAATTGGGAAACTATAAGACTACATGTCCAAATCTCACTAAACATCATAAAAGCAAAAACAAAGCTTTCGACAAGACGAAGGGAAAATTTTCCAAAGGTCGTAGAGCCTACATCGCGTGGGAAGAAGAGGTAAAGAGATCCTCCTCCAATTCCTGCTCAAGTTCAAATGATGAGTGTGCCAACTTTTACTTGATGGCACGAAAGAAAAGTGGAACTTCAAAGGTATATAATTCTGATTCTAAAAATGAGTATACTTATAGTAAATTATCTAATGCTTTCAATGACATATATGCTGGTTCTATTAAAGCATTTGAGAAAATTTCTCTCCAAAAATAAATCTTTGATACTCTTGAACAAGAGATAAATAATCTTAATTGTGTGTTAGATTGTTGAAAGGAAGCTCATACATCTCTTATGGAAGAGTGTTCTATTGTTTCAAATACTTTAACTGAAAAGATAGAAGTTGTTGAATGTGTTGAATGTCCAATTTTAAAACTTGAAATTGTAACTCTTAAGGGGCAATTAACACATGCTTCCACACTATCTAATACTTATTATAGTTCTTCAAGTGAAAGAGGGAAGGTTTTTAAGAAAAACCCTCATGTCACTAGGAGAAATAGAATGAGTGTTTCCTCTAAATTTATTTGCCATTATTTTGGAGATAAGGATCACATTATACCTTTTTGTCATGTTAGGAACATTCAAGTTCCCAATGGTAAAATTACATGGATACATAAATGTAACTCAACTAACCCTAAAGAACCCAACATTTAGGTACCTAAATTACCTATTTCATTTGTCACAGGAAAGTCTTACCTCCGTAAAAATATTGTGGTTTCTAGATAGAGGATGTTTAAGACACTGGAAGGGACATGCTTCCATGCTCATCAAGTTCTATGAGAAGGAAAATGGTCACGTCACTTACGGAGACAATATGAAAGGTAAAATTCTTGGTGAATGTGTTATGGGAAATCCATCCACAATTACCATTGAAACTATGATGTTAGTGATATGGCTTAAACACAACTTGCTAAGTATTAGCCAAATATGTGACAAAAGGTATTCAGTTATTTTCGATACTCTTAGTTGTGTAATTTAGCATAAGACTAGTAAGAATCTTGTGTTTAAGGTTTCTAGGATCGACAATGTCTATATGCTTGATCTAGATATTGTCTCAATGCATGGGACTAAGTGTTTAGTATCTAAGAATAAGGATTCTTGATTATGCCATAGACGCTTAAGCCATGTGCATTTTGACTTGCTTAATAAGATAGCATCCAAAAATCTAGTAGTTGGTCTTCCAAAAATAAAGTTTTCAAAAGACAAATTGTGTGATGCTTGCCAAATGGGAAAGCAAACAAAAGTGTCGTTTAAATCAAATAAGATTATTTCAACATCAAAACCTCTTGAGCTTCTCCGTTTAGACTTGTTTGGCCCTTCGCGGACAAGAAGTCTAGGTGGCAACTATTAAGGATTTGTGATTGTTGACGACTACTATAGATTTACGTGGATACTTTTCTTAATCCATAAGGATGATACTTTTAAAGCTTTTGTTGACTTTTCTAAGGTTGTTCAAAATACTTTTGGTTTTAAAAACATCACTCTCCATAGTGATCATGGTGAAGAATTCTTGAACCATCATTTTCATAACTTTTGAACCTAAAATGGCTTTTCTCAAAATTTCTCATGTACTAGAACTCCATAAAAAATGGTGTTGTAGAACGCGAGAACCTTTTGTTGGAAGAGCTTGCTCGGACTATGATAAATGAGATGGGCATACCTAAGTATTTTTGGGCGGATGCGATTAACACTGCATGCCACGTTTTAAACAAGGAAATTGTAAGATCTATCCTAGAAAAGACACCCTATGAGATACTTAAGGGTAGAAATCCTAATATGTCATATTTTCGAGTTTTCGATTGCAAATGCTTTATTTAGAATAACATAAAAGATAACCTCGGCAAATTCGATGCAAAATCTGATGAAGGTATTTTCTTAGGGTACTCATCTACGAGTAAAGCCTATAGGGTTTATAATTATAGGACTTATTCTGTAGAAGAGTCAATTCATGTTGCTTTTGATGATTCTTCACCCCAAAAGTCGAGGAAGGGTATTGTTCTAATGTTTCATATAACGAAAAGATTGATTGACAACGAAAGTTCAAAAAAAGATCTTGATCCAAAAATAAAGGATAAGGACATTATGGAAGATAAAGAGGAAAGCTTACATGAGGATGACAAACAAGAGACCTTGAACCGGATACCTAAAGATTGGGCAATCGCAAAGGATCATTCGTTAGATCAAATCCTTAAAAACATCAAAAGGGAGTAAGTACTAGGTCACTAGTTAACAATTTTTTTTAAGTACTCTGCTTTCATTTCTCATATTGAACCTAAATTCATATCTGATGCCTTACTTGACAAGGGATGGTTACTTTCTATGCAAAAGGAACTAATCCAATTTAAAAGAAATGACGTTTGGGACCTTGTTCTGCGTCCGATTGATAAAATTGGCATAGGCACAAGATGGGTATTTAGGAATAATATGGATGAAATGGAGTAATTTCGAGAAATAAACCTAGGTTAGTGGCAAAAGGATATAATCAAGCTGAAGGGATCGATTATGAGGAGACTTATGCTCTTGTAGCCCGCCTAGAAGCGATTAGGCTCCTTTTGGCATTTGCCTACTGCCTGGACTTTAAGCTTTATCAGATGGACGTTAAGTTTTCTTTTCTAAATGGACATATAAATAAAGAGGTGTATGTCTCACAAACTCCAGGTTTTAAGGATCACGGTTATCCTAATCATGTTTTTAAGTTGAAAAAAGCCCTTTATAGTCTCAAACAAGCTCCTAGAGCTTCACATATGAGATTGAGTGGATTTTTTATAAAACCAGGATTCAATCGTGGGAAAGTTAACACCACTTTGTTTATATGACATAAGGAAAGGAATATTATTTTACTGCAAATTTATGTATATGATATTATATTTGTGTTTACTAATGAATCTCTTTGTCGAGAATTCGCTAGTTTGATGTATGGGGAGTTTGAAATGTCCTTTATGGGAGAGTTAACATACTTCCTAAGATTGCAAATTAAGCAAGGCGAAGAAAGGACTTTCATCAGTCAAATGAAGTATTGTCTATATCTTCTCATGAAGTTCGAGATGAAAGATTCAAATACTGTCTCAACTCCAATTGCTTCAAATGTTCTCATTGACAAAGATGAAAAGGAGTGGATTTTAAAATAACTAGATATCGAGGTATAATCGGATCCTTACTCTATTTAACTGTAAGTATGCATGATATCATGTTTAGTGTGAGCATGTGTGATAGATATCAAGCATCACCTAAGGATTCCCATTTTAAGACCGTTAAACGTATTTTGAGGGATCTTAACGGAAGCTCCAATCACGGTCTTTGGTATCCTAAATGAAGTACTTATAGCTTAGTAGGATATTATGATTCTGGTTTTGCAGGGTGCAATTCGGATAGGAAGAGTACTAGTGGTACTTGCCACTTATTTGGAAGCTGCTTAGTTTCTTGGCATAGTAAGAAACAACATAGTGTTGCTCTTTCTACCACTGAGGCTAAATATGTAGCCGCCGGTAGTCGTTGTGCACAAGTCTTATAGCTTAAGTAATAATTATTGGAGTATGATTTAAAACTTGGTTGCGTTCCAATTAAGTGCGATAGTACTAGTGCTATAAGTCTTACTAATAATTTAGTACTACACTCACATACTAAACACATTGAGATCTGACACAATTTCTTAAGATATCATGTGGATAAAGGAGATGTTGTTTTTGAGTACATTGACACCAAAAGTCATCTAGCTGACTTTTTTACAAAACCATTGTCATCGGAATCCTTCCACGAGATTTGTAGGGACTTGGGAGTCCTAGACTCTTCTTTCCTTAAGTAAAACGAGGATTTGCTTTTTAGTTTTGTTTGCTATATATATTTTGATTGCACTAACAATCTTTGTAGAAAACTGTAGCTTTTACCAACCTACAATGGGATGTTTCTAACCCTTGTATTATTCAATGTATTTGTTCCAGAGTTATGTGTTGGTTTGCATATTTCCTCCATATCTCACTCACTCATCTCTAGGTTATGACTTTGTTCTTTCTTGCATTTAAGTCTTTTGAATGCGTATTGATAATTATGTGCATTAGAACTTTTGATTACTTGTTCATGCATAATTTATGATTGTTAATTCATACCTTGATTTATATGTTTGATCAATTAATTGTTAGTTGTTGAATGCTTGTGTTGCGTGTCTATTGCACTATGTTTCTTATGACATGTCTATCTTCATTGTATATGTGATCATGGTTGTTGTATATGCTTCTTAAAGAAGGGGAATATTGGTAGATACACCAAATAAGATGCTAGAGTGAGTGACAGTAAGAGACGCATGAACTCTCCATGGAAAGTTTCTTGTATGAGTGAAACTCCACAAAAAATACAGGAAGTAAAAGGAATCAACAACGGGATACAAATCAGTGAAGATGAAGATCACAAGAAAATGAAGCGAGCTTTCATACCTCCTCATCTTTGGAGGTCGCCACTTCATTGTATCAATCATAAAAGGGTTCTAACACCCAAATAAGCCATCTAGGGGAACCCTAAAAATGACGATAGTTGAATTGTTGTCCATTGAATGACCCATTATAGGATTCAGAGATAAGGAAAATGTACGAGGCATATCCAATGATATATTTCCATTGATAATCATGAAAACTATGGCCAAATTTGAAGTTTCTCAAAATATCATTGATGTAGGGAGTTTATACGACATTACGTATAAAAAATTCTTTACTAAATAGGGCTTGAGAAGTGAAACCTTGGTGCCATACACGAGGACAAATTTACAAGGCTTCAATTGAACGGTAACCTTCCCTTGAGGATTCGTTGAGTTAATGGTTACCTTTGGAGAATGGATCGCATAAAGGGTCGTAGATGTCAAATTCATAGTATTTAGATGTAAAACGTCTACAACTGAATTTTCGGAAGATCTCTCATAGCGCTCTTAGGAGAAATACCTTTTACTATCCATCTCAAGATGAAATATACAACTCTAGAGACGTAGTGGTGACAAAGTGTTCAGACTTTGAGGGAGCTTGGTGCTTCCACAAATCTCTGCAGAGAAACCTAGATGCGGTTATTGTTTAGGAAAAGGAAGATGAAGAAGGTCGGTTCTTATAAACAACGTCTCTTAGATGTCAACGTTGCAAAATGTGTTGCACATCTAGAGTAAGAAATGTCTTAGAAATAGTGTGGCTTAGAGAGACCTTTCATAGTCAAAGCCAAGATGAGGATCCAAATCTTGTCCCATACGTCAACTTCATGTCCATCCAACTCTAAGACAATCCAGCATGTAATGTGTGAATTAGGGAAATATCCATAACTCCGTGAAAGATAGAATCATTAAATACCTAAAAGGCAACACATATTTGTTTTCATGCTCCTCCAATAAGTTGTCAGGCATCGACCCCAGTGTAGCATGCCAATAGCTAAACATATACCATTCTTCAAGCTATTGTTCTTCATGGACGCCTTATTATAGTACAATTTTATCCTAAATTATGAGAAGGACCATAATAAGACAATGTTTATGGCATAACATACTAAATAAATGTACAATGACGAGCCATTTGGTTTAAAAAGTGCAAGTGCAACACGTTAGAAGTCTACATGGATGACATGATAGTAAATTTTGGGGAGGAGAATCTACATGAAATCAACTTTACCACCAATTACTCCAATTCGACATGAGGTGAATTTGAATAAGTATACATTTGGGATCAAGGTTGACAAATTCCTTGGATTTAACCTCACTAAAAAGGGGGATTAAAGTTAACCCAAATAAATGTGATTTCATCATCAAGATAGAGACTCCATCCATAAGAGATTATGTAACACCATACAATTATTTAGAAGTTATTACGCAGTGTTAATCATAATAATATTCATATGGGTCCTCTAGAATTTGAATCGATAAGACAACAATATAGGGAAAAATAATAAAATATACAACTAGAGTTACAAGATTAACAATCCACTTTTAAAACCTAATACATAATTATCTAATTGTTTATTATTTATTCTTGAGTTACTTTGTATTGTTAATCCTTAAATTCTGTTCCTAAATAAAAATAATAAATAACACGGGGTGAGAACCAATTTCTCAATGAATTTCCTACTTGGAACCTCAATTTTTTCACTCTAAACTTATTGAAGTCTTGAGTCATTGTTCACGCATTCACACACGCGCACGTCAGTATAATTGTTTACTAATTCTAATGAAGAATCAAAATAAGTGAATCTTCATAAATCAAATAGAACTTATATTTTTTTACAGGGTTGTTTTTTAGGTTCGCCCCATATAGCATAGGCAAATTGAACATTACGCCTGACTGTTTTTTGAAGTATTTACAATTTTTATTTTGAAATTGTCTCTAATGTTTGACACATACCAATGGGTTACTACAGTTAATTATATACTTTTTTAGGCAAAATATTTGTTTTGGTTATTTATCTTTACTTCAGGGTTCATTTTGCTTCGTTAATTTTAAAAGAGGTCAAGTAGATCCTTTAATTGATCAAATAGTGTCACAAAAGTTCTTTCTGTCCCTTTGGCTTAAACGACATTTATCTATGTGTGTGTAGTAGCTGACATGACTTTGATATGTCCTCTTCATTGTTCAATCCTGAGGGTTCCTCATTTGGGAAAAGTCTACACTAAAATTAGTAGTGGAAATTGAAGTAACCATCAATAATGAATTCAGGGTGCTGATCAAACCAATCTAATCAGAAGAGCTCTATAATTTTTTACTCCAGCGAATACACATACTCAAATCTCCAATGGAAACCCATATGTCGTTGTGGAGACATGGATGTTCTTCGTAGGGCATCCACTGTTACGAACTTTGAAAAACAATTTTGGGGATGTCGACATTTTAAGGTAAGAACGAATTTGAAAATTGTCTTCTTCTTAGTGTGTTCTGATATAGACCATTCGCCATATTCTACGCAAGTTGGTTGTGTATTTTTTGATTGTATCTATGAGGGTGTGGTAGATGAGAAAAACCAATTTATGAAGAAGCAAACAAATAGGTTGGAGAAGCTAGCAAACAAACTTAATGCAACAAAAATGAAGGTAGAGAATCTTAGGGCTAAAAATGAGGGACTGAAGCTACAATTTAGGGAACTACAAATTCAAATGAAGAAGATTGTGAAATGGGGAAAATTTTGGGAGAGCATGTTTTGTATTGTTTTATTTGTGTTGGTATTTAGGATGTTGTAATAAATCTATGAGATTGAATTAGTTGAAATTTATTTGTATCAGTTTGAATGGCATAATGTTTTAAGCTTGTATCAGTTAATGTAAGAACAACACCTGTTAATGTTAACATTTAAAAGTTGCAGAAAAATCACGTCTAGCATACCTCTAGTTAACAATGGTGTCTTCACTTTCACCTTCAAGCAACATTTTTTTCTACTATCGTAATCGATGCACTCGTCAATGGCTCTTCCAGGGTTCCTTCAAAATTGTTCTGCATGTAGATTTTGAAGAAAAACCTTTCACTTTCTGATCCGGAGTATTCGAACGGGTCCACGTAAGCTGGTCGTCAGATGGCAAGGTGCTCGGAATGTTGATGAGGAGAAAAGGGGGTGTACCTGCAAGGCACTCCGACGCTCAAGTAAGAAAGGGTCAGAGAAAAGGGGCAAGTACAAAGTGTATTCTTAGGGTGAGAAAATGATACCTGACCCTCTCAAGCGAGAGGGTTTATATAGAGCCCCCAGCGCGTGGCCAACGGTCCTATTTTCGGGGCGAAATAACTGTTTTCCCCAAAGAATAGGTAACTGCCCAACTAGCCGTTATGTCGGGCAGGGTGTCAGAAACTAGCTGTTATGTCGGGCATAAACGCAGTTCCGGGCACCTGTCCCTGGTTGTTCGGGCAGCGAGGAAGCCGTGCGTAACGGGCATAAAAGCCGGGGAGGACGTTGTGTTCCTTGCCCGGTTGGAGGGGCAGAAATGTCGTTTTTTCCCCTCTGTGGATTGGGCTTAGGCAATTTGGGCCGCTCCGGGGCAGAGGCGGATTGGGCCAATTCGTTGCTCGTCGCTCAGGGGAGCTAGTGCGGAGTCGTCGTTTGGAGACAAGGATGGTTGTCTCGAGGTGCTCGTGGCCCCCTGTGTCCGTGATATTCGTGGTCGAGACTATATTGCCCGGTACTCGGGGAGATAAAGCGTCAGACAGAATGGGAAATGTTGGGTTGCCACGTGTGCATTGAGCCCTGTGTAGCAGTTAATAGGTCATTATGGCTAGTGGGCAGTCATTATTACCTACGGGCGCGTGTGTGTACGTGCCCCTCAGTATAAAAGGGGAGAGATTGTCCCGTTTTGCACTTTTTCTCTTCTGATTTCTCTTCGCCTCTTCTGCGTTCTTGCCCGTCGCCGTCTTCAGAGCAACCGACCACCGTGCCAGGCTTCGAGCAGTCTCTTTCTTCTACTCAAATCAAGTAAGTTTTCTGATTTCCAGCTTGTTTCACTTTTTGTTGTTGTTAGTGGTAGATTGCATGCGGATAGGATTAGCTTTAGGTGACAAAATAGGTAGATTTCTGGCGAGTGTTGGTGGTGGATGGTGGTTCTGCCCTTTTGCTGCTTCCAGCATCTCGCCAGAGTAGGTAGTGCGTTCGGTGAGCGTGGTGGTCCACGTCGTGGTTGCGAGTCGTGACCACCGTGTCTTATTATCTTTTGATGGAACGGTGAATTTTTCGGTAGAACGTTTCCAGATTCCGGTGGAGCCTTGCGGTTTCCGGTGGAGCTTCAAACGGAATCTGGGCACGAGTGCGGGGAGGTTCTTCGCAGGAAGATGGCATCCCTCGGACATCTCCTTGAGGGGAGGTTTTTCGTTTGATGTTAGGGCTTAGGCCGGGGACGTTGTCCTTAGCCTTTTGCGCGCCCTTTCACTTGACTTGGCAGTGGAAGGGTGGATTTGATTTCCTGTCGAATTCACTATCTTTCTCTGCTTTTTCAGGTGATCGTAATGGCGACAGGGCCAGAGAGAGAGGTTATTTTAGACACGTCCGAGGAGGAAACCGGCTCTGAGGAGAATAGCAGCTCGACGGCTTCGAGTTCGGCGTCTTCGAGCTCGGAGGCATCGAGCTCCTCGAGCAGAGTCTAGGAGGAAGAAGAATTAGATGTTATGGAGGAAGATGTTGAAGGGTTCTGTACGGAGGAGTGGGAGGTGGCCGAGCCTTCCGATCATATTTCTACGTTCGTGAGGTCAGTGGTGGACGCCTTTACAGAGGTGGGCCCAGAGGGGGACTGGAAAGTGCATTTTCCCACCTTGGACGAGCGGGTCTGCTCAGATTTCGGGGACCGCTTTACTATGTACGAGTACGCTTTTAAAGAGTTGGGGCTGAGGTTGCCTTTCACTGACTTCCAGCGGTCGATATTCGAGCATCTGAAGCTGGCGCCCTCTCAACTCCACCCCAATTCACTGGCCTTTATACGGGCTTTTGAGTTAGTGTGCGAGCATCTCAACCTGGAAACTACTCTCCCTCTGTTTTTTGCGGTTTTCCATCTTCTACGGCAGCTGGCGGGGAAAAAGTACGGATGGGTTTCTCTGAAGCAGCCCAAAAAATTATTCAAGCCGTTCTCGGAGTCAATCCGAACGTTCAAGGGACGGTATTTCATCGTCGAGCCAGTGTCTAAGGTAGCCCAGGACAGCACGTATGTCTGGAAGATAGAGGTTGATGAGGACAGAGAGGAGATACTCAACGAGGAGGGGAAGTATATCGAGGAGAGGGTGTATAAGTTCCCGATCCGCTGGGCACCTGACCATTTCTCCAAGAAGCCCGGCGCTTATGTTTTCGAGCCGAGCGTGTTACACGGGCATGACGTCGTGTCCTACGAGAGGATGGTGAACTGGGTCAACCCCTTCAGTCTTGCCAGCTGCTGGACGAGCAAGGGTAACCCTATCTTTGAGGAGGATGGGAGCCAGAGGGTTGAGCACAGATTCATCAATGTTAAGGCACTGCTGGAGTGCAAGACTCCCGCAGATGCCGAGAAGCTGCTCGGTAGTCTTAGTTGTTTAGACTTTGTTTATGTTATTTCCTTTCCCCGTAACTAACGTGCTTGTTTTCATTTGTGTAGGTGAGATGCCTCAAGCTCGTGATCGCGTGGTGAGGAACGCCAAGGCGAGGGGTAAAGCTAGGGCGGCTCCCCCTAAGACCCGGACTGCTGCTGGTACTCGTGCTCCTCCCCTTGTTCAAACTGCCCCGGGGACCTCTTCTACTCCCTCTCCTAGTCCACGGGATTCTCCACTGCCTTTGACCGGGCGGGCGAAGCGGCCACGGACGTTAGATGATGTGGATCTGACTCGAGCGCCTGAGAAGGGGAAGTTTGAGCTCCCCCCGTGCATTCTTGACAGGAGATTTTTTTAGGGCAACACCCTGGTCGTTCCTCGGGCAGAATCTCTTAGCTTGGAGAGCATGGACCGGCCGAGCAAGAGGGTGCTGGTAGCCCAAGATGCTTCTGCCCTTGTGAGGATGCTGGAGATGGCGACCGTTTATGCGGAAGGGGACACTGCGCTTGAGGCCGAGCTTACTGCTGCCCGGGCTTCTGAGACGGCCTTGAAGAAGGAAGTCAAGAGTGCTCACGAGGCTAGGAAGAAGGCTGAAGAGGAGACGGCCAAGTTGAAAAAGGAGGTCACTAAGCTGACGGCGGAGAAAAAGGCTGCCGAGGAGTTGATGGCGGCCAGTTCCCCGGGTGCTGATGAACCGGATGAGATAAAAGTGTTGAAAATTAGGGTTGAGCTGGTCTCCAGCATTCTGCAGGCCGAGGATGACGGTATCGCCGTGGCAGTGGAGTCCTTTGAAAGTGTCGTGGCCCAGTTGCGGGTGGTGAACCCTGGGCTTGAGATTTCGACCGAGGGTATCCACTATCTTGTGCGAGTGGAGGATGGTCGCATCGTCTTGCCCGCAGGCCTTGTTCTTGATACCCCCGAGGTTCAGCCCGAGGACCAGCCCGTGGAGGAACAGAGACCTGAGCCCGCGTCGACCGAGCATGCGGAAGAATGAGGAGTTTTGTTATTTTGATGTTGTTATATCTTGTCCGGCCTGCGTGCCGTTGATTTATTTGTAACTTTATTTTGGTTTTGGGGGGGGGGGCGTGGCCCCCCTTCTTATGTAATTCGCACAATCTTTGGCCCTTGTGGCCTTTTTCACTTCATACCTGGTTTATGTTATTTATACAATTTTTGTTTATATTGTTGTACTTTACATTAGTTGTGCATGTGTGACTGCCTGTCAGAGGATGTGTCTGTTAACGGAGCTTTCTTTTGAAAGATAGCTCATCGTGTGTGAATTCGTCAGTGCGGAAAACTGGTCGAATAGCCGGGGAAGGTCCTGGCGAGGTTGCGGATCTCAGGTCGCGATCGAGACCTGAGGTCACGGCGTGAACGTCCCATCGCGAGCTGGTGTTCTGCCAATCATGGTACTTGGGCGAAGGCGGTGCTCGAATGAGGACCGCCGACGAGCAGAGTTCCGGCTCATTTACTTGAGCGGGATTCTACTTTGTATGTATACGTCGTTTGTACCTGGACGAGCATGATGACCGTTAGGTGGCCCTTTGATGCGAGGAAGCCTATAGTTACTTTAGTTGTAGTATTGCTTAAGTTTTTCAGCGTTCCACGGTCGAGGGATTGCATCCCCGTTGAGGTTTTCGAGGAAGTATGCACCATTCCCCGTTCTGGCACGGACTCTGTATGGCCCTTCCCAGTTGGCTTCTAGCTTGCCTTCGCGAGAGTCCTTGTGGTTTCTTCGCAGGACAAGGCTGCCCACCTCGAACTCTCGTCGTAAGACTTTGGCGTTGTGCCTGATTGCTATTTTTTGCTTAAGAGGTGCTTCACGAAGGGCTGCTCCTATTCGGATTTCCTCGGCGAGGTCGAGCTCCTCTCTTATAGCTTCGTCGTTCATTTCCTCGTCTAGGGGTGATTCGGTCCTCCTGGACAGTACGTGGATTTCAATGGGTAAAACAGCCTCTGTGCCATATGCTAAGCGGAAAGGTGTTTCCCCGGTGGTGGACTGAGGAGTGGTGCGGTACGCCCATAAGACGCTGTGGAGCTTCTCGACCCAGGCTTTCTTTGTTTTGTCCAGTCTTCGCTTGAGGCCACGCAGAATGACACGATTGGCCGCCTTTGCCTGCCCGTTGGTCTGGGGATGTTTTACAGAAGCAAAATGTTGCTTTGTTCCGAGATGGGCGACAAAGTCTTGGAACTTCCTGTCCGTGAATTGCGTCCCATTGTCCGTGACAATTGCTTGGGGAATCCCGAAACGGGCAAGGATATTCCGCTTGTAAAAGCGCAGAATGTTAAGTGTTGTTATCTTTGCTAAGGCTTCTGCTTCTATCCATTTTGTGAAATAGTCTACGCCCACTATCAGGTATTTGTTTTGGCTGGACCCCGTCACGAAGGGTCCTAGGATGTCTAGGCCCCACCAGGCGAATGGCCAAGGGGAGGTCATGCTCTTCAGTTCGTTAGGTGGAGCTAGGTGCATATCCCCGTGCCGTTGGCATTTGTCGCATTTCTTCACATGCTCCTTGGCATCGTGCTGCATGGTTGGCCAATAATATCCTGCCCGGAGGGCCTTGCGGGCAAGGGACCTTCCTCCTAGGTGTTGGGCGTTAATGCCTTCGTGGATCTCTCGTAACACGTGGGGGACAACTTCCTCCTCTATGCATTTGAGTAGTGGGATGGAGAAGCCTCGTCGATAGAGCTAGTTTTCAAGGATGACGTACGAGCAAGTTCTTCATCTGATGGTGTTGGCTTCCTTGGGGTCATCCGGAAGTTCATCCCTGGTGAGGTAGTTGTACACGGGCATCATCCAGCAACCGCTGTCCCCAATCGCGTGCACGAGTAGTGTCGAGGATCCCTTATCGATGCTGGACCGAGGAAGTATCTCTTGGATGACTGACCTATTTCTGCCTTTCCTCTTAGTGCTTGCTAGTTTGGATAGGACGTCTGCTCGTACATTATGTTCGTGTGGAACATGTCTTACTTCTACTGCTCTGAACTTCGACATTTTTCCCTTGACTAGGGTTAGGTATTCAGAGAGACTATCGTTCTTGGTCTGATACTCTCCTGATACCTGGTGAGCTACGAGCTGGGAGTCCGTGCAGATGATGATTTCTTCAGCCCCTAGGTCTTTGGCTAGGCGCAAACCGGCGAGGAAGGCTTCATACTCGGCTTGATTGTTCGACGTGGGAAAGGACAATGTGAGAGAAGCCTCGACTATGGTCCCTTCGTCGTTCTCCAAAATTACTCCTGCCCCGCTGCCGGTCGAGCTAGATGCCCCGTTTACATAGATGGTCCATCTGTTTGCTATGTGGGACGAGGAGTCTGAGAAGGTTACTTCCGCTACGAAATCGGCCAGGGCTTGAGCTTTAAGAGCTTTTCTGCTTTCATACTGGATGTCGAACTCGGACAGTTCCAATGACCATTTAAGCATTCGCCCGGCCATGTCTGGTCGTCCCAGTAATTGCTTGATGGGCTGATCCGTCCTTACCACGATCGTGTGGGCCAAGAAATAGTGTCTCAGTCATCTGGCAGCGTTGACGAGGGTCAATGCTACCTTCTCTATCTGTTGATATCGCAACTCTGCGTCCTGCAACGCTTTGCTCGTGAAGTATACTGGCTTTTGCCCGCCAGGATTCTCGCGAATGAGAACGGCGCTAACGGCCTCAGCAGTGACGGCGAGGTATAGGAACAAGACTTCCCCAGTGTCTGGACGTGATAATACAGGCGGTTTCGACAGAGCTTGCTTCAAGTGAAGAATGGATGCTTCACATTCCTCGGTCCATTCAAACGCTGCTTCTTTTCGCAAGAGCTTGAAGAAAGGAAGGGTGTGTTGGGCGGACTTTGCAATGAAGCGGGACAACGAAGTAAGCACCCCGTTGAGGGACTGGATGTTCTTCTTAGATGTGGGCATTGGGAACTCAGAGAATGCCCGACACTTGTCGGGGTTAGCTTCTATTCCTCGTTCTGTTAGGTAGATGCCAAGGAATTTACCTGCCCGTACACCAAACGTGCACTTCTCTGGGTTAAAACGCATTTGATACTTTCTGGCTTGTTCAAAAATTTTGCGAAGATGGGCGACGTGATCTAGTTCCTCGTGGGACTTGACGATCATATCGTCCATGTATACTTCGAGCATGTCTCCTATTTGTCCTTGGAAGACTTTATTCATCATTCGTTGGTACGTAGCGCCGACGTTCTTCAGCCCGAAGGGCATTACGTTGTAGTAATAGTTGCCCGATTCGGTCATGAAGGTCGTGTACGTTTTATCACTCGCGACCATTGGGATTTGATTGTAGCCTGAGTAGGCGTCGAGGAACGATAAAAGCTTAAAACCTGCTGAGTTATCTACGAGCTTATCTATATTGGGGAGGGGGTAGGCGTCCTTCAGACAGGCCTTATTAACATCGGTATAATCAACACACATCCTCCATTTGCCATTATTTTTTCTTACAAGTACAACATTTGAGAGCCATGTAGTGTATTTGGCCTCAGAAATAAACCTAGCTTCTAGAAGGTCTTTGACAGCTTTCTTCGCGGCTTCCATCTTCTCCGGGGACTATTTCCTTCTGCGTTGGGCAACGGCTTTGACGGCCAGATCAATTGTAAGCTGGTGGCAAGCGACGGATGGGTCCAATCCTGGCATTTCAGCAGCGCTCCACACGAACAAGTCTGCGTTCTCCTGGAGGCATGCTTTTAGTTGTCTCCTGGCCAGGTCGAGGAGATCTGCTCCGATCTTTACTCCCCGTTGGGCGTCTTCTCCGAACGGAACGATCTCGAAGTTTCCATCTGGGACGGGGCGCAGGAGATGGCCGCCGTTGTCGGACTGGCTGCCCGAAGTCGTTGGGTCCTTAGCGTGATCTTCCTCGCTAAAACGGTTGTCCAAGTCGATAGATTCGACCTGGGGGAGCGGTTTTGGCTGCTCGGAGCTGCTGGGCAGAGGGGGACGACCAGAAGTCCTCGGTCTTGCTGAGATGGTGCTTAGTCCTTTTAATGCTGCTTCAAAGCACCGATGGGCAGCTTCGATATCGCCGTGGAGGGTGGCGACCATCCCTTCAGAAGTGTAGTACTTCATCTTGAGATGTACGGTGGAAGGTACTGCAATCAACTCTGCCAGGGTTGGCCTTCCAAAAATGCATTGGTATAGTGACGGGCATTCAATTACCAGAAACTGTGCTTTAATTGCTCGGGTTATCTTTCCTGAACCGAAGGTTACGATGAGCTCTACGTAACCCTGGGTCCTTGTCACTGCTCCGTTGAATCCCTGCAGGTCGGATCCAACGTATGGAGTAAGGTGAGAGTCGTCCAGCTGCAGCGTTTCGAACAGGTGGTTGTACATTATATCAACTGAACTTCCCTGGTCCACGAGTATTCTGCGAACGTCGAAGTTCGCCATCCTTGCCCGGATAAGCAGCGGGATGCTCGAGTTCGGTGCCCCGCCGAGGAGCTCCTCTTTATAGAAGGAAATAGGAGCGGATCCTTTGTGAGTGGTGTCCAGCGTGGTGACTTCATTGGAGCTTTTACTGATCAGTTGATTGAATCTCCTCTTGACTGAGCCGACCATGATTTTGTTGAATCCACCACCAGAAATGACCATGGCCGACGGGAAGGCCTCCCATGGACTTCGAGCAGCGAGGTACGTGGAGACGGGCAGACCATCGGGGATGCGGAAGTCCTCTGGCCGAGTTATGGACATAGCGACCTGTACGCTGGTGTCATCGGAGGGCGGAGTCTCTTCTGCAGCCTTTTTGCTCTCCTGGGTTTCTTGCCGGGGAGCATCTTTCTTTTTCGTGAACTGCTTCAGGTGGCCGTCGCGAATAAGGATCTCTATGGCATCTTTGAGGTGGATGAATTCTTCTGTCGTATGACCGTGACTCTTGTGGAAGCGGCAATACTTGGATTTGTCTACACCCGGTCTGGACGGCAGCTGTTTGGGGAAACGGACTCCGGCCTGCTTGAATTCTGAGTTGGCACATTCGGACAAGATTTTCTCCCTCGAGGTAGTGAGGGGGGTATAGTCGTGGAACCGCCCAGAAGGTCCCTTCTATTCGCGTGCATCGCGAGGCCGACCGTCGCATCTTTTATCTCCTCGACGGGATGTCGAGGGTTCTTCAGCTCTGGATGACCGGGCACCTTCTTGGTTTTGAGAGGCCCGGACAGAGTGGGCAGCAACCTTCTCCTCGTATTGTATATGTGACTGGGCTTGGAGGAGAAGGGCGTTAAGGTTCCTCGGTGGGTCGAGGCCGATGGCTTTCGCGATGTCTGAGCCAGGACGTAATCCCTGCTCGAGCAGGAATTTCTTCATCTCGTCGGTCGTTGGCACTTGGACGGCCTCCTTGTTGAACCGCTCAATGTAGGCCCGAAGAGGCTCATCTCTTCCCTGTACGACAGCTCCGAGGGACGCCTCGGTCTTCGGATGGCGTCGCGATGCAGTAAAGTGACGGGAGAAAATCCTCCTCAGTTGCCTCCAGGATGTAATGGATTTTTCTGGCAGCTGCTTGTACCATGCCATTGCTCCCTTCCGGAGCGTGGTCGGGAACAGGCGGCATTTGATGGCTCCTCGTACCCCTCTGTAGTCCAAAAGAGCATCTATGTTTTCTATGTGCTCGTCTGGGTCAGTGGTTCCATCGTAAGTCCCCAGAGACGGAGGTTTCTCTAGTCCTTTGGGGAGACGGGTGGCCAGGATCCTGCGGGACAACGGGCCGCGAGGCTCATCGTCGCTGTCTGAACTTGGAGTTGATGGTGACCGTTGTCTGCGCTCGCGGCGGCAGTCTCTGCGAGGTGAGGGTGAACATGGTCGGTCACGAGGTCTGACCGGTGGAGAATGCCTATCCTGCCTCGTTCTCTTGTGTCCTTGTGGTGATCGTTCCCGCGGGGAGATCTGGTCGCGCTTCCGAACGTGTTGTGATGCAGGCTCATGCCTCGACCTGTGGTCTTCCCCACGCCTAGGTGGCGAGCTTCTTGATTTTCGGTGCTTGCTCTTGGGAGGAGAGGATCTTGGAAGAGATGCTTCCTCGAGAGCTCATATTCTTTCTCCTTGCTGCAAGATGAGGAGGTTTGTGCGGTTGACAGCTTCCAAAAGAGCTGCAACGGCCAGGTCGGCGTTGGGAGGGCCAGGAATCGGTCGTTCACCCCGACGGTGGCTTCTTGCTTCCTTGCTCGGCGGGAGGAGGAGTTGGAGACGCAGCAGCCCCGTCTCGGAGGAAACGGGGATCAGAAAGTAACGGAGATTTGCCGTCGCCGTCCATCTTGTTGACGGGAACGAGAACCGTAACGTCAGCACCTTTTGCGGAGTTCTGAGCGGCCATATGTGGGCGGATCAAAGAAAGTATGTTTTGATCTTTTAGTTTCCGAGGAGGAAAGAAAGAAGGGGAGAACAAGGAGTTCCCACAGACGGCGCCACTGATCCGGAGTATTCGAACGGGTCCACGTAAGCTGGTCATCAGATGGCAAGGTGCTCGGAATGTTAATGAGGAGAAAAGGGGGTGTGCCTGCAAGGCACTCCGACGCTCAAGTAAGAAAGGGTCAGAGAAAAGGGGCAAGTACAAAGTGTATTCTTAGGGTGAGAAAATGATACCTGACCCTCTCAAGCGAGAGGGTTTATATAGAGCCCCCAGCGCGTGGCCAACGGTCTTATTTTTGGGGCGAAATAACCGTTTTCCCCAAAGAATAGGTAACTGTCCAACTAGCCATTATGTCGGGCAGGGTGTCAGAAACTAGCTGTTATGTCGGGCATAAACGCAGTTCCGGGCACCTGTCCCTGGCTGTTCGGGCAGCGAGGAAGCCGTGCGTAACGGGCATAAAAGTCGGGGAGGACGTTGCGTTCCTTGCCCGGTTGGAGGGGCAGAAATGTCGTTTTTGCCCCTCTGTGGATTGGGCTTAATCAATTTGGGCCGCTCCGGGGCAGAGGCGGATTGGGTCAATTCTAGCCATTGGTCCAGTCCAGAACACTTTCTTTTTTAAGGTAGCCTACCTTCGACATTAGCGACATATGTGTGCCACTTGTACATTTAAATTGACTTTGACTAACGAGACAAATGAAAAAGACTAACGTGACGCTATGTGAACAGTTAAATGATTAACTTGGTCTCTTTTAAAATTAAGAGACCAAAATAGACTCCGAGATAAAATTAAAAGATACGAAATTGTATTTTGTCTTTCTTTTTTAATTATTATCTATAGTGAAGTATCTGTGTTGTGTAAAATGTCATTGTAAAAGCTTCATAATTACCAACTTTGCAACCATTTGAGTTTAAATAATTCATTTACTTCCATCAATATATTGGTTTTCAATTAAAACATATGATGAAAAAAACAAAGCATCAAAATTGACTTGGGTGGACTTGCAAGCATAATTTGGATTTTTTTATGAATCAACATGAAGCCCGTTTGTTTTAGCTTTAAAAAATAGATTTTTTTTTATATTTTTAAAAATAGATTTTGTAAAACCGTTTTTTAAAATATTACAAGTTTTTCTATATTTATTTTTTCTAAATTGTAAGACTAATTTTGACATCGTACAACTTAAATATACATTATTGAAGATCAAAGCATAGTCGAAATCACAATTTTTTAAAAAAGTTGTATCTCAAAAATGATTTTTATGAAAAGCTATTTGAAATAGCTTCAAAATTAAGTGATTTTTTGAAATTTTGATACCCAAATTTTTTTTCGATAAAATGATGAAATATTTAAATAACACTTTAAGAATTACTATTCAAATCAAATTTTCATTTGAAATTTTTATGAAAAATTTGTTTGTAAATTTTTTTTTTTTACAAAATTATGTTACACTATAAAAATCATTTTAAAAAAAAGAAAGACAAAACAAACGAGCTCTGAACTGGATAGATATTTAATTTCTCCTTCAAACTAGAGAACCTATTGCAAACACAAATCTCACTTTCAATGTTCCTATAATGCCATAGTCATTTTCAGAATCCAACTTATTTAACTCCTAGCATTTTGATGTGGCATATTGTAGTGATGATCATATAATAAATTAGGGTTACACTATATTTGCTATATGTCACAATCAATATCCAATCTTTTTGCATTATATTCTCAATAAACAACAGAAGGTGATGATTTCAAGTGCAAAAACTTGTCTAATCTTATTGAGGTATCAACTTTGCTATATGAGTTTATAATTCATGTCCATGACAAATCTGAAGAGGACTCAAAATATAATATCTATGAAGAAAAAAAAAGTAAACAAGAGAGTTAACCACTAACATTCATGTGGTACACAATAACTCAAAAAAAAAAAGCAATTCCAAAATCAAAAACTTTACATGTCTATCAAATTATATGATATTTCAGAAGCACTTTTCAGAAGTATTTTAGAATATCTTAACTTGTTGCTGGTTTCCACTTCTCATCATTGCACAGAACTCTTCATAGTTGATTCTACCATCCTGTGGAACCACAAAACTGAGGATTAAACTATTGAAATTGAAGAGAAACATGTAATGCGCAAAAGATAATAGGCTTACATGATCTGTGTCGACTTCAGATATAATTGTATCAACTTCAGATATGATTTCCTTGATTGTGGCATCATCTCCCATTCCATATTCTTTCATGGCAGTTTCCAGTTCATCTCTTGTAATAAACCTACATTGAGATCAATTAGATTCTTCATCAACATGAATGACTCTTTGGTACGAATCCCAGACAACCGAACACTGACACGCCAACCCGGTAATAATTTGAAAATTGAATAAATTTAACGTAATCACAAGTGTCGGTGTCTATGTTTGACACTGATACGGATACCGACACTGACACGCGTGTCAGTGCTACATAGTGTTTGAATCAATAGTGAATTTGGCTTAAGGAAAAGTGGTACGTCGGATTTGAGGTCGGAACATTGACACAGGCAACGTAGTCAAGCACGAGATCTTAAGTAGGAACGATTGGCATGTGAAAGATTTTAAAACTCAGATCGTTAGCACAACAAGTAATATTCTACTGAAGGGAAAAATGGTAATTTCATATATATTTATACACACACATACACAAACATGAACATTATAATTCAGACCCGAAAATAAAAGGCCCAACACATTTTTTTACGATCTTGCTTCAAAAAGCTTGATCTTGACCACACTGTGACAAAAACAATCTTTCTCTGATCATAGCATGATTCGGCACTCGATCTTGACTACACTGGATATAGGTAAAAACTAATGGAAAAAGTAATTAGGATGGAGAAGAATGAAAAATGAAGAACTTACCCACTGCTGTCTTTATCAAAATATTGGAAGGCCTTGTAAAGATGATCATCTCTTTCTAACTTGTGTCTGTGCATTGTAGCAGTGATGAACTCAATGCAATCAATTGTGCCATTTCCATCTACATCAGCCTGCATTTTATGCCCGGGAAAGTATGTTACGGAAATTTTTGAAAAGAACGAAAGAAAATTTAGTGGACAAAACTTAAGAGTTCTTTACAGCTTCCATAAGTTGCTTAACTTCAGCTTCTGATAGCTTTGAGCCAAGTCTTTGCAATCCTGCTTTTAGTTCTTCATAGGTGATTGTACCACTGTTGTCTGTGTCCATATTCGTAAACATCGACTTCAAACCTCGGATCTCGTCTTCCGACATATTCTCAGCAATGACCTTAAAGAATATTATAGAAGTTTATGTTAAAAGTGCTTAATTAGTATGTTTATCCAAACAGGGCCTAAGAAGATTACCTTCAATGCAAGTTTCTTTAGTTTATTCATAGCTCGGAATTGCTTCATTCTAGAAAGAACTGCACTGTCTATTGGCTTATCAGAAGCATTTCCATCTTTAATCCATGGATGCTCTAATCATTCATGCAACATATGAATCAGTTAGCGAAGAAAATAAAATCAAGTAACCAAGAAAATTCATGAGAATTTACACACCTAGAACCTGCGCGGAAGTGATGCGTTTCTTTGGATCCTGTATAAGCATTTTGCGAACAAGATCCTTGGCGCTGTTCGATATTTTAGGCCATGGTTCACTTTCAAAATCAATATGACCTTCTAATATCGCATCAAATATTCCCTTTTCGGTTTCTGCAGAAAAATATGTGATCAAACTATTAGACAAGCCTGAAAAACAAGATTTAAACTTTAAGTTGTTCTATTGTATGAAATTCATAATCATAGTTTTACCAGCCCAAAATGGAGGAACACCACTAAGTAAGATATATAGTATTACTCCTGCACTCCATATATCTATTTCCTTTCCGCATCTACGTCGAAGAACCTCTGGAGCCACGTAATAAGCACTTCCAACTATATCGCGATACACTTTTCCTGTAAAGCATTAATTTCGAGAAATTTAGTCACATGGAGTTGCAAAACTAACTCTGATTGCCCGCAAATCCTATTTCAACCGACAAAAACCGATATTGTTAGGTTAGACACAATATTCAGGTTTGAACCCTGGACCTCACGATTGTGTGTGTGAATTTTTAGCAGTTATAACCACTTCGTCTACTTATTAACAAAAAAAAATGTCTGATTAATCCTTCATAATTGCAAGATGGCCCATCACATTAAAGGGTGTAAATTTCCATATCCACACTAATATTAATATAGTTCATTGGTGTTCATAGTTGAAATTTGATACAAAAGATGTCATAATTGCATACACATGGGGAGAACAAGAAAATTATATGAAGCTACTGTTAAATTAACTAGCAGAAGTTAATTCCAACTTAAATCCAAACCAGCTTCTGACAAAACAAAGCTACCAATAACAAATATAGCCAACAAATCTACCAGAACTAAGGTATCTCGTGAAACTGCATAGGCTAATCCGTCTAAAGTATTGGTCGGAAATTCCAAACCAGCTTCATACAAAACAAAGTTACCAATAACAAATATGGCAAACAAATCAACCGGAACTAAAATATCTCGTGCAACTACATAGGCTAATCCCTCTTACGTATCAGTCGGGAATTCCAAGCCAGGCTCATACAAAACAAAGCCACCAATAACAACTATGGCAAACAAATCTACCAGAATTAAAATATCTCGTGCAACTGCAGGGGTTAATCCGTCATACATATCGATCAGGGATTCCAAACCAGGTTCATACAAAACAAAGCTACCAATAACAAATATGGCCAACAAATCTACCGGGGTATCTCGTACAACTGCATAGACTAATCTGTCATTGGTATCGGTCAGGGATCCCTGACCAAATCTTAAGAAACATAAGTACCTGCAAGAGGATAATCCAAAACCAAAAAAGACAAAAGAATGGATCAAAAAACTTTACCTTCTTCAATAAAAACAGACAAACCAAAATCAGTTGCCTTAAGAAGAGCACTTTCATCTTTACTAGACAACAAGAAATTCTCTGGCTTCAGATCCCTATGCATAACCCCCATAAAATGACAAATATGAACAACATTAACAATCTGTCTACATATAATAGCCGCAGCTTTTTCACTATAATGTCCTTTAGCAATAATCCTATCAAAAAGTTCACCACCAGCACAAAGTTCCATAACAACATGAACTGAATTCTTATCCTCATAAGCTCCTTTAAACTCAACAATATTTGGTTGACCACTCAAATGCTGCATAATCTGAATCTCTCTCTTTATATCTTCTCTATCAGATTTACTCACAAGCTTCCGCTTCGAAATCGACTTGCAAGCGTAAAGCAGCCTAGTTGAATTCTCAGTACATAGATATGTTACTCCAAATTGCCCTCTACCCAGTTCTTTTCCAAGTGTGTAAAATTCTCTCACATCTTCAAAACCTTTTCCTAGAATTGTGTTTGTTTCTTGCTTAATCAAAGGTTTTGGACTTGGAGCAGAAACTGATGATGGCTTCAATGGTATCTGAGGAATCATATGAGATGATGCAGCTTGTTTTTCAGGTTGATGTGGTGTTCTTGAATGGTTGACTTGTTCATGGCTGTTCCTATGATTGTGTTGACCAGAAGATTCAGCATATCTATAACCATTGTAGTGTTCTGGTTCTTCTGAATCTTTATCTTTACTTAGTAAACAACCCATTTTTTCAGAACCTCAAATTCAACTATTGTAACTAAGAACCAACAAAAAAAAAGTGATTTTTTTAATCACTGTTTGAGATTGATTAAGTCAAAAACATAAGCTTTTGATCATGAATCTATAGAAAAAATGAAAAATGAAATGACCCTGATGATGATTTTGCAGAAATGTGTGCAGAGAATGTGGAAAATGAAAAGAGAAAAGACAAAGTTTGATAGTTTGATGAAGAAATGTAAAAGCTACTATTAATATTATTTATTATTATTGTAAAGTTAAAGACTTGAATGAAAGAGTGTGAAAGAGTTAAATGATGATTTAAAAAATGGTAAGTGTAGTTGTAAATGAGATAGAATAATAATTGTGATTGACCAAAAAAAAATAATAATAATTATGGAACATAAATATTAATACAATACTAGAAAAAGATTCAAAAATAAAAAAGAAGGTTTTTGATGGAAGTTTTGTATTTTATTTTTAAGAAACTTTGTGAGTAAGTTATATTTCAATATTTCTATATATTTTTTAAAAAATCAAATTTTGTTAAAATATTCTTCAATTAAATTTTATTTTCTTTTTAAAAAATAATATTAATTCTTTTTCTATTAATAAAAAATGAATATAATATTTCAAAATTTCAAAAAACATATGTATATATCAACCATCTCCGTTATACCTAGTTGATAATTAATTACTCTCATCAATTTAAACAACTTATTTGTTTGTAAGAAAAAAAATGGTAAAAATGATATATCTTTTTTTAATTTTTAATACAATATTATTTATTTATTTTTATTTATATTATTCTTTGATTAATATTATTTGTATTATTTTAAATTTTATATATTTCAATTTATATTTATCCTAAAAGTGAATAGATGGAAAATTATTTGATAAATTTATTTTAATTTTTTAATTTCTTAATTTATATAAAATAGTATGCTAAGTCGTTTTTAAATGGTTAAAATAATATTTTTCTAATTCTACCAACAAGTTAGTATTGTTTGGATCACTTTGAAATTATTATATATTTATCACAAAGATCACAATAAAACAAAAATAATTCTATAAAATCAAACACTAGTCTTTTATTTTATTTATAGTTTTTAATCTATATAAAGAAAAAAAAAAAAAAAAACTATAGTTATCTTGAACAAAAGAGAGAGAAAAACAAAAAAGGAGTTGGCAGTAACAAAGAACAAGTCAACAAGATCCGTGTATTTTATTTATGAATTTATTTAAAGTTGAAAGTCATTGGTTTAATGGTTTTCACAAGAAAAGGAACAAGAGGGACAGTGAAGAGAAGCTTCCTTGTCAAAGGAAGGGACAGCTTTCTCATCAAGTTATGACTAAATGGAGTTGAAAATGTCTATCAAATAGAAATCTGACACGTTATTCATCTTTTTTGACTAATGAAGTTATATATCCATAAAAAATTTTAAATACATAAAAACTGTAAAAACTTGTTACACTTAAATTTAATTGGCCAATGTTATCCTCCAACAATCGAATACTATAATTTGAATTTATTTTTTTAAATAATCTAATAATTCAATTAAAATACAAAAATAATTTAATTTTCAAAAAAATTCTCAAACTAGTATACTTTTAACATTGATGCGCTATATGATATGACAATAGCATTGAAATTGAAAGTTAGTTTGCCCCATGCGCCATATGATATGGCGACACCATTAAAAATGTGCCCTAATGTTTCAGAGAATGCGTCATATCATATGGCGCTTCAGTTCATTTCTTTTTTTTTAAAGCCATTTGATGTGTATTTTTTATTTCTAATTAAATCAGTGTTTTTTAAAGGGTAGATACGTCATATGATATAACTACTACACTATTCAATTTTTCTATAAATAAGACTGTACCCTCATTTGTTACTCCATAACAATTATCACCAATATCCTCAACTCTCCACAACAATTATCATCAATATTCTCAACCCAATCTAAAAGTATGTCTGCATTCTTAAATAAACGTTCATCATCATCATCATCATCTCGGAGGAATCGTTTTCAACATTTCCACTTATGAAAAGAAATGTCCTAGTTATTTTTCAGCAACAAAGCCTCCGATTAAGGTCCTACTCTGGAACACGCAGACCTTGGAGCATTTGCATAGGGAATTGAATCGCTGGCAGAAGGAGAAATTATTGCAGGTGAGAAGATCAGGAAAATTGAGAGGCTAGTTAAGGAGTCAAGCCCAAATGGAGTTAGTCGTGCTTGGAGAAAAGTGGAAAATGATGCTGGTGTCCTTATGATGATGTTAACACCAAAGAAAATTATCTTGATGGTTATAATATCCTAGATAAGTTGATGCATTGAGTTGTTTTATTTGGGTATGTTATTGTTATTTTCTGATTGTTGAGAATGGTGAAGACTTTTGGTATTAGGTTATGTCGTTGTTAATTGTTGTTGTTGAGATATTAAGTTATGTTTGTTTAATTGTCCTTGATCTCCCGCATGAAATTTTGAGTGATGTGTCTTATGCAATACACATAGGTTAAGGGAGGATCCTGCCAACCGTTATCAAGATTCTTATATGCACTCTCGATTGATGGGTGTCTATCAGAGATCAAACATAAGTTAGGTTGGGGAGACACGTATAATCGGAGATTTTTTAGGAAAAAACTCCAACCCTCAGCAGTCTCCCCTTCAACTAGAGCGAAGGCGATTGGAAAAATGTTGTTGTTGTCATCCTGTGCCACGACCATGAGTAGCGTGCCCTTATATTTCCCGTACAACCATGCTCCATCAATTTGAATAATAGGTTTACAGTACGCAAAGCCTTTGATACATGGTTCAAACACTAGAAAAGTCTGTGGAAAATGTCATTTCCACTGACACAAGTTCCATCTGGCGTATACGCCGACAATGTCTCCAAGATGGCAACAGTCCCTAGAGCATATTGTTTAAGTGCCACCAAGTATTTTGGAAGTTCTTTGTAAGACTCCTCCTAATTTCTGAACACCATTTCAACCGTCTTAGTCCTAGTTATCCATGTTTTCCTGTACGAAGGAGTATAGTTGTATCTTTGAATCATATGCGAGATTATGGTACTCACCTTCAAAGAAGGATTGTCGCTAATGATTGACAGAATTTCATTGCATATCAACTGAGAGCTGAGCTTGCAATGATCCTGCATTGGATTCGTGATTAAACAAGTGTGCTCTGGACCCATTGACCTTATCTTCCATGAATCACTTCTCTTTCGGAAAGATGTTGTTAATCGAAACGCGCACACCTCGTTACGGCAATAGATCTTATACAAAGTCGGATTTGTTCGCTCGACTCTATAATCTAATGATAAGTCCATGTGATATTGTTTTATAGCTCGGACACAGTTTTCTTTTGTACGAAAATTGTCTCCTTCTTTTAATACTCCTTCTATTTGCATGTATGGATTGTAAAAAATATTTGTTGATGGTGTAAGTTTTGAAATACAAAACCCATGTGCCATCTCATATGGCGTATGTGTTATTTTCTTCTTCCCATGCGCCATACCATATGGCCACATGGTTCATTTCACCATGCAATTTCACGTGACTCCTCTCATCACATTTCACCATTATAAATAAATGTTCATCACATTACAAACTCTTCTCATCACATTACAAACTCTTCTCATCCATTACAAACTCTTCTCATCCATTACAAACTCTACTCATCAAACTTTCAGCAAGCAAGCCAATAACTTCATCACAACCTACCTTTATACCAAATACTAAAAAATGTATCTACTCACGATGGGCAACGATCACAGAGGAACAATTGAGAATATTGCAGAGTTTGTAAGTGTTTTGCTTTATTTGTTTTGTCTTCCCTTACTTAGTTGTATTTTTCGTTATAACTAAGGTTATTTATATTCTTTGTCAGGATGTAACAAGGTTTCGTTGTCGTGGGCATGACTACATACCACACGACTCATTCATAGAAGGATACCTAAATTCATGTGGCTTTGGTGATTTGATAAAAATCAAATCGTACTCACTTGACCCCTTCTAGCTTTGCTAGAACGTTGGAGACCAGAGACCCACACATTTCACCCTCCTTTCGGTGAATGCAATGTCACACTACAAGATGTCTATATGTTACTTGGCATACGCATCGATGGTAAGGCCATCAACGGCAAAGTTGGTGTTAATAACCAAATTTGCAAAGATTTGTTAGGCACCTCACTTTGTGTCGAAACACTTCAGTCACAACGTGAAGGTCGACCAAGGGGGCAAGGTATTAATTTAAAATACCTAAGAGACCATTATAAAACTATCATATTAAACGAGGAATCCACCGAGTATGATAAGATAGTTAAAACTCGGTGCTATATTATGATCTTATTTTGGACATTTTTTATTTCCAGAAAGTACTGGAAATACTGTAAATATTATGTATTTACCATTGTTACACAACATTAATAAAGTGTGCACCTATAGTTGGGGTCAGATGTCCTGTCCCATCTATATAGTTCACTGTGTAAAAATTAAAAAAAAAATACTTGTACTTTTTATGGTTGCGCCTATCTACTTCAAGCGTGGGGTTGGTCTAGAATGCCAACACTAGCTCTTATCAACCGGAATCCATTCACATTCCTCTACGCAAACAAGTAAGTTTATTTTTAAAAATCAAACATGTATACTTTGATGAAATGTTTCTTTGTAACTAATTTATTTGTGTCACTTTTTTTAGGTAGTCAGTTCCGGGAATGAATTACCAACGATGTCCCAGAAACTCAATAATCGTCTACTGCAACCTTTTAGAACACATTGGGTTAGACGATGTAAGTTATTCTTACAATACCATAAATTTGTCTATTAAATTACCACACCGTAGTTTTTCTCATTAAATATTTTGTTCATGTAGTTTGTCTGGAGGTCGTATGAGGGTCTGGATTATCACCCCAACACCGATGCTGCTGCAGTGTGGACAGCTAAAACACCGATCATTCGATTCACTACAGTGGAGATGCAACAAAGTGATCGGGTGAAACTGCAATTCGGCATGCATCAGTATATTCCAGTCGCTCCAACGTCTTTGGGAGACTGACATCAACTTAGGGTGGATGCACAATGGGGTGTAGATCATTAGAAAGACTTTGCAAAAGAGATGTGTCTACATTGTAAGAATCGACATCGACACATCTTAGCTGACCCTGTTGTGGAAGGGGCTAGACTAAGTCATCAATAATATGATTTGATTTAGGTCGGTTACAACAACACAACAATTTGTGTCTAAGCCGACATATTTGATTGATCCGTGCCAACGTGCTTCTTCCTCACACACACAGCAACAAACACATGCTTAACATCAAACATTATGTTATACCCAACAACCAAGTATACCCACCCAATCAATCTTCCAGAACCGCAACCCATTCATGCCACCAACCCAATCACAACAACAAGAGTCTTACCCTTACTGTCAGCCTTCCAACACCGACACCACATCTGCCTATAGCCCTGATAACTCTTTCGACCCCACCCCAGTCCATCATAGCCCCCCATAAATGAACACACAATCGTCCTACCACCAAAATACTCAACCACTATTTTACTACCAAACCCCACAACAACCGTTGCATCGTTTCCAAAACGATTCAATGTACCAATTCGGCTAAACATGTCGTCCACACCCAACCCAACCCCCCGTCCCAAACTACAAAAACATGGGCATGGAACAGAATTACAGAAGCGTTGTTGGTAGCAACCCCCCCCCCCCCCCCGGCTATTGGGGACAGACGCTTCAAAATTTGTCTAATACGCCGGGACCATCTCAACAAATACCTCTTCCACAGGTCAACATGCAAAGGCCACAAACACCTCAATAAAATCGTGGTAGACCTCGACGCCGCGCAAATGCACCGGGATGTGGAACCGGTGGACGTTTTGATAGGGCCGGTCATTGAATTTTTTTTCCATCTGTTGTACGCTTTTTTATATTGCAAATATTGTTATTTAATTTTTCTTTGAATTATTTTAATTTTTTTATTTAATTTCCTAATTAAAATAATAAGGCAAAATACCCAAATTGGTCCCTTAAGTTTACCTCGGGGTCCATTCTGGTCCCTTATCTTTAAAAAGTTCCAAAGTGATCCTTTAATTGTTCAAAAAGGTCCACGTTAGTCCTTTCCGTCCATTTTTCTCAAACGGCGTCAACTTTTGCTTCGGTGGCATTCGACGTGGCACATGGTCGTATGCGTGGCAAGTGACTTGGCACACATTCATCTTCAAGGTCATTAAAATTCTGAAAAAACATTCCAAAATTATTGATTTAGCCTGGATTCGAACCCAGGACATCTTGCTTGCAAACAATAACAACTTACCACTACACCACTTCACAATTGATGTTTATTATTTCAAATCAGTTTTACTTCTCCAACGAATCAACCCTGCAAAGTTTTATAAGACATTCAACATGATATAACCGTTACTCACTTGAGAGAAGGGGAGTCCATTTTTTTCTGCAACAAACTTACAGTTCTAACCCACTAATTCTCTCTCTTTCTCAGCGCACATGATTAAAAGGAAAATGAAATGAAATGTTTCTCTTAATAAAACCCAAGATGAGTTTTCCATAATTTGGGAAAAGAATTGAAGAACATCAAAGAACAGCTTGACCTAAATGTAAAATTAAATGGTTATGTTCATGAATTAGACGAAATTGATATGCGGGAAATGTTTAGTATGCTCAGAGCTATATAATGGTATTAAGAAATTATGCAAGAGGTGAGAGACCGCTTGGATTTGAAACTGAATTTGGGGCTTTAGGGTTCATGATGTTGAAACCCAGATTGAAGAACCCAGGTTGAGGAACGAGTATATCATATATGTTTGTAGGAACATGCCGAATAACCCAACATTTTTTCATCATTCACAATCTGCTTTTGGATTTGTCAACAAAATGCTTAGATTTTGAATCTTACAATCAGCCATATTATGATGCAACCATTGCTGAACTTCGTGAACAACCAGCAGTGTCCTATTTCCGTTGTTTGTTTCAAGCATCTAAGGACGAGGAAGATACAACCCATTGGCCTCTGAGTTATTCTCTTCCAAGTACAAAACAATTACCTAAACATGAAGTGGAGAACACGTCCAATACAAAATAATTGCCTAAACATGAATATTAGAGGGGTATACTACAGAGGAAAGCTTGGTACTAATTGAAGAAACTTAGGTTGAAGAACTTTGAAGAAACCCAGGAAAATGAGAGAATTAATATATATTTAATTAGTAAACTTAATCACAAAAGGAAAAATGGCTCAGTGGTAAACTAACTTCTAAATGACTAGCCTATACCTGGTTCAAATCCAGGTCTAAGGCAAAGTTTTTGAGTTTTTGTTGAATTTTTAATTAATACAGTGATAATCATATGCTACATCAAATTCCACGTGTAAAAATATATGTCACACGTCAGATGCCAGCATGCAAAAGTTGACGCCATTTGGGAAAATTGGACGGAAATGACTAACGTGGACCTTTTTGAACAATTAAAGGATCATTTTGAAACTTTTTAAAGATAAGGGACCAGAATGGACCCCGAGGTAAACTTAAGGGACCAATTTGGGTATGTTGCCAAATAATAATTTTAAAAAAAGGGAATGAACTGAGGCGCCATATCATATGGCGCTTCCTCTGAAACATTAGGGCATATTTTTAATGGTGTCGTCATATCATATGGCGCATAGGGCAAAATTTCAATGTTATCGCCATATCATATGGCGCATCAATGTTAAAAGTATGCTAGTTTGCGATTTTTTTTAAAATTAGGTTATTTTGGTATTTTAATTGAATTATTAGGTTATTTTAAAAAACAATTCCTATAATTTAATTTCATATTATTTTTTATTTTATTTTATTTTTATATAAATTAAAATTTTAATATAATTTATATTAAAAGTATTGATATTCAATTTAAATTCATATATATCAAAGAATTTTAAAAAAATATTAAAATATTAAAAAATATTATTTTCTTTTTCTAAAGTTGGATTTTTTTTATGAGTCCAAAGTTGGATCTTAGTAGCCATTTAAAAAAATATATAGCTTTTTACCATTTCTATTAATATTAAAAAAGTTATTTGTCAAAAATGTTTGGTTGGACAGGCCTGCCGGGAAAAATGATTGTAATAAGTTGGAACTGTCGAGGATTGGGTAACCCGAGTGCAGTTCCTAACCTGAAATACCTCATCCGAAGTTATAAACCAGATGTTTTATTCCTCTTTGAAACAATAAGTAATATGAATAAAATTGAGGAGTTGCGTTATCTTTTGGATTTTGATTGTTGCTTAACGGTTGATCGTGAAGGCCGCGGAGGGGGTGTGGCAATTCTATGGCATAAATCTTCGCATTGTAGTATTCAAAGATACTCTCGCAACCATATTGACACTATTGTGCAAGATAACATACACGGAGAATGGAGACTTACTGGATTTTATGGGCACCCCGAAACTAATCGTAGGAGAGACTCGTGGAACTTAATTCGGAGTCTATTTGATAATTCTAATTTACCATGGTGCATTCTGGGTGACTTTAATGACATTCTTTCAGCCGATGAAAAGAAAGGGAGAGTGGAAAGACCCAACTGGTTAATCAGAGGATTTAGAGAAGCAGTCCAAGATGCAGGCCTGGTTGACATTCCTATGGAGGGTTACCCGTTCACTTGGTTTAAAAGTCTTAGAATAGAAAGAGCGGTGGAAGAAAAACTGGATAGAGCTATGTCCAACAATAACTGGAGCACAATGTTTCCAAATGCCAAGGTGAAATGTTTAATGCCCACGTCTTCTGATCATTATCCTATTATGTTGTGTTGTGAAGCCAATTCGACAATCTACAAGACTCGAAAAAGCTTCAAGTTTGAAAATGCTTGGTTAATGGAACTAGGGTTTAATGAGTTTGTTAAAGTTCAATGGCAAAAATTCGAGAATGTCAACGTTGTGGACAAATTGGAGAGTTGTGGTGACTCTATGTTGAAATAGAGCAAGGAGCATTGTCACCAGACTAGAAAGGAAATAGAAAGCCTTAGTAAGAAAATTGAGAGAACTTGTTCTCAAGTGGATGCAGGAAGTATGAATTATTTTTTAGCTCTCAAAAAAAGACTTAACTCCCTCTTGGTCAAAAAGGATATTTTCTGGAGACAAAGAGCTAAAGCCCACTGGTACAAGGATGGTGATCTTAATACTCGTTTCTTTCATATCTCAGCTACTTCCAGAAACAAAGTCAACACTATTTTTTCCCTTATTAATGAAAATGGGGAAGCTAGTACCTCGAACGAAGGCATGTGCAGAATCGCCCACGAATATTTTACCGATTTATTCCATAAGAAGCCTAGCTCTCGAGACAGGTTACTTCATGATATTGGTAAGTACATTACCGAGGAAGATAATAATATGCTGACAGCCCCTTTTGTGCTAGAAGAATTTAAAGAAGCTATCTTTTCTATGGAAGCCGATAAGAGTCCCGGTCCAGATGGTTTCAATCCAGGTTTTTATCAGAATTTCTGGGATACTTGTGGGGAGGAACTATTCTATGCTAGTTGTAGTTGGTTGAAGAGTGGTGTATTTCCCTCAAGCCTCAATAAGACTAACATCACGTTAATCCCCAAAGGAGAAGTCCAAATCTCTATGAAGGATTGAAGATTGATTACTCTGTGTAATGTTGTGTATAAAATAATAGCTAAGGTATTAGCAAACCGTCTCAAAAGAATTCTAGACATGTGTATTTCAGATAATCAATCAGCTTTTGTGCCAGGGAGATCTATTTTAGATAACGCCATGATAGCTATTGAGGTGGTCCGCCATATGAAGGCTAAAATAAAAGGAAAACAAGGAGATATAGCTCTTAAGTTGGATATTAGTAAAGCTTGTGACATGATCGATTGGGAATACCTGAAGGAGGTTCTTAGCACAATGGGTTTCTGCCAAAAGTAGATAGGGTGGATTATGATGTGTGTTGAAACAGTTGACTACTCTGTTGTTATGAATGGTAATATGGTTGGTCCGATTATTCCTGGGAAGGGATTAAGGCAAGGATATCCTTTATCTCCGTATTTGTTCATTCTGTGTTCGGAAGGGTTATCAGCATTGATCAAGCAAGCTGAAGGCAGGGGCGATATGCATGGGGTAAAAATATGTAAGAATGCTCCTATTATATCTCACTTATTATTTGTTGATGATTGCTTTCTATTCTTCAAAGCGTGTGTGAATGAAGCTAAAGTAATAAAAGACATTCTTGCTACTTACGAAGACGCTTCTGGTCAGGCTATCAATTTCCAAAAATCTGAATTCTTTTGCAGCAGGAATGTGGATCAGCTTCTTAAGAACACGTTAGCTGATACTCTTGGGGTTCAACAAGTATTGGGTACTGGTAAGTACTTAGGTGTCCCATCCATAGTTGGTAGAAGCAGAAAATCCACTTTCAAATATATCAAAGATAGAATTTGGAGAAGAATAAACTCTTGGAGCAGTAGGAGTTTATCTCAAGCAGGAAGAGAAACTCTTATTAAATCTGTTCTTCAATCCATTCCAACCTACATCATGAGTATGTTCTTGCTTCCTTCGTCTTTAATTGAAGAAATAGAGAAAATGATGAATTCCTTTTGGTGGGGGCACAAAGGAAAAGGTTTACATTGGCTATCTTGGGATCGTCTTTCCATGCCTAAAGCTGAAGGAGGTATGGGTTTTAAAAACCTTAGTGATTTCAATTACGCCATGTTAAGTAAACAAGCTTGGAATTTCATGACCAAGCCTCAGAGCCTAGTCACCCGATTGTACAAAGCGAGGTATTTTCCCAACTGTGTTTTTCTAGACTCTATTATTGGTCATAATCCTAGTTATGTGTGGAGAAGTATATGGAGTTCGAAATTTGTGGTTAGAGGTGGGTATAAATGGAGCACAAGTTTAGGAGAAAGTATATCAGTTTGGGGGCAAAAGTGGATACATGATAATTCTGTGATTATTAATCCTTGGCCTAATATCTTGGAAGTGGAAAACCTTAAAGTATCGGATCTGATGAGTAATGATGGAACATTGGAACTCTAGGTTAATTCATTTTCTTTTAGGAAGGGAGGAAGCCACCAAAGTTCTTCATACTCCTTTGTTTGAGGAAGTCCATTCAAATAAGTTGGTGTGGAACATGGAAAAAATGGTAAATTTTTTGTGCTAAGTGCTTACCATTATTGTATTAGAGATGCTATCGACACTTCTCACCTTAGAGTGAATGGTAATTGGAAGTTGATTTGGAACATTAAGAGTCCTCCTAGAATCAAAAACCTAGTGTGGCGGTTATGCAGGAATTGTATACCAACAAGAAAACGGTTGCAGGAGAAAGGAGTAGATTGTCCTTCTAGTTGTGTTGTATGCATGGGAGATGAGAGAACTATATTCACCTATTTCTGAATTGTCCTAATAGTAGAAAATGCTGGGAGAAAGTGGGGCTCTGGACTATGCTGCAACAACTTTTGAATAATGAGGATACTTTAGCCTCCTTGATATTTTCTTTTTTGCAAGTATCGAGTAAAGAACAACAAACTATGTTCTCTACTGTGATGTGGAGTCTATGGAAGGGCAGAAACAACCTTGTCTGGAATAATACTGTTGATTCTCTGGATGCCATTGTTGCTCGCACTGAGCACTTAATAACAGGGTGGAGGAGTGCCCAAACTCCCAGACCAAGTGATATCATTCAAGACATATCGCCTTACCTGACTAGGTGGAAGAAACCCCAGATTGGTAGCATCAAATGCAACATAGATGCTTCCTTTGTTAATAATAAGGTGGGCATTGGAATGTGTATAAGAGATGAAAATGGATCATTTGTTATAGCTCGTACCGAGTGGTTTACACCTAGCACTTATGTTGATGTGGGGGAAGCCTTAGGTCTTGTGGCTGCGATAAAATGGGTGAATGAACTTGGCTTCGATAATGTGGTATTTGAATTGGATGCTAAAAGCGTAGTGGATAATGTGAATTTGCAACTACCAAATGATTCTGACTTTGGAGCAATAATTCAAGATTGTAAACGTTTATTAGCTAATTCTTTTAGGAACTCTCATGTTGAGTTTATTAGGAGACAAGCGAATGAGGTTGCTCATTCTCTGGCACGGGTGGCATCACGTCTTGCTAGTGTCCACATTTTAAATGATGTACCTACATGTATCCGTAACATTTTGTTTAATGAAATGAATTAAGTTTTTCCTGTAAAAAAATGTTTGTTTGGAGTTAAAACTTTTATCTTCAGATATAAAAAATTTATAAAAAAAAAAATAGTTGCAAGATTTTTTTCTCTTAATAGATATTGCAAGTAGGGGTGGCAAAACGGGTCGTGGCCCGCAGGGCCGGCCCGCGCACCCGCCAAAATATGGCGGGTTGGGTTGGGATTTTGGGCCCGCCGCCCAACAAACCCGCCCTGCTAAAGACCGCAACCCGCCAAAGCCCGCCGCCCGCAAAAGCCCGCCGCATCTATTTGTTTAGCTTTTCCCACATTAAACCCGCACTTTTTTAGTTAATTCTAGTCATTCCAATTCTTGAAGGTTTTATTTTATAAATTTATTTGAGAATATATGCAATATTTTTTGAAGTAAAATTTGTTAAAAAGATGCTTTATAAAAATTGTTCTAAAAAATAGATGAAATATCTAATTAAAATGTAAAAACAAGCCTATTAATCTATTAAAAAATTTTAAAAATAAATAAAAAAGTAGGCGGGCAAGCCCGCCAACCCGCCACCTTGGCGGGGCGAGTTAGATTTTTATGCCTATTTCAACTTGGCAGTCTTGCCCGCCCCGCCTTTTTTTTGGCGGGCTTAAGGCGGGGTGGGGCGGGGCGGGGCAGGCGGCCCATTTTGCCACCCCTAATTGCAAGAGGTTGTTCTCAGAAAAAAAAAATTGACGGCTAATTTGAAATTTGAAATTTGTTGAAGAATTTAATGTCAATTATATATATATATATATATATATATATATATATATATATATATATATATATATATATATATATATATATATATATATATATAAAAGTCATAATTTTGTGAGCAAAGGGTCTATTTTAAACTAAATAATTGTCAAGAAAGATTTTTTTGAAATACACTTGATTAGTTAATGAGATGTTTGTAAAAAGTATTTACACAATATATATATATATATATATATATATATATATATATATATATATATATATATATATATATATATATATAGATATATAAGTCATAATTTTGTGAGCAAAGGGTCTATTTTAAACTAAATAATTGTCAAGAAAGATTTTTATGAAATACACTTGATTAGTTAATGAGATGTTTGTAAAAAGTATTTACACAATATATATATATATAAGTCATAATTTTGTGAGCAAAGGGTCTATTTTAAACTAAATAATTGTCAAGAAAGATTTTTATGAAATACACTTGATTAGTTAATGAGATGTTTGTAAAAAGTATTTACACAATATTAGAAAAAAAAATTATTTTCATTTATTAATTTCTATAATTTAAGAAAATATAATTGATTTTAAATATATTTCAGTAAAAAAAATTGTACTTAATTTACTCATTTTACTTTAATAAGAAAAGTGTACTAAATAAATAGCATATAGTTAGTTAGTAAGTATTTAACAGTTAATAGAAAAGATATATAGAAATTTACTTAATTAATTATTATTAGTTAGGAAAATATAACTAGTTTTATATACTAGTAAAAAATGGTACTTAATTTAGTCATAATTTTTTTAGTAAGCAATGTATCTATTTTGGATTACATAAATGTTAGGAACAATTTTGAAGAAATATATTTAATTAATAAATAAGTAGTTTTTAAATAAGTAGTAACAATTATTAGAAAAAAATGTAATAATTAATTTAATTTATACTTATTAGTTAGAAAAATATAACTATTTTTAAATATATTTTAGTAAAAAAAACTTAATTTTGTTATATGACATTATCCATTGAGGTGAAAAGCATGTGTTATATTAAATGTGGTCGATGACAAATTTTCATCATGAAGTCTATTTTACTTTAATCCTCACCCGTGTCTCTGAAGTGGAGATTTTTTTTAACTGTTGGGATGCCCAGTGGGGTTTTTGGATTATCCCTACGATTGGACTCACCCTTCCTATAAAGGGATTTTAGCTTTTGCTCGATTATCCTTTTCCGCATTCTCTTCTTTTAAGCTTTCATCCATTTTCTACAAGCGTATAATGCACTTGTTTTACCAGTTCTTGACTGCATTTGCAAGTATGATTATTTCCTCCTTTCGTTCGCTCCTCTTTTAATGGTGATTGTGAAGATTATATAATATTCAAGGAGTGGATGTGTACCGTTATTGTGAGTTTAGACTTTTGGGAGCCATGAGACCTGTGTAGTTTAGATAGTGATTTTCTTGATTTTCCTCTTTTTATCAGAAATCAATGGTGGAGACAAGTGTTAAATGTTTTAATGTCAAATACTTCCCGTCTTTGTACTCTAATAAGGAGAGGATCATTGTTTTTCAATAGAAAATTTAACTTTCCAATACTGGACATGAATATTATGTGATTTTGGAACCATGTTTTAAGGAGGAGATGGTGAATATGAATGCCACAGATGGTTCGCCCATCCCTTACTTCTATTTTCACCTCACTGTTATTCATGATTTATGGTTTTAATACCTTTTACGCTATTTGAAGCTAAGTTTTTAGTGTTTGCAAATGTTGCTCCTTCTCATATTACAACTGTTCTTGTTAAAAAAAATATAAAAAGGTTGACGTTATGCATCTTGATCAAAAGGTGGTTCAAATATAGATGTCATTATGTTTACTGGGGCTCACCTCCTTCTTAAGGATTTACCAGTTGATTACAAGGACCTTCATAAGATGTCGCCCCTCCAACTGTCGAGCATGGAAGAAAATCACATGTTAAGGGGTCTTCTGATGGAACGTGTCTAGTGAGAGAAATATATCAAAGTCATTGGTGAGTTGAAATCTAAGCTTTCAATGGCCTTGGGAAGTGTCACCATGCGGAAGAAGAAAGTGAGAACCTTGATGAAAGGGAAAGAGGATTTAAAGTTTGTGCTAAAAAAGGTGGTTCTACAGGAACGAGATCTCGCTATCTTAAAAAAGAGCTTAAAGGGGTCCCTTGAGGGGGGGGACCTTAATTATCTGAAGAAACTTGAGAGGGAATTGTCCACACTCAAGGATGAACTACTAGAAACCTCCGACCAGAATTTTGAGCAGGCAAAGGATCATATAGGAGTCATGTATCATGTGTTAGACTTGAGTCAAATGTATTTATTCAAGATGGTCTGTGACGTTCAGTAGGTGGACGACGAGGAGGCACTGCCTTTTGGTGGGGTCTCCCGAACTGAGCACGAGGGCCACAAAGCAACATAATACGTTCTCTAGAGGAGTGTTGGTCGCCAAGAGAATGCTTTGAAGAAACACTGGGCTATGGAGGATCGATGAGATTAAGGCTTACTTATTCATGTCTTTAGCGATTTTTTTGTAATGGTGCTCAAAGGGTTTCTGTAACTATTATTATTTTTCTTTATAATTCCTTTAGAGGTTATCTTGTACCCTTTTTCTCCATTGGGTATTAGTTAAATTATGGGCTTTTATACCCTTGTTTGACATTGTTGTGGTTTTGTAATGGCAAAGATTCCTTCATGAGGACGACAATGTTACCCCATGGGGCAACAAGGATTCCTACATGAGTATCCAACATGTGTTTTTACCTCGAGGGGGACAAGGACTCCTTCATTAGGATCCAACGTGTGTAATCGCCTCAAGGGAGACAAGGATTCCTTTGTGAGGATCCAACATATATGGTCGCCTCCAATGGCAATTTCGATAAGGTTTCTTGTACTCTTCAGCTTCTTCCACACAATAAAAAGCAAGAATAATTCCTATTTTATATCAATGTGAGAGTCCTCATTAAAAACCCCCCTGCACCTTATTAACAACACATGGAAAAAGAATGTTCCCCACAAAACAAAGAGTGTCACGAACTTAACCATACAGGCAACAAAGATTGCAACTCATTTAAATAAACCAAACAAGTAAATGAAACTAAGTTAAACATGGATTAATGCCTAAGCAATTAAAATATTTTAAAAAGGATCTTCTTATTCCGCCTTTGTTCTATCTTGGAGAAAAGCGGCCAGTCCTTCACCCTTGGGAGTTATTTCTCATGGATTCACTCACAACTTTATGCCTAAATGTTTACTCACATGGCTCTCATTTTCTTCAGCTTCGGGATTTCTACGTAACATTTCCTGGAGATCTCTTGATCCCCTTGGAAAACCTCAACTCGCCCATCTAAGAGTGGGTATTTCATGCAAAGGTACAATGTAGATAGTACGCCTCCAAGCTAGTTGAAATCAGACCACCCTACAATCCTATTATACGAGGAAGGTGCATCTATAACAAGGTATGTTACCTTGATCTACATAGAATTTTCCTCTGCTTCATTCATGGTCTTTATTGTAATACAACTCTTCACCTGCACTTGCTTGCTTGAGAATCCTACCAATGATCCTTGGAAAGCTTTGAGGCTCCAGGTCCAGGCGAAGCCATCCAAAAGCATCCCAATAGAGGATGCCTGTAAATCAACCTTGATCAATCATTGCCTAATTAATCTCCCAATCATCACACCTTATGGTTATGACCATGACTTCGTTATCATGTAGGCGGATTCTTGCAACATTCTTCTCAAAAAAAGGTGATCTCAGATTCTAGGGCTTCCATCTTTCCCAAATTAAAGTTGGTGGGCAAGCCTTCGATTATTATGATTCGGAGAGTGTATTTTGTGTGGGTGGAACTAGTCTCTCCACCTCTAGTGAATCCTACTACGATGGTATTAAGGGTGTGGAGTGTGGTTTTGTCCCCTCCCCCTTACTAGGTTCTTTGCCTTTTTTGGACCCGGGACTCCCAAAAGGGTCTCTCCCCCAAAGCTAGATCTACATGACCTTTGGTTGAGTCACCCTTGACGTATTTCTTTAGGTGGCCTTCTTGGTGTTGGAACAAAATTGATGTGTACCATATCCCTTATACTTTGGTGATAATAAAGTATTTAAAGAATAATTAGGTATACTGATATTTTTACAAGTGTGCATGACCATAGACTTAAATTTCATGAATAATCCAAGTATTGGTTCTGTCTGTGAGCATTTAAAGAGAAGCTTAAAGACTAGAATTTGAATGACCATAAGCTGAAGACCAGACTCTGAAGAAGTCAACATCTGAAGGCCAAAGTTTGAAGAAGTTGGCCTCTGAAGACTATACGTTAAAGAAGTCTGCCTCTGCTGATCAAAACCTGAAGACTAGTCAAAGCGCAAGGACCAAGGTGACTCCGACATGCCTTTGTCAACCTCTGAGCCTGTTTTATCACATCAAGACCTAAGATATTTTTCACATAGATTGAGCTGGGATGCAATTGATAATTCCTCTTGTAGCAAAAGAATTTCAAACAAGCTTTCAACGATATTAACCATTTGAAGAAACGCCTTAACGTCTTTATTCAAGCTTCTCAAAGACTCTCTTATGTAAGATCTCCAACAAATATTTTCCTTTTCTATTTAAAGAACTAAATATTTAAAGATTAATAATGAACCATTGACAATCATATAACAGTTACTCTGACAAAACATAAGCATAAGTTTAACTTAGGATTTCTTACCTTTGTATATTCTAGAAACCTCTAAGTCTTAAAGAGTTCTTCTTGAATTGTATTTTGTCTACACCTCTGATTGTATATCAAGTGTATTATTCCAAACAATATTTTATCTATTGGGTAGATTGTTAAAAGCCTCTTACTTTGTGTTTGAGAATTTTAAGTCTCTTGCTTGTGTGCTTGAGCATAGAAGTTTCTTGCTTGTGTGCTTTAGCATTGGAAGTCTCTTTCTTATGTGCTTGATCATTGGAAGTCTCTTGTTTGTGTGCTTGAGTATAGAAGTCTCTTACTTTGTGTTTGAGCATTGGAAGTCATTTGGTTGTGTACTTGAGCAAATTGTAATCTTGTGTGATTATAGTGAAAATATCTTGTAAGTACAAGGGGACTGGATTACTCTCAGTTTGTGAGAGGAACCAAGATAACTTTGTGTGTCTCCCTTCTTTCTTACATTACTTATCTGTTGCCTACCTCTTACCTTTTAATCTGATTCTATACTTTGTGTTTAGCATCTAACAAGAGTTTTAAAAATAAAGAAAAAATTCATCACAATTCAACCCCTCATTCTTGTGTTTTTCTCACCTTCAAGATGCATCAGACACTCTATTATTAGAACAAGATTTGATTATGCATCTTGTCTCGATGTTTTGATGATAACAATGGAGTATTTATGTGAAAACAATTATGGTGCTCTAACGTTTGTTATTCTGATAGGTTTTAACAAACAGGTTCTAACTCTGATAAAGACCATGTGCTACGTCACTCAGATATTCTCTATGGTTACTTCTATGTGAAGAAACAAGAATTGGTTCTAATCTACTGTGCGCCAGAAAGATTATGAGAAGACACTATGTTGTTGTTGTAACGTCTCTTAGATCTAGTCTCTGAGCATGACTCTGATGTTCTAATTCTGAAGCCTGTTTAGCTTCTAAGGTCGTTAACTTCTGAAGACTAAGTACTGAAGATTCTGAAGACAAGGTCCTGTTGAACGAAGCTCTAAAGACTCTGAAGACTTAAGGATTCTGAAAATTAAGGGTTATGAATACTAAGTGTTGAAGATTCTGAAGACAAGGTTCTGCTGAACGAAGTTCTGAAGACTCTGAAGACTTAAGTATTCTGCTAACCATGGGTTCTGAACTAGAAGTGTTGAAGACTGTGAAGACAAGGTTCGGCTAAACAAGTTCTGAAGACTCTGAAGACTCAAGACTCTGAAGACCCAATGATTCATTCTTCTAATCATGCTTCAATTAAATCTACTCAGAAGCCTCTGATGAATAGAAGAAGATGAAACGTTTGCGTGGGAAAATAGTACATAGTACAGATAAAGCACGTTCCTCTCCACTACTCTGATTTGGTGGTACAAAGGACAATTTCATTGTACGATTTTTAACCCAGCATAACAGAATTATTTTAAGTCGCCAGTACTCTTATCATATTACTGATCTGCCCTCCAACAGATCTATTTCTAGCTATATAAAGACTTAATCACTCAACAAAGGAGCTGCTGAAGAGTGCAAGATCATAAACGCATGCGAAAGCATGATTGAATATGAGATGCTGATGAGCATGCGCGTAAAAGAGAAAACGCATGCGAAAGCATGAAAGTCTGAAGTGAGCAGCAAACTATGTAACATTCAGTGTGAAAAGGAGATATCAAAAACACTGATGTATTTGAAGAAGCAACTCAAGAAATGAAGAAACTTATGAGTGAGCAGTAAAGCACCATAATACAAAGAGGGAGAATATATTACTGTAAATTCTCTCTAAGTTAGATTGAGCTTAAAATGTATGTTTACCTTGCTTGTGTAGAAGCATTACTATTGTAAACAAACCTTGTAGCAGACAGTTGTTTGCATTCCCTAAAGTACCAGTTTGGTCAGAATTTTTAGGGAGACTAAGACAGTGTGTCTTATGGTAGTTAGTCATTTGCAATTGGCTTGTGCGTTGTATTTCTTAAGAGACCGGTTGGATCAGAATTCTTAAGAAGTCTAGGACTGGCGAGTCTTAGAGGTTGTTAATCACCAGTAGTTGGCTCGTGCAATTGTAATCAGATTTGGTTATAGTGGATTAAGTCCTTGTCTAAGGCAAAATCACCTTGGAGGGTGGACTGGATTAGCTTGAAAGTTTTTCAAGTGAACCAGGATATATCATGTGTCTTTATTATTGTTAGTTTATTTATGATCTTTGTTTGAGTTTCATAAAAAGCTTTCAAAATGGAAAACCCAATTCAAACCCCCCATTTCTTGTGTTTTTCTCACACCTTCAATTGGTATCAGAGCTCCGGTTCTGATTGCAATAAACATTTTATCAGCACTTAACAGTGTTCAGTACCGATCCAATATATGTGTGAGATAACATGGTAGTTCTGCTAATATCACTACTGAAGAGAAAGATCAACACAGTATCAAACTATCAATCGTTGACGGTGAAAAGTTTGACTACTGAAAAGCAGAATAGAAAAGTTTCTTTCTTAGTTATAATGTAGATCTTTGGGATCTGGTAGTCGATGACTATAATCACCTAGTTGATGCTACATGTGCTAAAATATCCAGATGTGATATAACAAACCAATAGAAGAAAGATTCTAAGAATCATCACAAGATAAGAATCATAGTGCTAAATGCTATCTCTTATACTAGGTATGAGAAGATGATGCCAAATCTATTTTTTATTCTCTTAGGATGATCCATGAAGAAAATGCTCAAAGTAAGAAGACAAAGGCACTTGCCTTAATCCAAAACTTGGAGCATTCAAATGGAAAATGATGAGACAGTTGAGACCATGTCTTCAAGGTTTCAAAATGCTAGTTGCAGAACTCAAAGTTCTGGACTAAGATTACTCAACTGCTGAACATGTGAAAAAGATGACATCAGAAGAATCAGCGAACTCTAGAAGCAGAAGCAAGAAAACTTCAGAAGAATCAAAGGCCGCTCAGAGTCAAAATCTGAACAGAAGAAGCATAACTCGGAAAAGGAAGTTATCTGCTATGAGCGTCTAAAGGTTAAGAAGCCTGAGAAGAACCTCTCCGAAGGAAGAATATTCTAATGGCAACTTAGGACATCTCTGTTTCTGAAGAAGAGGAATCTGATAAAGAACAAGCAAATGTTGCACTGGTAGCAACAACTGAAGATGAAGTTTCTGGAAAATCAGAAGATAGAAAATCATCAGAATCAGACTCAGACTCTTGCTCAGAAATATCCCTAGCAACTCAGTTGATGGCATATGTTTCAAAGTCTGGAACTTAAGCCTGGAGGCTTCGTCAGTGTCTGAGGAAATCAGAAAGAAGAAATCATTTATTCTGGAATCGTTGTTTAAAAGTGTTTATTTTGGGATATTTTGAATGGTCTAAAGGCTACAGAATACATGACACAGAAACACGAATTATAGAGGAATTAATTCATGTTAGAGTCAATGATAAAGCTTGACTCTGAAAAGTCAAAGCTAGCTTAAAAGGTTGCAGATCTGAAGATCACGTCATCAGAATCTAAGAAGTTGAAGATTCAAGAGAAGCCAGACAAAGATGCAGATTTTGCAGATCCAAATACAACCTTATCAAAAGCTGGGAACAATTTATTGTTAGACTATGGCTATGGATCTAGAAGGGGGGGTTGAATAGATCCTTCGAGTTTTACACGCAAATGGACTACAAAGTTCAGTTTTAAAAAATTGTTTAAACGGAAGCTACCACTGGATCAAAAGTCTACAACGAACCTTCTACCAAAAAGGATCGGATATGCACGAATATATTGTGAAAGAGTATGGAAGAGAAAAATTCAGTTGTGTTAATCTAGTCAAACGCAATCAACAAATTATAACGTGTTTATGTATAAACCAAAACAATGAGGCAAACTATAAGCAATGAGACACAAACAATGTTTGAGTTTGCTTTGTGACAAATTATCAAACACTTGGTGTGTACAAACACACTAAGTGCAGAATTTCTATGGTTAGTAAGTTCAAGCTGCTCCTAGATACAATTCAAAGAATTGTATCACTTTAACAAAAACGATTTTTCAGCTCTAGATTACAACACCTCAGAAATTCAGACAAATTGAAAACTTGACAAATTCAAACAATGCAGAAAATATAAAGAGTTGAAGGAGAAAGAGAACAAACGCAGTTTGATTAGGCAGTTCCCCAATCGTCCTCGCTATGGGTACCTCGGCCCCCAATTCCTAACATGGAATTGAGATATATATATTATCGTTGCAATTGTACGTTTATACAAGAGAAAACTATGAACAATCAAATCTTCGAACGTCTTCGAATTGTTGATGTAGAGCCTTCTCTTCCCTTGATTCAAGATGAATCAAGTGCTTCGAATATGGTTGATCCAATTATCGTCCCGCGCTACTAAACCGAAGGAACACACTCTTCTTCGATTACCTTCACTCGATCAATTGCAATCTACCAAAGATTCGAACCCAAACCACTCTTCTACGATCCTCTGATTACAGCTACTAAACCGATCTCTTCGGTTACCTTCGCCCAGCTGAATCCTTGTAGAACGAATTGGCTTGTGCAAAAACCCCAAAAATCTCTTAGATTCTTGGAGGAGAAAACCCTAAGGTTTTATTCAAGAAACACCTACCACAAATCTCAACTCAGAAATGAAGATAACACTTCCAGAAATCTGAACCTTATCACTTCAAATCAATGAACACAACAAACAAAAATTAGTTATGTGTAGTTGTTTGAATGCTCAAGGAAGAAGATGAAATTGATGAGAGAAAATGGCATAAAATCTTTCACGTTTCTTGTTCTATTGAAAAATGAGCTAAAAATGATATATATAATATCCTAGAAGAAATACATGAGAGAAACAGAATTTTAGAGTGAATAACACAGCAGAAAATTTGTGCAAAACAGCGACCGGTCGACCTAAACAGGTCTATGCGTCGACTCATAACACCCAGTTTTTGATATACACAAATGCAGGATGTATGCGTCGACCTGAAGAGTCGACCTGAGCATACCCGCAGCACACAGTTTTAACAGACACAAATTCAGCATGTATGAGTCGACCTGAACAAGGTCATGAGTCGACTCACACCATTCAAACATGTAAAAATCACACTTTTGACTTTCCTAAAGGTGTTTAACCATATCTAATGCACCTAGAACATTGCCAACATGATCAAACATCCTTAGAACACCTAATGTGCATTCATGTGAAATATATATGTGCAAAGCATGATAGTTTTGACATCATTAAAATCAAGTACATAGAGAGAGACTTCCCTCACATACTCCCCCTTTTTGATGATGGCAAAACGGTCAAACTGAGGTAGTATCCTCCCCCTGACTCTATGCATCCACTATTGTTTGATCATCTCAATGCCTGTTAATACCTGTTATTTCCCATTTCTTCTCCCCCTTTGACAACATCAAAAAGAAAGAAAGAGAAAGTATCAAGAATAGCTGCATTGTTTAACGAATTGCAACGAATAATCATTAACATACATTCACATATAATGCAAGTTAACGAACATAATAATGATAAAGACAAACAAACTATTTAAACCAAACCATAATGTTTAAGGAACACAAAGATGGTCACTACATAGAGAAGCCAAAATAGTAGCAATACAAAGTCACTAAGAGAAAGTGCATATAGCAAACGGAAACATAGCAGAGTCATAAACAGATCAAGAATAAAGCATGAAGAGACATGATGCAAGATGCAATGTAGATTCTTATGGCCTCCTCCCCCTAAATGAATGACCTCTTCCGCGAAACGGTTGAGGATGATGAGGTGGTGGAGGTTGCACATCCAACTGCTCGGTCATCTCCAACACGGTGCGATTTAGAATGTTGAAGCTGTTTGTAAGAGCACGGTGCTGATTAGCAGAAGTTTCGGCCATTGTGTTGAATCTTCCAGTCAAATTTGTGGCAAAAGAGTCAAAGTTGTTGGCGTGAGTTTGAATTTCGTCTTGTAAAGACTTGAACCGTTCCTCTTGAGCTGTGGCAAACCGCTATTGATCAAGTTGCATCGTCCTCATAAGTTCAAGAATATCTTCATTGTTTTGTTGAGGACGCGGAGGTGAAAGAGGAGTGTAATATGAATCTTGGTAGTTCATCCCGTGAGTTGATGGCCTATGGTTAGAACCAAGATTGGTCCAACTATTATATTGCCATTGACCCCATCCTTGGTCAACTTCAGTTTCCATTGGAGATTGCCATGAATTCCAACCTTGATTTTCTTCAGAACCTTGATACATCCATGCAGTATTGTCTTCAGCCCCCGTATCCATTTGGTGCCATTGAGCATTGTCATTTTGGTTCTCGTTAGCATCATCCTGTTCATTCTCTCCTTCTTCATTTTCCCTTTCGTCTTCTTCTTCTTCGTCATCTTCTTCACTAGACTCTTCCAGAACAGCCGTGTTGGCTTTCAAAATATACTTATACTTTTTCTCTACAACATCCCACATATGGCCCATCATAGTCATAGTTTTCTGGCAGAACTCTTGATTTATAGTAATGGACTTATAAGGAATACCAGGAACAACTATTGTAGCATTATTGAAAAACTTTTGAATAATGGATGCATACCCAAGTGCAGTCCCTCTACCGGATTCACGAAGAGCATACATTCTGCTTGCAAAGTAATAAGGCCAACTGATTGGTATCTTGTTCATCAAAATGTATATTAACTGAACCTCAGGCTGATCCACCCTAGAATAACCTCCAAGCTTGGGTCTAAGAATATGGGCAACGATCCACTGCAAAATCCTAGGAATAGGAGACAGTTTTCCCGTTGTTACTGCCCTAGGGAAAAGATTGCTCGCCACAACTGCATCAGGATATGGTCTTCTGAGCATAAAATTTAAGGTTGTCTTATACTCATAATCATTAACATGCTTGGTATCAGTTATGTGCTGGATAGGACTCTCATTGGTCACAGACAAACGGAATAAATCTCGCCAAGTGGTGTTTTGGATAGTAAGGGTCTTATTCCCTAGTTTGCAATTGAACATAAAATCATCAAACTTTCCAACTAGACCAGTATAGAACAGTCTTACCAGATCCTCATTGTATTTGACATCACATTCTAAAAACCCATTTAAATTTTGAAAGTCCAATAAATCCATGACTTCTTCCAAGTGCATGCGTTCTACCGTACGACGATAATACACAAATTGCTTGACCACAGACCTTTTCTTCATTGTTTTCTCAAATAAATCAGCATTCTCAGGAGAAAGTAGAGAAGAAAGAGTTACCGGTTGATCTAGAGGTGGTTGAGAAGGACCCGCTTGAACAGATGATTCCCTTGTGACTCTTTTACGGGTGATTCTCCGTGAAGCCATTGATGATTGGTGTTTAAGGAGGATGAATAGTGACGAATTTCCCAACTAGTTATAGACCCCAAGAATTTTGGGTGAGATTGATGGAGTTAGGGTTTTGGTGGAGATGAAATTAGGGAAGAGGAGGAAATGAGAGAATGACTTGATATGTTATGTTAATGCCACATAGAAAATCAGAAAAAGCATAAAAGGAGACTAAATGGGTCAAAACCGCACAAGACTTTAAGAAATATTTCGCAATTTTTCAGCGAGCGGTCGACCGCTAGGTCTGTGTGCGTCGACGCACACTGTAACTTTTTCTGTAATCTAAAAAAAAGAAGCTATGAGTAGACCTAATAGTCGACCTGAGCGTTCCCGGCTAAACACGCAAACAAAACAACCAAAGTGAGTCGACCTGAAGCATTTGTGAGTCGACTCAAACAGTGAAATTTTTGAAAAATCATATTTTTGTGTTATTTAAGCCATGATATTAAATAAAAAAAAAGAACTAACATGCACACCAAACATACAAATGAAGACAGTGAGCATACTATAGGCAAATAAACAACAATAATATCACTCAGTTATGGTACACTTAATTTCTAATGAACGAGAACGATATTACCTTGATCGCTTTTGATGATGCAAGACCTTACATATGTGGTAATAGCTTTTGAAATTGTTAGTGACAAAAGTATAGATGTACATATAGATAAGATAAGGTAATGACACTTTATAATAAGATCAAACACGATCCGAAATGTCGAGAATGCCAAGTTCCCTACGGATATGAAAGAAAGGCTCAGTGGCTAAAGGTTTTGTGAAAATGTCAGCAAGTTGATTTTTTGAATCAACATGCTCAAAAATCACATCACCTTTCTCAACATGATCCCTAAGGAAGTGATGACGTATTTCGATATGTTTGGTACGTGAATGTAATACAGGGTTCTTAGTTAGATTTATTGCACTAGTGTTATCGCATAAAATTGGAATACGCTCAAGTTTTAAATTAAAATCAAGCAATTGTTGTTTAAGCCATAGGACTTGAGCACAACAACTACCTGCAGCAACGTATTCAGCCTCGGCAGTTGACAAAGCAACGGAAACCTGTTTCTTGCTATGCCAGCTCACCAAGGAATTTGCGAAAAGATGACACGTGCCACTAGTACTTTTCCTATCCAACTTGCACCCGGCAAAGTCGGAATCAGAATAACCAACTAAGGAACAAGCACTACCTTTGGAATACCACAGACCATACTTTGGGGTTCCAGAGAGATACCTAAGTATGCGTTTAACAGCTTTTAGGTGGGATTCCTTGGGATGTGCTTGATACCTCGCACACATGCATACACTAAACATTATATCTGGACGTGATGCGGTAAGATAAAGAAGAGACCCTATCATACCTCGATACCTCTTTACCTCAACATCCTTACCTTTTTCGTCACGATCAAGATTAACACTCGTAGGCATAGGAGTATCTATAGCTTTGCAGTTCAGCATATCAAAACGTTTTAGTAACTCAAGACAATATTTCGTTTGACTCACGAATGTGCCCTCTTCAAGTTGTTTGATTTGCAATCCGAGGAAATAGTTAAGCTCCCCCATCATGCTCATTTCAAACTCCCCCTGCATCAAACTAGAAAACTCCTTGACCAAGGTCATGTTAGTAGACCCAAATATAATATCGTCAACATAAATTTGTACCAAAATTAAGTGTTTTCCTTAACGTTTAATAAAGAGGGTCGTGTCAACCTTTCCTCTTGAATACCCTTGATCAAGTAGAAATTTGCTTAGACGTTCATACCAAGCCCTAGGGGCTTGTTTAAGTCCGTACAAAGCTCGCTTAAGTTTATATACATGATCAGGATATTCGTGTGATTCAAAACCTGGAGGTTGGGCTACATAAACCTCTTCATTTATATATTCGTTAAGGAATGCACTTTTGACATCCATTTGGAATAGTTTAAAGTTCTTTGTACAAGCATAGGCAAGTAGAAGACGTATGGCCTCGAGTCGAGCAACCGGCGCATAAGTTTCCTCATAGTCGATTCCTTCCTCTTGGTTATAGCCTTGCGCTACAAGCCTAGCTTTGTTACGCGTTATTACTCCATTTTCATCAAGTTTATTCCTAAACACCCATCGGGTTCCTATTACTCGATGATCTCGCGGAGGGGGGACAAGGTCCCAAACCTCATTTCTCCCGAATTGATTTAGTTCATCTTGCATTGATAGGTACCAATGCTCATCAAGTAATGCTTCCTTAGAGTTTTTAGGTTCAACTTGGGAAACAAAATCCGAGTAATAACAAAAGTTACTAAGTTTAGAGCGAGTAGTTACTCCCTTAGAGATATCACCGAGAATGTTGTCAATTGGATGGTCTTTTGAAGACTTCCAAGCTGGAGGAAGTTCATCTTCATTAGTATGATGATCATCCTCACTTTTCACTGGTTGGTGATCCTTTTCCTCCTCAATACGCACTGCTTCAGGCTGATCAATTCCCTTATCAGTGTCCTTGAGTATGTCTTCAGTAGGTACACCTGCACCATGAAAAGAACTACCTTCTCCGACATTTCTCGGATAAGACTCGTCAAAAGAAATATGAACTGACTCTTCAACTACACGTAACCTCTTATCGTAAACCCTCAAGCCTTTAAGCACATCCTTTTTATCACTATTTTCAATTATGCAACAATCCTTAGAAAAAGATACTTTATAGTTCTTGTCACATAGTTGACTAATGCTTAAAAGGATATGTTTAAGACCTTTCACAAGAGGCATAATAGAGATAGTAGTATATGAGGGGTTACCTACACTACCTTTGCCAAGTATTTGTCCCTGTTGTTGTCTTCGTAGGTAACAAACCTATTTTTCTTTGCCACAAAGTCGATGAAAAGAGATATGTCTCCTGTCATATGTCTCGAGAAGCCACTATCAAGAACCCATATTCTTTTCGTGTTCTCAAGACTTTGTACCTACATAATCAATCAAGGAAAATAGGTACCCAATTCTCGTTGGGTCCTTTAGGGTGAGTGAAACCAAGATTGCCTTTGGGCAACCATTGATAAATGCCCTTTGGAACAAGATATCTCCGAAAGCGGCACTTAGCAATAGTATGACCTGACTTACAACAATATAGGCAATTACAATTTGTTTGGAGTTTACCTTTGCTATCACTATCTCGAATCACATACGTGTATTTTTGATACGGATTATTCATTGTTTCACGATAATGTGATCGATCAATAGCAAACGTAATCTTAGGCTTGAGAGCCTTGTCCAACTTGGCTTTGAGGGTTCTCACCTCTCTTTGCCAAATGTGACAAGTACCACAGCCCCCAAGGTCAAACCATGTATATTCATCCTTATCGATATTAGTTTTTGATACATTCACCATAGAGTTTTTAAGATCTTCCAATTCCTTTTGGGAATCGGAAACCTTTTTCTCCAAATAGGAAAAAATCTTTTTATTCGAAGCTAAGCGTTGAAATGCTTCCTTAGCTTCGTGGTGTAATGTGTCAAAAGCTGTTTTCAATTCAGCATGAGACATATTTTGACAGTTTTCATATTTAGAGTGTTTTACCTCTTTTCCTTTGTTGTGACGTGCCATGAGACAAAGGTTGACGGATTCACTTTCGTCACTTGATGAGTCATCTTTCTCCGACTCGCTATCGCTTTCCCAAGCGATGTATGCTCGTCGAGGCTTGTTGGACTTTTTGTTTGAGCGACTCTTATCTTTGTCCTTATCTTTGTCTTTCTTTAGGGATGGACAATCCGGCTTGTAGTGCCCGGATTTTCCACAATTGTAGCACGTCCCCTTTACTTTGCCATTTTTATGTCCTTCACTTCTAGATTGCTTCCGGAACTTGACAAGATTTCTGTCCGAGTGCTGAATATCATTCTTCCGAATGTATCTATTGTATCTCTTCACAAATAAGCTCATATCATCACCGGATTCTTCATCCTTGTCATCTTTGGCTTCATCATCACTTTGCTCTTGATGTGTGGACTTTGAACAAGAAGCCTTAAGAGCTATCGACTTCTTCTCCGTATCTTTTTCTTTCTCTTTCTTTATACTCTTCTCATATTTATCCAAGCTAATGAGCACTTGCTCATGCTCATCAAGTTTACCAAAGAGTGTTGTGAGGTCTAATGTAGCAAGATCATTGGCCTCCTTGATAGCGGTAACCTTCGGTTGCCATTCCCTGCTAAGACACCTCAGAATTTTATTAGTAGAAACCTCATTTGGAATTGGTTTACCAAGGACATGCAATTTGTTGATAATGTGAGTGAATCGTTTTTGCATATCCGCAATGGTTTCCCCTTGCTTCATGTAAAACAGATCGAACTCTTGCGTTAGTGTATTAATTCGAGCCAACTTAACATCATTCGTGCCTTCGTGGGCTACTTGTAAAGCATCCCACATGGCTTTGGCTGTTTCACAATGGGAGACTCGATAATACTCATCAACTCCCAAGGAGGAGATGATCATATTTCGAGCCTTCCAATCATAACTGTACTTTTTCTCGTCCTCCTCATTCCATTGAGCTTCGGGTTTAGGAACGACAACGCCTTCCGCGTTAGTCATAGTAATTGCCATGGGACCGTTTAAAATAACGTTCCAAACCTTCCGATCTAAGGAATTAATATGAACGCGCATACAATCCTTCCAGTAGCTGTAGTTTTCACCTGTAAAAACTGGAGCTCTATTATAAGCCCCCTTAGGTTCGTTCGCCATGATCCAAGAAGTTTTACCGAAGCACCAGAATAAACCGGAGCTCGTGATACCACTTGTTAGACTATGGCTATGGATCTAGAAGGGGGGGTTGAATAGATCCTTCGAGTTTTACATGCAAATGGACTACAAAGTTCAGTTTTAAAAAATTGTTTAAACGGAAGCTACCACTGGATCAAAAGTCTACAACGAACCTTCTACCAAAAAGGATCGGATATGCACGAATATATTGTGAAAGAGTATGGAAGAGAAAAATTCAGTTGTGTTAATCTAGTCAAACGCAATCAACAAATTATAACGTGTTTATGTATAAACCAAAACAATGAGGCAAACTATAAGCAATGAGACACAAACAATGTTTGAGTTTGCTTTGTGACAAATTATCAAACACTTGGTGTGTACAAACACACTAAGTGCAGAATTTCTATGGTTAGTAAGTTCAAGCTGCTCCTAGATACAATTCAAAGAATTGTATCACTTTAACAAAAACGATTTTTCAGCTCTAGATTACAACACCTCAGAAATTCAGACAAATTGAAAACTTGACAAATTCAAACAATGCAGAAAATATAAAGAGTTGAAGGAGAAAGAGAACAAACGCAGTTTGATTAGGCAGTTCCCCAATCGTCCTCGCTATGGGTACCTCGGCCCCCAATTCCTAACATGGAATTGAGATATATATATTATCGTTGCAATTGTACGTTTATACAAGAGAAAACTATGAACAATCAAATCTTCGAACGTCTTCGAATTGTTGATGTAGAGCCTTCTCTTCCCTTGATTCAAGATGAATCAAGTGCTTCGAATATGGTTGATCCAATTATCGTCCCGCGCTACTAAACCGAAGGAACACACTCTTCTTCGATTACCTTCACTCGATCAATTGCAATCTACCAAAGATTCGAACCCAAACCACTCTTCTACGATCCTCTGATTACAGCTACTAAACCGATCTCTTCGGTTACCTTCGCCCAGCTGAATCCTTGTAGAACGAATTGGCTTGTGCAAAAACCCCCAAAATCTCTTAGATTCTTGGAGGAGAAAACCCTAAGGTTTTATTCAAGAAACACCTACCACAAATCTCAACTCAGAAATGAAGATAACACTTCCAGAAATCTGAACCTTATCACTTCAAATCAATGAACACAACAAACAAAAATTAGTTATGTGTAGTTGTTTGAATGCTCAAGGAAGAAGATGAAATTGATGAGAGAAAATGGCATAAAATCTTTCACGTTTCTTGTTCTATTGAAAAATGAGCTAAAAATGATATATATAATATCCTAGAAGAAATACATGAGAGAAACAGAATTTTAGAGTGAATAACACAGCAGAAAATTTGTGCAAAACAGCGACCGGTCGACCTAAACAGGTCTATGCGTCGACTCATAACACCCAGTTTTTGATATACACAAATGCAGGATGTATGCGTCGACCTGAAGAGTCGACCTGAGCATACCCGCAGCACACAGTTTTAACAGACACAAATTCAGCATGTATGAGTCGACCTGAACAAGGTCATGAGTCGACTCACACCATTCAAACATGTAAAAATCACACTTTTGACTTTCCTAAAGGTGTTTAACCATATCTAATGCACCTAGAACATTGCCAACATGATCAAACATCCTTAGAACACCTAATGTGCATTCATGTGAAATATATATGTGCAAAGCATGATAGTTTTGACATCATTAAAATCAAGTACATAGAGAGAGACTTCCCTCACATTTATCTCATCAGAAGAATAGTAGAGTAAAGACTTCTCATTCTGAAGAATTGATTCTGAGAGATAAAATTGATCCAGTCAGAACTAGCTCATCTTTCAAACATTTCGAAGAAATTCTTCTGGGTCTAATGTCTCTGATAGAATCAACATCAGTTGATGTAGCACTAAACGAAAAAGAGTAGATTCTGGTCATGCAAGAAGAACTGAATCAATTCACCAGAAATGAAGTTTGGGATCCTGTTCAGAAACCCAAAAGTGTCCACGTCACTGGAACTGAATGTCAGAAACAAGCCAGATGAGAAAGGTTGAATTGAGATAAGTCTGATAAAAGAACTCAGATTCATCCTAGGAATTCAAATTGATCAAGATAAGAAGGAATGTACATTCATCAGAACAAATATGAAAAGAACTTCTCAATAAATTCAACATGATGGACTGTACTCCATCTAAAGACTTCAATGCATCTAACATGAACTCTAGAAAAGGAAAAGATTACGCAGGAGACAGATTGGAAAGAAAAAGGCACCTCTGGAAATTGTCAGACTCTTTGAAAATTTTGATCTCATGGTCAAGCAAGAGGCAATCAACAACTGCTCTCTCAACAGCAGAAGCAGAGTATATATCTGCGCCTCTATGCAATACTCAAATGCTCTGGATGGAGAATCACCTAGAAGATCATCAGATAAATGAGAGTAACATTTCTATCCTTTATGATAATACTGCTGTTATCTGTTTAAGTAAGAATTCAATCTTATGTTATAGAACTAAGCACACAGAGACTATGTTCAGAAGGGAGTTTTATGTTTAAAACTTATAGATACAGACCTTCAATGGGCTGATACTTTTAACAAAACCCTTAGCTAAAGATAGAATTCCATTTATTCTGAAGCATCTGAAAATGGACTATTGTCCAGAGTAAGATTTCATCAGAATCAGATGTGTTTAGTCAGAGTCTGAAGATATCAGATTCTCATTCAAACTAGGAAGTAATTGTATTAAACCTCGGTCATCAGAAGATGCTTTGTCAGAAGTGTCTCTGATCAGATGGAAATCTTTTGGTTTTCCAAGACTCTGAGGATATCAAAGCGTGTCAAAAGACACCTCGAGAATTGTGATTTTGTAAGAATAGGTTTCAAGTAATTATTACCTATTACTTCCTAATATCATGTTTAATGCATAGGTTTTTGAAAATTCACTTGATAACTGTTTAAATCTTTACGTCTTCCTTCCGTAGTAGACATTCATAAAGATGCATGTAAGACAAAACTCTTGAAACTTAACACTTGTCTTCCCTCATTTATTCTTGGTCAGATCGTGCCCCTTCATTTTCGAGTATACACTTATTCATATTTATTGACTGATGTCATAATATCAATAATGTACACCATTCCATAATCTTTTGAAGGCCGATACACTCCTTCATCATTCCTCATTCCTGTCTATATCCATTGTATTGGAAATGATGAATCTTTCATTTCAGTTCATCTAGTCTTTATTACTATTTATGGCTATCACTCTTTTGCTCTCTTGAAAGAATACACTATTGATCTTAATGATCTTATTGAAGAAGGTCATACCAACATTCTCTCAGACATCATCTACCAAGAATGGGATAAATATCTTGAAATTCTCAAAGGACTCATCTATCCAACTCTTGTAAAAGAATTTTGGGCGAATGCTCGTATTCTTGGATATGAATCTGATACAAATTGTATTCTATCTACTGTATATGGATTTCCCATCATGATAAATCCCATTATAATCTCTCAAGCTATTGAATACAAAAAGGATAGTGAGTGCGTAGAATACTTCAGAGGAAACAACTGGTTTGCTAACAACATCCACATTATCTACTCTTAAGAAGAACCTGTAAACAGTCCCTCTACTCTCACCCCCAAAGGTAAAATCTGGTACCAAATTATGGGTACAAACCTTAGACCAAGGAAAAAGGGAACAAGATGGCTCTCTGCAATGGACATGCTATTCATTTTCTTTTTAATCTCCAAGATTAAACTTAATCTGTCTCAGTCCATATTCAACTACCTGAAAGAGGAAATTCTTTCATCAAAAGGGGAGTTATACTTTCAGATTCCTTACAGTAGAGCTATTTCTCATATTCTTGATCTCCAAGGAGTTGTTGCTCATCTAAGACAAGTTGAAATGAATGAGAAACTAACCACTGAATGGTGTGCTCCCATGAACTACTCTGAAACCACCATCAAAAAATTTGGTAGCTAATTGATGGATGTCCCTCCTGGTCTTTTGGTCACTTGGTGTTTGTTCTCTTTTTCGTTTAGTCCTGTAGTCATTTGTGTTCTGATCTCTTGTTATTGTTGTTTACATTCCTGTTTTAATATCTGCCTCTGTACTACGCTTTGGCGTCTTATCATTTTATCAATGAAGCATTTTCCTTATTTTCTCTATATCATCTTAGTGCATTTCATAAAGACTACTATAGAAAGGAAGAAAATAACTAAATTTAACTTATCTAAGTTTCTTTAAAATAATTTAGTTAAATTTTGATAATGTGTGGATGATAATGATAATAACCAGTTGACACATTGAGTTTCGTGAACTTATTGAGAATAGGCTAAAAGCGTTACGCATTCTCCTATAACTGTGCATTCATAAATGATAAGACTTATGTTAGTTAAGATTTTCTTGAAACTAAGCTATACTCTCTTCTGTCTTTACTATGCGTTAGTTTTCAATTGCCACCTATAAGTATACATTTATTGACTCCTGTTAGAACTTAAATATTGTATCCTTATTTGTGACCTTTTGGATATTCAGTTTTAAGAGACTGCTACACTCCTTTCTTATTCCTTGATACTCTTGTCTCTTAATATGACAATATGCCAGTGGCATATATTTTGCGTGATACGCACTCCGACCTATGTCATTTTCTCAGTGAGTCACGACTCTCATATATATATATATATATATATATACACATACACACACATTTCATCTCTCCTCTCATGATCTGAAGTGTTTGATCTTATTGATTCAAAATTACCTTCACTATCTAAATCTTCTCATCATGTCTCTAATCACTTTCCAAGGAGATGAGAACCTTCTTGAGGTTATATCAGAAGAACAAATAGATCTTCTTCATCTTGGAAACTGAGAAATTGCTAGCAGCATTACCTCAATCATGCACTTTCAAGAATGGGCAAAATACTTCATGATTCTGGATAAACCAGTATACTTAAATCTTGTCAAAGATTTTTTGAAACACGCCTACATTAATGATGAAGGTAGCTTAATTTCTTCTCGTGTCTCTGATGTCCCCATAAAGATCACTCCCTTCACCATTTCTCTAGCAATTGGCTGTGAGAACATTGGCTTTACTGCTGAACATGTTAAGTCTAGGTATCTTATTTCTGAGGAACTAGCCTCTCTTCACAACACATCGTCCAAATATGAACCTCTTAATCCTGAAAACCTCCTTCCCATTCCCAAAGCTTGGTTCAAGCTTCGGTTGACCAACTTTCGTCCTCGGGAAGAATACAAAAATATCCTATTTCATGATGATCGAGTTTTTATTTTTCTCCTGGTGGCTCAGATGTGAATTAATCTACCTCAGACTATCTTCAATTTTCTGCAAAAATCCATTACTGATTCCAGAAATGGCGATTTCATCAAGCCCTACATACCTTTTGGAAGAGTTCTATCTGAAATCTTCTTTAAAGAAGGAATTGTTGAACTTGTTAAGTCAGAAGGTCTAGAAAATGGTTTGTTGAAGAAACATTGTGAAGTCTTTGATGGTTAATCTATAGCATGTCGGATCTTGTGGTTTCTGTCTTATCTCTAGGATGCTTTGTGTCAAGTCATGTATTGTTAAATCATAATTAATGACATTGTCTTTATTTCTGAGTGTTATGGCTTATCTTATGAACTTCTTTCTCACATATTTATCATAATATTGGAATGTTTATTGTATTATCCTTTTGATTATGACAAAAAGGTGGAGAAAGTAAAATGATTTTAATAGTACTTATTCTCAGAATCTCGAACTCAAACATTACATAATACTATGCTTTTGCAACTAACCGTTTGTTTAATGTTTCAATTAAGGAACTCTAAAAAAGTTCACATAGTATTCGAGATAAGTTAAATATAAAGATCTTAATCTCTGAAGATGGAAAATCTTATGGATAATTTCAACTCTGATAATTCATGGTTAAGAAGTTGTACACCTTGAGAATATATGCTTAATCAAACAGATGTTCCAATACTGTTCGGAAGTTGTGAACTTTTTGAAAGTCAAGAAATCTTGTTTATTCAAACAGATGTTCCAATACTGTTCAGAAGTTGCGAACTTTCTGAAAGTCAAGAAATCTGGTTTGATCAAACAGATGTTCCAATACTGTTCAGAAGTTGTGAACTGTCTGAAAGTCAAGAAATCTTGTTTGATATCATAATGTTCAGGAGTTGTAAACTTTCTGAAAGTATGAAATTCAGACTTAAAGCATCAGAAGCAGAAATCTTCTTGAAAGCAAGTCAAGACAATTCTCTGATTAAAAAAATACGCTCAACAACGATGACATTCTGATTAAATCAATCAGCTCTGAATCTGATAAGATTGGTGAATCTAAGGAAAGATTGACAAAAGAGAAGCCTCTTAAGAAGTTGTGATTCTTCATCTGATAAGAAGTTCTGATACGAGATGCGTGACATCATCCAATCATACTCAAGATCAAGTTTTTTATTTTTCATCAAAGTTCTGATAGTAACAAGGTTCTGAGATGAAGACCTAGTGTTCTAGTCAGACTCTGATGAGTTGCTGTAGGGAAGTATTCCTTCTCTATTGTTATATTCCGAAGAACTCAAATTTTATTTTGTGAGTCTTGGGATCAGGGGGAGACTCTGAACAAGCATAAATAAAATTTTGAGATTAACAGATTCAGGGGGAGCTGAGAGCTTAAAACTCTGAATTTGTAGGATATGGTGATTACCCTGTATAGATTTTTCTATCAAAATACATGGTTTTGTCATCATCAAAAAGGGGGAGATTGTTAGAACAATATTTGATTATGCATCTTGTCTCGATGTTTTGATGATAACAATGGAGTATTTGTGTGAAAACAATTATGGTGCTCTAACGTTTGTTATTCTGATAGGTTTTAACAAACAGGTTCTAACTCTGATAAAGACCATGTGCTACATCACTCAGATATTCTCTATGGTTACTTCTATGTGAAGAAACAAGAATTGGTTCTAATCTACTGTGCGTCAGAAAGATTCTGAGAATACACTATGTTGCAGTTCTAACGTCTCTTGGATCTAGTCTCTGAGCATGACTCTGATGTTCTAATTCTGAAGCCTGTTTAGCTTCTGAGGTTGTTAACTTCTGAAGACTAAGTGCTGAAGATTCTGAAGACAAGGTTCTGTTGAACAAAGTTCTAAAGACTCTGAAGACTTAAGGATTCTAAAGATTAAGGGTTATGAAGACTAAGTGCTGAAGATTTTGAAGACAAGGTTCGGCTGAACGAAGTTCTGAAGACTCTGAAGACTTAAGTATTCTGCTAACCATGGGTTCTGAGCTAGGAGTGCTGAAGACTCTGAAGACAAGGTTCGGCTAAACAAGTTCTAAATACTCTGAAGACCCAGTGATTCATTCTTCTGATCATGCTTCAATCAAATCTACTCAGAAGCCTCTGATGAATAGAAGAAGATGAAACATTTGCGTGGGAAAATAATACATAGTACAGATAAAGCACGTTCCTCTCCACTACTCTGATTTGGTGGTACAAAGGACAATTTCATTGTACGATTTTCAACCCAGCGTAATGGCATTATTTCAAGTCGCCAGTACTCTTATCATATTACTGATCTGCCCTCCAACGGATCTATTTCTGGCTATATAAAGACTTAATCACTCAACAAAGGAGCTGTTGAAGAGTGCAAGAGCATAAACGCATGCGAAAGCATGATTGAATATGAGATGCTGATGAGCATGAGCGTAAAAGAGAAAACGCATGCGAAAGCATGAAAGTCTGAAGTGAGCAGCAAACTATGTAACATTCAGTGTGAAAAAGAGATATCAAAAACACTGATGTATTTGAATAAGCAACTCAAGAAATGAAGAAACTTATGAGTGAGCAGTAGAGCACCACAATACAAAGAGGAAGAATGTATTACTGTAGATTCTCTCTAAGTCAGATTGAGCTTAAAATGTATGTTTACCCTGCTTGTGTAGAAGCATTATTATTGTAAACAAACTTTGTAGCAGACAGTTGTTTGCATTCCTTAAAGTACCAGTTTGGTCAGAATTTTTAGGGAGACTAAGACAATGTGTCTTAGGGTAGTTAGTCACTTGCAGTTGGCTTGTGCGTTGTATTCCTTAAGAGACCAGTTGGGTCAGAATTCTCAATAAGTCTAGGACTGGCGAGTCTTAGAGGTTATTAGTCACCAGCAGTTGGCTCGTGCAATTGTAATCAGATTTAGTTATAGTGGATTAAGTCCTTGTCTAAGGCAAAATCACCTTGGCGGGTGGACTGGATTAGCTTGAAAATTTTTCAAGTGAACCAGGATATATCATGTGTCTTTCTTATTGTTAGTTTATTTATGATCTTTGTTTGAGTTTCATAAAAAGCTTTCAAAATGAAAACCCAATTCAAACCCCCCATTTCTTGTGTTTTTCTCACACCTTCATCTATCTCCTTCTTGAGTTTATAGCTGTCCTTAGTATGGTGTCCCTTGACTTTATGGAGGTTTTACCACCTTCTAGGCTTATGTCTCATGACATATGACTTTGGTGCCGACGGTTGTGAAATTTTATGCATATGGAGGACTTTTCGCCATATCTTCTCACGAAGAGTGTTCAGATGCGTGAAGCTATCTACAAGTTTTTCTCTTTACTTGAATAACATCTTGTATGATCCAATTCACTTATATTATGAGAAGATACAATTTATAGAAAATAGATAAATACGGACAACACTTGCTTTCGCCAACGTGTTTCCCTATCGATGATGAATAATTTGTTTTCTTTCGCACGACTGCATTATTCATCAAGGATTTGTTACTTTTGCACAACTATAAAAATTGGGACTTTTCTCAATCTCATCCAAGCACTTTCGTTGTATTAGACTCGATTATTTAAAAACTTGCGCTCGGGTACCGATACATATCCTTTCAGAATACGATCGGTACCTAAGAACTCTTTATTTTCAAACAAGGGTTGAAATGACATAACTCGGGTATTAAAATAAATATGAACAAAGACTCTGGTAATCGACTTGTGACGAATTATACGAATAATCATGAGATAAGCCTCATGACCCTTAGTCCCTAATAGACTACTCACTCATGGTGAGGAACAACACAATCTAAGCAATATTTGTAATCGAATTCATAATAAACAATTGAAATAGTAAGACAATTGTAATGGAAGTCCTAAATTGAACCTGACTAATGAGAAAATACTTTTAATTAACCTTGATCCAGTGCTCCAATTGAGACTTGAGTACAGATAAAATAAAATACGTGAAAACTAGGAGAATAAAAACTGGATTCTAAACTCAAGACCAACTATGAGTAATATAGAAAATTCTAATAATGGACAAAAATATCACTGATCAATGACAATTACATCAGAAAATATCAGATCCAAACATGCAAAAATCTCAAAATAGTAGCAATCGATCTGGAAAAGTAAATGAATCGAGGGAAAGCTCGCCTCCCTGCTACGACACGTAGGGGCTACTACAGGTGGTCGTAACAGGCCCCTGGAGTTTGTATGGCGAAATCTCACTTTTTGCCTTTTTCTCGCGTTTTGCTTGTTTTTGTTCCTTTTTCGCCCCAGATACTTGCTTAGGCCTGAAAACATCGAAAATACAATACTGAGCATAAAACACGATAAAAATAAAGTGAAGCGAACGAAAACGAGAAAATTATGAAGTATAACAACTAATAAAAATGATGCAAAAACCACTTATCAAGTAGCAACCATTTCTATGAGCGTTGGGGAGTGGGTAGCCAGCTCTCCTATCATTTAGGAGAAAGTGACTTTCCCCTATTTGAATCCCTCTTCGCACCATTGTGAAATAGGATATGTCACTCTCACGTTCCCTCAAATCGGAAGAGTCACCCAGAGAATGGGTGACATAACCGAGAGATGGGTACCCGTTCCAATAAATGGGCGCCTAGGAGGTGTGAGTCAACTTCCTTTAGTGAGCCTTCTGCGTTGCCTCATGTGGATATTTTATAAATATACCAATACAATTTTCAAAAATCATATAACATAATTCACCCTCCTTTTGTGTTTAAAATTACTTGGTCCACAAGGTTCAACCATGTAAAGTATCGATTAAACTTTAATGGATTACACCATAAACCAATCTTCCATATCATGCGAGTTTCATCTGATGATATGATATTTCCTTCAAATAATCATCACTTTCCTCGTGCACATTAAGAAGTTTTCACAAAAACGATCTCATTCTTCGTAATTTTTGCCTCAAAGTTAAACTTAAGTTATCATATTTCCTAGGTTGTCGTTATTGTTTAAGTCATAGGGAGACATCATTTTATTTCCTTGAATCAGAGAGACGTTCTTTTCCTTTTTTTTTTCTTTTATCCATCAAATCTAAGTGATACTCAAAATTTGACTTTTTTTTCGACTTCCTTTTGATAATCAGAGCTCTAGTACCATAATAAATTAAGTTTTGTAAGAAACACGTTTATTACTCTACAGAACAACATATTATATATATATATATATATATATATATATATATATATATATATATATATATATATATAAAACCTGTTTTTCTAAAATTGTGCTAACATAGTTGTCTATTAAAATTGTCAGTTAAGTTAATCAATTGAATGTAAGCAGATCTAATTATTGAATTTGAAACTATTATTATGTGGCGAAAAGAGGAAAGGAAATATATGTATGTATTTTATTTTTGTTGGTAATTTTGTTGTTAAATTGAAAGTCAAATGTATGACTTTTTTTTTTTTTAAAGCGAATAAAGAAATTTAAAGTAATTACAATTTTTTTTTGTAAAAATAATTTTTTTTACAATTCTATAAACATATTTCTAATTAATTCAAAAAATAAATAAATATATTTTTAATTAAGACAAATCAGGGAGAAAATTTTAAAAATTAATACATATTAACTATTTTCTCTTAAAAATACAGTAAGTATAATTTTAAAGTAATAACACGAAATCTAAATTTTAAAGTAAATTATACTACTATTTTTAAGATATAAAACATTTATAAAGTTTGAAATCTAAACTGAATTATGCTGATCCCATAAATACGTTTTGTTTTAGAAGCAATGGCATGAAATCTGCATTTACATTTACTTGGTCGACAAATAAAGAAAACACGGCTGCAAGCCTCATTTAGTAGCCGTGCTTTTTATGACCAACAGTTTACGCGCTTTTCGTTGGAATTTATTTAAGTTTTTCCATTCAAAGTGAATTAAACGCGCTTCCACATAAGATTGTTTGGTAAGATTTTTCAACGAGTCATTTTTTCTTAATAAACAAAAACAATTTTTTATTTTAGAAAACAGAATTAGTTATCTCACATTCTTTAAGAAAACTAATTACCATATTTAACAACAACATTAACTGAATTTTTTCCAACTTCAATTCATTGAAATTTATTTTAAATAAGAATAAAATATTATTAAAATATTAAATTGTAAATTAGTTATATGAATAAACTGATTTTGTTCTTCAATAAAATTTATTGACTAAATTACGAGAATTAAAAATAGTTATTAGCAATAATAAATTTGTTATATATTATATTATTTTCAAATAAAAGATATTTGGTCATAATATTTATTTCTAATCAAGAAAATAATGTAAGAAATTATAGTATTTAGTTAAGAAAACAACTATTGTAGTTATAAATTTTAAACCAATGAAAGTATTTTAATATGTTTCGTCAATTCAAAGGTTATAAAAAATGTATATGAACATGAGTGCGAACTCATAACATTTTATTTATTCTCTTTTAAAGAGTGAAATTTTGATCATTAAAAGAAGAGAATTTCTTATTACATCACCTATGTTTTTTAGGCACTTCGCAAATTTTTATTTTTGCCCTCATTTTTCGGATATGCACATCCGGACGCACCATTTTTTAAAAAAATGTTGATTTGTTCCGGATGTGCATATCAAGAATAATTCCTGATGTGCAAATCCGAAACGATTTCTTATTACTTCACGCCAGAGCTTCTCCCTCCCCTCATTCTTTACATTTTCATATTTCAAACACCCAAACTCTCTCAAACTCTCAATTTCTCAATCCCACAAATCCCTACTTTTTTCACTCGAGTTCGGCGCAGAGCAACTTCTACAACGATCAAGACACTACAAATCCTCTGTATCTCAATTTAATCGGTAAGTTTTCAAATTTTAGAGTTTCGGAGTTATTTTCGATTAATCGATTTAGAGTTGACATTTAGGTGTAGAAATTGTTAGGTAGTATGAATAACATAGGTTAGACACAATGTAAATATTGTTTGCTGCTTCAAACGGACGATCAGGGCATTAAAATGCCATTTTCTATGGTACAGTAGTCATGGCTGCGTTTTTTAGAAATTGAAATACGTACCGGATGTGCAGATCCGGAAAATTTTTAAAGTTGATTGCTTTTCTGACGTGCACATCGAAAAAAACCCAACGTTAAATATTATGAGTACTTCCGGATGTGCATCCACGAAAGTTTTTTTGATGTGCAAATCCGAAAGAAACTTGGTTTCTATTTTTTTTATTGTTTGTTGTTTTTTTAATTATTTTTTTAAAATTCTAATTTATTTATTATGCTTTGCAGATTACATGACTGCTGGAGACGATTGTATCATACATGGACGGACAGCTCAACATGCATCTATCCGACGTGAGCGGACGCAGTCTACAGCAGAGGCAGTTCCAGTAGCCCCTACAGCTGAGGGACAACCTTCCACATCACAGGTTCAGGCCACTCCACCGTCAGCCGCCGTTTCTACATCTCGGAGGCGTCGGGGTGCTACTGCTGGTTCATCAGGGTCCCCGCCCGCACGCAGGCGTCGTCGGGAGACTCCAGTTCCATCACATGCTCCTATTCCATCCCTTGTTCCTATTCCTGAGGGTGATCACCCAGCACATGAGGGTGGTGACGGCGATGACGATTTCGATGAGCTAGAGGGTTACCCCGGGGGACCGTCTGATATGTCCCTACTCCTGGGGTACTCTGAGCATACTGCCAGATATGTCTGGCTAGGAGAGGTAACCTTTCTCGGTTTATTTATAGAATTGTTTTCGTTGAAAATAATTTCATTTGTAACATTGTTTTATTTGGAAATTTTCAGGAGAAGGATTCCCAGAAGTTCTATAACCATGGGGGCAATGTTATAAACATGATTGCGGAGCTGCCAGGGGATGAGTGGTTCCAGTCTGCACTTTCTACCTCTGGTCTCGGAGACCTTTCTAGGATTGGGTATCCCCAGATCATGTACGGTATGCTGATGGCCTTTGTTGAGAGATGGTACTCTGAGACATCCTCATTCTATCTACCGTACGACGAGCTCACGTTCACACTCGATGACATCTCGTGCCTTTTACATCTACCGATCACGGGTATCCTTCTCCGTCACGGTAAGATGTCGAAGGTGGAGGCGATAGAGATGCTGACTGAAGAGCTTGGGGCTACCCCAGATGAGGCACTTGCGGAGGTGACCCAGTTGAGAGGCGCACACGTCCGGTTCTCCTTTCTGACACGCAGATTTCGTGAGGAGCTTGCAGAGGCAGGACGGGCGGCAGGTGATCCAGCTGAGGTGGCGATCCACAGGCAGCGTGCCCTGAGATGCTACTATCTGTTTTTGCTTGGCACGCAGCTGTTTGTGGACACCAGCGCCACTTATATTGATATCGTTTACCTCAGGAACCTTTTGGATCCCACAGAGATCCATGGGTACAACTGGGGGCGGCTACGCTGGCATACACCTATGCTAGGCTCTTAGATGGTTGCCTCTGGACAGCCAAGATTGTGGCAGGCAGTTGTACACTATACGTGGTAAACATCTTATATTCTAAGTCTTTTTTTTCATTTCTTTTCTTTCTATATTCATTATAATGTTTGACACCGATGTTATGTTTTCCATTTCAGGCGTGGATATTACAGCACTTTCCCAAGATTACTGGTTGGGGGAGTGTCGAAGTGTACACTGAGGATATGTCGCGTGCTGCTGCATTTCTCCTGCTCAGAGAGAACCAGGCGCCCGACCCCTATAGAGTTTATCTTGATCGGATGGCTGCTGATGACATTTTTTATCACGCCTATGTCGATCACCGCGAGACGCGCCCGTTCACCGAGGTTTCGTTCTTCTCAAGATGGTTGGCATGCAGTTCGACCATTACTGCTCGATACCTGCCGGAGCGCGTCTTGCGTCAGTTCGGTTACACGCAGACGATCCCCAGGATGCCTCATGAGTCTGCTCATCTAGGCTTGACCCGAACGCAGATAAATGAGATATATGCTAACTTCCAGTTCCACTTGGTACCGAAAAAGGCTCGGGCGACCAGAGCGCCGAGAGATTAGAGCGTTGCTGCCGAGTATATCATGTGGTTCTATACCGTCTCACACCCATGCATGGTGCCCACTGCTGAGGGATCGCCATCCAGACCTGCTCATCAGGAGATATTAGAGGAGCAGCAGTCTCAGCTTGACCATACTCAGGATGTCCTACCTCGCTGTCGTGAGATAGAGGAGATAGCGCGGGCGGCCATTGCGGACGATCTCCTCCCTGAGGGCTCTGGTGGCAGACTTGTCATGGATAGGATTATTGAGATTGCTCGGGGGCACTTCAGTACCGCAGACATCGAGCCAGGACGGTGGGTAGGGACAGAGGAGCAGGGGATCCAGGAGAGATCCTTCGGCATACACAATAGTTTTTTGTTTGATGTATTCTATTTTATTACATTTATGTACTGTATTTTGACAGGAGTATTATTATGTATATATATATCATTTTATTTTATATATGGATGTTTTCGAATGTATATTAAGCTGCGATGATATATTAACATTTGCGACCAACCAACAAAACTGATTTAAAAAAAAATAAAGTTCTGCTATTTTTCCGGATCTGCAGATCGGGAATTATTCCGGATATGCACATACAGAACAAATCAACGCTTTTTAAAAAAATGGTGCGTCCGGATGTGCACATCCGAAATCAAGAGGCGAAAATGAAAATTCGCGTGGTGTCTAAATAACATGGGTGGTGTAATAAGAAATTCTCTAAAAAAAAATACACTAAAAATTATCAAAAATATATTTTCTAGACATATTAACATCAATTTCATAATTTTCACTTTTCACTTTATACTTTTTTACGTTATCGTTCGTCAATAGATTGGTTTGGTTTATTGTGCTAAATTATCATGATCATGTGTCTATACATTCTTGTGGTTAGAAATTCTATTACCAAATAGCGACAAAAGAGGGTGTTACAATATGATGTGATTTTTCATTATCGTAGCTTATATTATAATTATGACAGGATTAATATAAATATTTACACTTTCTTGTACTTGATACACAGAGAAAATATGCAAAGGTCTTTCTATATCTTTATGAGTTTCTATATGGTATTAAGAGCTTAGGTTTTCTTTTGGCTCTTCCTTTTGTTATTTATTTTTCTAAATATTCTTTTTTTTTTTAAATGTTGTTATTCATCGATGATTCACTGATTTGTTAAGGCATCACCATATCCTCTTTTTTTTTTTTGTGGTTGTTTACATTGAAACTATTTTCATACAAAGGAGAAGTTTGAAGTCATGGTTCCTATTATAATTACTCTATTTTCATACAAAGGAGAAGTTTGAAGTCATGGTTCCTATTATAATTACTCTTAATGACTCTAGCTATAATCAATGAGTTGAAGAAATACGTGGGTTATATTAGATCTGTTCATAACCTTATGATTTCTATTGATATAGAAATTAAGAACAAAATTATAAACTAATTCATGTGAGTCGATAACCCATTAAATCGTATCCCTTAAACCCATATCATAATTCAATAAGAGAATGAAAGCAGAAGTGTATTTGAGTTTGCCATTGAAATCGTGGAAGATTTGCGAGTATATGAACTTTCGATTTGTAGAGTTCTTTAGGGTTCCTTGAATCTGTTCACATGAACCATCATATATGCCGTAATATTGACCACCATTATCAGATTTGACTTTCTTAATTATTTTGTTGAGTTGATTCTCAACTTCAGTCTTAAATGACTTGAACACATCAAACAATTGAGACTTTTCATGTATAAGAAATATGTATGAATATCTAGAATAATCGTCTATGAATGATATAAAATATCGTTGACCATTCCAATAAGGTGTAGGAAATGCTCCACAAATGTCTGTATGTATCAATTCTAAGACATTTGTAGCTCAATATGCACCAAATTCCTTTGTTTTGGCCTGTTTACCTTTAACACATTCAACACAAACGTCAAAATTTGTGAAGTAAACAAAATTCAAAATTCCATCTAACACTAGTTACTCAATTCTATTTTTAGAGATGTGACTTAGACGCCTGTGTTATAATGCTCCTGAATTATTATTATTATCAAGTTTGACCACATAGATGTATCTTTCAACATCATTTGACTTCCGATAGTTCAGACAACCTTGCATTGAAACACTGATGTTAGGAGTTTCACCTGAGTTTGACCACCAAGTCTTTCTAGGTACTGAAGTTAAATTGACCTCATAATAGACCAAAGTAAGAAATGTATCTTTATTTGCACGCAAAGCGTTATATTTGAGACATTTCTTCTTCACATGTCCATACATTTTGCAAAAGAAACAATTATCATCATTTTTTTGTTTCTTTTGTGTTGGGACATTTGCAGCTTCATTCTTGGACTCATTAGTTTTTTTTTTCTTTTACCCATGTCCTTAGAGGTGCCAACAAAATGAGCAATTTTTGTCTTATCTTACTTCATCCTTTTCTCTTATTGCACACAAAATGAAATGAGCTCATTAAGAGACCATTCTCATTTTGACAGTTATAAGATATCTTAAATTGACGGAATTTTGAAGGAAGAGAAAGTAATACTAAATGAATGAGCAAGTCTTCTAACAACTCAAACTTTAGTGCTTTAAGTTTTGAAACAATGTTAGACATGCCCATAATGTACTCCCTTATATTTCTTTTACCTTGATATTTCATGGAAATTAAGTTCTGAAGAAGAATACTTGTTTTTGCCTTATCGCTTTTCTTGAATCGCTTTTCAATCTCAACAAGGAAATTTTTGACATTTGTTATATCTTCTGATATAGTACCCCTAAATGCCTCAGGAATGTCGCGCTTAATGATCTAGAGACTCGTGCGATTTGAGCGATCTCACTTCTCATAATCTTTCCTTTATTCAATATTACTAGATTCCGTAAGAGAATATGGTTGCTTGGTCCTTAATGCAAGGTCAAGATTCATGCAGCCAAGGATTCTTGTGACTGACATCTAGAGAGATAGAAAGCATTCGAGATTATGATTATCTTAAGAGACACACCTGAAGAAGATTCTCGACAAATTTAGTATATCAAATTTAAAGCATGTTATAACACCGATAAATCCTCAATTCAAGCTGTGTACGACATAAAGTCCTAGTACTAAATTCAAAAAAATCCTATATGAATAACATTCTGTATGATAGTATAATAGGTTCTTTGATGTATGTTATGGTCTGTACGAGGCTAAACATGGTGTACGAAATGATCCTTGTAAGTAGGTATATGGTTAATCTTGGGAAGGCACATTGACAAGATCTAAAGTGGATTTAAATTTGAGATACATAAAAGGATCCATGAGTAGGGTATTGGTTTATGGTGGGGCCATGAGTGATGGCAAAGCCGAAGTTGAAGGATTTGTAGACTCTGACTATGCAGGATGTATGGATACCATAAAATCACTTTCTGGATATGTTTTTACTCTTTTTGGTACAACAATCAGCTGGAAAGCTTCTCTTCAGAAGGTTGTTGCCTTATTAACCACTGAAGCTGAATATATTGCTCTCGCTGAAAGCTGTGAAAAAAGCATTGTGGCTTGAAGGGTTTGTTATGGAAATGAAACTTCAAGGTCGAGTTATCAATGTTAAATGTGATAGTCAAAGTGCCATACAACTATTGAAAAATTTAGCCTATCGTGAGATAACAAAGCACGTTGATGTTAAAATGCATTCTGTCATGGAGAAAATCGAAAGTGGAGAAGTCAAAATGATGAAGGTTTCAACATATCACAATGCTGCAGATATGATCACCAAGTCATTGGCAAGTAGCAAGTTTTTCCACTGTATGCAGTTGATAAAGTTGCATGGTGAAAGTTAGTTTGTTCCCTTAATATTGTAGAGTTTGTTCCAAGGTGGAGATTTATGGTATTTTGGATCAAACTCTAGTCTCGACAGAGATAACTTCATGTTTTGACAAGAGTTGTGTATGTTGTAGTCGAAGTCATTTCAAGCATGCAGGAGTCAAAGATGTGCGTGTTGTAGTCGACGCTTGTTCTAACATGCAATTGTATAAGTTAACTTAGTGATTAAGTTATCTTGTTTGTTAATTTAGTTTGTAGTTTATAAATAAACTGCTCTCTCAGGTTGTTGAGAAAGGATTAAGGTTGGTTGATATTTGCTTGTAAATAATTTACCCTAATTGTAAAAGTAATTAATAGTAAAACGGTTTTAACAAATTTTTGTTTTTCTTCTTCCTTCTTCTCTCTCTCTTTCGTAAACTTAAAAGAATTTCTTGTGTTTGTTCAAAAAACCAAAATTTTCATATAATTTTATTCATTTATGATGCGATGTTTGTTACAACAACGCAAATTATTAATAGTTACTTATTCGACCACCTATAAAAAGGGAATAAAAAAAGGAAAAACATACAAGTATATTGTAATTATTCAGAGTCGAACTCAAATAACATATATAAGTGAGTAAAAGTCTTTTAACACTTGTTTTCTAATCCACAAAATTTTAATCCAATCCTTTATTTAATTTGGTTTATATTTTTGATGCCCAGAAGCTATTTACTCCATCCGTTCATTGTTAAGTGTCACTTTTTGGTTTTTTACATATATCTACAATAATTATTCTTTTACCTATAATATCTTTAATTATTTATTATATTTATTTTACTTTTTCTCTCTATGTAATAATTATTTAGAAATAATTTTAACAAAAATAAATTTAATATTACCCTAAACTTTGCAAGTAATAATTAAAAAAAATAAAAAATTATCTGAATAGTGTCACTTATTAAAAAACAGAAGTAATGTGGTAGAAATCACGTGCCATTGGTACCAATGAGTTTCAAAAATCATAAAATGAATGGATGAGGATCAGCCAAATTATTGATGTTCTCATGTATGTAAGTTGGCTGCTTGTTTAGCTTCTTGCATGAACTGAATTTGGTTGCTGATTTTGCTTTTTCTTACATAAACTGTCACTGGATCATATTTTGGTTGATGCACAAGCTAGAATACGAGTTATATATTAGTGTTGACTAAAATATACACTAAAGTATACACTAACTTATTCCAACTTTTCAATTTTTTTCTTCAAATTACATTAATCTTCTAAACAAACATATAATTATATTAAAAATGGTTAATACACATTTTAGACCCTGCCATATTGGGCGAATTTGAAAAAGGACCCTGTAAAAAAAAACACAAATTTCATCCCTGCCTTTTTAAGATTATCTCATTTTGGACCTTAAATGAATTTGGTCAACCCAAAGGTTGAGGTGGACATTACCGGTTGGATTTTTTTTTATTTCTTCTCATACGTGTAAAAGACATGTGAAATGCAATTTCATTTTCCCCCTTGTAACCTAGAATAGTAACCGCACACAATCTTCGTCTTCTCCAAACTGCAGCTCGTGCGTCCACCATTTTCAGGGTTTTGAGGTACGTTTACTTTCTTTCATCCGTTCTATTGTCTTCTCCAAGATGCGATTTCCATTTTTTTCCCGTTATCTGCACCTCCCATTATTCATGGTTGTAGTCCAATTTCAGGTATGGGGGTGTTCAACCTAATCATTCACCATGATGGAGAGTTTGTTCGTGAGAGCTTTGTTTTTTACAGAGGAGGTGTTGAAACCATTGTCAGTGGCCAGGATGCAGACACGTGGTCCTACTTTGAAGCTTTGAGTTTACTAAGGGAGTGTGGTTTTGATGGCAATGGTGTTCGAATATGGAGGAAGATTGAAGGGATTGATGAAGGTTTCTTCCATATAACTGATGATGAACACATCACAAAGATTGCGAAGCATTCTATGTGTCACAATGTTGATGGACACATATGGGTGGAGCACAATGTTGTGAACAATTCGAAGAGGACTCTAACTCCAGACTCTGTAGATTTTGGTGAAGATAGTCAGCATAGTAGTGAGGATGAATCACTAGGAGTCAGATTTGAAGATAGTGAGGAAGAAAGAGTCAATGACGAAAACGAAGGCTTTGTGGTTGTGGAGGTTGATAAACCTGAACAAGGTAACAAGGTTGAAATCAGTGGTAGGAACTACAGGTACAAGTTAAAAGCTAATAAGGAATCTGCAAGTCTAAGGTCTCCAGTTGGATGAGCAACAAGCTGATGCACCAGTTGGAGAGCCTGCATTGGATGAGCAACAAGCTGACGCACCAGTTGGAGAGCCTGCATTGAATGAGCTGCAGTCCTCTCAGGTTGTAAATCCAACCCCTAACCCGACTGAACAAACTGCTGCTTCTAAGGAGTCTCCCAAAAAGAAACAAATGGTCACCAAACAGAAGAAGTCCAAGAAGTCATCTTAGGATGTTTGTACTGCACTTAGAGTGCTTAGGGTATCTTATTTTGATCCTTGTAATGCACATAATGTGCTTAGGATGTTTGTACTGCACTTAGAGTGCTTAGGGTATCTTATTTTGATCCTTGTAATGCACATAATGTGCTTAGGATGTGCTAAATGTTGACTGCTAAATGTTCTAAATGTTGACTGCTAAATGTTTATAACACTAATTGATGACTGCTATTGAGACCTATTAAGCATTGTTGTTTGACTGTTACCCTCGAATATGTATTGGAACTGAACTGGTTTTTAGTTTTCTATTTTGAATGCATACTTAATAGACTGCATATCTACCTAAACTACATTTGACAATCAACTGGTTTTACAAGATTTGGCAAGGAACTGTTGTAAGATTTCACCTGGTTTTACTCTGCTTATAGACCTGACCTAGTTTTAGTGCATTTGGTAATGCATATATTGGATCACAATGCACTCTGCTTATAGCCCTGGCCTGGTTTTAGTGCATTTGGTAATGCATATATTGGATCACAATGCTACAGAAATGATATTGTCATGTACCTGACCTGAACTTGTTTTAGTGTAATTGGTACTGATATTGGAGCACTTGTATTGTTCAAATAGAACTGATATTTGGTACTATTATTATAGTGCATTTTTAAAACTTGCACTACTGTTTTAGTCTGCATATTATAGCTAGCAATTAAGGTGCATTTTGAACATTCAGTAAAACTCATTGAAAACTCGTATTGAAAACTCATTTCATTTAACATTCATAAAAAACAATGGAATCAAACATTCAGTACAATGGAATCAACCATTCCTAACATTACATTCTACAATGGAATCAAACATTCCTAACATTACATTCTACAGTGGAATCAAACATATCTAACATTACATTCTACTTTTTACACAACATCACAGCAAAAAACAACCAAGATACAAGAAGAAATAAAGTAAGTGTCTGAATGGTCTTCTGATCTTTTGCAGCCTTCATCTTGAGTTTCTTGATTTTCTTGTTCCGCTTCATATCAACTGCCAAATTTAGACATCCAGGGCAAGCTCCATCGAATCTAGGTTCATCAATCTTTCCTTGATAAAGTTCATCATCCCAATGAAATAGATGACAGTCATCAACATTCTGGAAAAACAAAAGACACGCCATGAAACCAACCATCAGAATTATGGAAATATAAGAGACGAGATGAACAAAAGAGGAGAACAAATTTTTACATAACCCCCAAAATTTACACTCCCAATATCTTCTTCCTGGGTTGGATTTTGACTTTGAAATATGGATTCTCATGGGAAGCTCGTGACCACAAATCGGTAGTTTTCTCTTCGTCGCCGTGAAGGATGAACTTGCGCTTCCACTCATTTTCTTGTATTGCTGAAGATGCGACCTGCTTTCAATATTTGGGAAGACCTTGAACCCTAGATCCAAGCGCAATTTGGGAAAGGAAGAAGAAGACTGAAAGGCGTTCACGAATAATACTTCATTTGCCACATGTCTTTTACACGTATGAGAAGAAATAAAAAAAAATCCAACCTGTAATGTCCACCTCAGCCTTTGGGTTGACCAAATTCATTTAAGGTCCAAAATGAGAGAATCTTAAAAAGGCAGGGATGAAATCTGTGTTTTTTTTTACAGGGTCCTTTTTCAAATTCGCCCAATATGGCAGGGTCTAAAATGTGTATTAACCATATTAAAAAAACTTGACAAATTCAAAAACATTTAATTTAGATTTTTTTATTTTTATTTTATTTTTTAAATAATATAATAATTTATATTATTATCAAAATAAAATTTAATTATAAATCATCAAATAAAAATAATAAAAAGTAATAATTAATTTGTGTACATGCGACAATGACACATCATCAAATAGATTGCCATGTTATTAAAATTTGACCTTGAATTAAATAAGAGATTAAAATCTAAAAAAAGAAAAAAAAAACAAAATGATATATAAAAAACGGATTTTAAAATCTGGGAGACAAAAACTTAAAAATAATAAAAATTAAAAAAAAAAAACAAAATTGCAATTAAGTCTTTAATATTTTACTCATGTAAATTTAACAACTTACACTTAAAAAAAAATATTGTAAAGATGCTTCCAAATTGTGATTTTTCTTAGATAACTATGTTTTTCTAAAAATATCACAAAATAATTAATTTTTCAAGAAAAGTATCAAAGTAATCACTTTTTAAATAAATAAAATTGCCTACAAAAGGATGCGCCATTACCTGTCTGTGGCGTATGCACTCATTTATTAGCCTAATGCGCAATTGCCTATGGTTTATATATTTAGGAGTAGTCAATGGATGTGGCGCATGAATGCATCTTTTAAGAGCATACGCCATTGTCAGTGGCTCCTGTGTTATGTTGATTTATATATATATATATATATATATATATATATATATATGTCATTCCCTCCCCCATCACTTTCCACCCATCTTCTAATTCTCTCTTTTAGTTTTTCTTCAAAATGTCGTGTTATATTATCAAGAGAAATGTTAATTTGACTTATTCGACAAGAAAGCCTCCAATGAAGATCTGACTCTGAAAACACAGAGACTTTCGAGCATCTTCAGAGAAGTTTGATCCGTTGGTTAGATGGAGATATTGCAGACGGTGAAAAGATTAGAAGATTTGAAAGACTTGTTACGGTGTACAACAATAATGGAGAACATCGTATCTGAGAGTTAGTTAAAAGTGATAGTGATTGTCGTATTATCATGCATATACAAGATGCTTCGGAAGAAGGTTGTGAATGCAGGGTATGCATTAACAGAGCCTTCGTTCAAACACTACCGCGAAGAAATCAGATTGACAAATACAGATGCAATAAGGTGGATCAATAATATTCCAATGAAGAAGTAGACCAGGGCATTCGACAATGGTCAACAATGAGCCCAAATGACAACAAATCTCGTGGAATCAATGAAATCTGCCTTCAAAGGCATCCAAAACCTACTGATAACCGCTTTGGTGAGAGCAACCTATTTCAGGTTAGGTTATTGTTTGAGACCAGGCGTTCAAAATGGAGTTCAGTGTTACAATCAGGGCAGTTGTTCGGTGAAACTTCTATGAAACTTATTAAAAGGAAGCTGGCAAATATAACACACATGTGGTCACAATGTTTGACTTTCATAAAGGTTGGTTCAGTGTAGATGAGGCAATGGACCACAATGAAGGGATGCCTAGGGGATACTATCGGGTCAAACTAGATAGAGGTTGGTGCGATTGCGGAAAGTTCTCAGCCTTCTGTATGCCTTGCTCCCATGTCACAGCAGCATGTTCACATGCTTGGTAGGACTTTTCTAACCTACTATCCGCCGTTTACAAAGTCATAAACTTATGCAATAAGTACAACAATTGCCTTTCGGTGCTAGCAAAAGAGGATTATTGGCATGCATATCAAGGGGACATAGTTTGGCACAATGAAAATATGCGAAGAAAGAAAAAGGGTCTCCCTAACAACATACGTATTCAAACTGAAATGGATACGGCGAACAAAATAGTAAGATTATGTAGTTCATGCCGTTAGCCCGGACACAATCGTACAATTTGTCCCAATGTTGGAGCAAACTTCACAACATAATTAAATAATTCACTTTTAGTCCTACCTTTTATATGTAATTCATTTTATGTAACAATTTAATTTGATATTGAAAACAACGTTCTTTTTAGCACAACATTCGGTTACAACAATTTAAGTAACAACACGACAAACAAATAAAATGACTAAATAACATATATATGCGATTACAACCATTAGAACAATTTCCTCTGAACTATGCATCATAATACGACAATCAATGTCAGTTTTAACTGACTCCAAGATATGATGTTCTCCATTATTGTTGTACACCGTAACAAACCTTTCAATTCTTCTGATCTTTTCATCGTCTGTAATGTCTCCATCTAACCAACAGATCAAGCTTCTCTGAAGATGCTCGAAAGTCTCTGTGTTCCAAAGTCAGATATTCATCATTGAATTTACTGCCGAATAAATCAAATGTACATTTCTTTTGATAATATAACACAGTATTTTGAAGAAAAATTGAAAGAGAGAATTAGAATATGGGTGGAAAATGGTGGGAGAGAGAATAACCTATATATAAAAAAGCCAATACAACACAGCAGTCATAGACAATGACACATTCACCTAAAAGTTGAATGCATGTGCCACACCCATTGATTACTCTTAAAGGCATGCGTCATAAATAATAATGCCTTAGGCCAAAACATGAGTGCATACGCCACATGCAATGACACATCTTTTTTGGAGAATTTTTTGTTTTGTTTTAAACATGATTGTTTGATTTTTTTTTTTATGAAGAAGTGGTTTTTAAAGATTTTTTTTTTATAAAGAAGTGGTTTTTAAAGATTTTTTTTTTTAAAACAAACAAGATTATTTAAAAAAAATTACTAAATTGTTGCCACATTTTTTACTTGGATTGCATAGATAAATGGCTAGTCCATCAAAGATTATGCCCAACGTGTCAAGTTTATGTCACACATTGATGAAATTGTTGTTGGATTTTCATGAAATCCTGCGCATAAATAAATTCACAAGTTGGGTTAATGACAAATTTTCTGGGTTTTCGTATACTAGCTGAATAAATAATTATAATTATTATTTTAAATCATTTGAGAACATATATTTATAATTATACATTCAACATATTTTTCTATAGACTTAAATTAATTAGTTCAAAATTTAAATTATTATTTTATTGACGATGCGTACACAATTTAAAACAATGAAAAAAGTATAAATATATGTTAGGAGTTACATAGATAGAGATTAAAAAAATACTTTAAGGGTGTGTTTGTTTCGGTGCTAGAAAAAAAGTTTCCGAGAATCTTGTTGGTGTACAAGGTGAATTAATGGATGAAAAGGAAATAATATATTATAATAGAATGACAGCTACAAAAGAATGAAAATCACTAACTACCACTAGTCTATTTATAAGCTAAAACTAGGGCTACAAAAAGCAACAAATAAAATACTAAAATACCTTCTAACAAACTTAATGACTAAGTTTGGGAATATAAATTATTATTTTTAATACCATCCCTTAATTTATATTTCCTCAAAACTAACAACACCAATTCCATCCCTTAAACGAAGAAATTGATCAGTCTTGATAGCCTTCGTCAGAACATCTGCCAACTGTTTCTGAGTGCTAAAGTGCTCAACTTCTAACACTCCACTCTGAACCTGATTTCTCAGAAAATGTTACTTGGTCTCAATATGCTTGCTTCTCCCATGCAACACTGGGTTTCTAGCAAGATTGATTGCAGACTTGTTATCAATCATCATCTTCAGAGGCTTGTTTACCTTGATCTTCAGATCCTGCAGCAAGTTCAGAATCCACACAGCTTGACATGCAGTAACAGCATTTGCAATATATTCAGCTTCACAGGTTGACAACGCAACAACAGGTTGCTTCTTGAAACACCAAGAAATAGGGCCTCCCAGGAACTTGAACAAGTACCCAGAAGTACTTCTTCTATCAACTCTGTCTCCACACCAATCAGAATCTGAATAACTCAGAAGTTCTGACTTAATCTTTCTCCCAGAAGGAAATAACACTCCATACTTCAGAGTTCCCTTGATATACCTCAGAATCCTGACAGCAGCTTGGTAATGGGACCACTTGGGTTTACTCATGAACCTACTAACCATTCCAACTGCATAGCAGATATCAGGTCTGGTATTACACAAATACCTCAGAGAACCAATCATCTGTTTGAAGGTTGTAGCATCCACATTCTCACCATCAGAATCAGAATCTAGTTTCTGATTTGTATCTGCAGGTGTGATAGCAGCCTTACAATTCTGCAGCTTAAATCTCTTCAGAATCTCACGTTCATACTTCAGCTGATGCAAAATGATACCTTTCTCAGAGTACGTGAACTACATCCCTAGAAAGTATGTCATTTCTCGAGATCAGTCATTTCAAACTCATTCATCAGCACCTTCTTGAACATAGCTAGTTCTTGTTCAGAACTTCCTGTCAGCAGTATGTCATCAACGTACAAACACACCAGAATCATATTGCCTTCAGAGATATGCTGAACATAAACACCATATTTCATCTCACATTTCTGAAAACCCTGCTTCTTGAAAAATGAATCAATCTTCTGATTCCAGGCTCTGGGCGCTTGTTTTAATCCATACAAAGCTTTATGTAATCTGTACACCATCCCTTCCTGATTCTTTTTCACAAATCCAGGAGGTTGTGACACGTAAAATTCTTCTTGTAATGGACCATTCAGAAGTGCAGATTTCACATCTAAATGCATCAGAGGCCAATTCCTGTTAGCAGCTATGGCAATCACGAGTCTAATTATTTCATGTCTCACTACAGGTGCAAACACTTCAGAATAATCCAACCCAGGTTTCTACAGAAATCCTCTTGCTACTAACCTCGCTTTATGTTTGCCAATTGATCCATCTGGCTTTAGCTTCTGCTTGAAAACCCATCTGACGCTGATGGCTTTCTTGTCCTTTGGAAGTTCTGTCAGCTTCCAGGTCTTGTTTCTCTCTATGGCATCAAATTCTTCTTTCATGGCCTTCAGCCAGACTTTCTGCTTAAAAGCCTCTTCTGTACTCACGGGTTCAGAGTCTACTAACATGGCACACTGAATAACTTCTCCTTCAGATTCTACTTCAGTGTCTTGTAACATGTCAAACTCTTCGAATCTTCTCGGAATGTTTCTGATTCTCTGTGGCCTCTGACCTTGGTCAGAATCTCGTTCGGATGCTTGAACCCCAGAAGTTTCTCCTTCAGAAGCTCTTACTTCAGAAGGTTGACTTCCTCCAGAACCTTGACCATCTTCAGAGTCTGGCATATTCCCAGAGTCTGAATCACCACCAGAATCTGGATCATCATCAGAATCTGGATCATCAGAGTCACCTTCATCTTCTGAGTCATCTTCAGAGTCAGAATCACCATCAGTTTCAAAAACTCTTAGTTCTGACCTTTCTTCAGAAGTTCTCACATCAGAGTTAGATTGAGACTTATTCCAATTCCAAAATTCTGATTCCTTCACAATAATGTCTCTGCTGAATTCAACTTTATTAGTTTCTGGACAATAAAGCTTGTACGCACTTGTACTGTGGTACCCCACCAGTAACATTACTTTGCTTCTATCATCCAACTTCTGTCTTCTGGCTTCTGGAACATGTTTGTAACACACAGAACCAAAAACCTTCAGATGACTAACACTTTGCTTATCTCCAATCCACTTCTGAATAGGAACTATTTCCTTCAACTTCTTCATTGGACATCTGTTGAGCACATATGTTGCGGTGGCAACAGCTTCTCCCCACAAGTTGTGAGGAAGCTTCTTCTCCTTCAGCATGCTTCTCGTCATATCAAGCAAAGTACGATTTCTTCTTTCAGCAAGACCATTGTATTGAGGAGCATAAGGAGCAGTAATTTCATGCTCAATTCCATTCTCCTCACAGAACTTCTGAAACTCTTTGGAGTTATACTCACCCCCACCATTGATTCTGAGAATCTTCAGAGTCTGACCACTCTGATTCTCAGCCTTCATTCTGAACTTCTTGAATTCAGCAAACACCTCGTGTTTGAACTTAATAAGGGATACCCATGTCATTCTCGTGAATTCATCAACAAATGACACGAAGTATTTATTCCCTCTGATCGATGCTACTGGAAATGGACCACACACATCAGAATGCACTACTCCCAAGGCATGTTTTGCTCTTGGAGCTACTTCTGACGCAAATGGCAATCTTGGTTGCTTTTCTTGCATGCACACTTTGCATGACTTCTCAGGCTTCTTAGTTGCAGGAATTCCATGTACCAGCTTCTTCGAATTTAGATGCCATAAGCTTCTGAAATTTAGATGACCAAATCTTCTGTGCCACAGCTCACTTTCCTCCACAACACTTGTTGCACTGAGGCATTCAGAGTCTGCAGTTCTGACATTCACCTTGAATGTTCTATTCCTTCCCTGTTCTGACTCCATAATCAGCTTCTGATTACAATCATACAGCTTCAGAAGATTGTCCTTCGTGGTAACTGAAAAACCTTTCTCAATTAATTGTCCCACGCTCATCAGATTGCTTTTTATGCCAAGTACATACCACACTTTCTAAATCAATGATGTTTTCCCATTATTCAGAACGACTCTGACATTTCCCATACCTTCAGCGTTAAGATATTTGTCATCAGCACATCTGATCTTTGTCCTCTTTTCAGAGTCAAAATCAACCAGCCATTTCTTATTTCTAGTAAGATAATTTGAGCAGCCAGTGTCCATATACCACCAGTCTGTCAAATTCGTATCATCAGATTCAGAAGCCATCAGTAGCACAGATTCATCATCAGAACTTCTGGCTATATTTGCTTCTTTTGACTTCCTTTCTTTGTTTGACCAACAATCTCTAGCAAAGTGACCAAACTTCTTGCAACAGTAACATTTGATCTTCTTCTTGTCATACTTCTCTTTTCCATTATGAGCATTCTTTTGCTTATCAGAAGTTGAGGTTTCTGACTTCTGACCACCATCAGATCTTCTTCTGGCTTCTGACCAAGACTGCTTCTGATGTTTCTTATCAGAAACTGCTTTCAGAGTCTGCTTCTCTACTTCCCTTTCAGAAGTTCTCTCAGTCAGACGCAACTCTTGTGCCTCTAGACTGCTTTGCAGCTCTTCAATTCTCATGGTGCTTAGATCCTTAGAATGTTCTATTGCTACTACAATGTAATCAAACTGAGGGGTAAGAGATCTCAATATCTTCTCAATGATTACTTATTCAGAAAGGGTTTCTCCACACGCCTTCATCTCATTAGTGATCAGAATCACTCTGGAGATGTACTCAGAAACTTTCTCATTGTTATTCATGTTGAGATTCTCATACTGCTTACGTAGAGACTGAAGCTTCACCTTCTTCACTAATGCGTCACCACCGTAACATCTGACTAGTGTGTCCCACGCAGCCTTTGCCGTCGTTGAATCATCGATTTTCTCAAACACATTTGCATCCACACACTGATGAATGTAAAATATGCTTTCTGATCTTTCTTCCTTGTATCCTTCTGCGCGTTCTTTTGTTCCTCCGTTGCATCTGCTGCTACTGGAACGTAACCTTCAGTGACAAGATCCAGAACATCTTGAGCACCGAACAGTACACACATCTGAATCATCCAACGAGTCCAGTTTTTGCCATCAAATATTGGAAGCTTGGTGTTCATACCGCCGTTTCCGTTCATCTTCAACCTTGTACAGTCACTCAGATCTCACCAAACACAGTGTTTCCCAATCCCACAGAATCAGAAAAATGTGATTCTGATCAGATTTTTGTTCAAGATTCAACACGAATTCAAGAACCAAAAATCAATCACACAACGCCTCACGTTTCACTCATGTTTCCCGTGTTTCCCCGTGGATCCGAACCGGAGCTCTAGATACCAATTATTGGTGTACAAGGTGAATTAATGGATGAAAAGGAAAGAATATATTATAATAGAATGACGGCTACAAAAGGATGAAAATCACTAACTACCACTAGTCTATTTATAAGCTAAAACTAGGGCTACAAAAAGCAACAAACAAAATACTAAAATACCCTCTAACAAACTTAATGACTAAGTTTGGGAATATAAATTATTATTTCTAATAAATCTGAGGCTGAAAATAATTATTCCATTGTTTGGTAGATGGGAAAGAAAAAAAATGCCTTGGAATAAATAATTCCCAAGAATAAAATTTACTCATGAAATTATGAATGTTTATTCCCATGTCAAAGGGTGAGAATTATATATTTCCATGGGAATAAAAAATAACCAACTATAACTACCCACTTTCATATTATTTCAACACATTATTTTATATTTTTAAAATTTTAAAATGATAATTAAATCAATTTCAAAATTATTTCTTGGAATCTTAATTATTTACCAAACAAATTGATGAGAATAAAACTCCTAGGAATGATATTTTTGGAAATATAATTTTAATCTCTCAAACAAACACACCTTAAAATAATTATATAATGTACTGTTTGCACTAAAATGAACATCTTCCTTTTAATCTTTTATAGGTAGCCTTTTCAAGATTTTTTTTCTTTTTATTTTGCGGATGATATGATTTTTTTATTATTATTAACGTTATGATGAATACTTGAATAAAAATACAGGAAGAATAAAATGCATTTAAAAACTTGATATAAGAAAGGATCATGCTAATACACACCCATGTAGGTGTGCATTAACAGCATATATTTTAGTATATTTTTATGTGAAGCCCGTTATTTTTTAGTGGAACCCACATTAAAAAGATAAAGAAAAAATAATAAAAAGAAAATATATGTAGTGTATTTTTGTGTAGGGTCCACCAATTTTAGATGTGTGTTAATATTTTCTATAAGATATATTCTGATTTCCTTTTTAAATGAGAGTAGTCAAGTCTCTCCACACTCCCATAAAAATTTCATTATATTAGAAATTGTTACAACCTCACCTAAAGACTCTATTTAATTCTCTAACAGACTTAAAAAAGAACATGATCTTTTGATTTCACAACACAGAGAAAAAAATCTTATTTTATCCTAACTTTTCTTATTTTCACAAACTTGACAAAAAAGTTACAATAATGATACATATAAATTTTGATAATTTTCAAAATTTTAACTTTGTCTTCTCTTTCAATATAACAGTTCAAAATTATAAACTTTAAATGCTCAAAAAACTTTTCTTTGATAAATGAAAATTATATAGTAAAGTTTCTAAGAGTTTTTGTAAATGGACAAATGAATTGTATGAAAATATTTGATGAAAGAGGTGATTTGAAATCTGAAAAATTCTGCTATATATACCTTACAAGATGTCTCTAGAAAGTGACAATGTTTGACAAAATAATCATAAGAATTTGCAATGATTTGAAAAAGGTATCATCATCATATGCAATGTTCCAAACTTTTTTAAGATGTTTCAGATGTTAATTGATTTTATAAAGGCTTAATGCATCTTTTGGTCCCTTAACTTAATTTAAAGTTTCAGTTTAATCCCTTATTTAATAAACGCTACGTATTGGTCCCTTAACAACAGATCCGTTAACCAATTTGATCATTTCCGTTAAATATTGGAAGAAAACGTTAACTTTGGCATATGTGGCAGTCTAGGTGGTATTGTGTTATATGACCTGGCTTTTTTGAATATTTTAAATTTAGTTATTTTTAAGTTAAAACTTTTTGGATGTGTTGAAACCTTTTTTTTTCCAGTGTGTTTGAAAAAGTTGAAATACAAAGATGAGAACAAGAGAAGATAGAAACCCTAGTTTAGAGAAGAGAAAATTAAAGAATCAGTGGCTTCAGTTTAAGAAGAAGCTAAAGAGCTTTAAGATTCCATCGCCCATCACATCTCTAAATCATTAAGCGATAAACATCCACTTCGTCGGTAACATCTCTAAATCATTAAGAGATGAACATCCACTTCTTCAATTTTATACAAACTTTATTTGATGGATTCGTTTTGTTTTGTTGCAGTTAGATGAATATTTGCACAGAGCGAGATGAAGAAGAACATGGCCCTCTCAATAGGCGTTTCAATTTAGGGTTTTTGTTGTACAACTTATTTTTAGATTTGCTTCTGAAATTGATTATTTGAACTGACAAGTTAGGATTTTTGTTGTATAATTAATTTTTATATTCAAGATTCTACCTAGGATTTGAGTTTTGGGAAATTTATTTTTGTTAAATAGATTTAACTATATCTGGATAATGTCTTTGTTGCAGTATATCTCATGTCTTCGATTTATTCTTGTAACCAAGGTGATTAAAAGGTATTACGCAAGACATTTGCATCTTTCGTTGCGAGTGTACGTCAGTGGCAGGATAAACTTTCATTATGAACAAAAACAACAGCAAATGAGTATGTCTAAGTCTGATTGTTGTTCTTATAAATGATAAATGTTAGCCTTCAGATTTGTATGTTATTATATTTTATGTTATAAAAAACTATTATTGTTATAACTATGCTTATAGTGCATATGGATAAAGAGTTTAACTAGGAATTTATTCAATAAGTTATTCTAGGGTACCTAATTAGGATTTATAGATAAAAAAATCCATTAAATTTATTGAAATGTAAGATGGCACAACCTGCACTTAAAGAATTCCCAGAATGTGGGCAGCAGTTGCGCATGAGTCGGATAAACGAGACCCTAACATTATGCCAAAGATACTATATTATGTTTAGTGATTGAGTTCAATAATTTGTGATAAACTCAGATGCAAGGTTCAAGGATTTGTCATGACTGGAACTTGGTGAAGAATTATAATGAACATTGAGTGTTAAGTTAAGGAACACTTGCAACAAAATGTTTAAAATTTTATGACTGCAACAGAACTTACCACTGTGATTTGCCTAAAATGCATTGATTATCTTTATCTATTGTACAATTTTATAATTATATTGTAAAGTTGCAAGTTTTATTTAGTTAAAACATGCCAAATTTCCTAATTTATTTTTCCTTTTGAAATAGCTAACTTGAATATTTTCTCCTCTAAATTTTTACATAAAACTTTTGTGATGCTTGGAAAGGTTTCATTCAGTTACAAACCTTGTACAATTAAAATTATATAGCATATATAATTATAGTAATATGTAATTGGGATGATCATGAATTTGGATTAAATATATTGGTAAGTACTTATTTTATACTTGTGATTGCAACATAAATGGTTAAGCTTTGGCCTCAATTGATCCATGTTAGTGATTTTCTATTCTCTCTTATTTAATTTGTAGATAATGTAGCATGTATATGGTGTAGGTAATACACATTTATCTAGTAATGTCACTCCGAGATTATGTCATGATGAAACATTGACAATAACCAAATGTGTATTTGATTCTAATTGTAGATATGAGACTTTCTATCAAATTGCTATGAAATAGAAAACCTTGAAAAGGATGGTGTTGGTGTTATCCAAATTGATGAGACTGTCTTGAGAGAGGGACTTCCATTGATATAATATTTTTAACTTATGAAACATGTCAAGAAGATTAAAACAGATTGAAGTTACACTACCAAGTCGGAAATATCAATTCAATCTACGCCACCACTTTTTTTACCTCAGTCAATTTCAAAGAAGCAAAGAAGACTTCAAAAACGATAAAAAATTTGTACTAGTGCTTGTGTATGTAAGAGCAAGAGTTGTCTCTGCAAGTCATATCTATGTTTTGATGATAACAATGAGTATTTATGAAAGAACTATTTTATGTTCTAATGTGTGTTGTGTGCAGATCATAATCATAGAAGATATCAGATCCAACAAACACCAGCAAGATGTGCGTAAATGATCATATGCGTGTTACTATGTGTAACATAAGTCACAAGAAGCAAGTATGCTTCTGTATCTGATCATAATCAGATATATCCAAGGATGCCGATATTGCTGTTGCAATGCTCTTGTGGATGCTACCCTGAAAGTGGTTATGATTCTGAAGATAGCGAAGCTTCTAAAGAGATAATCTTATGGAGAACCGAAGTGCTAAAGATTCTCATGACTTGAAGTTCTGAAGGCTGAAGACTCTGAAGACTAAGTGCAGAAAGATTCTGAAGACTGAAGTGTTCTAAAGATAAAGGGTTTCAAGACAAGTGCTGAAGCTCTGAAGACTGAAGACTTGAAGTTCTGAAGATCCAGTTATAAAGTCTCTACTCATGCTTCAATTAATTACCATCAGAAGCCTCTGAAGATTTGAAGACAAATGTTACCATTAGAAATAACTGTACATAGTACTAAAAAGATCTATCCCATCACTTCTTCTACAGTAAAAAGAAGATATGGCAGTACAACTTTCATCATTGCATAACGACTATTTTCAAACAGCCAACAGCTCTTCAATGACTATATTTTACTTGGCTATTTAAAGGAAACATGTATGCACTTCTGAAGGTGTCGATATGATGATAGTCGCAACGATCAGTTATCGTTGTTACACTAAACATTCAAAGCTATCACCATTAACACACGACCATTGTTGTTGAAGCTCAAATATCATCATTCAACACAACAACAATCAATTGGAACAGAAGCTGTTGATGAACAAAACAACATTGCAAATCAGTAAAGTCATCAACCAACTTCATCATCTGGGCTATATTGAAGATCTGAAGCAAGGAGTTGTTGCTCGAAGCTTGCTCAATGAAGAAGATCTACAAGATGTCATCAACTGTCAAATCAACATACATCTTTGTAGAATCTAAAGATAGCAAGGAGCTGTTGCTCATATCTTGCTAGAACAATGTGTGTTCATTTGTACTTAAAATTAGGAGTTATCTGCTTGTTAAGAAGCATCAATGTAATCTCCAGAATAACTAATTCTATGTGAATTAGGATTCTTCAAGTGATCAGTGTGATCGGAGACTTGAGAAGACAATGGCAGAGTGTCATTGTGGAAATCCTGAAATATGGTCAATGATAGTCATATCTCAAAGAGGACCAATTATAGGTCAGACTCTTGTGAGATCATTGATGGAACTCATTGAAAATCCTGGAAGAATGGTCAGTAAACGTTATATCCATTGACTCGGATCCCTGAACGTTTAGCTGTGAAACCCTGATAGTAGATCTTGCGAGATTGGAACCTATTGGGTCAATGTTCGTTATATCCATTAACTTGGATCCCTGAACAGTTCATTGTGGGTTAGTCACTGTTGCGGTTGTGCAGGTTGTTAGTCACCGGCGTTAGCCCGTGCATCTGTAATCGGATTTGATTATAGTGGATTAAGTCCTTGTGTTCAAGGCGAAATCACCTTGGAAGGGTGGACTGGACTAGCTTGAGAATGGCTCAAGTGAACCAGGATATATCGTGTGTTCTTTACTCTTGCTTATGCTTTGTTTTATTGTTTATGGTTCTGTATAAATTATCAGAACCTTGCATAGTGTCATACCCCAAATTTTGACCACTAAGATTTCCCATCATTGTGCAAATCATCATCATAATATGGATGAACCTTTATGCCTCATCAATCTCCTCATAAATGTTTGAGCATTCACTACTATAAAAAATTAGAGTTTCAAGCCCTCTCAGAGCTCTTAGACAAAGTATCAATCAAGGAATGACCTGATATTCAACTTGTCTAACCTCTCAAACATTCATAAAGGAATCAAGAGGACTGCCACGTCAAGAATCAGACACAAGGCTGCAACATTCCAAGTGGATTAAGCCTCAAGATCACCAGTGTCACCAAATTAGGATTTTGGTCGACCAGGGCCTCCAGATGGAAATCTTCCTCTGGGCCTGAGCCAATGATTCAAAGCATAACCCAAGATACTCCAAGGGACCTCTTGGACCCAATCATCAGGTCAATTTAACCTCAGGGGATGCATTCACCAAAAATCAGGAATTAGGGTTTCTTGACCTAATTCACCCCTAAGTTGACTTTTGGGACAAAACATAAGCCAAGACCTCAAGACATGATTTGAGGGCCTCCAATACACTACATTGATCCATTTTCAACAATGGATTAATCCAAGAAGCTTGATCCACAAGTTTCAATTTCATCAGGACCACAATTAGGGTTTCGAGGAAAAAGTCAACTGTACCTTTGACTTTTGACTCAGACATGCTCCCAAACCTTGGGACATGATTCAATACACCCTATAACACCTATGGAACATGTCCATCAAGTTTGATTTAAGTCAAGGACTTGATCTCACAAAGGATCGCACAGTTTGGAATTCATCTGATAAAAAGTCAACTGTGCACAAAAGTCAAGTTTGACTTTTTGAGATTTTTCACAATTATGGTTCCTCATACCTACAACAATGTTAATATGTGATTTGAATCATCATTCATCAATAAAAATCAAATAAAGTGAGTTAACTTGTAAAAGGGGGTAACCATAAAAACTTAAGAGTTTTTCTAAGTTATGGAACAAAGTGGCTAGGGTACCAACTTCCAAGGATCATAACTTGAGATCCAAGCAACCATTTTGGATGATCCAAAGATGGATTTGTAGCTCTCATGGCATACTTTAAAAGCTTCAACTACAGCTCATTCCAATTCCTCATGGATTTTAAGTTATGGAGTGATCAAAATGGTTGAAAACATGAAAATGACATTTTTCCAACACTTATAGCATGTTTGGATTGGCTTTTGAAATATCTAGAATCAATTCTAGAGGTGCAGAATTGATTCTGGGTGATTTTGAAGTGTTTGTTTTATCATAAGTAGAATTGATTCTACCTCCAGAATTGATTTTATTTGAAGCTAGAATTTGTAGCTTCTACCTCTAGAATTGATTCTGGATGTTTTTTACACTAAAATTTATTGTTTAACTCACTTTTACATAAATGTATCCAAACATAAATCAATTCTACTAAACTCAATTCTGTTAAAATCAATTCTACCAAACTCAATTCTGCTAGAATCAATTATGTTCACCGCTAATCCAAACACACCCTTAGTGAAATTTTCACTAAGTCAAAATCTGCCTTACTTTTTCCAAAATGTAGGGACATTTTTCACCTTGATCCAAGTCAAACCAGGTTTAGGGGTGGACATCAAAGTTAAAGTATGCCATGAGGGCTTTCCAACAAGTACCAGATCATCTCCAAATTCCATTTGAGCAAGGAGATACAACCCTTGAAACATAGCATTATGAACTGTTTTTTTCAAGACAAATTTGGCAGATTTGATGCATTTTGCTCGATTTGATCAAATCTGACAAAACCAAGCCTTGTCATCATTTTGGACACATCTGAGGATCAAATCCAAGGGGGATAATCTGATCTCCAAGCCTCACAAGTCCATGAATTTACAAGTAGCATGCCAAACCTAAAAAAGCCTTAAAGAGGCCAAGACTCCAATTTTGTTTCCAAGCATTCAATGGATACACCAAGGTGGCATGAACTGAGCCTATTCCAACTGAATGAGTCAAGGATAAGCTCTGAACCAAAGAACCATAGGCTTGTGCTCTAACCTCTAGTCAATGGCTAGAGGATACTTGAGATTCCAAAGTGATCCAATTGGCCAAAGGCCTGCTACAGCCACCATTCACTATTGCTTGCAAAACAAACTTGTTCTACTATAAATAGAGCTCATTTGTGCTCAGTTTAAGTACACCAAAGCAACTAAACTGATGATTTCCTCAAAATCACTTTCTTTAGGCCAAAATGCCTTCTTTTGCAAGATAACTCTGAGTTTTTGAGTTAGAAAGCATTTCCATCACAGCTTATGATCCAAACACATCCAATATGCCATATCTAAGCTGTCCAAACTCTCATAAGTGACATGTAACACCAAAATCACAAAGTCCCCTCTCAAAACCTCAAAATTGGACTTTTTTGCATTTTTCAAGCCATGTCTTGATCCAGTCACTTTCAAAACCAGATAAAGCCTCAAACACACTCCAAATATCATCCTTGAACTGTCTCAAATGGTTCCCCACATCTGGAACACCATTTAAGAGAGTTGCCATATTGGTCACTTTTGCCCCTTTTGCAAGAAAGCGCTCAAACTTGTTCCTGAGGATTCCAGCTGGTTCTAACCATTCTAAAAGCTTCTAAGGGATCAATTGAGAGTGTCTAAAGCATCCAATTACTTCTGGCACAAGAAACTTGGCAGATTGCATAAGGAGCTCCAAGAGGTAAGTGCATCGTCACTTGAACTTGCTAGAATATGCATTGCTTTGAAGTCCACTGATCATAAACATCTCATACATGTTATATATATTGTGTTTGAACCAATTTGCCATGTAATTCTTGCTTGTGTCATGTGTTGGTATAGAACATGCAATTATAGGCCTATTTCAAAACCACTATCGAGTTTTTAAATAGGAGCCTCATCTGAAAAAACCACCACCATTGGATTCCTTGTGAAATTCTAGGAAGGATAGACCTAAATTTTATCCCAATCCATGGAGAAATGACAAAGTTATGACCTTTATGTTTTCAGCCCAAAACCTTGTCTTGCCTTGCCTTGCCTAGGCCTAAAACAAGGCATGCCTTATGTATTTCTAGGTTGAGTTTAATACACGGATGTATCACCACCCCAATGGTAGAAGGCGCACGCTACAACCTAGAGGTCTGGGGTTCGAATCCCCCTCGCCCCAGACCCCTTTTTAATACTTTTTCCACTTTTTTTTTTGTTTTTCATATTATTTTTAATGATTTGAAAAATTAATTTCTCTCTAAATTTTAATTAATTTTTATTGGTTCTTTTAGCAAAAAATCACAAAAATGTTAAACTATTTTATTCCCAAAAAAAATCCAATTTATATGATTTATTTAATATAATTAGAATTTTTGTAATTTATTTCATTTAAATTGTTTTTGAACATTTTTAAATGGAATTCCCACTTTGATCTTTCAAAATCAATTGGATTTTAAGCTTTCATATGATTAAACATGATTTTTCAAGATATTTTCCAAAGTGTACAACTTGTTTTTGAATATAATTGATATTTTTATCATTTATTATTTAAATTACCTTTGAAAAATACCATTTTCATTCAAAAATTAGGGTTTATTCCCGATTTTAAATTTTCAAACACTCATGGGCCTCTAATAGAGTGTAAGACCCAATCCCTCTTTGAAAAAAAAAGTTTGGGCCTCAGTCATTGTATAAGACCCATGGTGTTCTCAAAAATATCGGTGCGATCGCCAGTTTAAAATAAAACCACTTGGGCCTCTCCTTGAGTTGTAAGCCCCATTCTTTTTCTTAAAATCACTCATGGGCCTGTAATAGAGTGTAAGACTCAATCCCTTTTTTAACCAAAACCTTTTTGGGCCTCAGACATTGTATAAGTCCCTCTGCGTTAAAAAAATCTCGGTGCGATCTCCATTTTCAAACAAGAAAATCACTTGGGCCTACCTTGTGTTGTAAGTCCCATCTCTTTTCTTTAAATAATCTCTGGGCTTCTCCTTGGGTTGTAAGACCCAACCCTTGTTGTACATAAACCTATTTGGGCCTCAGTCGTTGTATAAGTCCCGGTACAATATTCAAAGCAACGGTGCGATCACTGTTAAACCTTGGGCCTCTCCTTGAGTATAAGCCCCACCAATCTTTTCAAAACAACACCTTTTTGATTTAGACTCATATATATATATATATATATATATATATTGTTATCAAAACTTTCTTTAATTTCTTTAAACAACTAACAATACAGCATGGAAGCTCGCTCACCTGTAAGTTTTATCCGCTTTCATTTACTTGCTTTAATATATATATATATATATATATATATATATCTGTATTGTGGGAAACTGCACACTGTGAGTCTTCTTTCATTCTTTTAAATACATGTCAAATATATATAATTGTATTGTGGGAAGCTGCGCATGGTTAGTCTTATTTCATATCATTTTAAATACTCGTCATATATCAACTGTATATATACTAGTATAGTTATTTAGAGTTTTCCCCGGCAACTAGGTCTAGAACTAGGTAAAGCCCTGTTGGTCACTCTTAAAAATAAACAAAACTAGATCCCCCATAGGATCTCCAGATACAGTCTTGCCTTCTCTTGGGCTTAAAAAATATGGAACAAAGAGAAAGGCAGTATTCTCGGTGAACCTTTTCTCAGAGTGTCACCCCTAGAAATAGTCAAAGAAATTCTACTCCCCGGAGTTGATCTATTCTCTGTGAATATCATCTCTTAAATTTCTTCAAATCACAGAACTTTCACTAAATGATCTATTCTCGGTGAATAGAATTTCTTAAACTTTTCTTGGTTTGGGACCCACAGGCTTCCTAAAAGCATCCCCGCCTCCTTTTGGGCTTTGTACAAGGACCCTCCGGCTTCTTAGAAGTTCTCATGCCTTTTCTTGGGCTTCATACAAGGACCCTGACGACCTCTTAAAGGTATAAGACAGAACTTAGTCATCCTTTTCTAGAGCGGTCTTTCCAGTGTCAGACCTCAGGCCACTTTAGGGTTGATTCTCATCCCTTAACGCCCGTGCCTCCTCTTGGGCATCATACAAAAGATAAAACTCTTCCACACCAGTAGACTTGGATAGTCTAATCCCCTTGAGTCTCAAAGACATTCTCAAGTTCCTTACAACTATGGAAAAAACCCAGGGCATTCTGGATCGATCTCTAGCATAAACCCAGTCTCTCTCATGAGAGTTCCCCAACCAGGGTCAACACTATCTTAAATCAGTACCTCAAGGTATCTGACATCTCAACTCTTCTGTAATCCTCAGCAAGAGTTGATCCCCCACTTGGACCTGCCTTGGGATCTCAATTATCCCCGGCAAAAGCTAGCTTCCTCTTAGGCTTTGTATAAGAACCTTTCCTTAGCAGAAAGCTAGCCTCATCTTAGGCTTTGTATAATGATCCTTCCTCAGCGAAGACAGCCTCCTCTTGGGCTTTGTACAAATGATTCTCCCCAGCGGAGCTAACCTTTTCAGACTCTCTTGTTGAGTCAATCACTTTTCAAACTCTCTTGTTGAGTCAGTCACTTTTCAGACTCTCTTGTTGAGTCGATCACCTTTTTGGACTCTTTTGTTGAGTCCACCTTTTTTAGCCTCAATCTTGGGCTTTGTACAAGACAGATAAAAACACTCTCTTATTGAGTCAAACCCCTTTAGACTCTATCATGGGCTTTGTACAAGACATAAATCTCCCTCTCTTAAGCTTGGGACAGATATCTTCTCCAGCAGAGTCATTTCCTCCCAGTCTTCCTTTAGGCTTTGGGGAATGATTTTCCCCAAGAAGAGTCAAACTCATTTCAGCCTCCTCTTAGGCTTTGTATATTGATTTTCCCAGTAAGGACAGCCTCAATCTTGGGCTTTGTACAAGACACATATAAACCCCCCGGCGGAGTCAAAACACTTTTAGCCTCAATCTTGGGCTTTGTGCAAGACATATAGAACATTTTCCCCCGAAAAAGTCAAAACTTTTAACCTTCTCTTAGGCTTTGTATAATGACATCCCCAAATAGTCAGCCTCTTTTTTTGCCTCAAATCTCGGGCTTTGTACGAGACAAATAACAACCCTCTCTTGTTGAGTCGGTCAGATTTAGCTTCCTCTTAGGCTTCGTATAAAGAAATCCCCTAGCCGAGACAATTAACCTTTTAACATCAACCTTGTGCTTTGATCAAGGCACACAAAAATCAACAATCCCATCAGAGGAAGTCCAATCCCTCTTTAGAGATGACAAATTCTCTCTCAGTCAAACCTTTTAGCTACAATCTTGGGCTTTGAACAAGACACAAACAACCTTTTAGCTTCAATCTTGGGCTTTGAACAAGACACCAAAATATCTTTTTCCTCCCTTAGAATAGGAGGAACTACGATTGCTCTGATTTCCCTGTTTCATTTAAACGGGAATACGTAGGCATAAGATTGGGAAATCTTAGCGAGCATACTAATCAAAAACCCTAGGTCCAGTACCTTCATACATCAGTCAAAGACTTTAGGTTTCATACCTTAGTCATCATTCATCCCCATTTTCCACAAAAAACAAAAACTCACTCACTCACTCATACTTCCCAAGAAACTTTGCCAACCCATTAACGGATAAACACTATCAAGTACAAAGCGAAACCTAAAGCTAATATCCTGTGGATAACCACATATAGGATGGGTAATTGACAACTCCCCATTGTATAACCTGACCCCGAACTCCCCGAATCTCTTTAAAACGTTTGTTCAGTTAAACATTCGCGTGCAAGGTTAGTTTTAGATAGCTTCCCTTTCCCTTTCAGCTTCATGGGATAAATAAGAAATCAGAAAGTAGCACCCCCTCCTTATTGCGGTGAGGAAAAACCCAGCGATAAGGTGGTCGCGTCACCGACGAAAATCGCTCGCTACACATAGCAAGTCAGAACCTTGCAACCCAACTCCGATAAGCTTCCGCATTGCAAGTCTGATTCAAGCATCACTAATTTAGATTCTCCTTGTCGATTATGCTTCATACATCGCACAATCTGAATGACACTTCGCAAGTCAGAGTCTCTCAACGTAACTCTGACATTCTCTTAGCACGTTAACGATAAGAGGCGAAAAGTTATTAAGAGTTAAAAACACAATTCAAACCCCCATTTCTTGTGTCTTTGTCACACCTTTAATTGGTATCAGAGCTCTGGTTCTATTATTGATGGATATCAAACACTTAACAGTGTCAGAAAAAGATCCAAATATGGTGTGTAGAAATACTCTGGGTGAGATTTCAATCCACTTACAATTTTAGTATCAGTTCAGAAGATGACTGTGTACTAAATTGTAATCAAACGGATTACCTGAGCATGTCACTGATTCTTGAAGTTTTGTAGCTGTCAACAACAGAATCTTCCTCACTAAAACTTGGGAGAAGATTAAAGAATCAGCTGACAAGATAGATTCATCAGATAAGTAGTAGTATTTGTTGAATGCTTATCTTAGAAGATACGATTGGATAAACAACGTATTTGCTCAAGATTAAATAATCAGAAAACAAGAAATCTTGTTTGCTGAGGATTACTTCTTTATGAGTTTTGAGATGTTTTTAAGAAACAGATTAGTCCACCCTTGACTTTCTCATTTAGAGCTCATTAAGAATTTCTTCATGTAAAGAAGAAATATTGTTATTCTATGATTTTGAACTTCAGAATGAAGTCTGCAGAAGAAGCTAGAAAACTGAAGAATTCAAACTCTTAGAAGTGATTCAATATCTGAATCTTAACTGATCAAGCAGTTAAAAGACTCAACGAAGAATTGAATATTATTTTCTTGAGAAGCCTTCCAGAAAACTGAAGAACATTCAGAAAGAGGAAATCTAGTGATTCATCAGGAATCTGATTAAGAACAAATTCTGAGTCTTGGTTGAAATAACATAGACGATTGAGTTCTGTTAACTTGAGATTCTATCTCAGTTGAACCAACTGTAATCGGTTAGGATGTTATCTGATATTTCTCTAAAAAATTCATGTTGCACAAATCCTGGAATCAGAAGATGCTCGACTAGATACAAAAGCAGAAGTCGTCTACTCGAAGCCAAACAGGATTTAAGTCACTGATGTTTTTCAAAATAAATTAGTGGACACTCTTGTTCAAAACCTCTGGAAAGTTAATATGAAGAAAGCAGATGCAGAACAAGACTAGTCAAAAGCTCTTTTAAGGACGCTCCTATCAGACATTCGAGAAATCATAATGGAAAACGCTCAGATATAGAATCATTGTAAAAAGATTTCAGAATCTCTAAGGTATGTTTTTCTTCATTCATGACCATCCTTATTCTCTGAATTTTAAACAGTAGCAATATTTTGAATCTTGTCATAACCACTGATCATTCACTGACACATTAGGTTTCATAAAGATTTATTGAAAATATAGTAAGATTCTCACGTATTTATGATTAGACGAATATTGAGAGTAAAATAAGCGGTTATGATTACTTTGTGTCAGCCACTCCCTTACGGCTCATAAGTATACATCAATTCGTATCCTTATTTGTGATCTGCTCTGACAACCACTATATAGAGTCTATCACATGTCTTTTCGTCTTAAAGCTGACCATCATCGCTACTCATAGCTATTCTCGAAAATAATGAACCCTGCTTGTTCCAGTTCATTAAATAGCTATTGATCCTAAGTCCTTATCATATCATTTGCTCTAAGAATCACTCTTTAACTATCTCATAGTTTAATTTCTTTCTCTCTCAAACAAAATCACTCCTATTCAAAATGACTTCCCACAACATCAGAGGAGAAATTTCTGATCTTGAACTCCTGAAGGAACACACTCTGAATTTAAGCCTTCTGCCTCAACTCAACAAAACAAGTATCCTTTATAGAATTGAATTTCAGAACTGGGAAAACTACTTCAACATGCTTGTTGGACCTGTCTTTCCTGAGCTTGTAACTGAGTTATGGGCAAATGCTCGAGTACTAGAGTATGACTATGGCAAGAATATTATTTTGTCTGTGGTTGATGGCTGTCCAGTCTTGATCAACCCTACCATCATTGCCAAAGCCATTGGGTGTAATGAAGATGGTTCGTTGGTTGAAAGCTACATCAACAATGCTTGTTTCGACAAGCACTTGCATGTCATTTTTGAGACCGAAGGTCGTCCCACTCAACCTTGTACCCTCACTCCTATAGCTAAAGACTGGTATAAATTAATGGTAACTAATTTAAGGCCAAGAGAAAGAGGAGCATGATGGTTGTCTGACAAAGATAGATTATTTATTTTCTTCTTAGTTTCTTGGATCAAAATAAACCTACCCCAATCCATGTATAATCATCTGAAGGAAGAAATTAATTTGTCTAGGGAAGACACAGTCTATCAAGTTCCTTACTGCAGAGTTATCTCCCACATTCTTGATCTTCAAGGAGTAGTTAGTCATTGCAGGAGAAATGGAATGACTGAGAAGATTCTTCCTGAGTTCTATCAACCTATGACATTCTTAGTCTAAAATAAGAAGTTAGAAATCCTAGAGTCATAAGTTTTTCAAAGTCTTTGCTTGTCTGACCTTTTGTTTTGAATTCGACTTGTATCTCCTTGATCAATTAATGAAGTAACCCTGATTGTGAACTTCTTATCCTTAGGAATGATTAATTTTATGTTCATCTTATCACGATGCATTGTTTAATCTACACTTCATGAATTTACTATAATTTAGAATAAAATAATTAAGCATTATAATCAATTACGTACATCTATTATTAGTCACACGAAAAGCCTTAGGGTTATCAAGAAACTGCAATATCTCTTTAAGTCATAAATGTGCGACAGTTACTCTCACCACTCATAAGAGAACAATTATGATTCATGATCGGTTAATTTTCCCTCATTAAAGAAACCAATAATTCACTTTATTTTACCACATCCCTTAACCAACCTAGGAAAGATCAATCGTTACCCTATCAAATTCTTAAGCCTTACTCTCCTCATTATTCTATAAATAGGATCAACCTTAAATCACTCTTCACATCCTTCACATCATCTAAATCTCGAGTAAACTCTGTTAGTAACAATGGCCTCCTTCTGTCAAAGTGTATTATGCCCCATTACCACAAAAACACCAGTTGAAAAACTCTTTGTCAAGTCTGAAACAATTGTGAACTTCAAGATTTTAAAAGCAAACGGATGTGATGTGACTCACTCCATGAATGATCAAGGATGGAGCAACTACTTCAAAAGGTTGGAAGGACCAACCTACGCTTGTCTGGTCAAAGACTTCTGGATTCATGCTACTGTGTGTATAACTGTCATTGTATCTTCTGTGTTTGGAAGGAAAATTGTTATATCTGAAAAGACCATTTCAGATTTACTGATGCATGACAATACCGGATTAAGAATCACCAAGGATCAACAAAGCAAGGAAAGAGAAGCAAAAGTCTTGGCTTCTATTTTTAAATAAGTAACTGTGGTTAATACGGAGGATCAAATATTCTCAAGTCTGAAGGACTCCCTACAAGTGTGGTTCAGAATCCTACAAGGAAATGTGTTTCATCATCTTCCTTCAGATCAACTCAATGAGACTCAGAAGTGTGTCCTATTCCTTCTTCTAAAAGGAATCAAAATGCATCTTCCAGCAATCCTTTCAAACTTCTGAAAGAATCTATAAAGGAATCCAGAATGGGTTCTGGCACGGAAATCAGACATGTTCCGTATGAGAGACTCATCTCTGATATTCTGGTGGAATCAGGAATAGTTGATGAAATCCTGGTAAACGAAGGAGAATCAAGCAAACTTCTAAAAAGCGCAGGAAAAATTCTCAGATTTAAGGATCTAAGGAAAAAGAAAGAAGACGCTGATCTTGATGATACGTCACTAAGGCAAGTGACGATGGCTATAAGAGTTCCTGTTAAAGGATCTCCTAACTTCAACAAAACACATAATCAAGTACAAGTGGCAAACTATTTGTGAAAATTCAAAGATGAAGACATTGGTGTATGGATTGATCTGGAGAACATTACAGATATGCTTTAAGAACTCTCAGAATGGAAAAAAAGGAAAGAAGCAGAAAAGTGCTGATAGTGAAGAACCTTCTTCGAAAAGATCAAAGACTGTTAATGAAGAATTAACATCCTTCAAGGATGATGCTATCAACAGAATCCAAAACTTAATAGATATATCAAGTTCCAGCTTAGATCCCGCTGCTATGGGAAATATATGGACTGAATTTCATGGATGGATGTCTGAAGAAATTTTGAAGAACAAGCAGTTGGCAATCACACAAGCTGAAGATAAACAGATGCATGCTTAAAAAACCGATGAGTCTGGAAGCTCGCCTTCCACCTCCTCCCTATCCGAAGGCACCTCCTAGACTATCCCCTAGGAATCTATTTTCATAGCCTATGTTTTGATCGCTCTAAACTACTTAGGGTTAAGAATAATTTATATCTTGTTATAGATGAAATATCCTTTGAAACTATTCGAAATTAGCATATTTTCCTATAGATGGTTCATTATCATATTAATCACGTTTAAAATACATAAATGCTTTAACTTTTTGATGATGTCAAAAAGGGGGAGAAATAGAAATATAATTTTGATAGAATGCAAAACTCAAACAAGTAAATTAATGATATAAAATGCGGTTACCACTAATGTTTGTTTGATGTTTAACCGAGGAACTCTGAACAAGTTCACTAGGCATTCTCATAGAACAGGTTAAACTGAAAGAACTCGGTTTAAAAGTCTTATGAAATGTTTGTTCATATAATCGAAGTTGTACACTTCGTGAACATATGTTCAAAATCAGATTTACCCGGTACTGTTCAAAAGTTGAGAACCTTCTGAAAGTCAAAGTTATCGTGATTCTTGTTTCATTTTGTTCAGAAGCTGTAAGCTGTCTGAGAATATAATATTCAGAACATAAGAATCAGAAGAAGAAAACTTCCTGAAAGCAGTCAAGACAAAGTCTACATTTCAAGATGCTTTTCAGAAGAACTGAGCAAATCTGAAGTCGAAGACTGTTTGAAGATCTGGATAAAAGATCCAAGAAGAAGAAGTTATGATAAACCAAGAATTCAACTCAGAAGAAAATAATTTGGCATCAGACTAAGTCTACAATTGCCTACAGGGGTATCATGACTTCAAATTAAGCTTTGATTGATCACAAAAATATTTTTCAATCAGATCAAGAATCAAGCTGTGATCCTTCATCGAGTTCTGATAGAAACATGGTTCTGAGATGAATGCCTGTTGTTTAGTCAAACTCTGAAAAGTCAAGATCTTAAATGATGATCAGAACCAGTATGATCAAATCAAGAATCTGAAGATCATCAAGTCTGAAACTCAGGGGGAGTTTATTACGTCAAAAGACAAGTTCAATTCTGATAAAAGCGTGGCTAAGTTATTAGAAGAGAATTGTTCTATCTCTGTGCTAAAATGATTCTGCTGAAAAGTAGAAATTGCTTCAGAAGACTCTGAAGATTATGAGCTCTGATACGACGACCAAAGGAACTAAGTTCTAAAGATCTGAAGACAGAGGTTCTGATGAACAAGTCCAGATGCTGAAGACTTTTGTCTCCTTAAAACAGATAGGGAAGTAGTCCTTCTCTATTCTATGTTCTGACAACTCAAATTATTATTTTGTGAGTCTTTGGATCAGATAAGATTCTAGACGATCACAAATAAAATTTTGGGGTTAACACATTCAGGGGGAGCTGTTGTTCCGAACTTTGAATATGTTTAGTTTGGTGATTATCTTGTATAAAATGTTCAATCAAAATACATGGTTTTGTCATCATCAAAAAGGGGGAGTGAAATTCTGGTATCAGACGTGTGATGTTAAGGTGTGATGTCACAACAACACACTCTGCACAATGGACAACAATAATAGTAAAATAACACCAAGAATTGTTGACCCAGTTCGGTTACAACCAACCTACTCTGGGGGCTACCAAGCCAGGGATGGAATTCACTACTTGTAGATATAATTTACAGACTCAACGACCCGTTGACAATCTCCTAAACTTATACTCTACTAATGACTTCCTACCTAAGAAACCACTTAGGTATGAGAACACCACTCAATCCCTTACAAACACTCAAAGAAACCACTTTGAGTACCCTTGATCTTACTTCACAGCTTCGATCAAATTACACAACTCTCTTTGCTTCACAGCTTTAGAGAGGACAGAAACTCAACACCTATTCAAACCCTAGAATAGTGTAAATACAAGTACTTTAAACAAACTCTAGACACTAAGCCTTCTGCTCTTGATCTTCTGAATGTTTTCTGTACTTTTTCCTTTGGTCTTGTGCGCTTTATATAGCTCCTGAATTGGGCTTGGACTTGTCACAATATTTGATCAGATTTGTTAATTAAAACTGAATCTTCAAAACAGATTTTATCCCCAAAATCTTTTTAAATCTTCAACCTTTTAATTCTCCAACAGACCTGCAATCAAATCTCCCATGTAACAGAAAATATCTATCCCAAGATATTCTCATCCAATGAGTTAACCACTCTCCACAATTCCAGCTAATACGCGTGCCCTAATAACATATCCTACTGTTATTAATTCTGCAGGTCTGATGTTACAACATCACCTGTGTGACATCAGACATCCAACTTCAGCACTTAACTACTTAACACAACCCAGTGTTAAGACTTCAATGTTACAACATCAGCACCTTGACATCAACATTGAATAACCTTTGTTTTACCAAAATTCCAGCCAATCCAGGAACTATCAATCTCCCCCTTTGGCTAATTTTGGCTAAAATAATCTCTGCACTCTGCAATCAACTTCTGCACTCTGCACCTTCAGAGATTTCAGCAGCGGAATAATCTTCAGAAATTTGACTCTCATTAGCAGCAGTTTGACACTTTGCATAGTCTTTATTACTTGATCTGCTGCAGCACCATCTTCATTATTGACAACAGCCAATTGGTGTTTCTCCTTGAAAACATGAACCAGCATCACAGCTGTTCAGTAGCTCATAATGTGCAGCAATTTATTCCCCCTAGATGTCTGCTTGGTTGCACTCTTCACATGTCATGATATCTTCAAAACTCCCCCTCAATAACTGCATTACCACTTTTCAACTAAACACCTTTTAGCAGCATCAATCTATCTCCCCCTTAATCTCTGCATCACATTAGCAGCATATGGCAATAATCCTCTTGACTATCTTGGCTATGTTCTCCCCCTTTTTAGCCACAATTAGGCAAACTTCACCTGGCAGTTGACTACACATTTTCAGAATTACCCCAACTGCCCACAACCCCTCTAGCAGATTCAGTCTTCATAAATACAGATTCCCAATTTGCTTCTTAACCTTTCAAATTGGTTTGCATCCAAGGCTTTAGTGAATATGTCAGCCAGCTGGTTCTCTGTGGCTACATGTTCCAAGGTAACAACTTTTTCTTCTACCAGATCCCTTATGAAATGATGCCTTATGTCTATGTGCTTTGTCCTACTGTGCTGTATAGGATTTTTAGATATATTAATTGCACTCAGATTATCGCAGTACAAAGTCATAACATCTTGTTTAACATTGTATTCACTCAACATCTGCTTCATCCATACCAGTTGAGAGCAACTACTTCCTGCTGCTATATACTCCGCTTCAGCAGTTGAGAGAGATACATAATTCTGCTTCTTGCTGAACCAGGAAATCAGATTGTTCCCTAGAAAGAAACACCCTCCTGAAGTGTTTTTTCTATCATCTGCACTTCTAGCCCAATCAGCATCACAGTATCCTTTTAAAACTGTCCCAGAATCACGGCTATATAACATTCCATAGTCACTTGTGCCATTTACATATTTCAGAATCCTCTTCACCTGATTCAAGTGACTTACCTTAGGATCAGACTGATATCTAGCACACACTCCAACAGCAAAGGAAATATTAATTCTGCTTGCTGTGAGATATAGTAAACTCCCAATCATACTTCTGTACAAGCTGTGATCCACACTCACTCCATTCTCATCCTTGGATAGGTTCAAATGGGTGGGAGCAGGTGTCCTTTTGTGATTGGCTTTATCTAGGCCAAACTTCTTTACTATGCTCTTGGCATATTTGCTTTGAGAAATAAAGATTGAATCCATTTGTCTGACTTGCAACCCAAGGAAGTAGGTAAGTTCTCCAACCAAACTCATTTCAAATTCTGATTGCATTTGTTGGACAAACTGTTTTACCATAGCATCTGACATCCCCCCAAATACAATGTCATCCACATAAATTTGGGCTACCATTAATTTTCCTCCTTCTTCCTTGACAAACAAGGTTTTGTCAATGCCTCCTTTTCTATACCCATTTGCCAATAAGAATTCTGTCAACCGCTCATACCAGGCCCTTGGAGCTTGTTTTAAGCCATACAGTGCCTTCCTCAGTTTGAACACATGATTGGGAAAGTTTGGATCAGTGAATCCTTTAGGTTGATCTACATAGACTTCTTCATTCAGATAGCCATTTAGAAAGGCACTCTTCACATCCATTTGGAACATCTTGAATCTTAGGTTACAAGCCATACCCAAAAGTAGTCTGATGGATTCTAGTCTCGCCACTGGAGCAAACGTCTCATCAAAGTCGATTCCCTCCACTTGAGTATAACCTTGTGCAACAAGTCTCGCTTTGTTTCTTGTAACCACTCCAAGCTCGTCTGACTTGTTTTTGTAGATCCACTTTGTTCCAATAACATTCACCCCTTCTGGTATTGGCACAAGATCCCAGACTTCATTTCTCTTGAACTGCTCCAGTTCTTCTTGCATAACATTTATCCAAAATTCATCTGTCAGAGCTTCCTTGACATTTTTTGGCTCAATTTTGGATACGAAACACGAGCTAGCTATGATTTCTCTGGACCTAGTTCTTACTCCAGAATTTGGATCACCTATGATCAGCTCCTTAGGATGATCCTTCTGAATCTTGATAGAAGGATCCTTCTGAGGTTGCTCAGGCTCAGTGTCAACAGTACTTGGGGGATGGATTTCTATCTTCAACTTCAACAGCTACCTCATCAGTTAATGTTCCAACATCTTCTATGACATCCTCAACTTCATGCTTTTCTTCATCATCAATCATAACATTGATTGACTCCATCATCACTTTGGTCCTGGAGTTGAAGACCCGATAAGCTCTGTTGTTGATGGAGTACCCCAAAAATATCCCTTCATCACTTTTGGAATCTAATTTCCTTCTCTGCTCTCTATCTGCCAGAATGTAACATTTACTACCGAACACATGGAAGTACTTAACATTAGGTTTTCTTCCCTTTCATAGTTCATATAGAGTGGATGAAGTGCCTCTTCTTAGGGTGACTCTGTTGTGAATGTAGCAGGCAGTGTTCATGGCTTCAGCCCAGAAGTGATAAGGTAGTTTCTTGGCATGAATCATTGCTCTAGCCGACTCTTGTATAGTTCTGTTCTTCCTCTCAACAACTCCATTTTGCTGAGGGGTGATAGGAGATGAAAACTCATGACTTATACCTTCAGACGAGCAAAATTCTTCAAACTTACTATTTTCAAACTCTCTTCCATGATCACTTCTAATTCTGATGACCTTACTCTCCTTTTCTCTTTGGAGTTTATGACAGAGCTCTTTAAAGACATCAAACACCTCAGATTTGTCTTTGATGAAATTCACCCAGGTGTATCTGGAGTAGTCATCCACAACTACATAAGCATATTTCTTTCCACCCAGACTTTCAACCTGCATAGGTCCCATCAAATCCATATGAAGGAGTTCCAATACTTTGGAGGTGGTGTCATGTTGAAGCTTCGGATGAGACATCTTTGTCTGCTTTCCTTTTTTACAGTCTCCACACACCTTTCCTTCCTCAATACTAAGTTTGGGAATCCCTCTGACTGCTTCTGAGGAGATAATTCTCTTCATTCCCTTTAGGTGAAGATGTCTCAGCTTCTGATGCCAAATTTTGACATCATCTTCTTTAGCAAGCACACACGTGGAGGAATTTGAATTTTGCGGCACCCAAAGATAACAGTTGTCCTTAGATCTGGCTCCCTTCATAATGACTTCTCCTTTGTCATCTTTCACATTACATTCGGACTTTGTGAAGTCTACTTTGAATCCTTGATCACAAAGTTGACTAATACTAATCAAATTAGCTGCTAGTCCTTTAACAAGAAGAACATTCTCCAGCTTGGGAGTGCTGTCACAGTTTAGTCTTCCAATTCCCTTTATCTCTCCTTTGATCCCATCACCAAATGTAACATAGCCAGAAGACTGAGGTTTCACATCAACAAGCAGATTCTTTACTCCAGTCATGTGTCTTGAACACCCACTGTCAAAATACCAGTCATCTTTGGTAGAAACCCTCAAGGACGTGTGAGCTATCAAGCTGGTAACTTTATGTATCCATTTCTTCATCACCTTAGGCCTAACCTCTTGCTGTTTGGGTTGATGAGTATAATTAGGATATCCGTGAAGCTTGAAGCACGAGGACTGCATATGACCAATCCTGCCACAATAGAAGCATCTGACTCTGCCGTTTCTAAAGTGGTTAAATCTTCTCCCACTTTGATAATTCTGTGGCTGCCACCCATACTGTTGTCTCCTTATTCCATAATTGAGTTGTCTTCTGCTGTATTGATGATGCTGTCTCTTAGGCTGTCTTCTATGGTGATGAGGTTTCCTTCTTCCATAAGTCACATCATTGTTGTACGCATAACTATACCATTTTTCCTGATGTTGATACCTCTGCTGAGACATGTTCTGCTTGAACTTGACAGCTTGCATATTCTGGTGAAATTGGGGAGGCATATACTGACTAGCTCCTTGGGGCCGTATCTTCCTCTGATGAGGGTCATTCTTCTTCTCAGCATTTTGGGGCTGAACAACCTTCTTTGGGAAAGGGCCCTGTTTCGTAGGTTGATGTTGAGACAACGGTTGAGACATCTCCCTTTTTGTTCCTGAAGTGCTAGCCACATATCCTATGCCTGATTTATCTCCAGCAGATTTCTCTAACTAAAGAATTTTATCAAGATCAGCAGTACCACTGTTCATCATCCTAATGAATTTAGTCATCTGATCCAGTTGGGACTTAACTAGCACAACTTCGTTTTCCTGATCAGCTTTTTCATTTTCAAGCTGAGCAATCTGTTACTTATGATACTTGTTTTCTTGACAAATCTCAGCACTTTTCAAACACAGCTCTCGATAAGTAGAAGCTAGCTCCTCATAAGTTATTTCTTCATCACTACCATCATCAGACACAACAGTTCCTATTAAGGCTCTAGCATGCTTTGCTGACTCACCATCACTTTCACTATCAGATTCAGACCAGGAAACTGACATGCCCTTCTTCTGCTTCTTCAAGAATGTGGGACATTCTTTCTTGACATGTCCACACCCTTCACATTCAAAGCACTGAACACCTCTATCCTGAGTAGTCTTCTCTTCATCTTTCTCTTTTGGATTGGTGGTGTCAGAGGAACTGTTCTTGACACTAGGCTTGTAGTTATTGTTCCATCTTTTTAACACTTTGTTGAACTGCCTTCCCACCATTGCAATGGATTGTGACAAATCTTCCTGAGAATCTTTGACTACCTTATCTTCTGCAGGTGTGGAGACCAAAGCAATACCCTTGGGTTTCTTTTCTGGTTCTTCTTCATTTAAACCAAGTTCAAAAGTCTGAAGAGATCCAATGAGCTCATCTACTCTCATCTTGCTGATGTCTTGAGCTTCTTCAATGGCAGTCACTTTCATCTTGTACCTCTTAGGTAAGGACCTAAGGATCTTTCGTACAAGCTTTTCCTCTGACATCTTCTCACCAAGAGCACTGGATGCATTAGCCAGTTCCAGAACATTCATGTGGAAGTCATGAATGGTTTCATCATCCTTCATCTTCAGGCTTTCAAATTTTGATGTTAAAATCTGAAGTCGTGACATCTTGACTCTAGATGTTCCTTCATGAGTAGCCTGCAAGATATCCCACGCTTCTTTAGCAACTTCACAGGTATTGATTAACCTGAAGATATTCTTATCCACTCCATTGAAGATGGCATTTAGAGCTTTGGAATTTCCAAGGGCGAGCTCATCTTCCTCCTTGGTCCATTCTTCTTCAGGCTTTAGCTTAGAGGTGTCTTCTTTCTCTTTACCAGCATCATCCTTCTCACATACAACAGGTGCTTTCCACTCTTTAATAACAACCTTCCAAGCCCTACTGTCCAAGGATTTTAAGAAGGTGGTCATCCTTGGCTTCCAATAGTCATAATTGGATCCATCCAAAATAGGGGGTCTGTTGACGAATCCTCCAACTTCTTTGTCCATCTTTACACCAGAAAGTAACTTCCCTAGATCTCACCCAGAGACAGACAGGATGCCTGCTCTGATACCAATTGAAATTCTGGTATCAGACGTGTGATGTTAAGGTGTGATGTCACAACAACACACTCTGCACAATGGACAACAATAACAGTAAAATAACACCAAGAATTGTTGACCCAGTTCGGTTACAACCAACCTACTCTGGGGGCTACCAAGCCAGGGATGGAATTCACTACTTGTAGATATAATTTACAGACTCAACGACCCGTTGACAATCTCCTAAACTTATACTCTACTAATGACTTCCTACCTAAGAAACCACTTAGGTATTAGAACACCACTCAATCCCTTACAAACACTCAAAGAAACCACTTTGAGTACCCTTGATCTTACTTCACAGCTTCGATCAAATTACACAACTCTCTTTGCTTCACAGCTTTAGAGAGGACAGAAACTCAACACCTATTCAAACCCTAGAATAGTGTAAATACAAGTACTTTAAACAAACTCTAGACACTAAGCCTTCTGCTCTTGATCTTCTGAATGTTTTCTGTACTTTTTCCTTTGGTCTTGTGCGCTTTATATAGCTCCTGAATTGGGCTTGGACTTGTCACAATATTTGATCAGATTTGTTAATTAAAACTGAATCTTCAAAACAGATTTTATCCCCAAAATCTTTTTAAATCTTCAACCTTTTAATTCTCCAACAGACCTGCAATCAAATCTCCCATGTAACAGAAAATATCTATCCCAAGATATTCTCATCCAATGAGTTAACCACTCTCCACAATTCCAGCTAATACGCGTGCCCTAAAAATATATCTTGCTGTTATTAATTCTGCAGGTCTGATGTTACAACATCACCTGTGTGACATCAGCATCCAACTTCAGCACTTAACTACTTCACACAGCCCAGTGTTAAGACTTCAATGTTACAACATCAGCACCTTGACATCAACATTGAATAACCTTTGTTTTACCAAAATTCCAGCCAATCCAGGAACTATCAGGGAGATTGTAAGAGCAAGAGTTGTCTCTACAAGCCATCTCTATGTTTTGATGATAACAATGAGTATTTGTGAAAGAACTAATTTATGTTCTAATATGTGTTGTGTGCAGATCATAATCATAGAAGATATCAAATCCAACAAACACCTGCAAGATGTGCGTAAATGATCATATGCGAGTTACTATGTGTAACACAAGTCGCAAGAAGAAAGTATTCTTCTGTATCTGATCATAATCAGATAGATCCAAGGATGCCTATATTTCTATTGCAATGCTCTTGTGGATACTACTCTGAAAGTGGTTATGATTCTGAAGATAGCGAAGCTTCTAAAGAGATAATCTTGTGGAGAACCGAAGTGCTGAAGATTCTAATGACTTGAAGTTTTGAAGGCTGAAGGCTCTGAAGACCAAGTGCAGAAAGATTCTGAAGACTGAAGTGTTCTAAAGATAAAGGGTTTCAAGACAAGTGTTCAAGCTCTAAAGACAGATTCCTAATGGACAAATTCTGAAGACGGAAGACTTGAAGTTCTGAAGATCCAGTTATAAAGTCTCTACTCATGCTTCAATTAATTACCATCAGAAGCCTCTGAAGATTTGAAGACAAATGTTACCGTTAGCAATGACTGTACACAGTACTAAAAAGATCTATCCCATCACTTCTTTTACAGTAAAAAGAAGATATGGAAATACAACTTTCATCATTGCATAACGACTCTTTTCAAACAGCCAACAACTCTTCAACGACTATATTTTACTTGGCTATTTAAAGGAAACATGTATACGCTTCTGAAGGTGTCGATGAGATGATAGTCATAATGATCAGTTATCATTGTTACACTAAACATTCAAAGCTATCACCATTAACACACGACCATTATTGTTGAAGCTCAAATATCATCATTCAACACAACAACAATCAATTAGAACAGAAGCTGTTGATGAACAAGACAACATTGCAAATCAGTAAAGTCATTAACCAACTTCATCATCTGAGCTATATTGAAGATCTGAAGAAAGGAGTTGTTGCTCAAAGCTTGCTCAACGAAGAAGATGAAGAAGATCTACAAGATGTCATTAACTGTCAAATCAATATACATCTTTGTAGAATCTAAAGATAGCAAAGAGCTGTTGCTCATATCTTGCTAGAACACTGTGTGTTCATTTGTACTTAAAATTAGGAGTTATCTGATTGTTAAGAAGCATCAATGTAATCTCCAGAACAACTAATTAAATGTGAATTAGGATTCCTCAAGTGATTAGTGTGATCGGAGACTTGAGAAGACAATGGTTGGGTGTCATTGTGGAAATCCTGAAATATGGTCAATGGTAGTCATATCTCAAAGAGGACCAATTGTGGGTCAGAATCTTGTGAGATCACTGATGGAACTCATTGAAAATCCTATAAGAATGGTCAGTAAACGTTATATCCGTTGACTCGGATCCCTGAACATTTAGCTGTGAAATCTTGATAGTAGATCTTGCGAGATTGGAACCTATTGGGTCAATGTTCGTTATATCCATTAACTTGGATCCCTGAACGGTTCATTGTGGGTTAGTCACAGCTGCGGTTGTGCAGGTTGTTAGTCACCGGCGTTAGCCCGTGCATCTGTAATCAGATTTGATTATAGTGGATTAAGTCCTTGTGTTCAAGGCGAAATCACCTTGGAAGGGTGGACTGGACTAGCTTGAGAATGGCTCAAGTGAACCAGGATATATCGTGTGTTCTTTACTCTTGTTTATGCTTGGTTTTATTGTTTATGGTTCTGTATCAATTATCATAACCTTGCATAACAAGTCAGAACCTTGCAACCCAACTCCGATAAGCTTCCGCATTGCAAGTCTGATTCAAGCATCACTAATTCAGATTCTTCTTGTCGATTATGCTTCATACATTGCACAATCTGAATGATGCTTCGCAAGTCAGAGTATCTCAACGCAACTCTGATATTCTCTTAGCACGTTAACGATAAGAGGCGAAAAGTTATTAAGAGTTAAAAACACAATTCAAACCCCCATTTCTTGTGTTTTCTCACACCTTCAGTGTACACATTTTTTAGTTGTGTCTATGTATATTTTATATCATATTGGAATATGTTTAATGTCATTTTAGTTTAATGACTTTGATTTGATTGATGTAACAAAATTCTAATTTATTGTCATTAAGTTAAAAATTATGTTGATATGAAATTCTAGTATGGTATATAACCGATTATGGTCAGATAAAATGTTATGAAATTTTATTCTGGTCACTTTAATCACAATTTGGTTATTGTCCAAGTCTGGTCCCTTAACTAACTAAAAGGTTTTAATTTAGTCCCTTAACGAAATTGTTGACTCATTATTTTGATTTTTGCCACGCTGTCATGCCACATAATCCAAACTTAACGATTTTTCTCAACATTTAATAGAAATGATTAATTTGGCTAACATAATGGTTTTTAAGGGACTAAAATGTAACGTTTATTAAATAAAGGACTAAAGTGAAATCTGAAATTAAATTAAAGGACTTCAGGACTAATTAAGCCTTTTATAAATGAATCAAGCCATTGAATCAATTGTAATGTTCAAAAAATATGAAAAAAATGAATTGGATCAATCCATTGAGGGAGACAACCAATTAATTGAATGAGCTAAAAATAGAACCCTCAATCAATTGCAGTAATGAGCCAATCAATTGATGCTTTAGTTTTTTTTGTTTTTTTTTTGTTTTTCAGAAAACACATAAACCAATTGAGTGTTAGGAGCAATCGTTTGATCTCCTTAAAAATTTGAAAATTTTCTAAGTTAAAAATGAAATTTAAAACAATGCATGCATCATTGTTAAAGATCATTTCTTAAGCACCTAATACTTATACAAAAATGAACTGCTTATTGAACCTTAGTATAAATCCAATATCTTAAAATCTTTGATATAATTACAATTCATCTTTATGTCTTAAAACTTCTTTAACTTTGAAATATATTTTCCTTCTTTGCATTCACTTGTCTTTATCAAAACATCATCTTATAACAAGATTTCTTCACACCAATTCAATTGAAAATTCGGCAGGAATATCATATATATAGGCGCAAGTTTAAATCTACAACATGTGATTTGTTCATCATTAAACGATGATTTTATAATATAAGAAAATTCAATGTTGTGGAAAAATCATTTTTGCCCTTCTCTCTAATCTTGTTATCTCATCAAAATGGGGGCAAATTTGGTCCAAAACTTACTTTTTCCAACCAAACTACCATATTGAACCAAATTTCTTTCTATTTCTTATACTTCCTTTTACTTTTTCAACTATGGAAACCAATTTTAATGTATTTGGTTCAAAACAAACTTATCTAATCCAACATTTTTAAATTTTCTCTTTTACCAATGTCAGATCACATCACTTTTCTCTTTTCTCTTTTCTCTCACTTATCACTTCTCATTTTACATCTCTCTTCTCTCACTTCCAGATTCATCTTTCTCTTTCTATTCCTATTCTTCTTTCTTTTCTCAATGTTTCATGAATCATCTTCTTCTCAATGTTTTGTTTCCATTCGCTTCTCAAAGTTAATTCTTCAAGAATCTTTTGCTCACTATGTTTGTTTCAATCCTTGATTTTTTCTGTATCGGTTCTTTTTTATTAACCTTGATTTTTGTTTCAATCTTCTTCGTCAAAGTGGTTAGTGCTTATGAAGGTTAGCATCAGATACTAAGCATTTAATTTTGCAATTACTTTTTGGTTTACAACTTGATTTTCAATCTGGATCTTACCAATTTTATTATGCGTAGATAAGTAAGCTAATTTTGTTGGGTGATAGTTGTGATATTATTAAGGGTTGAAGGTTTCTGCAAAAAGCTTTGCAGTTAATACTAAAGAAATTTGTTGATATCGTTCTCCATCTCCCTGCAATGAATAGGTAATGACTCATAATATCATTCATCTTCCAAACCTTTGTAGTTCATAAAAATAGACCATTATAGTTCTGATTGTTTTAGGGTTTCAATTTCATTGATGGGTTTCTCTTATTGTGTTCATGTGAAATTTGATGATTTAAGATTTTTTTCTTTCAAGGTTTGTTTGTAGATATGTGTTGAAAAAAAGGGCTTTCTAAGCAGAAGATCTGCTCATCAAGAGGTGACTTTTTCTTTTTTTGGTGTATCCTTTTTGTTGATTTGATTAATATGTGTGGAATTTGCTTTTATTTATTTAAAATATATTTAACTGTTGTTGATTGTTGAGAATTCTATATGGTTGTTGGAAAACACATACAAACATATAAAAAAAGTATAATTTTTTTTGCATCAACAATGATTCAATGGACAAAGTACCTTTTGGTTGGGAATTCTAGATACCTTTTGGTTGCACAATGTGGTTTGTTTGGAACTAGATTTATTTGTTTACACTTTTTGTTTCCCCTGCTTCTATCTTTCCTAAAAAGATTGTTTGGTAATATTTCTCAATGCCTAATTCAGCTTATTACATATTATATTTGAAAAATAGAGGAAAGATCTCTTAATAGATAAAGTATCATATGTATAATTCTTTTCCATTCTTATAAAAAGAGATAAAGATGGAAGTTTTGAAATGTATAATTTTGTCATTTAGTTTTATATTTTATTTGCTTTATTTAAATTTTACTTTTTCTTTTGAAAAGGGAAGTTTCCATGTTTAAGACGTCTGATTCTCTTCCATTCTTATAGAGATGCAAGATATAAGGATTGAAAAGGGAAGTTTTCATGTTTTGAATATGTCAAGTTTCTAACCTCATAATTAGAAAAAAAAAAGGTAGTTTGTGTTGTCTTTGCAAGTATTTTGTCATATACGTCCCGACAGTTTATAACTTTTAATTTTTGTTTGTAAAGGGATTCTGCAATTATCCAAGGTTCTGCATAACTTCTATATGATACAACTACATTAATTGATTATTCATATTTTATGTGCCTTTTGTTAGTTCTTAATGATTTTTGTTGGATATATGTGATTTTAGTTTATGAGACTGCTGAGCATTTGGAAGGATCTAAGTTGTTGTTGGTACTCCCTGTTATTTTTTGTGAATCTTGCTTCATTCTCAGGATCTTCTCTTTTTTATCTAAAACCTTGGAGAAAAACTACAGGCAATTACTAATTTTATTTCTTTTCCATATTCTTTAGTGTTGTTTTTATGATTGTAATAATAACCAATTAACCAGTACTCTTTTTTTGGGGGAAAGAAAGAGTTGTTTACTAACGTTTGAGGTTTATATAATGTGGAATATGAGTATTTTATGGACCTCCTGTTTGACTAAACTGGAGATCTACCAAAAATTTACAAATACCCTTGCAATGTTTGTGCTATATTGTCCATTGAATGAATTGACTTTAAGGTAGTTTTTTCAAAATATATTTGATGCATTGGAATAAATAATAATAGAGATGAAACGATTTTCATTAAAGTAATTTTTAAATAAAATAAATTAGAAATAATATTACTAATGATCATTTGTTACTTATTTCTACTTTCAGCTCCCTACTTTTATATACTCTCTTGCTGGTGATATGTGTTCTTTGAACTCCTTTTCATAACCCTTTATAAGATCTTCATGAATGATGTTATTAGAAGAGTTATGCAGTTGTTTTATGCTAATATTATATAAAGTTTTAGTCTGTAATAATAAAATTAACAATTATCAAATTCATTTATTATTATTGATTTTTTTTATGTTTTAATTATTATCAGCGAATATAACAACAATGATTTTTATTTTTTTTTAATAAAAAACATGTCATATGAGACAACAGTACCATTATTTTTTATAACTCACATTTTTCTTTTCACACTAACTTTAAAATTTATAAATATAAAAAAAAATAGTTCTAAAATTATAAATAATAAAACATATTAACACATAATTAATGATATTAAATTTATCATAAAAAAACATATAACAATGATTAGCTTTTGTAGTACATTAAAAATATCAAAGGTTTTAAATGAAATTTAGAATAATGGTATTAAACGCAAATTATATTCATATTATTGTTAAATATATAAGTGATGTATGAACAACTCATAATTGATTTAAGATCATAAAAATAAAAATATTATACAACTATTTATATGTTCTTGATATCTTATTAATTATGTGAGTTATATATTCATAAACACTTTATTAGTTAAATAAATTAAATAAAGTTTAATACAAATAATAATAGAACATGACACAAAAGAAGAAGAGTGAGATTAGAAAAACATACAATAAAAATGTAGATTAAATAATTAGTAGAAGAAATGTAATTTTTTACTAATTAATTTATAAAAAATAATTAAATAAATATTATAATATTATTAAATTAACCTAATTTTATTTTATTTTACTAAATTAACATTTATTAACACTAAATTACCCTAAATTAACATTTTTTTTTTTTTACAGTACATACTCACATTTATTAATAGTAGCTTCTAGGTATTAATTGGCTAAAAAAAAGACTATAAAAGCTAACGATGAAAATTGATATGGTAGAAAAGAAATCTGTACAATACTGAATTAAAATGTATTTACTATGATGTGATTTTGTTTTTATTTGTGCAAATTACTTGTGCAGACTATGAATTCATCTTTTTGCAGGTCATTTAATGATAATGTATTGTATAGTTGAGTGTATGATTTGATTTGTTTGACTTATGATAGATATTCAGTGATAATTTATTTTCCATTTAAATATTAACATTAGCACATATAAATATTAACATTAGCACAAATGCATACTACAACATCACAGTTATTCAGTATGATTTGATTTCACATTTAAATATTAATATTAGCACATGTACATACTACAATATATATAATATTGATCGTACCTGGATCAGACAGTTACGGGTGGTCAACGACGTCCGTTGAGCTCCGGCTCCGGTGAGGTTGAAGTACGGCCGGGGGGGGGGGGGGGGGGTGTACCTGAAAGGTACTCCGACGCTCAAGTTAGGGAGTGCACAGAGTAACAGCAAATACAAAGAGTGAGAAAAGTGACTTAACCTGACCCTCTCAAGTGAGAGGGTATTTATAGAGAGCCCCCAGCGCGGGGCCAACGGTTACTTGTATTGGGCTGAATTGTCAGGCCCAATCCAAGTAACTGCCAGGGCTTACGTGGCGTAGTGAAGACCAGCACGTGGTCTTCGCCCTGGGGTAACCGCTCCTAGATTTCCGGGATTAGGGCAGACCGAATCCTTCGGAAGTGGGAGGTTACTTGGAACGTGTCCACGTGGTGCGGACCGTTAGACACTCCTCGCGGGGGGAGGAGCCTTCTGTGTCGAGGACCTATCAAGCCGCACGACGGACATGGCCTCGCAGGGAGGAGTCATGTCTGTCGAGGAGTGACGTATGGCATACTCGCGGGGAGAAGCTGGTATGTCGGGGATATACCTATCCGCCGGGGGGTACGAGGTCCTCCTGCCCTGTTGGTCCAAGTGCCCGACACAAATAAAGTGCTCGGGGGAAACGTGGGTATGCTTGCAGCAGTCAAGTGCCCCGCAGAGGGGTCCTATTGGGCCTCCCCATGCTATATGGGTTGGGCCTGCTCGGCTGTTGGGCAGCCTCGGCCCAGTCCAGAACAGGAGCCCCCCAAGTCGTTGCTCTGAGGTGGCAGAGTGATGACTTATGGGTTATTGTATGTCGAGGATACGCTAAGAGAGGAACCGAGGAGGTCGATATCCTATGCGAAATTCCTTCGGTCGGATGAGCGTCGGGCAGCGGACAGACGTGTCTGGTCGCATGGTCGGGGAGATGAAGGGTTTCGGATTCGAAGCGTTGGGGAAAACCGAAACGACGCGCGTGGGGAGACGAGTGGCTGCATGCGTGCCACGTGTCGCCTGCCATCATTACCTAGGGAGGCTAGGGCGGCTGGCTAGGGTAGCGCACTCGAGTGCCCTACGCCCCTCGGGTCTCGCGAGAACCGCTTATAAAAGCCGCTCCCCTCGCTCTTTCTCCACTTTTCCGCTTCTCTCTCAAGAAACTTTCTCCCTCTCTCTCTAACCTCTTCCGCCGTAGCTCGTCGCCGTCAGCCGCCGAGCACTCTCTGTCGGAAGCATTTCCTCCGCTAGGACCGCCGTTCGCTGCCGTACCACAGCCGGAAACCTCCGTGCCGGAACCCTACACCGCCGCTTACCAGGTATTTGCTCCAAACCGGACCTTTATTTTGCGTTTTTCTTTGATTTTAACTAGTGTAGGGCGTTTCCTTGGCGAATTGATGACATTCCCATGAGAAACGAAGGGATTCCCGGCGAATACGGCGGGAATCTTTAGTTGTGGAGAGAGAGAGTGCGAAGATTCTTGCTCGCTTTTGATGAATGTCTCGGGGATCAGGGACGAACACGTCGGGGATCCGTTGAATGTCTCGGGGTCCTTGATAATCAGTATATTTGTTAGTGCCGCGGGGACACGGGGCAGAACCTTCCGGGGAGACGATGAGTTCCCCGGTGGGCAAGTTGATCCTCGGCCGATCTCGTCGGGGAGTTGAGAAAGCCTTGCCCCTTCTTCGCCCGTTCGCTTGAACAGCGGTGGAGGGGTGAATTTGATACGACCAATCGAATTCACCGTTTCCTTCTGCTTTTCAGGTAAATGGACGATTTGGCTGCAGAGGTGGCCGTAGGATATTTCGAGGAACACGACGACGACCAGCCTGACTCCCCCATGGCTCACATGGCCTTTGTGCAGGAGAGGCCGCTCGAGGACTGGGTCTGTAGCGAAGCCCTTGAGATGTCGTCCATCTTCGTGTACCCAGATGTGGGCGATGCTTTTTGTACCGTCGAGCACAGACTAATCGGAAGTGGTCAATCCTGGAAGGTTTTTCGTCCTGAGGAGCATCACCGGATATGCTCCCCTTACCGGGGAATGCGGGTCCCCTTATACGAGTTTATGTTCGAGAAGGCGGGGTGGAGGCTGCCTTTCACGGATTTTCAGGAGGGGATCTTTGACTGGTTGAAGTTGGCCCATTCGCAGATTCATCCGAACTCGCTGGCCTTCATCCGGGCTTTCGAGCTCGTATGCAAATATTTGGAGATCGTGCCGACCGTTCGCCTTTTCTTCCGCATATTCCACCTCCAACGGTCGTCGGTAGGAGGTCGACACGGCTGGGTGTCCTTCAAGCAGAGCAAGGCGTTATTTCACACTTACTTGGATTCCATCCGGGATTTCAAGTTCCGCTATTTCTATGTGAAGCCGGTCACCCTCGAGGCGATATATTCATTGTACCGGAAAGTCACCCGCGAGGTCGACGGCCGTTCCGAGGAGGTGCTGGTGCCGAAGTTTCCTCTGTACTGGACGGAGGAACACTTTAAGAAGGGAGTTGACAAGTATAAAATGAAACCTGTTCAGATGGAGGCCTACGAGCGGGAAGCCTACGATAAAATCGTAGCTTTCGTCGACAGCTTTACAGAAGCTCGACATGAGACGCTGGACGGCCAGCCTATAATAGGTGCAGATGGGCAGGTGAAGAAAGAACGTCGCCTGATAAACACCCGCGTTCTGCTCGAGACCTTCTCCGACGAGGAGGCCATCGAATTGTTAGGTGGTGAAACGCCCTTGCTTTAGTTCTTCCTCGTATCTGTGTTTCTCGCTTTACTAATGCTTTCTTTCCTTTTGCAGGGACAATGGCCGGAGCCGAGGAGAGGTTGAAGAAACTGAAAGCGAAGAGGGCCCGGGAAGCGCAGTCCCGGGAAGAAGCGTCGCGCTCCAAAGATCAGGAAGTTGCCCCTTCTGGGGCCCCCGCACGAGGGTGTTTCCACGGCCGCTGCCCCCGAAGGATCCACTCCGTCCCAGCCTGCTGCCGCTGTGTCGGGGACCGCGGGTGACCGCACAACTCCTGCGGGAAGCCAATCCCCGGCTGCCCAAGGGACTCCGAAGAGGCAGCGCGTTGCGGAGGTCGTCGACCTGGGTGGTGAAGACAGTCCCCCGGTTCCTTCCAGCTTTGACCTTCCCCCCTGCCATAAAAAACCTCACTTCTTCTCCGAGGTCACTTATCCTCGCACCTTTCCCTCCGAGATCCAAACTGTGCTGGGGACTGCAACTGAAGTGAGGAGGAAGATGCTTTTTGAGGACCTGTCGGCCGTCATGCGTATCTGCTCGACTGCCATCATTCTAAATGACGAGACCCGCCCTGCTGCTGAACTGGCCCGCCTGCAGGAGGCGCTGGATACCTTGGGCGCTGAGATGCTCGGCATGCGCAAGGAACTAAAAGAGTGTCGAGATCTGAACAAAGAGCAAGGCAGGCAGCAGCAATTGGTCGAGGCCAAGCTTAAGGAAGCCGAGGAGACAAAGAAAAGCCACCTTGCCCGAATCGCTGAGCTGGAGTTGGAGGAGAAGCGACTTAAGGTAAGGATTGCCGAGCTGGAAGATGCGGTGCGGCCAGCCGAAGGGGAAACTGAGGAGGACAAACTCCTGACCACTCGTGCGGCGTTTGTGGCGCAGCTCCGGAAGCTTGAGCAGGATCTCCGAGTGTCCGAGGATGATTCTATCGAAACTGCGGGTATAGGGTTCCGCAGTGCCGTGGCGCAGCTTCGGGTTCTCAACCCCGACCTTGTCATTGAAGGGATCGACCCCGACGCTAAGGTGGTGGATGGCCAGATCGTGTATCCTCTGCGGGGAGAACGACATTCATGCGCACGAGGAGCCTGACGGGACCGCAGCTGAGTAGGTTTTTATCTTTGTTTTGGTCGGCCTGCGAGCCGTTTTGTTTCGCCCGGCTTGTGGGCTTAGCTGATGTACTTTTTGCACAATGGTTATTTTCGCCCGGCTTGTGGGCTCATATTTGTAACTTTTTGGACAAAGTGTTTTGCCCGCTATTCGTACTTTATAATATCTCTTTGTTAATTTTCCTTGTGTGTGATGTGGTGTTTGTTATACTTTATTGTTTGTTATACTTTATTTTTGCCCAAGTAATAAGGCTTTGGGATTTGCTCGACCTTGATCGTCCCTGGCCGCGTGGAGAGCTGGTCGGGCGGCCGGAGGAGTACTCCGGCCTTCAACGAGGCTAAGAGCTCGGTCGAGGTCCTAGTCTCGTGGCATGAACTTCCCATCGCGAGCTGGGTGTTATGCCCGGTTGGCACGACGACGGTGGGCCTCGATCGAGGTATCCCCGCCGGATCAAATGTCCTCGCGCACACACAACGCGGTCTCTGATCATCGTGTTCTTATAGGGGTGTCGCGCTTGTGCCCCAGCGCGTCCCCGTATCGCGGTGCTAGTGAGCCGCGGCCAGTGTTTAACTGTAATATTGTTTTAGCTTTTCAGCGTTCCATGGTCGAGCAAGTTCTTCCCCGTGCAGATTTTCGAGGAAATAGGCTCCTGTCCCCGTTTTCGCGCGGACGCGGTACGAGCCCTCCCAGTTCGCGGCGAGTTTGCCTTCTCGCGAGTCTTTCTGGTTCCTTCATAGGACGAGGGTGCCCACCTGAAAATCGCGTTTAATGACTCTGTCATTATAACGTAGTGTTATTTTTTGTTTAAGTGACGCCTCTCGGAGAGAAGTGCCCGAGCGTGTTTCCTCCACGAAGTCGAGTTCTTCCCTCAAGGCTTCGTCGTTCGTGTTCCCGTCGAGGGGGGCTTCCGTCCTCCTCGAGGGTTCTCTGATCTCCACGGGAATCACTGCCTCCGTTCCATAAGTCAAACGGAAAGGGGTCTCCCCGATCGTGGAGTGTGGGGTTGTTCGGTAGGCCCAGAGAACGCTGTGTAGCTCTTCGACCCACCGTTGTTTGGCGTCGCCCAGTCTCCGTCTTAATCCTCGAAGGATCACTCTGTTAGCGGCCTCAGCCTGTCCGTTCGTTTGAGGGTGCTCGACCGACGTGAAGTGCTGCTTTGTGCCTAGTTTTGTGACGAAGTCTTGGAAGTTCCTGTCGGTGAACTGGGTTCCGTTGTCTGTGACGATGGCTTGAGGCACTCCGAACCGGGCGAGGATATTTCTTTTGTAGAAACGAAGTATGTTGAAAGCAGTGATTTTGGCCAATGCTTCTGCTTCAATCCACTTTGTGAAGTAATCTACCCCGACGATGAGGTATTTGTTTTGATACGACCCCTGGACGAAAGGCCCGAGGATATCCATCCCCCACCATGCGAACGGCCTTCGGGAGGATAGCGTCGTGAGTTCGCTAGGGGGAGCGAGGTGCATGTCCCCGTGCCGCTGGCATTTATCGCACTTCTTGACGTGCTCCTTGGCGTCTTGTTGCATGGTCGGCCAGTAATATCCTGCCCGGAGTGCTTTACGAGCTAGCGATCGTCCGCCGAGGTGCTGCACATTGATTCCCTCGTGGATCTCCTGGAGTATGCCGGGGACCTTGGTATCTTCGATACATCTGAGGAGGGGAATAGAGAATCCTCGCCGGTATAGCTTATCCTCGACTATAGTGTACGAGCATGCCCGTCTCTTGACCATTCTAGCTTCTTTGGGGTCTCCGGGCAGTTTGCCCGTCGTGAGGTATTCGTATACCGGGGTCATCCAGCAGCCGCTGTCCCCGATGGCGTTGATATTCGAAACCATACCTGGTTTATCGACGCTCGGGTGGGAAAGGACCTCTTGTATGACAGACTTGTTTCCGCCTTTCTTTTTCGTGCTTGCTAATTTTGACAGGACGTCTGCCCGGGCATTATGCTCCTGGGGAATGTGAGTCACTTCCGCCGAGGTGAACTTCTTCATCTTCTCTTTTACCAAGGCCAAGTATTCTATGAGACTGCCGTTCTTGGCTTGGTACTCTCCTCGGACTTGCGAGGCTACGAGCTGGGAATCGGTGAATAGCTTGACCTCCTTGGCGCCAAGGTCCTCGGCCAGCCTGAGTCCCGCAAGGAAGGCCTCGTATTCGGCTTGGTTGTTCGAAGTCGGGAAGGCCAGTTCGAGGGACACCTCGATGAGGATGCCTTCCTCGTTTTCGAGGATGATTCCCGCTCCGCTTCCTTTCGGGCTGGATGCTCCGTCGACATAGATTGTCCATTTCTGCGACCCGTTGGCTGAGGGTTCTGGGACGGTCATCTCTGCTACAAAGTCGGCCAGCACTTGTGCCTTCAAGGCTTTCCTCCCTTCGTATTAGATGTCAAATTCGGCCAGCTCGAGTGACCACCTGAGCATCTTCCCCGCCATATCCGGTCGTCTGAGGAGTTGCCTGATCGGCTGGTTGGTCCTCACGACGACGGTATGGGCGAGGAAGTAGTGGCGGAGTCTTCTGGCCGCGGTGACGAGGCCCAGTGTGACTTTCTCGATCTGTTGATACCTGAGCTCGGGGCCTTGGAGAGCTTTGCTCGTGAAGTAAACTGGCTTCTGTCCGTCTGGTGTTTCCCGAATGAGGACGGCGCTGACCGCTTCGCTCGTGATCGCAAGATATAAGAAGAGTGTTTCCCCGTTCTCGGGTCGCGAGAGGACCGGGGGTTGCGATAGGACTTGTTTCAAATGTGCAAGTGCTTGTTCGCATTCCTCGCTCCACTCAAACTCCGCTTTTTTCCGGAGGAGTTTGAAAAAGGGGAGTGCGTACTGTGCGGATTTGGCGACGAACCGGGAAAGGGCGGTGAGCATTCCGTTCAATGATTGTATTGACTTCTTCGAGCCCGGAGTAGGGAGCTCGGAAAAGGCTCTACACTTGTCGGGGTTTGCCTCGATTCCTCGTTCCGTGAGGTAAAATCCGAGGAACTTTCCTGCCCGGACACCGAAGGTGCATTTGTCGGGATTAAACCTCATACGGCATCTTCTCGCCGTGTCGAACACCTTCTTGAGGTGCGCGACATGGTTGACTTCTTCTGCAGACTTGACGATCATGTCGTCCATGTAGACTTCGAGCATGTCTCCTATTTCAGTCCGAAAGACCTTGTTCATCATCCGCTGGTAGGTCGCACCGGCATTCTTCAGACCGAAAGGCATTACGTTGTAGTAGTAGTTGCCCGACGCGGTCATGAAGGCCGTGTGTTGCTTGTCGACCTTGTCCATGGGAATTTGGTTGTATCCTGAATAGGCGTCCATGAAAGATAGTAATTTGTAACCTGCAGAATTGTCGACCAGTTGGTCGATGTTAGGCAAGGGGTAACAGTCTTTCGGGCAAGCCCGGTTAAGATCAGTATAATCAACGCACATTCTCCATTTTCCATTATTTTTCTTAACAAGTACAACGTTGGACAGCCATGTCGTGTATTTGGCTTCCGAAATAAAATTTGCCTCTAGGAGGTCTTTTACAGCTTTCTCAGCAGCCTCCGCTTTCTCGGGAGACTGCTTGCGCCTACGTTGTGCTACGACCCTAGCGGCCGGATCTACTGCGAGCTGATGGCAAGCCACCTCGGGGTCGAGGCCAGGCATCTCGGACGCGCTCCACGCGAAGAGGTCAGCGTTCTCCCTCAGACATGCTTTAAGCTGCTCTTTGGCTAGGTCAGGGATCCCGGTGCCGATCTTCACGTTGCGATCTGGACCGCCTCCGATGGCCACGAGCTCGAACTCTCCATCTGGGATGGGGCGTGTTGGGTGGAGAGGCTGCCCGTTGTTTTCCGCCCGGTGGTCGTGGTCTTCGACTCTGTCTTCATCGGGCTCGCTGGAGAACCTGCTGTCGAGGTCGACCGCGTTGACGCGCGGGAGAGGTACCTGTCCGACGTCCTGGGGTGGTTTGGCCACGGCCTTAGGTTTGGGACCAATGGAACTTAGGCCCTTGACGGCGGTATCGAAGCATCTCCTAGCCGCGTCGATGTCCCCGTGCATCGTCACTACCCGTCCCCTCCTCGTGTAGTACTTTATTTTGAGGTGAACCGTTGACGGGACCGCCGTGAGTTCAGCAAGGGTGGTCCTTCCGAGGATGCAGTTGTAAAGGGATGGGCATTCCACCACCAGGAAACGGATCTTCACCTGTCGGGCCGTGTCTTCGGCCCCGAACGTAACCATTAGCTCCACGTAACCCCATGGTCTGGTGGTGGTTCCATTGAACCCCTGTAGGTCTGACCCGACGTACGGGGTCAAATGCCTCTCGTCCAGCTGAAGGGTCCCGAACAGATGAGAATACATGATGTCGACCGAGCTCCCCTGGTCGACTAGGATTCTTCGGAAGTCAAAGTTCGCCATTTGGGCCCTGACCAGGGGGGAATAGTGGCGTTTGGTGCTCCCCCGGGGAGTTCTTCGAGGTAGAAGGTGATGGGATTGGAGTTTCCTCGCACTTTCTCGAGGGTGGTCGCCTTTGACGATGTCGTGGATTCCAGCTCGTCAAACTTTCGTTTGATCGACCCAACCGATATTTTCCCGGGGTCGCCTCCGGAGATAACCATTGCTTTGGGGAAGCCTTCCCATGTACTACGGGCCGTGACGGGGCCTTCGTCGGGGAAGGTCGCCCACATGTTGCGGATTGCCTCTTCGCCCTCGATGATTGGGGGGACGAAGAAGTCCTCGGGTCGAGTGACGCTGAGGGCGACCTGAAGCTGGCTGTCGCTGGGAGGGGGTGTTGCCTCCTCGACGTTCTGTGATTCCTTTGAGCTGGGACGAGGAGGGTCATTCTGCTGGGCATATTTCTTCAAGTGCCCTTCTTTGATGAGAATCTCAATGGCATCTTTGAGGTGGATGCAATCTTCGGTCACGTGCCCGTGGCTTCTGTGGAACCTGCAGTACTTAGATTTGTCGACGTTTGGTTTGGAAGCCGCGGGCTTCGGGAAGCGAACTCCTCCTTTCACAAACTCGGAATTCTGGCAGTCTGAGAGGATCCGGGACCGGGAAGTGTTGAGCGGCGTGTACTCCATGAATCGGCCAGCAGGCCCGCGCTGTTCCCGGGGATCTCGATTGCGGTTTTCTTTCTTCTTTTCTCCTCCCCGTCGGGGAGAAGCGTCATCGTCTTTGTGGCCGCGGGGGCCTTCTCTGCGTCTTGTCTCAAGAGCGATCTGGGCTGCTTCCGTCTCTTCGAGCTCGATGTACTTCTGGGCTCGAGCGAGAAGGTCCTCGAGACGCCGGGGTCTTCAAAGGCCAATGGATTTGGCAAAGTCCGACCCGGCGCGTAGTCCGTGAATAATTAAGTATTTCTTCATGTCGTCGGTTGTGTGGACCTCGACGGCTTCCTTGTTAAACCTCTCAATGTAATTTCAGAGGGATTCGTTCCTCCCTTGGAAGATCTTTTCTAGGGCAGCCTCTGTCTTCGGGTGTCGACGAGACGCGGTGAAGTGTTTGGTGAAGCGTTGCTTCAGTTGTTTCCATGACGTGATCGAACCAGGTTCCAGACCCTTGTACCATGTCATGGCTCCCTTCCGCAGGGTGGTGGAGAATAGCCTGCACCTGATGGCTCCCCTGACATTTCGGAAGTCGAGCATCGCTTCGAAACTCTCCACGTGATCGTCGGGGTCGGTCAGCCCGTCGTAGGTCCCCAACGGTGGAGGTTTCTCCATGCCTGGAGGGATTGGGGCGTCCATGATTTCCCACGATAAGGGGGTCCTTTGGTCCTCGTCGTCGCTACCAGCCGGGGATCTCGAAGGTGACCGATGGTGCCGTGGAGGGGAGTTCCTCGAACGGTTCTTTGGTCTCTCTTCGGTCTGCTTGGACTTCTTGGAGATGGTGGAGGCCCTGAGTTCCTTCCGAGGCGGGGAACGAGGGCGTTTCTGGGTGATCGCCGGCTGCGGTCGCTCGAGACGCGGTCGTCGACCATGGTGTACGGGCGACGGAGTCCGGGAATCCTCGGAAGGGGTCCTTCGCGGGGAAGGAGAGCGGCGGGGCGATGGGGGACGACGATGTCTTCGCGGGGAAGATCGTTGTGCCCGCCCTTGCTCCAGGGCTTCGATTCTGGTGTTCTGCTGCGCGATCAGCTGATTGGTCTGGTTGATCAATGCAAACAGGGCCACGGTGCTTGGGTCCGCGTTGGGCGGCGGAGCCACTGGCTGGAGAGGGGTTTGCTGGTCGTCCGTGCGGACGACGTTGATAGTTGCATCCTGGGAGTCCGGGGAGGCGGTCTGTCCGTCTCTTATGTCGCCTTCGTCGCCGTGGAGGATGATGGCGTCCTCACGGTGGTTCCCGTTCTCCAGTTGCGCGAGCACGGTGTCCAGAGCCTGGTTGACGGTCGGATTGGCCATGTTGGTGATGAATAGAGGAAGCTTTGGTTTATCGAGTAGAAAACGGGGAAGCTTATAAAGTGTCCCACAGACGGCGCCACTGATCGTACCTGGATCAGACAGTTACGGGTGGCCAACGACGTCCGTTGAGCTCCGGCTCCGGTGAGGTTGAAGTACGGCGGGGGGGTGTACCTGCAAGGTACTCCGACGCTCAAGTTAGGGAGTGCACAGAGTAACAGCAAATACAAAGAGTGAGAAAAGTGACTTAACCTGACCCTCTCAAGTGAGAGGGTATTTATAGAGAGCCCCCAGCGTGGGGCCAACGGTTACTTGTATTGGGCTGGATTGTCAGGCCCAATCCAAGTAACTGCCAGGGCTTACGTGGCGTAGTGAAGACCAGCACGTGGTCTTCGCCCTGGGGTAACCGCTCCTAGATTTTCGGGATTAGGGCAGACCGAATCCTTCGGAAGTGGGAGGTTACTTGGAACGTGTCCACGTGGTGCGGACCGTTAGACACTCCTCGCGGGGGGAGGAGCCTTCTGTGTCGAGGACCTATCAAGCCGCACGACGGACATGGCCTCGCAGGGAGGTGTCATGTCTGTCGAGGAGTGACGTCTGGCATACTCGCGGGGAGAAGCTGGTATGTCGGGGATATACCTATCCGCCGGGGGGTGCGAGGTCCTCCTGCCCTGTTGGTCCAAGTGCCCGACACAAATAAAGTGCTCGGGAGAAACGTGGGTATGCTTGCAGCAGTCAAGTGCCCCGCAGAGGGGTCCTATTGGGCCTCCCCATGCTATATGGGTTGGGCCTGCTCGGCTGTTGGGCAGCCTCAGCCCAGTCCAGAACAAATATAATAATAAATTATTTTTCTTTGCCAATGTGCATTAGAATTTTAAAACTGTAATAGTAGAATAAAAGTGTGATAAACGGGTACAACTTTAACTTTGATTAAAATTTTAAAACTGTAAACTATTTTAAAACTTTAAATGGACATAATTTTAATTTTGATTAAATTTTTTTTATATAAGATAAATAACTACTATTATAAACGGGCACAACTTTAATTTTGATTCAAATATTTTTATATACGAAAAAAATACTATTGTTATAAACAGACACAAATTTAATTTTGATTAAAAAATGATATACGAAAAAATTCTATTGTTTTAAACGGTCACAACTTTAATTTTGATTAAATTTTTTTTATATAAAAAAAACTATTGTTATAAACAGGCACAACTTTAATTTTGATTCAAATTTTTTTATATACAAAAAAAATACTATTGTTATAAACGGCCGCAACTTTAATTTTGATTCAATTTTTTTTTATATAAAAAAAATACTATTGTTATAAACGGCACAATTTTAATCTTGATTCAAATTATTTTTTATACGAAAAAATACTACTGTTATAAACGGACACATCTTTACTTTTGATTCAATTTTTTTTATATACAAAAACAATACTATTATTATAAATAGGCACAACTTTAATTTTGATTCAAATTTTTTTATACACGAAAAAAATGTTATTGTTATAAACGGGCACAACTTTAATTTTGATTCAATTTTTTTATATAAGAAAAAAATACTATTGTTATAAACGAGCACAACTTTAATCTTGATTCAAATTTATTTATATACGAAAAAATACTATTGTTATAAACGGGCACACCTTTACTTTGATTCAAATATTTTTATATACAAAAAAAATACAATTGTTATAAACGGGCACAACTTTAATTTTGATTCAAATTTTTTTATATATGAAAACAATACTATTGTTATAAACGGACACAACTTTAATTTTGATTCAAATTTTTTTATATACGAAAAAAATACTATTTTTATAAACTGGCACAACTTTAATCTTGATTCAAATTATTTTATATACGAAAAATATATTATTGTTATAAACGGGCACACCTATACTTTTGATTCAAATTTTTTTATATACGGAAACAACTTTACTATTCATTCAATTTTTTTTGTACAAATAGTGTCAAAACAAAACTAATATTTATATACGAAAAATAATACATTGTTGATTAAAATATTTTTATATACAGAAACAATTACTATTGTTATAAACTGGAACAACTTTACTACTGTTCAAATATTAAATAATAGAAATTTATCGATCATTATATTCTATCTTATAACATAATTATCTTATTTGTTAAAAAAACCTAAACGATTAATTTATCTAATACAAGTTTCAATAGTTGTTTAATCATATTATTATTGATGTTTTTGTTTACCTTTCATCTTCTACATATATTATTATTTCAACTTAAATTTAATATTATTCTTAAGTTTTAATCATATTATTATTCTTACATTTACTATTATTCTTTAGTTTCATTTGTTTTTTGTCTACCTATTGATTAATATTATTTGTTTAATATTTTCAATCATCATTGCATTATTTGAATTTATATCAATAATTAGTTTAATTCTTTTTTTACAACATACAACATTTTCGTATACTTACCTATACAAATTTTTAATTTCAATCATATCTATTTTTATAATTTTACCATTTTTCTTTTCAATTTAATTAATAATTTCGCGTTTATAACGTAAAATCCTCAAACATACATGCCCGTGCGAACGCACCGGTTAGTTATTAGTTTTAGACATTGAAAAAAAAAAAAGTAGTAATCATCGAGGGGTGGTAATAATAACCTATTTATGGTCTGTAACCCAAGATAGCTAGCCCAATTTCATACATCAAAATCCAAAACCGTAATTTCATATATCACTTACAGTTACCAATTTACCCCTCCCAGACAACCTCTTGTCTCAGTTACAAACCGCGACACAGACTACCCGTGACCGACCGAATCTAGAAACAGAGAAAGATGGCGTCGTGGTCTGCTGCTAAGACCTTCAACATTTCATCCGTCAACGGCGCCGTCATCAACCGCCGAGCTTCATGGGCCGCCGGGATCGGCGGTCTTTCAGTTGCCGGCACCGCCATGTGGCGTTCCTCTTCGTCTAAACGCTCTTTGCCCTTCCTTTGCTCGAGCCTTTCTACTGATGCTCGTAAGTTCCAACCATTTTTTTCCCTATTTTCCTTTCTTCTCACAATTTTTCGCAAAGAAGTTTTCAACTTTTGTTTTGGTCGGTGAAAATGTTACTTGTACTCCTTTAGTCTTGGAAGTTCTCATTTATGCAAATTAGGGTTTTAAGAGTTATTAATTCTTTAACAAAGTTCATCCTTGAGGATGGATTTGTAAAAACACAAGCAACATTTGCTCTGTCAGAATTGTTTTCAGTTTAGTATAGGATCATTTAGTGTGGATGATGCTTAGACGCATTTAAGTGTGTAAACATATGAAGCATTGACACCAACATCGACACTGATATGGACATACGGGCAGTGTAGTCAAGATCGAGTTCTGGATAGTAAGATTGTAAGATCTTATGTGCCAAGATGCCTGAGAGTGCTACAATAAGAGAAAGATCGGCAGTGTGATCAAAACCAAGATGCCTGAGAGTGCTACGTTATGCTTTTTGAGCAAGATCGTAAAAAAACGCGATGGGCCTTTTTTTGGGCATGAATTTTCATGTTTTTGTGTATGTGTATAAATAAATATGAAATTACCATTTTTCCCTTTGGTAGGATCTTATGTGTCGTGCTAACTATTTGAGGTTTACAATATTTCACAGGCCAACTGACCGTACTTAAAGATCTCGTGTTTGACTGCATTAAGATCTCGTGCTTGACTACATTGCATGCCGGACACATCACTTAAACACCGTTATAATTTTAAAAATTTAGAAGTAATGGTATGTAGTCACAAGTGTCCGTGTCTTGTCGGTGTCAGACACTTAAAAGCACGTTCAATATGAAGTGTTAGTACTACATTTGTAAATTTGCTCTTTGTAGTTGTTCATGTGCACAGCTCGAAAATTGTATAATCAATGGTTGTTCAAATTGCAAAGTATATTCCTATTGGCAGAGATTCAAAGGAAGGGAGAACTGCATTGGTGTTTGAATTGCAAGAAAATCCTTTTTTGTATTGTTGTTTTCATTGATATACTAAATCTTGTGCTGTCAATGACCTTCTGGTTGATTTTAGGGATCAAGGAAGCTGTTCACACTGATAAGGCCCCAGCGGCATTAGGACCATATTCTCAAGCAATCAAAGCCAACAACCTTCTATTTGTGTCGGGTGTTCTTGGTCTTGTTCCCGAGGTTTGAAAACTCATTGTTCCAATCTTGCATCATCTCTATGTACATGTGCAGTTGTGCGTTTATGTCGGCTGCATGATGTAGATTTAATAATCAATGTTTTGCTCTCTAATGCAGACGGGGAAGTTCGCCTCAGATGATGTTGAAGTTCAGACCGAGCAGGTAAATTCCCCTCATGTTCATAGTAACACATGTTGGTAACTCCGTCTTATGGCACTTACACATTTTGTGCTGACATTTTAAACAAATTACATATTGCAGATTCTAAAAAATATGGGGGAGATCTTAAAATCCGGGGGTGCCAGCTACGCATCAGTTGTTAAGACAACAATTTTGTAAGAATGATTTGTTCTTTCCTTATTTTGACTTTATATTTGAGTGGTGGCAAGATGTCGAAGGTTAATATCGTTCATTTCTTCCAGGTTGGCTGACTTGAAGGACTTCAAGAAAGTTAACGATATCTATGCTAAATGTGAGTACGCTTCTCATGCACGAGAATCATTTTATGTGAATGCGCTTCTCACTTCTGAAATGTCGTCCAATGTTTCAATAATCATTTACATGTGGTTTGAATGGTTTCAGACTTTCCTTCACCTGCTCCAGCTCGTGCGACGTATCAGGTAGCTGCCTTGCCGATGGATGCCAAGATTGAAATAGAGTGTATAGCGGCACTCTGAGCTCCAGCAGTATCCATGGATGACTCTTGAGTAGAATCAGGTCAATAATGCAGGTGGGACATTATGACATATCCAACCTTTGGTTTGTCTTTGGTCTTTTCTAGTTGGGACATGATTCTCTTCATATTATTCTTTTTCAAAATATTGTGCTCAATAAAAATGAAAGAAGTTGAAGAGTTCTAGTTTGTAAGTTACATGAAGTCATGAACCATAGTTGGATGTCTCAATTAATAAAGCGATTTGTCCCACTAGTCTTTTGTGATTAGTGTGTGTATGTTTTTATGGTTGGAGCATTTAAAATTGATTATGGATGAATAAAATTAATTTTGACATGTTTGATTATTCTCGAGTAGAAGTGATTATGCTAGAATTTATAACTTTTAAGTGGAAATGAGTTTCTTATACTAAAATTTATTCAAACATAAATCATTTTACTTTTAATTTATTTTTACCTTCAACTTATTTTTAGTCGGAATAAATTTTAGAGAATCAATTTATTTAGAATTAATTTATTTTATTTTATTTTTAGTCATAATCAATTTTAGAGAATCAAGAATCAATTTATTCTGATCAAATGTTTTTCTTGAACAGCTACAAATTTCTATTATAAAAAGTATCTAGACACTTTGAATTTTATTATATTAAAACATGCATTAAGAATTTTTTAAATAATGAAAATTGTAATATGTAATTTATTAGTGATTTTCTAGAAAATAAAACTACAGTATCCATTGAAATATTTAATTGAGTCACTGTTCATAATAATAACATTTACTGTTATTTTCCTTGTGGACGGGATTCACTGTTCATTAACATTTTTAATAAACAATTTAGTTTCAATGACTAATTTTTTAATAAAATTGAAAGTTTAATTTTATCAATTCTTTTATTTTTTTCATAAGCTAAAAATCATAAACTTCACTCATTCTCCATTAAAACTTTTTTGCCACCACCCCATTCACTATTCATTTCTCTATTTAAACTTTTGTAGTCTGTTTTATTCTAAACAATTCAATTGAAATTAATTTATCTTTAAAATTTTTTATTCAATAGAGTATTAAAATAATTTATTATTAAATTATTTGGGTTAATTTTATATATTTTAAAAATTTTAGGTTAAATTTAAAAATTGAAAATAGAGATAAATTTGTAAAATTTAAAAATTTAAAAGATTTAGTTAAAAATTAGAAATTTATCAAGGCTTAAATAGTGTTTTAGTCTCTGTAAGTTGGCGAGATTTTGGTTTTAGTCCCTGTATCTTTTTTTTTTTCGGTCCAAGTTCCCACATGTTCATTTCGTTTTGGTTATAGTCCCTGCCGTCAATGGAACGTTTAAAAAAAGCCGAGTTGGCAGACGGTGCTGAGGTGGAATATTGTTTTATCATTTCTTGTTTAATTTTCTTTACATACGTGGATTTAATCAATGGACCGTTAAATAAAGAGGGACCAAATACAAAAAACATTACAAATTTGTTTTGCTTATTCTTCCTTCTACATTGGCACCGTTTTCTTCTTCTTTCTTCTACATTGGCTCTGTTCACTTCTTCTTATACCTTCAACATGCATGGCCTCGTTTGCTTCTGCGAACTCTCATCATGGTCAAGCACCGGTTTGTGGTTGCAATAGAAGCATGAAAATGTTTATGTCAAAGTCATTTGAAAACCCTAAAAGACGATTTTGGAAGTGTCAAAATTCAGGATTAATGTCTGGTTGCAAGTTGTTTATTTGGGACGATGAGCTTGAAAGAAATCCAGCAAGTGATGTTAGATGTTTAGGTGGTTGCAACTGCTCTGAAGTGTTGAAGGATTTGGGGTTCATGGTCAAGGAGATTGAAAATGGTAAAAAAACAAAGATGAAGATTAAGCTGGAGAAGGAGAAGAGAAAAGTGAATCTGTTGAAGCTATTGTTGGTTGTTTCATGGGGGATGTTCTTTGGTTATCTGAAATGGTGAATCCAATTGTTTGTGTTGTTGTTCAGTTTTTTTGTCTTTAAGTCCTTGTAACATTATTGTATTTTGGAATTGGTCCCTGTACCATATGATGAATGAAAAACATGTTTTGGTTTTGTTCAGTATATGTATGCAATTATATTGTTCAGTATATGAATTCAATTAAGTTGATCATTGTGCTTGCAGTTGTACTTAAACCATATCTTGATAATTTTCATACTTAAAGTCATACTTAAAGTCATAACAAAATAAATACTTAAGTCATAATACATTGTTGGGAACGAAATACATAAATGCTTTAACTACAAGGCTAAAGCCAAAGCAGTGTTGTAGTCATAATAGTTAACAAAAAACTTCTAGATGGAATCAAAAGTACAACATAATTCAAAACAAGCCATTGTCTACATAGTCCATGGTTGGTCTTGGCTACTTCCTTCTCCCTTAAGCTTTTTGCATCTTAGTACCCTTGTTCTTTCACTTCTCCTCAATTCCAACTTCCTTGCCACCTTTTGTTTGGGTTGTTTGGCCTACAAAGTCACATAAAAAACATACAGAATTAGAGAAAGATCAGCAGACCAAACATCATAGACATTAACTCAGTATTAGACTTAACTGGTTTATGATCATGTTGCTTTGGTGGAGCTGCATGAACAGGTTGGTCATTACCAACTTCAACAGTTGGCTGTGAGTCACCACCTTCTTTGATAGGTGCAGACAAAATGTAATTTAGCTGAGAGTCACCAACTCCTTGTGAAGCCTGTACAGGTTGTTCATTAACAACTTCCACATTAGCAACTTGGGGATTAGCTGGAATTTGGATAGTGATGTCATTGATATTGGGTTGGGCTTGTGTTGCTTCAAAAGCTGCACAGAGATCTGCTGCAAGCATTTCAAATTCTGGATCCACATAACATTGTGTTCCCTGTTGTTGTTCAGTTGGAGCCTCATTATCAACATTACTTGGATTCTGTTGTGTTTCAGTTGGTTGGTCATTTTGTTGTTGTTGTTGTTCACTTGATGCCTCATCTTCAGCATGACTTGGATTCACAGGCTGTGTTGTCTGTGTAGCAGTTTTGTTAGGTTTTCTCTGCACAAATAAATATCAGCAATCAATATCAATGATAAAAATAACACAATTTGTAAACATAACTGATTTTAAATGATACCTTTCTTTTCTGAGCTTCAGGGTCAGGCATTTGAACCAAACAACTCCTGGTATTATGTCCATGCACTCCACATTTGGTACAACAATAAGTAGTTTGTGTCCTTATTTTGTTAGGATCTTCATCAGGTTCCCTTCTCCTTAACTTCTTTGGCCTACCAGGCCCTCTCTTGTATGATGGAGGCAACATTTCCTCAGTGTCAACTCCAGGCCACATGTCTTGGCCATTAATTGGGCTAATGTTGAAGTTATAGCATGCCACATATGTTTCTTTGGAGTAGCAATCATCTACACAGTCTTCTGGTTTTTGATTCCTAAACCCTAAGGCAGCAACTGCATGTCTACATGGTATGCCTACCAACTCCCAAAAGTTACAAGTGCAAGTTCTCTTAGATGTGTCAACTATGAACATTTGGTTGTTATGAATATGTTCAACTTGCCAAATACTGTCACCAGACCAAGTAGGAATCCAATTGCCAGCATGTTCTACTTCTTTATCTAACCTAATTCTAGGTATTGGCATTATCCTATGTTCCCACCTATCAGCTTTTTCTCTTAATGTAGAATTTCTATTCATCATATAGTTCCTTATCCATTCACACATTGTCAATATTGGTTTATCCCTAGCCACTAGTATTGTGCTATTGAAAGCCTCAGATACATTATTCATTAACACATCACATTTGGGATAGAATGAGAAAGCATGCTTACACCATAATTTTGTTGGTATTTTGGCCAACCACTCCCAAGCCTTATGATTAAATGCCTTTAGCTCTTTCATCTTTGCCTCCCATGCTTGTATATATGTTGACTTTACTGCAGACATCATGAAGTCTCTGATTTTGGTGCCACCACCAAAATTCTTTTTGAAATTGGCATATAGATGCCTAAGACAAAGCCTATGCTCCATCCTCTCAAACATCTCCTCAAATACTGGAATTAAGCCCTTGACAGCAAAACAAACAATAAAATAAGGGACCTAATTCTAAACAACAAGATATTTTCAGGGACCAAATCCAAAACATAATCAAAATATAGATCTGATGAAATGTACCTTTTGTTGGTCTGAGATGAATACCCATCTTTTTTCTTGTCCAATGTCTTCCAAAAGCAATGTCAAGAACCACCTCCATGACTCCTTTGTCTCAGTCTCACATACACCAAAGGCCAATGGATAGTATTGGTCGTTAGGATCCCTTCCAACAACCACAAGCAAAGTTCCTCCATATTTTGTCTTTAGATGACAACCATCAACACCAATGAATGGTCTACATGCGGTGGTGAATCCCTTTTTGATTCCATCAAAGCAGAAGTAAAAACAACCAAATATGGGTTGAATTGTGGGTGCAATTCTTGTGACATTAATTTTACAAGTGTTGCCTGCATTGACCCTTCTTAATTCAGCAGAATACCTCCACAAAAGTGTATATTGCTTTGTGGCATCACCTTCAACCAAAGCCTTTGCTATTTGCTTAGCCTTCCATGCCCTGTTCATACTAATACCTACAGAATAACTTGTCCTAATATCAGTCACAATATCACGAAGTTTGATTCCATCAGATGAAGCCATCCTAGCCGCTACAGTCTTAGCAATCCACTTGGAGTTAGCAGTAGTGTTATTTAAAACCCTACCACACGTGTGAGTACCAAACCATTTCTTCATTCGATACGTGTGTTTATTTCCCACTTCACTAACCAAAGCCAAAAAACCACATTTGCCCTTGCACACCACTCTCACTCTAACTTTGTCATTTTTCAGATACTTTATCTCTCTTCCATTCAAGACTGACCATTCAGTTATTGCCTCCTTAAACTCATGCAGAGAAACAAACTCTAACCCAACTTTGAACTTGTAATCCTTGTCTAATTCCTCCATCTTAAATCTAGGATATGCTGGTCCTTTCTCTTCATCTGATGCATCTGGATCACTACTCCCTAGATCATCACTTAAATAATTAGTTTCAAGCCCTTAATTACCAACTATATTCCCACTAGATGAACCCCCAGTTGCTTCAACATTTCTTATCTTTGATGGAGTTTTCCTATGTTTCTTTGCTATCTGCTTAACCCTTGCAGGGGTTTTTTCTACAACATCAAATCCATCATCCAAACCAAGGGCTCTTTCATCCTCACTGTCCTCAAATGATAAACCATTGTAATCACTGTCATCACTATCATCACTATCAAAACTATCACTTTCAACATTACTTACATTATCAGCACCAACTGTGTCACCTTCAACATGAGGAACACCATCATCCATAACTGTCTCAGCTTCAACATTACTTACATTATCCTCACCAACTGTGTCAGCTTCTACATTGTCAGCTTCTACATTGTCAGCTTCTACATTGCCGGCTTCAACATCATTCTCAAGAACATCATCTTCGATAGCATTGTCAGTTTCCACATCATTAACACCATCTTCCATAACTCTATGCTCAACAAAAAGGTCTACACTACAACTATTTTCAACAGAGTGTTCATAAATCTTAGCAGCATCAACATCACTAACTACCCTTGCATGCTTACCCGATACAATGTTATACCACAATAGCCAATAATCATTGATTTCAAGTTTGCAAATATCTTTAACAATACCGGTTGCTTCAAAGAAGCTCCACCTATCAGGGTCAATGTCTACTTCTACTTTATCCCCACCTAGGTAGTACACTACATCATGCCTAACAAACTTTCCCCCGTAATGCAATTTCACAGTGAACACCATACCTGGATGATTCGATTTGGAAGCTCAATCGTATTCGTACAAGCACCCTTCACCTTCCCTGCGCTATGACTGAGGTGGAAAAGAGAAAGATGGAAATGGAAAGACAAACCCTAGTTTACAGGGACTTAAAGGAAAAGAGGGAAACGACATTTGATGACATGTTATGGGGGTAAACATTTAAATCCACGTGTGTAAAGAAAATTAAACAAGAAATGATAAAACAATATTCTACCTCAGCACCGTCTGCCAACTCAGCTTTTTTTAAACGTTCCATTGACAACAGAGACTATAACCAAAAGGAAATGAACACGTGAGGACTTATACCGAAAAAAAAAAGATACAGGGACTAAAACCAAAATCTCTCAAACTTACAAGGACTAAAGCACTATTTAAGCCATTTTTCAAATACTAGTTTACAAAATTTTGGAGGGTTAATTTAACTTTTTTTTATGATATGGAGACCAATTGACAAAATTTGTAAAATTAAAAGTAGTCAATTTGACATTCACAATTAATAGTGAGAAAGAAATTTCAAGCTTCTTACATTTACGTGTCATTTAAAATTAGTTAAAATTTATTTTATTTTGGTATAAAAAGAAATTACTTAAATTTAATTTGAATAAATTATTCTATAAATGTTTTTTAATTTGAATAGTTTTTCATTTTTTTTATTTAACAATTGATTTATATAATGTCTGTTTTAAGTTTACTTAAAAAACTAGCAGGACACCCGTGCTTTCGTATGGGTGACGTGTATTTATCTATATTTAAAATAAAAAAATTAATTAAAATTAATTAAATTAAAAAATATAATTTATATTAAAAAAAAATAGAATCAATATCCGCAAATGCCGGTTGGTATTTTTTATAAAAATATTATGCAATAATTTAATTTTTAAAAATGATCAAATAATAATATAGTATTTGTAAATATTATTTTAATTGTATAAATAAATATTAATAACATAAATAAATACATTTTATCCGCGTTTAGATTCATACATTATTTTAAATATATTTATCTTTATTTTCTTTAACTGTACCATAATTATAATAACCCGTGCATTCGTACGGATTATGGTATATATATATATATATATATATATATATATATATATATATATATATATATGCGTTTGCACGGGTATCAGTGCGTTACGCATATTTATTTTTAAAATGTAATAAGAATGAAAAAATAGAAAGACAACATTATTTAACAAAAAAAAGTTTATTATTTTTATAAGAAAAACATATTATTATTTTTATTTGTAGCATAAATATAGTTTTTTCATATATACAAATATTTGAATCAACGATATATTTTTTCGTATATAAATATTAATTTTGTTTTGACATTATTTATAAAAATATTTTTGCAATCATTTAATTATATATATATATATATATATATATATATATATATATATATATATATCAACTAATAACATAAAGAGATTAAAGGTAGTGCACTGTCAGTGTAAACTAGTTTTACACCATCATCCAATAGAATTATAACATTCTGCCATGTCATATCAGTATTTTAAAATTAACCGTGTGACTGGGCGGGATACACGTCTGTGATTGGTTGACAGTGTAAAAATATTTTACACTGTCAGTGCATATTCTTTTTTCTCTAACATAGATAAACACAATTTGTCCTTGTTTGACTTCATACATTATTTTAAATATATTTAATTTAATTTTTTTAATTATGCAAAAAAAGTAATAATCCGTGCATTCTTATGAATTCTGGTCTCGATATCGGTGTGTTCGCACGTGTACAAGTCTGTTATGCGGTTTTGTCTTCAAAATATAATAAGAATGAAAAAAAAGGAAAACAAAATTGCTTAATCAAAAGAGTTTATTATTTTTAAAAGAGATAATTAGTCTATGCCTATAATTTTTTGGATATATACAAATATTTTAATTAACATTATATTCTTTTTTCGTATATAAATATTATTTTATTTATACATTATTTATTGAAATATTTGAATCAGCAGTAAATTTATTCCCATATAATATTAGAAGTTGCTATAAACCATAAATATTCACGTTATTGTCTGCTACCATGAGTGTTATAATACTTCATGTAGCGTACGATTTTTGTCGGTGACGCGACCACCTTATCGCAATGGGATTTCCTCACCTCAGTGGAATGAACTTTGGTTGCTACTTTCTAATTTCTGATTTTATCCCGTGAAGCTGGAAGGGAAAGGTAAAGCTATCTAAAACTAATCTTGCACGCATTTGTTTAACTGAACAAATGCTTGACAGAGATTGGGGAGTCCGGGTCAGGTTATACAATGAGGTGTTGTCAATTACCCATCCTATACATGGTTATCCATGAGATGATAATTTAGGTTCTGCTTTGGTACTTGATTGTGTTTGTCTGTGAAATGGGAAAGTTTCTTCTTTGTGGATGTCTGAGAGAGAGTGTTTTTGTTGTTTTTTGGGTTTTCCGATGTTTTTGGTAAGGTTCTGGACCTAAGGTTTTTTTATAAGTATGCTCGCTAAGATTTCGTAATCTTATGTCTACGTATTCCCTGTTATGAAGTATAGGGAAATCAGAGCGATCGTAGTTCCTCCTATTCTAAGGGAGAAACAGATGTCTGGTGTCTTGTTCAAAGCCCAAGATTGAAGCTAAAGGTTGTATTTGTTTGTGTCTTATTCAAAGCCTAAGATTGAAGCTAAAAGGTTTGAGAGAGAATTTGTCATCTCTAAAGAGATATATCTCATCTGTTAATCACAGTGGTTTGAGTAACTGGTTTAAAGGGGAATTACTTTAACTGGAATGCATGGAGATCAGCAATGCCATAATTTCCTTTACAGATGGTTTATCATGAAGGAGGAAACTTTAACTCAGTGTGAGCAATGCCATTTTTCCTTAGGAATTCATGCTAAAAGAGGGACATTGGCTTGGATGTTTGTATTCAGAGGCTTGCCACTTACAACAATTAGGTGAGGTTTTAACCAGGATAATGAGGGACAGACAGCTTGGATGTTTGAATCAACAAGTGTGCCACTTACAACAGTTATCTGGGATTAGGGTTTTGTTTTGATGTGATTATACAGAGAAGTATCTTCCTGCAGAGATTTTGATTTCCTCTGAGGGGATGTTAATTTTTGTGTGCCTAGATCAAAGCCCAAGGTTGAAGCTAAGAAGTTGATTGGATTCCACTGGGGAAATCATTATACAAAGCCTAAGAGGAGGCTGGAAAAGACTGACTCAACAAGAGAGTGTTTATTTGTGTCTTGTATAAAGCCCAAGATTGAGGCTAAAATAGGTTCGACTCTTTGGGAAAAAAAATTTATCTGTCTTGTACAAAGCCCAAAATTGAGGCTAAAAAAGATGAATCCACCGAGGAGGACATTTATGTGTGTCTTGTATAAAGCCCAAGATTGGGGCTAAAAAGATTTGACTCAGCTGGAGAATAGATGTCTTGTACAAAGCCCAAGATTGAGGCTAAAAGGATTAACTGACTCTACTGGAGAGATATTTAGGGGGTGTCTTGTACAAAGCCCAAGATTGAGCCTGAAGATCCTGACTGACTCTACTGTAGGATTTTATACGGGGTGTCTTGTACAAAGTCCAAGATTGAGGCTGATTGTTGAGGAAAAATCATTATACAAAGCCTAAGAGGAGGCTAGTTGGGGAAATTTCTTATATAAAGCCTAAGAGGAGGCTAACTTCTGCTGAGGATTATTGATATCCAAAGACAGGTCCAAATTGGGGAATTCAACTCTAGTTGGGGTTTACGGAAGAGTTGAGATATCAGATGCTTTGAAGTTCTGATTCTGTTTGAGAATTTTGACAGTAAATTGACCCTAGCTGGGGATTTAACTGAAGGTATAACAGGTAGAGTTCTTTCCTTTGAAGAGTTTTTGTTAATGGTGAATTAACAGTAATTGACCCTGACGGGGAAAATTAAAGTGAAGGTTCAAAGATTGAGTTGTGAAAATTATTGAGGTTTCAACTCTGCTTGGAGATTGACCAGATGATCAGGGTTATTTCCTGTTCTTTAATGAAAAAGGATTTATTGAAATCCAAAGGAGGGAAGAAACTGTCCAAGTCTACTGGTATGAAGAGATTGGTTCTTAGTTGGTGAATGATCTTTGTATGATGCCCAAAAGAAGGCTGGTATGGTAAGGGATGAGGGTCAACCCTTAACTGGTTTGATGTTTTGACTCAGAAAGACTGCTCTATCAAAGGATGACTAGGTTCTGTCCTATACCTTTAAGAGGTCTCTGGGTCCTTGTACTAAGCAAAGAGGAGGCATGAGAACTTCTAAGAAGCCTGAGGGTCCTTGTACAAAGCCCTAGAGGAGGTTGGGGATGCTTTTAGGAAGCTTGTGGGTCCAAACTTAAGAATGTTCAAGAAAGGTTTCACTGGGAATTAATCATTTCTTTAGTGAACAATTCTAGAGTTTGTAGAAATTCAAGAGAAGTTTCACCGGGAATTAACCCTCTCTGGGGGAACTGAATTTCTTTGACAGTTTCTAATAGTGACAATCTGAGAAAAGTTTCACCGGGAATAATGTATTTTTCTTTGTTCCATATTGATTAAGCCCAAGAGAAGGCAAGAGTGTATCTGGAAAGTCCTATGGGGAACTAGTTTGACTGTATTGAAAGAGTGATCAACTGGCCTTACCTAATTCTAGACTTTGTTGTCGGGGAAAACTCTAAGCAGATATACAAGTATATATACAGTTGATATATGACAAGTGTTTAAAAGGATACGAAAGAAGGACTTACAGGTGAGCAAGCTTCCAGCAATACAGTTATACATATATATGACATGTATTTAAAAGAATGGAAGAAGGACTTACAGGCGTGCAAGCTTCCAGCAATACAGTTATATATATAAAAGCAGGTAAAAGAAAGCGGATAAAAACTTACAGGTGAGCAAGCTTCCATAGATGTATGATTAGTTGTTCAAAGAAATTGAATAAAGTTTTGATAACAACTACACATTTGAATTACAAAGAAAGTTGTTTTGAAACAGAAGCTTGGAGCTTATTCAACAAGAGATGCCCAGATGACTTACTTGATAACATTGAAACAAACTGTAATATTAACAGATGTTGTGGGACTTATACCATAGCAGGGGCCCAAGGTTATTGTTTTTACAAAGAGGGTTAGGTCTTACACTCCATTAGAGGGCCCAAAGATTATTTTTGTACAAGAGATGGGGCTTACAACTCAAGGAGAGGCCCAGATGAAAACAATGATCGCATTGTTATTTTGAAAATTGTATCGGGACTTATACAATGACTGAGGCCCAAAATTATTTATGTACAAAGGGAGATTGGGTCTTATACTCTATTAGAGGCCCAAAAGTGTTTTAAGAAAAAGAAATGAGACTTATAGCTCAATGAGAGGCCCATGTTATTTCTGTTTTGAAATGGCGATCGCGCCGAGATTTTTGAAATCGCAGTGGGTCTTATACAATGACTAAGGCCTAAAATGGTTTTGGTTAAAAAGGGATTGAGTCTTATACTCTATTAGAGGCCCAAAGTGTTTGAAAAATGAATAAATATGAGACTTACAACATAAGGGAGGCCCAAATGATTTTGTTGAAAAGGCGACGATCGCGCCGTGGTTTTGAAAAGTACAGAGGGACTTATACAATGACTAGCCCCAAAATGGCCTTGTATAACTAGGATTGGGTCTTACACTCTATTAGAGGCCCAAAGTGTTTTACAATTTAAAATCAAGAGGGTGAAACACTAATTTTAAATTAAATTCATTTTCAAAGAAAAATTAAATAAAAATGATATAAAATATAAAAAATATTTAAAACAAGTGGTAGGTTTTGAAAAATGTTTTGAAAAATTATGTTTTAAACACATGAATGTGTAGAAATCATTTGAATTTTGAAATATTAAGATGGAAATTCATTTTAAAATATTGAAAAATAATTAAAATGAAATTATTCACAAAAATATCAACTATATTAAATAAATAACATAAATATGATTGTTTTTTGCAAAATAAAATAATTTAACATTTTTGTGAATTTTGGGAAAAAGAATCAATTCAAAAACACAAATATTCAGAGAGAAATTAATTTTTGAATCAATTAAGAAAAATATCAAAATTAATTAAATAATTCAAATATTTAAATTCAAAAAAACGCGCGAAGAACATCATCTTCTTCCTTTTGCCACTAGAAACAGATTCAATCCAAACTCCCTTGTTTCTTAATTGAATTGGATGAAATAAGTATCAATCTTGCTCGCCTTTGAACAAGGAACAAGATGGTAATAGTCAATTTCATTTAAATTAAGTGTGGAGAGGACTATCATGCACGAACCAGATGAACCATAATTTGCACAAACCAATATGAAATTCCATACACGATGGATTCATAGCAATTGATTGAGGGAAAATGATCTATAAACACCCAGAAACACAATGGTAACTTGAAAACATGTTTATGATGCATGCATTAATGAGTTTGAAAGTTTGAGGCTTACCTCTGCAAGTGAGAATCAAATTCTGATTTGGAGGTGTTGTAAGTTGGTTCCAATGATCTGGACAACTTCCTTAGGTACCAAGGATTGTGTCTGAATGCTTGGAGTGATTTGAAATGAGCTGGAACTAGATATGGTACCTCAACTGCAACTCTGTCAAGAACTTGAGCAGTTGGCTAGTGATTTTGTGAAATTGATGTTCCAGATGTGATTTTGTGTTATGGATCACTCATATATGATGTTTATGAGGTGTTAGCACGATTGGTTTGGTTTGAATCACTTTCAATTTCAAAACCCGATAGTGACTTGGATTAGAAGGCAAATTTGGAGTGAAAGAGTGATTTTGAGTAAAGTCTTAATTTGGGGGCTTTGGTGTGCTTAAACTGAGCACAAATGAGCTCTATTTATAGTGTGTCTCAAGTTTGTTTTGGCATCAATAGTGAATGGCAACTGCAGCAAGCTTTTCTTTAATGGTGATCAAATGTAATCTTTGAGCTTCACTAGCCATTGACTTGAGTCAATGGAGCAGATCTATGGTCTTCTGATCTTGGAGTTTATCTTGACTCATTCAGTTGGTTTTGTCTCAGTCCATGCCATCTTGATGCATCAATTGAATGCTTCTTGCCATATTTGGAGTTTTTGGATTTTTCATCATTGAATCTCACATGCCAACATTGATGGTTTCTTGACTTGCAAGGCTGGTGGTTCAGAGATCTTTGCCTCAATCCGATCCTCATTGATTTGGGAAGATGAAAAAGTTGGTAAGATGATAAAATTTGACAAAGAACTCGTGTGGCACAAGAAATGCACATAATCTTCCAAATGCTGCCATGAAGACAGTTTGCATCAAGGCATTTTGCAAGATTCATAACTCCTAGCTCAGATGGAGTTTGGTTGAGTTCTTGGACATTTTGGAAAGTTGATGTATCCTACTTCAACATGATGTCCAACTTTGGTTCTGAATTAACTTGCATTACAATTAAAAATGCCTCTATATTTTGGAAAAAGTAAGACAGATTCTGACTTAGTGAAAATTTCACTAAGTGTTGGAAAAAATGTCATTTTCATGTTTTTGTGATTTTGATCAATCCATAACTCATGGTCCATGAAGATTTGGAATATCTTGTAGTTGACATTTTTAAAGTATGTCAGATGGAATTTCATTTGAGCTTAGAATGGGAGAAAAAGGCCTTAGGGTTTGGAAGATATGGCCTTGCAAAGTTGGTACCCTAGCCATTTTTTTTCATAACTTAGAAAAAATTAAGTTTTCCATGGTTGCCCCTTTCACAAGTTAACTCAATTTTCTTGATTTTTCTTGATGAATGATGATTCAAATCACATGTTAATATCATTTTAGGGTTGAGGAAGCCTTGGTTGACCAAAAATTTCAAAAGTCAAACTTGGATTTGGCACAATTGACTTTTTCATCAGAGGAATTTTGAATTTTGTGATCCTTTTGTGAAATCAATCCTTGGGCCTAATTAAACTTCATGGATGGCCTCTAAGGGTATTTAGGAATGTCTTGGACCCTTTCCCAAGGTTTGAGATCATTGGTAGGTCAACAGTCAATGGTAGGGTTGACTTTTTCATCAGAAATACTAATTTGTGATCAGATGGTCTTGAGCTCTTGTGGATTATGAATCAAGCTATTTGAGTCAATCAAATCTTGTAGATATATCAATATGATGTACTCGAGGTTTTTGAAGTTCATCTTTAAGCTTCAAGTCATGCCTTTCTTCACAAGTCAACTCAAGGGTTGAATTAGGTAAAAACCCTAATTCCTGATTTTTTGATAGATGGTCCTTCAAGGGGATTTTGCCATTGTGGATGGGCTATTGAGATTCTTGAGTTTATTGGACCATATATTGAGGCATTGGCTCATGCCCAGATGAAAGTTTTCATCTGGAGGCCCTGGTCGACCAAAACCCTAATTCAGTGACACTGGCGATCCTGAGGCTTGATCCTCTTGGAATGCTATATATTTATGCTTAATTCTTGGTATAGGAGACCCCTTGATCCTTCATGGATGATTGAGAGACTAAACAAGTTGAAGATCATGTCATTTCTTGATTGATCTTTTGTCTAAGTGCTCTGAGAGGGATTAAAACCCTGATCCTTGATTATAGAGAATGCTCAACAATCCCTAAGGAGATTGATGAGGCATGATGGTATATCCATACTGTGGTGATGATTCTCATAATGATGGGAAATATTGGTGGTCAAAATTTGGGGTATGACAGATGCCCCTATTTAATCTTCTTGGACCCGAAGGTGTGAATGACAAAGATATTCAGACATTCAGGGTGCAAGAGGCTTAAATATCGGAATACCCAAAATTTTGACGGTGGTTATGAGTGGTAGTTTGCTCACCCATCTTCTTTTGCTAAGCGTTGATACTTAGAAAAGGTAAAATTTCCCCTCGATCCTGGTCTTTATCCACGGAACTGGTCTCGATTTCTGAAATAAACTTCCCCTCTATCCTGGTTTTTGGCCAAGGAACTGGTCTCAGTTTCTTTTGTCAATAAAATTCCCCTCGATCCTGGTTTTTATCCACGGAACTGGTCTCAGTTTCTAAAATAAACTTCCCCTCGATCATGGTTTTCGGCCAAGGAACTGGTCTCAGTTTCTTCTTGTCGAATTTCTTTTCTTGACAAGGGATGCTATCCATAGCGGTTTTTATCAAACTTCTCGCTGATTTTTACTAGGAGATGCCGTTTGATGTAAAATTTGATGTCAGATCCGCTGGGGAAAAACCCATTGGTCTGAGCTGTAGAGGTGTGCAAACTTCTCTGTTGGAGATGCCATTTGTTGACTCTACTGGGGAAAACGAGTCTCTTGGGAGACTGCTTTTGCTCAGGGATATCACACTTTCCTTCGGGATTCTCACGGAGAAATGTCATGTGATGTAATCCAATTTTGAGGTGCTGATGATTTTATTAACATCGAGTTTCTTTGGAGAAAAACCGATGTACTGCTGAGAGTCTTTGTGTTAATAGGCTTTCTCTGGGGATATTCCTTAATCTGGGAAAGCGAAGAAAATCATCTTCGATGGTGAAGAGTAATATTCCAAAGGTGTCTGTTGAACGTTTTCTTATCTTTTAGAGGTTCAAGTTATCAAAGTGGTCAAGGACGGTTTCCAATCCAGAAATAAACTTGAGAGAGATTGTTTAGACAAAACATTTCCTAACGAGGAACGTGCTGACGACTCGATTGACAAGAGGACTTTCTCACTGAAAAGTGAAATTAACCAATGTGGTAGTAATGCAAAATGAACATGAGTATGAATCAATAATGCATGATGTATGTATGTTTATGCTGACAAAACTGACGCGACATACAAACTAGTGTGTGAATAAGATTAGATACCCGACCACTGCGGGGAATGAAAAGTACCATCGTTCAATATAGCAATACTGCCTTGCTTAGGAGAAGTAGACCCTGCGGGGTGAAAGAAATTATTGATCGGTCTTAGGAGGTAAGAACTCTGCCGGGGATATCAGCTGGGACCTGATACTTGAAACAATTGATCCTTCATTCAGGTACAATGGTTGAGAAGGAGTACTTTGATTCTGAATTTTGAAGTTAATCATTTCTGGGGAAGTGGTCGATGTTCTTTCAGACGTTTAAAGTCAAAAGGAAATGCCATCTTTATTTTAAAAGCAGAAGAAATTTTTTGCAAGTAAATTAATTTTTGTTTTATTTCAAGAATCGTTGAGCATTTTAAACCTCATTCTGTAAAACAAAAATAAATAAGAGTTGCAAACAAAAGCACAAGGGCTCAAATTTTATTGATAGAATGGTAATCAGCCAAGCACGTGATACCATAGAGTATTTACAAAGTTTGAAAATGGTAATTTACGGGAAAAGGGCTACATTGAAACATAACAACCGTTATCCTTCTACCAACTTTGAATTCCAGACATTATGGGCTTCTGTCGAAGGTGACCTTGACTGAAGTCTTTCTGATACAAAGTAATACCGTTGGGGAATTTACCCGTGTTGGATATAGTTACTTGCCATGAATCCTTAATTTTGTCCTGGATCGTACTTTGAGATTTCCAATCCACCGGGATGGTTTTCAGATTATGTCTCTAATTTTTTCCTGGACCGCCCTTTCGGGTTTTCAATCCACTGAGACGTTTTTTTTTAATTTAGGCGAAGTATTTTTTGACTACATCAACATTCGTGGGGTAGGAAAATTCCTCTCCGTCCATGGTTGCGAGTCTCAAGGTGCCGCCTGAGAAAGCTTTCTTGACCACATAGGGGCCGTCATAATTTGAAGTCCACTAGCCCTGAGAATCAGTGAGAAATAATTGTATCTTTTTGAGCACAAGGTCTCCTTTTCTGAAGATACGGGGTCATAACTTTTTGTCAAACGCTTTCTTCATTCTTTATTGATACAACTGACCATGGCATAGAGCCGTTATTCATTTTTCTTCGATGAGATTCAGTTCGTCGTGCCGACTTTTGCTCTATTCAGCCTCTGTTAGCTTAGCTTCCATTAATACCCGGATTGATGGGATCTCTACTTCTATGGGGAGTACTTCCTCCATGCCATATCCTAGAGAGAAAGGGGTTGCCCCTGTTGAAGTGCGGACAAATTGCGATAACTGTGAAGAGAAAAGGGTAGCATCTCATGCCAGTCTTTGTTGGTTACAACCATCTTTTGAACAATTTTCTTAATGTTACTATTAGCTGCTTCTACCACTCCGTTCATCTTAGGTCGGTAGGGAGATGAGTTATGGTGTTCGATCTTGAACTCAACACACAACTCTTTCATCATTTTATTGTTCAAGTTAGATTCATTATCCAATGATCTGGCTCGGAACACCATAACGGCAGATGGGATTGTTTTTGATAAATCGGACCACCACTTGTCGGGTTACATTAGCGTATGACGCTGCTTCGACCCACTTGGTGAAGTAGTCAATGACGACCAGGATGAACCGATTCCCATTTGAAGCTTTGGGTTCAATAATGCCAATCATGTCTATTCCCCATATAGAGAAAGGCCACGAGGAAGAAATAACTTTGAGATGCGTCGGCGGTACATGGATTTTGTCAGCGTATATCTGACACTTGTGACATTTCCTCATGTACTTGTAGCAATCAGATTCCATTGTCAATTAATAGTACCCTGCTCTTAGGATTTTTCTCGCCATTGTGTGTCCGTTGGCATGAGTGCCAAAGGATCCTTCGTGAATCTCTTTCATCAACATGCTTGCTTCTTGTCTGTCTACACAGCGAAGTAGAAACATGTCGAAGTTTCGCTTATAGAGTGTATCACCATTCAGGAAGAAGTTTCTAGACAGTCTCCTGAGAGTCTTCCTGTCTTCTCTAGATGCCCCAGGTGGGTACTCTTGTTTCTGAAGGAAGCACTTGATATCGTGGTACCAAGGTTTGTCGTCAATGACTACTTCGATCGTGAAAATGTAAGCAGGCCTTTCAAGGCGCATTATGTCAATTTTAGGTATGTCATTCCATTGACCTACACTAATCATTGAAGAGAGAGTGGATAGTGCATCAGCCATGTGATTTTCTTCACGAGGGATATGGTGAAACTCGATTCTGTTGAAGAATGGTAAAAACCTTCTCGCGTAATCTTTGTAAGGAATCAGCCCGAACTAGTATGTGTTCCAATCTCCTTTGATCTGATTGATAACCAGGGTTGCGTCGCCGTATACATCCAAGTTTTTGATCCTTAAATCAATCGATTCATCGAGACCAATGATACATGCTTCGTATTCGGCCTTATTGTTTGTACACTTGAATGTCAATCTGGCGGTGAAAGGAATGTGGGTACCCTGAGGGGTAACAATGATTGCCCTAATTCCGTTTCCGTAATTATTAACTGCTCTGTAAAAAATTAATCCCCACTGGGAATCTGGTTCTGGCCCTTCATTGGGTAGCGGTTCATTGCAATCTTTCATTTTCAGATACATGACATCTTCATCTGGGAAGTCAAACCCGACTGATTCCTGATCGTCAATCGGTTGGTGAGCCAAGTGATCAGCTAAAATACTTCTTTTGATGCTTTTTGAGTATGGTACTTGATGTCGTATCCTGATAGTAACATTTGCCAACAGGCAATCCTTCCCGTGAGAGCAGGTTTCTCAAAGACATACTTGATTGGATCCATCTCGGAGACTAACCAAGTAGTGTGGCAAATCATGTACTGGCGAAGACGTTTAGCTGCCCAAGCTAAAGCGCAGCAAGTTTTCTCAAGCATAGTGTACCAAGTTTCACAATCAGTGAATTTCTTGCTTAAATAGTAAATGGCAGACTCTTTTCTTTTGGTTTCATCTTGTTGGCCAAGTACACAACCCATCGAGTCTTCCAAGACTGTCAGGTAAATAATAAGTGGTTTTCCTTCCACCGGAGGTGACAAAATTGGTGGGTTCAACAATTATTCCTTGATACTATCGAAAGCTTTCTGGCAATCTTCTGTCCATACACAATCTTGATTCTTTCTGAGTAGTTTGAAGATTGGCGCGCATGTCGCGGTCATGAGGGATATAAATCTCGAGATGTAATTTAGTCGTCCCAAAAATCCTCTGACTTGTTTCTCTATTTTAGGTGAAGGCATTTCTTGAATGGCCTTGACCTTGTTAGGATCAACTTCAATCCCTTTCTGGCTGATGATGAACCCTAGGAACTTTCCTGAGCAGACACCGAACGTACACTTGTTAGGATTCAATCGAAGTTTGTATTTTCTTAGACGTTCGAACAGTCTTGACAAATGTTCAGCGTGCTCCTCCTCTATTTTTTATTTGGCAATCATATCATCGACATATACCTCAATCTCTTTGTGCATCATGTCATGAAACAAAGTTGTCATGACCCTTTGATAGGTTGCCCCGACATTCTTCAAACCAAACGACATTACCTTGTAACAAAAAGTGCTCCATGGGGTGATAAAGGAAGTTTTCTCCATATATTTCGGTGCCATTTTGATCTGATTATAGCCCGAGAATCCGTCCATAAAGGAGAATACTTTGAAGTTTGCTGTACTGTCTACCAGCATGTCAATGTGTGGTAAGGGGAAGTCGTCCTTTGGACTTGCCCTGTTCAAATCCCTGTAATCTACACACATTTTGACTTTTTTGTCCTTTTTCGGAATTGGCACTATGTTGGCTAGCCATTGAGGATATTCTGAGGTGGCAAGGAAATCAGTGTCAATCTGTTTCTGCACTTCCTCTTTGATTTAGATAGCCATGCCCGGGTGAGTTCTTCTCAACCTTTGCTTTACTGGTGGACATTCTGATTTCAACGGTAGATGATGTTCCACGATGCTGGTATCCAACCCTGGCATGTCCTGATAGGACCAAGCAAATACATCGGGAAATTCTTTGAGAAGCTTTATCAAGTTTTCTTTGACTGTCAGATTGAGCATTGCCCCAATCTTGACTTCTTTCCTTTCTTTTTCTGAACCCAAATTTACCGTTTCCAACGGCTCCTTGTGAGGCTCAATAGACCTTTCCTCTTGTTTGAGTAATCGGGAGATCTCTTCTAGAATCTCTGCGTCCTCTTCTTCTTCAGCTTCAAATACCGGGAATTCAAAGTTGGGAGAAGGCATTGGATAGTATGTTTCAACGGGGTTTAAAACAAGCAATCTGCAAGGCGTGATGATTTGTTTTTTTAGAAGAGATAGAGAGAAATGCAAGAGTGTGTTCAGTGTATTTTCTGAAAATGCTTGTTTTTATGTTAAGTTTGTTTTAGGATTACCATTTTCTGAAAAGCGAAAAGGGAAAACAGCAATTAATACGGGAATTACAGAATGACATTTATTTATTCATGATTTGTCGATTCTTGAAATTACAGCCCTATAAAACAAATCTCTGTCGCTTTGGGCGAAGCGAAGAGGGACATTTACAGAAAAGCGAGCCCTAAAAACATCCGTTTCACCTGGGTAGGGTGAAAGGTTAAAAAAAAGATGGCAATTACTTAGACTTATGGAAGACTTTCAGAAAATCGACAGCAACCCAATGGTGACGAACTCCTCGATGAATCACAAAGTCTGGCACCTTCTTTCTTGATTGGTCCTCAGAAATGACGCTGATTTCTGGCAGATCGGGATTATTAGAGTCTTCCTCCCAGGCAGAGTTGTTGTAAACGAACTCTTCTGTTGTATCTTCTACGGTATTTTCACTCTCAAGGGAATCTCCCCATCCAGTTGGCTGGATATCTTCGAGTTTGATACGAGAGCTTTCAGGAGCAGTATACTTGACCAAGAAGTTGTACTTGCCGCTTAGCTGTCCTAAAGTATCCCACACTTCAATGGGAGAAGAGGAGTCATCTTCCTCGATGACGTTGACCTCTGGAAAAGCATAGTTGATGAACTCTTGTCCTGCAGTTCGTGCAGGTTCATCATTGTGATGAGTATTTTCAGAATAGCCTGAGTAGTGATCCCATGACTGGGTAGAGACGCATGTATTCTTCTCAATGTTGCTCAACTAATATGCCTTGTTGGGCTGACTCTTTTTCCCCAAGTCCTCCGGGCATGGCTGCCAGATAGGAAAGTCATCCAGTGGGTCAAAATAGTCATAGGCAAAGTTATATTTCATTGGATCGTCTTCTAGTGAGTTAGGTGGAGCACAACATCCCTCAGGATTGCAATCTCCGTACATCATCTTGACGTCCAATCTTGGTATATATCTTGGACTTTGCGTGGGAAAGCAAAATGGTGTATGTGTCTCTCCCTGAGACAAATAACCGTCCTGTTGAGATATGATTTCCACTCTTCATCCATATCGGAGGAGTCACTCTCATTGATAGTGTGTACTTCTTGAGACACTGGGTGAAGGAATCCTCCGCTGAGGAAGAAATCCTGAATAGGACGAAAACTTCCGTCTTTCTTGGTAGTCTGGGCGCAGGTCGAGGAGAAACCAAGACCTTTCTTTGTCTTGTTATCCTTAGGAATCACAAGTTGTCCCCATCCTTTTACGTCGCTACTCTTGATTATTTCGAGAGCGTCCTTGTATGAGGAAATCGACGTCCCTTTCTCAGGTCGATTCTCATTGCTCACTGAAAGTGCCTGGACCTGGGTTCCAACAACCTCCTCTGGTTCTACACAAGAAAATAATGATAAGTTACTCACGACTAAGGCTTGCTCTCCGTAGACTGTGACAAGTTTGTCATTCTTGACGAACTTCAGCTTCTGGTGAAGTGTCGAAGTGACTGCCCCAACCTCGTGTATCCAAGGTCTTCCTAATAAACAGATCTATGCTGCCCGGATATCCATGACCTGGAAAGTGACTTGGAAAATGTGAGGACCAATGGTTATGGGAAGATCTACTTCGCTGATAACTATTTTTTTGGATCCGTAAAAAGCTTTGACAATGATCTCACTGCCTCTCATCAGAGCTCCTTGAAATGATAGTCATGTCAGAGTTAACTTTGGCATAACATTTAGAGATGATCCTGTGTCTAGCAGTACGCTGGCTAAAGCATTGTCCTGAAAGTTGACTGTAATGTTAAGCGCCATGTTGTGATTTTTGCCTTCTTCCGGCAGTTCCTCATCATTGAATCCTAAGTTGTTGCAGGAAGTGATGTTAGAAATGATACTGTCGAACTGTCCTACAGTTACATCTTGTTCTACGTAAGCTTGCTCTAAAACTTTCTGTAGAGCTTCCCTGTGAGCTTCAGAACTAAGTAGGAGAGATAATACAGAGATTCTAGACGGAGTTTACAACAGTTGGTCTACAATGTTGTACTGGTTTTTTTGGATGAGCTTCAGCATCTCATCGTTGTTCTTTGTAAGTTCGGGACTATTGGACTACCCGATTTGCTGATTTGGAACTTCTGTTTGAGGTTCCTTTTCTTTGGTGGGTTTTCCAACTCCTCTGTTAAAGATCCGCCACTCCGTGTGACTCGACTGATGTCAGCAATGTTTACGACGGAGGGTAATGGAGTTTCCCTTCCATTTTCGATTATTGTTGCACCGTACTTATAAGGGATCTCCTTATCTGATTTGTACGGTAATGGTCCTGGCAAATAGATCACCACTAGAGCCCTTTGATTTTTCTGACCATCATACTCAGCCTCGATTGGTTCGAGGTTGAGAGTCTTTCTGCTGTCAAGAGGAACTTTCGACTCGTTGAGCAGAGGAATTATGGCGCAAACATCTTCAGCAATTTCATGATTGGAAATTATGACAACATTTTCACTTTGATCAGGAAGATATTCTTGTAACACATTGATCGACCCAGAACTTGAACACGGTCGGATCTCCTTTCGGTCCAACTGATCTTGAAAAGCTGACCGTACAAGATAACACCCTTGGTTGTTCTCTGAACAAACCCTACAGTGTTCATAGTTATGTGGTGGCACCCGGCCACGCCCACATTGTATGCAATGCATTTTTACCAGACCTGTTTCCATCGAGCGGACATCCTGACTCTGATGTCTACTAGGATTTCCGTCAATCGTACTGATTCGTTGTGTAGCTTCGTCCAAATAAATTGGAAGCCACTAGTGGTCCAACAAGTGTTGAAGTGTTCTTTGGACAAGGACACAACCTTGGTCATCCTTTTGACATTCTTCACAGTCCTGATAATCATGTGAAGCCAGAAAACCGAGCCTGACTTGCTTAGCATGCAGTTCTATCAAACTGGTGTTCATCAAGCGTATGTCGAATATCTGAACCATATTGACTTGATGAGTATTTCTTTCCTGATAATCCTGGATCCATCCAAGATCCATCTGACGTTGAAGGGTCTCTTGTACAAAAGAGTATCCCTGATTGCTTGTTGAGAAGATTGGACATGCATCATAATCGTGTCGTGGCAGATTATGATATTGACTTTGCCTTGAGTCCATGGCTACCAAATTGACATTCATCGCAAGGATGTTGCGGTTCTGAACAATGTTGGGATTAGCATGAGCCATGTTGACTTCTCAGATTCTATGATCTTGAATTCATCCAATATTCATCTGTTCTTGTAGAGCTAATTGTACTACAGAACATCCTTGATTATTCTTTGAGCAGATATCACTCTGGTGATAGTTGTGAGGCGGTACGTGACCGTACCCGCTCTGCATGCAATGCATCCTGACCAGATTGGTCCCAATTAGAGTACATCGTGAATTTGATAACTGCGGCTAAATTCCTCTTCTATCAAATCTACTGCCGCCTTGTCATGTTGTGGCAACGGGTTCGTCTGAACACTTGGATTAGTATCTTTGAAAGATAAGACCCCGTTCCTGACAAGTTTTTGTACGTCAGATTTGAAACTAAGACAGTTTTCGATGTTGTGCCCCGATCCTCCTTGATGGTAAGGGCAAGTTTGGTCCGCTTTGAACCAAAAGGGTGGACTTTCTAGTACTGCAAGAAGAGACCTAGTTTGGACATGCCCTTTGGCCAGTAACAGTGGAAAAATTTCCGCGTACAACATTGGTATAGGGTCAAACCCTGGTGGTCACGTTGTACGATTATTATTGTTGTACTGAGGACGAGCCTGCTGAAGAAGCTGTTGAGTCCTTTGCTGGTACTGTTGCTGATTAGGTTGACTTGGAGCACCCTGAGGTTGATAAGTCAGAATTGGCGCAGGGTTGATAGCGGGAGTTATTGCCGCTATTGGTTGGTATCTCCGTATTTGTTTTCCTTGGGAGATATTGCTAATCTCCTGTTCCTTCTTTTTCCGAAAAGCACTACCATATCTTTTGGTTTTCTATATGAGTTGACATCTTTCGAGCGTACATCACCAAGTGACTTTGAGGGCAAGAATTGCCTTTGTACTTCTGAAAGTCGGGCACCTTAAACTTATGCGAGATTTTGACATTCGGGACCAAGCAGAGGTCCGCGGTTTCCTTTCCAAATAAATCCTGACCGCGAATGGCATGCAATTCCTTTTACATCTCCAAGAACTGTTCCTGGAACACGTTCATTTTTTCGTACATCTCTTTGTTTCCACCAGAGATCATCTGTGGAATTTGTCCTCCTGGGATAGCGTGTACCACTGCTTGTGGTATGGTCATTATGGTTGTGACACTGGGTTTCTCAGAGCCCGAAAGTTTGTAACCTTCAGGGATTCTTATCATAAATCTTGCGTCCTCACTTTCCCGAAGTTTGTAACCTTCAGGACCAGTGGCTCCTGCTACAGTTTCTGGGTCTTCCGAGACTGGCGGAATGTATCCTTCAGGGGTAAAGTTAGGCGGCATGCCCCAGGGTCAACCCTTAGGCATGTTGTACTGCAGATGATTCTCACGCGTCCCCACTATGGGCATAGATGTGATCTTCGAGATCACAATCCTTTGACGTTGCTCCTGAGCTGCTGCCAGGGATTGCATGCCACTATGAAGTTTCTTCAGATCATCCTTTAGAGCGTCAATTTCTTCTCTCAGCTCTCTATTCTCTTCCTCGAGATCGTCCATTTTCTTTTGTCGATTCGCCCGAGTATTGTACGAGTGAGACAGTTTGACTCTAGAATTAAGACGCGCGCGTGAGACTCGAGAGAATGCGTTATGTGAGAATGATGAATGCAATGATATATATATTTTAGTTTTTTGCTTTAATAAAAAAGAAACTTTAAATAAATTGCATATATCATACAGAGAGGGGAGACCCTTTTTTTATTGAATTGAAGGATTGCGATACGTTACAAAGAAAAGTACAGTATTTTACAAAGTGCTGGTAAAAGGAAAATTCTAAGCTTCAAGGATCCTGAGTCCTCTCTGAAGAGAGCTCAGAAGCAGGTTCTGGTAGTTTCCTTTTCTTTGACCGAGGTTCTTCAACCATTGTCGGGTTATCAGTTCTTTGCCAAATGAAAGGAGCGAGCAAATTTCTTTGATCTTCCCGACTCTCTACGCCATGTTGCTCTAAGATTCCAATCAGAGCATCCATTTCTTTTAACAGTTCCTGGAGTTTGATACACTCCACATTGAGAGTTCGGTATTTGTTTTTCCAAGAATTCTTTTCTCGTTGAATTTTGTTGAGAGCGACCTGGAGTTTTTCCATTTCAGACATGAAATAAAGGGCAGATTCCTTTAGGGGAAAAACTTCTTGGCGAGGGTAAGGCATCCTCAGCTTTAGGGCCGTAGTTTGTACCTAATGGAGATAAGGCTCCAAGGAGATACAACCCGGTTTTCCTAGAGACTCTCGTCCTTTTCTGTGAATGTGTTGCCAGGCATGCACTATCTCCTTCTTAAGTGCTCTGTCATTTTCTCCTTCTTTGAAGAAAAGACCTTCCAGATGAACATTTCGCGGGATATGTCTCATCGGGTATCCGAATTGACGGCGGGCTAAAACTGGATGATAATTAATTCCACCTTTAGTTCCTATGAGGGGTACATTAGGGAAGTTTCCACATCGGTCGATGATTTCTGCACCCTCATAAATCCTATTTGACCAGTCTATGTCCGAGTTGGTGAGATACATGATTCTCTGCGACCAACGTAGGGTGTTATTATGATCCCAAAAAGCAGCAGACTTTGGTAGATGGGAAATGAATCACTTGTAAAGCAAGGGTACACAGCATGTGATCATTCCTCCGGCGTACAAATTCCTTAAGTATACAGAATGATAAGCATCTGCGAGCAAGGTTGGTACAGGGTTTCCAATCAGGAATATCTTAAAGGCGTTGATATCGACGAAGTTGTCGATGTTGGGAAAGAGGAATAATCCGTAGGTGAGTAAAACAAAGATATCCTCGAAAGCGGTTAGGTTTCCTACACTGGCAAAGTATATGGATTTCTCCATCAGGAACTTAGTTGGTAAGCCCTGGATTCCTCCTTTAGTGGTTAAATAAGTCCTGACCTCTGACTCATCCAAATAGATTGCTCTTGCAATGATTGGTTCCTTTGGAATTTCTTCTAGTCCAGAAAAGGGAGTTTGGTCAGTGATTGGTAAATCAATCAGGTGAGAGTACTCCTCTAGGGTTGGTGTTAGTTGGTAATCCGGGAAGGTGAAATAGTGATAGACCGGATCGTAAAACTGAATCAGCGTAGATAAAATTCATTCAACTACATGGACCCTTAATAGAGACAACAATCCTCCGTGCTTGGCTTTGAAAGCCTCCGGGTTGGTAATCATCCTTGCCAACTTCCTTAAATCCTCTAGTTTTGGAGCCTTGAAGGTGTACTTGTGCGTCTTTCTTCTACCGAAATCCATAACGCAATCCTTCTGATATTTGCAAATTAACGTTTAGTTTAATTTTGAAAAAAGATTTTTTTTCTTGTTTGTATAGAGTTTTTTAGATGAATGCATGAATGCAGCACACAAAAACATAGAAAAAACATGGGTTCAAAGGTTCAGTGTCACGAGCATGGAGTCATGGCTCTACCCATCCCCAAAAGGATGTACTATTTTGGTGATTTTTGTACCTGTAGAACGGGTTAAGGTTCTCAAAAATCACTGACTTAATCTGGAGATAACAACAGCAAGCTGGTTCACCCGAGCGAGCTATAGTATTCCAGAAGAAATCTCAGTTTGAGTGTAGTATCGCGTACCGACTATTCCCGATATCCACCGCACTACCAAAAGGCCACATGGATAATGTCTACTAAATCCTCAGTTTCACGGGTCACCGCACTATGATATAATCTACTTTCACAACAATCGGTTGTTCAGCATAGTATCACACGTGTACCTCTACTGATTAGATGGTCTACCAGGTTCAACTTATTCAGGAATCACTCCCTATAAATGTTCCTTGTCTTTGCCATCACTTATCTTATGGTTTCTATCAAACATTCCAGATACGACATCACTCGCATTCCCATTGACAGAAAAATAAACACGGATATCAAGTACGAAAGCAATATATATAGTATATAGTATTGATTCCTAAACTAATATCCTAGACCTCTTAGAAGTTATATTCCTACAGTGCCTCCCCAGCAGAGTCGCCATTTCTCTGTAGCGTACGATTTTTGTCGGTGACGCGACCACCTTATCGCAATGGGATTTCCTCACCTCAGTGGAAGGAACGTTGGTTGCTACTTTCTGATTTCTTATTTTATCCCGTAAAGCTGGAAGGGAAAGGTAAAGCTATCTAAAACTAACCTTGCATGCATTTGTTTAACTGAACAAACACTTGACAGAGATTGGGGAGTCCGGGGTCAGGTTATACAATGGGGAGTTGTCAATTACCCATCCTATACATGGTTATCCATGAGATGATAGTTTAGGTTTTGCTTTGGTACTTGATTGTGTTTGTCTGTGAAATGGGAAAGTTTCTTCTTTGTGGATGTCTGAGAGAGAGTGTTTTTGTTATTTTTCGGGTTTTCCGATGTTTTTGGTAAGGTACTGGACCTAAGGTTTTTTTATAAGTATGCTCGCTAAGATTTCACAATTTTATGCCTATGTATTCCCTGTTATGAAGTAGAGGGAAATCAGACCAATTATAGTTCCTCCTATTCTAAGGGAGAAACAAATGTCTGGTGTCTTGTTCAAAGCCCAAGATTGAAGCTAAAGGTTGAATTTGTTTGTGTCTTGTTCAAAGCCCAAGATTGAAGCTAAAAGGTTTGAGAGAGAATTTGTCATCTCTAAATAGAGATATCTCATCTGTTAATCACAGTGGTTTGAGTAACTGGTTTAAAGGGGAATTACTTTAATTGGAATACATGGAGACCAGCAATGCAATAATTGCCTTTACAGATGGTTTATCCTGAAGGAGGAAACTTTAACTCAGTGTGAGCAATGCCATTTTTCCTTAGGAATTCATGCTAAAAGAGGGACATTGGCTTGGATGTTTGTATCCAGAGGCTTGCCACTTATAGAAATTAGACGAGGTTTTAACCAGTATAATGAGGGACAGACAGCTTGGATGTTTGAATCAACAAGTGTGCCACTTACAGCAGTTATCTGGGATTAGGGTTTTGTTTTTGATGTGATTATACAAAGAAGTACCTTCCTGCAGAGATTTTGATTTCCTCTGAGGGGATGTTGATTTTTGTGTACCTTGATCAAAGCCCAAGGTTGAAGCTAAGAAGTTGATTGGATTCCACTGGGGAAATCATTATACAAAGCCTAAGAGGAGGCTGGAAAATACTGGCTCAACAAGAGAGTGTTTATTTGTGTCTTGTACAAAACCCAAGATTGAGGCTAATAGAGGTTTGAATCTTTGGGAAAAAAGTTTTATCTGTCTTGTACAAAGCCCAAGATTGAGGCTAAAAAAGATGAATCCACTGGGGAGGACATTTATGTCTGCCTTGTACAAAGCCCAAGATTGAGGCTAAAAAGATTTGACTCAGCTGGAGAATATCTGTCTTGTACAAAGCCCAAGATTCAGGCTGAAAGGATTAACTGACTCTACTGGAGAGATATTTAAGGGGTGCCTTGTACAAAGCCCAAGATTGAGGCTGAAGATCCTGACTGACTCAGCTGTAGGATTTTATACGGGGTGTCTTGTACATAGCCCAAGATTGAGGCCGACTGTTGAGGAAAAATCATTATACAAAGCCTAAGAGGAGGCTGGTTGGGGAAATTTCTTATATAAATCCTAAGAGGAGGCTAACTTCTACTGAGGATTATTGATATCCAAAGACAGGTCCAAATTGGGGAATTCAACTCTAGCTGGGGTTTACAGAAGAGTTGAGATATCAGATGCCTTGAGGTTCTGATTCTGTTTGAGAATTTTGACAGTAAATTGACCCTAGCTGGGGATTTAACTGAAGGTATAATAGGTAGAGTTCTTTCCTTTGAAGGGTTTTTGTTAATGGTGAATTAACAGTAATGGACCCAGACTGGGAAAATTAAAGTGAAGGTTCAAAGATTGAGTTGTGAAATATATTGAGGTTTAAACTCTGCTTGGAGATTGACCAGATGATCAGGGTTATTTCCTGTTCTTTAAGGAAAAAGGATTTATTGACATCCAAAAGAGGTAAGAGACTGTCCAAGTCTACTGGTATGAAGAGATTGGTTCTCAGTTGGTGAATGATCCTTTTATGATGCCCAATAGAAGGATGATATGTTAAGGAATGAGGGTCAACCCTTAACTGGTTTGATGTTTTGACTCAGAAAGACTGCGCTTTCAAAGGATGACTAGGTTCTGTCCTATACCTTTAAGAGGTCATTGGGTCCTTGTACTAAGCCCAAGAGGAGGCATGAGAACTTCTAAGAAGCCTGAGGATCCTTGTACAAATCCCAAGAGGAGGCTGGGGATGCTTTAAGGAAGCATGTGGGTCCAAACTTAAGAATGTTCAAGAAAGGTTTCACCGGGAATTAATCCTTTCTTTAGTGAACAGTTCTAGAGTTTGAAGAAATTCAAGAGAAGTTTCACCGGGAATTAATCCTCTATGGGGGAACTGAATTTCTTTGACAATTTCTAATAGTGACAGTCTGAGAAAAGTTTCACTGGGAATAATGCCTTTCCCTTTGTTCCATATTGTTTAAGCCCAAGAGAAGGCAAGACTGTATCTGAAAAGTCCTATGGGGAACTAGTTTGACTGTATTGAAAGAGTGATCAACTGGCTTTACCTAATTCTAGACTTAGTTGTCGGGGAAAACTCTAAGCAGATATACAAGTATATATACAATTGATATATGACAAGTATTTAAAAGGATATGAAAGAAGGACTTACAGGTGAGCAAGCTTCCAGCAATACAGTTATATATATATATATATATATATATATATATATATATATATATATATATATATATATATATGACATGTATATAAATGAATGAAAGAAGGACTTACAGGCGTGCAAACTTCCAGCAATACAATTATATATATAAAAGCAGGTAAAAGAAAGCAGATAAAAACTTACAGGTGAGCAAGCTTCCATAGTTGTATGGTTAGTTGTTCAAAGAAATTGAAGAAAGTTTTGATAACAACTATACATTTGAATTAGAAAGAAAGTTGTTTTGAAACAGAAGCTTGGGACTTATTCAACAAGAGATGCCCAGATGACTTACTTGATAACATTGAAACAGACTGTAACATTAACAAATGTTGTGGGACTTATGCCATAGCAGGGGCCCAAGGTTATTGTTTTTACAAAGAGGGTTGGGTATTACACTCCATTAGAGGGTCCAAAGATTATTTTTGTACAAGAGACAGGGCTTACAACTCAAGGAGAGACCCAAATGAAAACAATGATCGCATTGTTGTTTTGAAAACTGTATCGGGACTTATACAATGAATGAGGCCCAAATTTATTTATGTACAAAGGGGGATTGGGTCTTATACTATATTAGAGGCCAAAAAGTGTTTTAAGAAAAAGAAATGGGACTTATAGCTCAAGGAGAGGCCCAGGTTATTTCTGTTTTGAAATGGCGATCGCGCCGAGATTTTTGAAATCGCAGTGGGTCTTATACAATGACGGAGGCCTAAAATGGTTTTGGTTAAAAAGGTATTGGGCCTTATACTCTATTAGAGGCCCAAAGTGTTTGAAAAATGAATAAATATGGGACTTACAACATAAGGGAGGCCCAAATGATTTTGTTGAAAAGGCGACGATTGCGCCGTGGTTTTGAAAAGTACAGAGGGACTTATACAATGACTGAGGCCCAAAATGGTATTGTATAACAAGGATTGGGTCTTACACTCTATTAGAGGCCCAAAGTGTTTTAGAATTTAAAATCAAGAGGGTGAAACCCTAATTTTAAATTAAATTCATTTTTCAAAGAAAAATTAAATAAAAATGATATAAAATATCAAAAATATTTAAAACAAGTGGTAGGTTTTGAAAATTGTTTTGAAAAATTATGTTTTAAACACATGAAAGTGTAGAAATCATTTGAATTTTGAAAAATTAAGATGGAAATTCTTTTTAAAATATTGAAAAATAATTAAAATGAAATTATTCACAAAAATATCAACTATATTAAATAAATAACATAAATATGATTTTTTTTGCAAAATAAAATAATTTAACATTTTTATGAATTTTGGGAAAAAGAATCAATTCAAAAACACAAATATTCAGAGAGAAATTAATTTTTGAATCAATTAAGAAAAATATCAAAATTAATTAAATAATTCAAATATTTAAATTCAAAAAAACGCGCGAAGAACATCATCTTCTTTGTTTTGCCACCAGAAACAGATTCAATCCAATCTCCCTTGTTTCTTAATGGAATTGGATGAAATAAGTATCAATCTTGCTCGCCTTTGAACAAGGAACAAGATGGTAATATTTAATTTCATTTAAATTAAGTGTGGAGAGGATTATTATGCACAAACCAGATGAACCCTAATTTGCACAAACCAATATGAAATTCCATACACGATGGATTCATAGCAATTGATTGAGGGAAAATGATCTATAAACACCCAGAAACACAATGGTAACTTGAAAACATGTTTATGATGCATGCATTAATGAGTTTGAAAGTTTGAGGCTTACCTCTGCAAGTGAGAATCAAATTCTGATTTGGAGGTGTTGTAAGTTGGTTCCAATGATCTGGACAACTTCCTTAGGTACCAAGGATTGTGTCTGAATGCTTGGAGTGATTTGAAATGAGCTGGAACTAGATATGGTACCTCAACTGCAACTCTGTCAAGAACTTGAGCAGTTGGCTAGTGATTTTGTGAAATTGATGTTCCAGATGTGATTTTGTGTTATGGATCACTCATATATGATGTTTATGAGGTGTTAGCACGATTGGTTTGGTTTGAATCACTTTCAATTTCAAAACCCGATAGTGATTTGGATTAGAAGGCAAATTTGGAGTGAAAGAGTGATTTTGAGTAAAGTCTTAATTTGAGGGCTTTGGTGTGCTTAAACTGAGCACAAATGAGCTCTATTTATAGTGTGTCTCAAGTTTGTTTTGGCATCAATAGTGAATGGCAACTGCAGCAGGCTTTTCTTTAATGGTGATCAAATGTAATCTTTGAGCTTCACTAGCCATTGACTTGAGTCAATGGAGCAGACCTATGGTCTTCTGATCTTGGAGTTTATCTTGACTCATTCCGTTGGTTTTGTATCAGTCCATGCCAGCTTGATGCATCAATCGAATGCTTCTTTCCAAATTTGAAGTTTTTGTATTTTTCATCATTGAATCTCACATGCCAACATTGATGGTTTCTTGACTTGCAAGGCTGGTGGTTCAGAGATCTTTGCCTCAATCTGATCCTCATTGATTTGGTAATATGACAAAGTTGGTAAGATGACAAAATTTGACAAAGAACTCGTGTGGCACAAGAAATGCACATAATCTGCCTAATGCTGCCATGAAGACAGTTTGCATCAAGGCATTTTACAAGATTCATAACTCCTAGCTCAGATGGAGTTTGGTTGAGTTCTTGGACATTTTGGAAAGCTGATGTATCCTACTTCGACATGATGTCCAACTTTGGTTTTGAATCAACTTGTATTACAATGAAAAATGCCTCTACATTTTGGAAAAAGTAAGACAGATTCTGACTTAGTGAAAATTTCACTAAGTGTTGGAAAAAATGTCATTGTCATGTTTTTTGTGATTTTGTTCAATCCATAACTCATGATCCATGAAGATTTGGAATTTCTTGTAGTTGAAACTTTTAAATTATGTCAGATGGACTTTCATTTAAGCTTTGAATGCGATAAAAATGCCTTAGGGTTTGGAAGATATGGCCTTGCAAAGTTGGTACCCTAGCCACTTTTTTTCATAACTTAGAAAAAATTAAGTTTTCCATGGTTGCCCCTTTCACAAGTTAACTCAATTTTCTTGATTTTTTTTATGAATGATGATTCAAATCACATGTTAACATCATTTTAGGGTTGAGGAAGCCTTGGTTGACCAAAAATTTCAAAAGTCAAACTTGGTTTTGGCACAGTTAACTTTTTCATCAGATGAATTTTGAATTTTGTGATCCTTTTGTGAAATCAATCCTTGGGCATAATTAAACTTCTTGGATGGCCTCTAAGGGTATTTAGGAATGTCTTGGACCCTTTCCCAAGGTTTGAGATCATGGGTAGGTCAACAGTCAATGGTAGGGTTGACTTTTTCCATAAAAAAGCCTAATTTGTGATCAGATGGTCTTGAGCTCTTGTGGCTTATGAATCAAGCTATTTGAGTCAATCAAATCTTGTAGATATATCGATATGATGTACTCAAGGTTCTTGAAGTTCATCTTGAAGCTTCAAGTCATGCCTTTTTTCACAAGTCAACTCAAGGGTTGAATTAGGTCAAAACCCTAATTCCTGATTTTTTGATAGATGGTCCTTCAAGGGGATTTTGCCATTGTGGATGGGCTCTTGAGATTCTTTTGAGTTTATTGGACCATATATTGAGGCATTGTCTCATGCCCAGATGGAAGTTTTCATCGGGAGGCCCTGGTCGAACAAAACCCTAATTTGGTGACACTGGGGATCCTGAGGCTTGATCCTCTTGGAATGCTACATATTTATGCTTAATTCTTGGTATATGAGACCCCTTGATCCTTCATGGATGTTTGAGAGACTAGAAAAGTTGAAGATCATGTCATTTCTTGATTGATCTTTTGCCTAAGTGCTCTGAGAGGGATTTAAACCCTGATCATTGATTGTAGAGAATGCTCAATAATCCCTAAGGAGATTGATGAGGCATGATGGTATATCCATACTGTGGTGATGATTCTCATAATGATGGGAAATCTTAGTGGTCAAAATTTGGGGTATGACACTGCAGTTTATACATTAACTGAAAGAGCCTCCATAAAACTAAATAATTATAATTCCAATTTTGTTACAATCAACGAAACACCAAATAATAAATTTAATTCATACACCTTCAATGATAATTGCATTTTGATTTTTTCCATGATAGAATTGAGATGGAATTATAAACTTCAAAAAAAAATATTATGAATAAAAAGAACCATTGATATTTTATGTATGCTTAAAGAAATCAACTAAAATATAAATGAGTTAACTCATGTCACAGTAAAGCACTATGTACTATTATAGAATAATTACTTTTTTCAAATTCTTGATTCAACATCACTAACAAATTAAATGTTCTTTTTTATAATAAAAAGATTCATCTTAAATAAGCATTTGAATAATAATGTTTTCATCACATAGTGAACATATAGTATTTGAGTGTATGCAAGCTAATGTTCTTGATTGAAGGGAGTCGTACGCTGCATCTAGCAACTCTGATAGCACTTATATTAAATTGATTATTAATATGATTAAATTAAATTAATATAATCTAGTAACTGATCATCCGTCAATATCTTGATAGTTTGTAGGCAATTTATAACATGCATAACTTAAAAATTGGAATTTCTCTATTAATTGGTTAGCTAAAACATGTTCAAAGACTAAAGACTGCTGATTTTGTACCCTAATCTCGTCTTGGTATGGATAATTTAGTCTTAACAAAACTATAGTTCGACTCCCTCATAAAAAAAATCAACGTCCGGGGTTGGGTGAAAAAGTATTAAGAATTGTATTAAAAGTATCATATTATATTCAATCAATATGGAATTAGGATAAATTATTCTAGCAGAATAGAATGTTACAAGCTTTTTAGCCTTATTTCTTATTCATATTAATTTTGTTCTAAAAGAGAAATCATTGCTAAATTTGAGGTGAAAATGCAAGAAAACACAAGTTCTCTCCAAAGTCATAATATGTAGAAAATTAGTCAAATGGATAAATTCTCAGGTCATGTTCACTTGTCAACTTCATCCCAATGCAAAGGCAAGTATAAAACAATCAGTTAGTAACACTACTACAAATTTCAATCAAAATTAACCGGTTGCATATATTAGCAAATGAATTAGACGAGACGTCCCGCCATATCGTGTACCTTTCCAGCACCGGAGCAATTTGCATATCTTTTGGTTGTAGGAACTTGCAGGGGTCTAACAGTAGCACCGGAGCAATTTGGACATCTTTTGGTTGTAGGAACTTGCAGGGGTCTAACAGTAGCACTAGATGTTGAAATCGGATCAATGTTCAAGCATACACCACATGATAAACATCGAGCACAAGCCAAGTAACATGTCCATAAATAAAATTACAAATTATATAAGGCGCAAGTTTTGGATTGAAACCCATTCTTACAAAACCGTGAGACGTATAATTTTTTATAAATCCTTTTTAGACCTTATTATATCTTTATTAAGAGAGTGAAAATCTTAAAAGAGTAGAAAAATACCAGTTCCAAGACAATAGTTGCATATTGTTTTCTCAACATCATTAGCCTTGATTAACATCAGTACGGAAATCGCACCAACTGCTCCACACGAAAAGGATGCCACAATTGGATCGACCTGACTGGATTCATCAACAAAACAAATCGTAATAAGGTATTGATCAACTAAATCTACTATTCATCAACACAACATTTTCGGTCTTTCTGACTGACATAAATCGCAGATTGATTATGTCAACTAATGAAAGAATAACAGACCTTAGTTGCAAAGGCAAATGCAAGCTTCTTATGAAATCCTCATATGAGGTTCCACCAATACCCAATTTTAGTTCCAGCTGCCATTAACATAAGGATAGTAAGATTTAAACTCAAATATCAACAAAGAATAAAAGGATCCAAAAATAGACTCACAAATAATTTAGGTTGATTGATTGGCATAGATAAAAAAATGAAATGAATAAGGAAATAAAATTACTGTCGACGCAATAAGCATGTCAAATACAATTATTGCAGATATGAATGATGCGCCTATTAGATATAGATTCTACAAAGTGTTGGGCATCTAGTTCAAGCCAAAAAGCACATAAATTAGTTAAGATAAAAGAATGACTCGAATAGAAAATATGTTCAACACAAGCTGTTTTACAAACTTCTTCAATGTGAAAAACATTAGTGTCTTATTTAAAATTTTATATTCAAGACACTATGCTTCTTCACTACTTGTAGAAATTGGTATAGAAGGATGGTTCAATCAACAATCAACACCAATAGCCTAATAAAAAACAAAGTTTTGAAACTCACCACATGAGGAAGAAAAGGAATTGATGAAGGAATTTTTGACATCTCATTTGCATCCTCCTCTCCCTCTTCACCCATTGCAGTTCTAGTTGGATAAGGTAATTTAACATCTAGTATCATCATCTGTTAAATAAACATAGCAAACAACATTCAAATTACTCAATATTAACATAGAATTTTAGAGCCGCTATAGCTGCTATTTAAAAACATTTGACAACAGAAAATTCAGAAATATCAACACGCTCCTCAATCCGCCAAAGCAAATATTCGATTGCGGAAACTGATCTATATTAATATATGTCAGCTAGTTAGAATATATATATATATATATATATATATATATATATATATATATATATAGAGAGAGAGAGAGAGAGAGAGAGAGAGAGAGAGAGAGAGAGAGAGAGAGAGAGAAGGAGATATACCTTCTTTGCACTATCATTTTTCCAGAGAGTGCAACTTTGGTGATTTACATCTAATGAATGATTACCACCAAAAGGATCTCTGCTATCAAGCTGGCTTGTGTGCCCAACATGAATTAAAGGATTCGTTTTTGTATCACTGATAAAGTCATGATCTGTAACATCTCAAAAAGAGTCATTTTCCTATTGGCTTCTCCTGAAGTAATGAAATTGGTAATAAACTTCTGTGCAGGATCAAGGGTGGTTCTAATTTTATCTCTGTTAAACTGTGATACTCTAAGACCTAAGAGGAAAATAAAAATCTGTTATGCACCGACTTAGACAAGGAACTAATGTGAACTTGCTCATAGACTATATCTATTAACAGTAAACACCCTCTTATATTGGCCTTGAGCACCATTTCAATAATTGGTCAATAATAAAGTAAGTTAACATAAACATATACCTATTAATCTTACTGAAACAGGAAGTTTAGATTTCAGTAATTTTGATGCATGCTTCAGAATATCCTCACTTGAGTTGACATAGTTTTGTAAAGTCACAGCTCTATTCCGAACCTATAGATTGAGCATTTTTTAGTACTTGCAAGAGAAATATAGTAAGATAGTAAAATGCATGGTGACCATGACATATCCTCAAAAGAACTTAAACAATATTAACAACTTTTCTTTTAACGAAGCTTTGTTCATAGGTAAGAACACACGCCAGAGAATTGACATTGATCATAAACAAAAAATTATCTAGAAAGAAAAAATCAAGAATCACAAGTACCTCGAGATGAAGAGGAACAAAATAATACCAATGATACTCTTGTAAGAGCACTTTTGTTTTAAAAATAAGAAATGTAACCTGCCAAACATATAAATTTGTTTTTCCCGTATACAAATTTTTTCTTGCATTATATAAGATTAAAGCGGGAATACATTATATCAAAGAAATATTAGTCACTAAAAATACTCATGATCACATGGAAGCATACTGTGAGAGTACAATGGGGGAACAATTTGAAAAGATATGAAACACACCACTATTTAGGATGGCAATAATAAGCACCATAATGGACGGAAAGTCGAATTTCCATATCAGAGCCAACAACATAAAACCAAGCTATAAGAATGTCAAACACATTGAAAATAACAAAAATATTAGATCCATCTGATAATTGTGACAAACAACAATAGAACTTATATCTCATATTTGGAAAATAACTCATTTACAACAATACAAATTATAATTGAGACTGCATAAATCTGCATGAAAAAATAAACATATTAGTCAAGATACGGTTGCACAGGTGCGAAGAGAATTACAATAGGAAATCAGCTGCTTACGGTATCATTTTTCATTCTCTGGAACAACTATACCAATGTCGGCATTTCATTATCAGGAACCATCCCTTCGGATAACATCTGTTCAAAGGCAACAAATTCCTCATTTGCATATCCATTCAAAGTATAGCCCGAAATCAAGGAATTCCAAGAAATAAGATCAACACAGTCAATATCTTTAAACATTTGTTCAACACTTTCTACTCTTCCGCATTTTGCATACATGGCAATCAGAGCATTGTTAACAAACAAATCATTTATATAGCCACTTTTCAGGATGAATTCATGGAGTTGCTTGCCTACTTACAAAGCAACAAGATTAACACATGCACTTAAGGAACATGAAAAAGTTGATTGATCAGGTTACTTTCCTTCCTACTTGTAATACCCTAATTTTTACCCCTAAGATCCCACATAACATTTTCATCTCACACCACAAGCAAGATCATTGTGTACCTCTTGTTTCTTGTTTGCTTTTTATTTTTAATTGCTTATGTTTACTAACCCTAATTAAAATCCAAAAATATGTTTGTTTTTTTCCCTTTACTAACTTTTTTAGGAAGAGGTTGGGACCAAGAATATCAAATATCAGTTCCTCAGTTCGAATGAAATTCATCTGAAAAAAGTCAAAGTTGATCTGCAAACAATTCAAAATCATCTGATCAAGAGTTCCCAAGATTTAATTGATCATTATTCAAGAGACTCCAAGGTTCATGTTTTTATTTCCATGCCTTCTTTGACAAGCAAAAAGAATCGAGCCAGAGTCACAGAAGTGCAATAAAAAGCAAATTTTCACAATTTTTGTTATGTTAATCGGTTAACACTATATGGTTAATCGATTAACCAATGCGTTTTTGTGAAAATGAGCCAAATTCAAATTTTGCAGCATTTTGACACCAAATTCAAATGTGTCATCATGAGAATATTCTGGATCACCTCATTTTAATTCCCCTACCTCATCTTAATTAATTCCCACCATACACCCTCATTAATCACCACTTGATTTGATTTTGCCTCCAAATTCAAATTCCAAACCTAATTTTGGTTCCAAACCAAACTCCAATCCACCAAAATTTCCAAGCCTAAATTCTATATAGAGAGACCTCATTTCATTCATTCTTCAAGCTTTTGATAGCCAAATTCACCTTGTCAAAATTCTTCCTCATTTCCATTTTTCTTCACATCTACCTAAATTCACCAAAGCTCTTTCTTCCATTGAAAATTAGTAAGTTCTACATTGGAGCTTACTAATCTTTGAGCTAAACCTCCATGCAATCACTTTTTCATCATCAATTTCTGTAGATCAAGGCTTTGGAGTGTGGTTTTTGGAGTTGATTTGAAGAATTTTTAGATTTGAAGTGGCAAACTCTTGATCCACCATTGTTGTGCTTGATTCACCTTCCACAATGTGATCTATTGGTGATTCTTGTTGCTTGATATTTGGATCTTGCAAATTGTGTTTATTGGTGTTATTTGCTATTGTTTTACTTGAATTTTCATGCTAATTTGTATTCATGATCATGAGGTGTTTGAAGAAATGATTGGATCATGAATGTTGATTTTTTCAAATTTTTTTGCTGTTCTGTCAGGGTTAATCAGTTAACCAAATGCAGTACAATTTGGTTAATCGGTTAACCAGTAGCAGAATTGTGATTTTGGTTCTATTTTGGGACTGTTTTGGTTTCTTCTCCTCCTTCTTCCATTTCCTTTTGATTTTTTTTTCATTCGTTTGCACTTTTAAAGGTCCTATTCCTCTTTAAATTCAATGGACTTAGGGTGTAGATGAAGTTGGATAAACATTCACAAATTCAAATCTATCTTTAAAGTGAATTGTTCAATTCATTTTAGGTACTTTGAGTTAATTATATGTTTAGTGCTTTAATCCACCAAGATGAGTGGATGAACTTAAAGATGGAATGATCTTGAAATTGTAATTCAATTTGGATTTCCCCTCCCTTTTTCTTCTTTTTCTTTTGATAGATGAAAATCTTTGATATCATTGGAACTTATTTTAAGTTCTTGAAGAAGATGAGATCGTTACCACTTTTCTTTTCGTGCGGTATTGCTTTCGGAGAGTGATCTACATATTAATGACCGGCTAACATTGTTAATGATCGGCCTCAGATAGTCGTGGCTTCTATATAAGTCTGATTATGATTGCTTAACATAGCGCTAAATTATCCCGAAATCAGAAAATCGTTGTGATTTGTAAGCGAATTATCAGTCTCCTATTCGTCCATGACGTAGTTTGAAATAGATTGGCTTTCTCTTGTTACCCGTGGGGGTTAGTTGGCATACTCGTTGATTTTATCCGAGTTGGAGCCCTCCCTATGGTAATGTATGAGACCATGTTTTCATTCTCATAGATGTTTAGTCAAGCATTTCCGAAAACACAACAAAACTTGTGCTCTCATTTTTGGATGATTTTTACTCTCTATTGTTATATTTATTGTGCTATGCTTATGCTTCCTTCTTGGTCCCTATCTCTCTTTATTTTTTATGCTTTATGTTATCATATCATATTATTTGTTTATGTTTCCTCTATTTTTGTTTTGTCCACTTGGACCATTTGTTTATGTTTCCGCCATTTTTCCTTTGTCCATTTGGACCATTTGTTTATGTTTATGCTCTTTTTCTTTTGTCCATTTGGACCAAAAACATTAATAAAGGATTAAACCCCTAAAAACTTGTTCTCTTAATTTTGGACCATGATTACTATCCTTTGCATTGGACATGGAACTTTGGACTAAGAATTAGGATCCTAACCTATGCTTGGAGGTTTGTGATGGAAAACCTTGGATTTTGGGTACTTGAAGTTCTCTTTTGAAGACTTATTTTGATTGTAACACCCACATATAACAACATACATCAAAGCATATATATTATACATGAATCCAAGTTTTGGTACTGAAATACCATAAGTCCCTAGTTAACACATTATATACATTACATGCCCAAAATAAAAAGAAATAAAATATATGGCATAACATATACAAGATGTTCCAAAACACTAAGAACTAGATCAATACAATGATCTTAAAATAAAACTCCAAAGCGGAAGCCATGCCATCCCAAAAAGCCAAGGGAAGTAAGGAAAATCAAATGACTTTCTCCGTACCCTTCGCGGAACCTGTAGTAACTGTAATATAATCAACAACATGGGGTGAGATATTAAGTCTCAGTGAGTTACCTATCTTATAGATTATCTCGGCTTTACAAGGTTCTATCAATCCTAACTCAAGTTAAAGGGAAGGGAAATGACCTTGAGTTCACAATCTCACACTATATGGAAACATGTTCATGAGTTCATTAACTCGAAATAATTATCACAATCGATAACCTTATCAAGGCATCCCTTGTAACGCCCCGGTTTTTGTTAGATTTATTTAATCGAGTCGATTTAATTATTTTTGTTGTTATATTATTTTGTTCTTGGTTTTTATTTGGTAAATATGTTATGTTTATCGTTATTATGTTTTATCGCGTTTGAGAGCATTTGCGAGAAAATTGAGTGTAGGGGTATTTTGGTCATTTTGCTTGGTTAGATATTATTGTTTTTCTTAAATAGAAACATAGAGATTAGAAAGAGAGAAAAAGAAGTTTAAGAGAAAAAGAGAGTGAGAAGAAGAAAAAGAGGAAAACTTGGAGTGTAAGAAATCGATTCAACCGACACTTCAAAGCACGATTAATCGGGTAAGGGTGCGAAACTCGGTTATTGTATGCTTGTGTATGAATATGTATGTGTGTGTTTGAATGTTTACTTGATTTTTATAGTTTTTCAATTCTAGGTTGGAATGAGGAAAATGAATAGAAATTGAAGTTTTCACGGTCGGAAATCGATATGAATCACGTAGTATGATCGTATTATATGTATGAACATTGTTGATGCTTGTTTGGATTGATTGAAAACGTATTGGTTGGAGAAAGTTGGATTTTGGGGTTTGGAACCATGTAACCCGTAGCAGAAAAATTATGGTTCTGATGCGATTCGCCAGGCAAATTGGAATTCGCCAGGCGAATTAGGTCTCGCCACTAGTTCGCCAGGCGAAGTGCTGGCGAAGAGGGATTCGCTAGACGAAATCATAAGTCGCCAGGCGAAAACGGGGAGACAGAAATGTGTTAGCTACTGGAACTCTTGGGTTTTTCCAATATTGTGGTTCGCCACTAGTTCGCCAGGCGAAGTGCTGGCGAAAGGGGATTCGCCAGGCGAAATCCTAAGTCGCCAGGCGAATCTGGCTGTTTCTCAATAAATTCTTTTCTTTGAAAATTCATAACTTTTGATCCGTAATTCGGATCGAGACGTTCTTAGTACCGTTGGAAAGCTAATAAGATGTTATTTCTTATAAAAACGGTTTTGAGATTAGTGGCCGATTTAATTGTGTCGGGAATTTGGAAACGGGTCGTTTTGTCGACTTTTACCGTCGTAATTGTGTGCGATTGATGTGTTATCATGCGATATGCTTTTGATATATAACGTATAGCTTGTGTGCTATTATGTGATGTGAATGCATGTGATGAAATGTTGTGATGATGGTTTGTGGCCTTATGGCAAATGAATGCATTGTTTTGGGTGTGATTGCAATGCATGATTATTGATGTTGATATGGTTCACATGGTTATATATGTATATGCAATTGATTGTCATGAGTCATTTGTATGCCAAGCATCATGATATGCATTTTGTGATGTCGTTTTCCCTTGTGGGGTGTGAGCGATGAAACGATTCCAGAGGGAATCTGCTGTAACGGTCGTGAGCCTTATACAAAGAAGACCTAAAGCGATGTTATAGACGATCATGAGCCTTATACAAAGAAGACCTAAAGCGATCGGATCGTGAGCCTTATACAAAGAGGACCTAAAGCGATCCGTAAACGTCGTGAGCCTTATACCAAGAGGACCTAAAGCGACGGGGAACATCGTTTGCCCGACAGGGAGTTACACTAAGTAACAAGCGATGGTTCCAATAATTCTTGAGTGAATTAATGATGAGAATGATGGACGGAATGGTACCGCATGCATAGAGTCGTTGTGTCGGTCTCTGTGCATTTGCATAAGTCATGAATGGAATAATTATGTGTGGGAATTTGTGAATGGGATTGATGAGTTGCTATATATATATATATATATATATATATATATATATATAGGTGATAAATGTATTGAGCATGATCGATATCCCTTAGTGATGGATGCATGAATTATGAATTGTGTTGTTTTGTATTTGAACTATGGTATACGTTGTGGTGAGAATGTTTTTGCATGCGTAGTTCGTGTTATTACATAATTGTATGCAACTATATTATAATTGTGTTTCTCACCCTTCTGCTGTTTCGAATGCTCTATGAGGCATTACAGTTAGATGCTGGAGGTATTTTTGTGAAAATTATGTCTTCATTCTTTTGTTGGTCGGCTCTGATATGTGGCACCGGGTAGTCGGGGAGATCGTTATGTGATTATGTGCATATATATTTTCTTTTGGATTTTACAAGTATGACTCTGTATATGACAGACAAACTTCTATGTTTATATATAAGATTTCACTTACAGATTTTCCGCTTTTATTCTGTATCTGAATTGTGGGTGTTAGGAACTGAGTTCCTCTGTTTATGTTGCTACCTGATTGTTGCATATCTATATGAGCAGATTTTTATATTTCATTGCTTTGATGTGACGCTCCAGTCTATGCCATGAATGTTTTAATTATACTCTGATTATTTGCTATCGCTTTAATTGCTCGGGGTATAGATTGGGGGTGTTACATTAAGTGGTATCAGAGCCAGTCCGTGTCGGTCATTTTGACCAAGTTATTTTTTGTGCGACAGTTATGTTCTGGCGAGTTGATTGTTTAACCATAAATACTGTTATTGGATATGAATAGAATATGGCTGGTAGGAATGATGTTGCTCTTGCTGCTGCTATGCAAGCTATGGCTCAGGCTGCACGGAATGCACCTAATTCTGGTGGGAATGGTGAGTTCAGGAAGAACAAACTGCCTATCTTCAAAGGAAGACATGATCGTGATGGTGCTCAGATTTGGCTGAAGGAGATTGAAACAATCTTTCGAGTGATGGACTGTGCTGAGGAACAGAAGGTGAGACTGGGTACTCACATGTTACAGGAGGAGGCTGATGATTGGTGGGTTAGTACGCGTCATGTGTGGGAAGCTACAGGTGAAGTTGTCACTTGGGCTTTGTTTAACAGTGAGGTTTTGAGGAAGTATTTTCCTGAAGATGTTAGAGGAAAGAAAGAAATAGAGTTCTTGGAGTTGAAATAGGGTAACCTGTCTGTTACTGATTACACTGCTAAGTTTGTAGAGCTTGTTCAGTTTTATCCACATTATGCTGAAGCAACTGCGGAGTTTTCCAAATGTGTGAAGTTTGAGAACAGGTTGCGTCCCGAGATCAAACAGGCCATTGGTTATCAAAGAATTAGGAGGTTTTCGGATTTGGTGGATTGTTGTATAATTTATGAGGAGGATAGCAAAGCTCGTTCTACTCATTATAAGAGTGTGAACGAAAGGAAAGGAAAGTAAACGTTTCGTGGTGGTCTTTATGTGGCACCAGCTAACAAGGGAAAACAAAGGGCTAATTTTGCTAAAAGGCCAAGTGGGGGAGGTATGTATAATCCTCTGAGATGTTTTAAGTGTGGTGACTTAGGACATCATCAGTTTAAATGTAGAAAGGATATGAGGAAGTGTTCCAATTGCGGAGGTATAGGACATGTAGCAGCTGATTACAAGAGGATTGGGGTGAAGTGTTTCAACTGTGGTGAATTTGGTCATATTAGTACGAGGTGTCCGAAACCAAAGCAAGTTCAAGCTGGAGGGAAAGTATTTGCATTGGCAGGAACTCAGCCTACTAGTGCAGATCGTCTGATCATAGGTACTTGTTTTATTAATAGTACGCCTTTAGTTGCTATTATTGATACCGGAGCGACTCATTCGTTTATTTCGTCTGAGTGTGCGTGGCGCTTGAATATTTTGTTGTCATCGATGGGTGGAGAGATGGTTATCGATGCTCCAGCATTGGGGTGGGTAACTACTTCTCTGGTTTGTTTAAGTTGTCCTTTGACCATTTATGGTAAAGATTTTGCTATGGATTTGGTGTGTCTTCCGTTGGAGGGTTTAGAGGTAGTTCTGGGAAGGAATTGGTTGTAGTTCAATCGAGTTCATATCGATTGTTATCATAAGTTGGTAAGATTTCCTTATCTTGAAGAAGACGAGGAATCGAGTTTCTTATCTACCAAAAATTTGAAGAAACTTTTGGCGGATGAAGCTCAGTTGTTCGGGTTATTTGCATTGTTGACTGTGGATAGTCAAGTTGCAATTGAGGTGTTTCCAGTCGTGTGTGATTTTCTGGAGGTGTTTCCAGAGGATATTTCTGATGTGCCGCCAGAAAGAGAGGTGGAGTTTTCTATAGATCTAGTTCCTGGTACTAGACCTGTATCTATGGCACCATATCGTATGTCGGCATCTGAGTTGGTTGAGTTGAAGAAGCAGTTGAATTAATTGTTAGAAAAGAGGTTTGTGAGGCCGAGTGTATCGCCTTGGGGTGCTCCAGTTTTATTGGTGAAGAAGAAAGATGGAAGTATGCGACTGTGTATTGATTATCGCCAGCTGAATAAGGTGACGATTAAGAATAAGTATCCTCTTCCGAGAATTGATGATTTGATGGACCAGTTGGTAGGTGCGTGTGTGTTTAGTAAAATTGATTTGAGGTCAAGTTATCATCAGATTAGAGTGAAGGAGGAAGACATTCAGAAGATGGCTTTTAGGACACGATATGGACATTACGAATATTCCGTGATGCCGTTCGGGGTTTCTAATGCGCCGGGAGTGTTTATGGAGTAAATGAATCGCATATTCCATGAGCATTTGGATCAATTTGTTGTTGTGTTTATTGGTGACATCATGATTTATTCTAAGTCTTGGGAGGAGCATGCGGAACATTTGCGTATTGTATTGCAAATTTTGAAGGAGAGGAAACTTTATGCTAAGTTGTCCAAGTGTGAGTTCTGGTTGTCAGAAGTGAGTTTTCTTGGGCATGTGATTTCAGGTAATGGTATTGCTGTGGATCCATCCAAAGTAGATGCAGTTCTACAATGTGAGGCTCCTAGATCTGTTACTGAAATTAGAAGCTTTTTGGGTTTAGCTGGATATTATCGAAGATTCATTGAAGGCTTTTCCAAGTTAGCACTTCCTTTGACCCAGCTGACTTGTAAAGGTAAAGCGTTTATTTGGGATATTCAGTGTGAGGAGAGTTTTAGTGAGCTGAAGAGAAGATTGACTACAGCTCTGATTTTGATCTTACCGGATCCTAGTGAACCATTTGTGGTGTTTTGCGATGCGTCTTTGAGTGGTTTAGGTGGAGTGTTGATGCAAGAAGGCAAGGTTGTTGCTTATGCTTCGAGGCAGTTGAGGGTTCATGAGAAGAATTATCCTACTCATGATTTGGAATTAGCTGCGGTGGTTTTTGTATTGAAAATTTGGAGACATTATCTCTTCGGTGCAAGATTCGAATTCTTTAGTGATCATAAGAGTTTAAAATACTTGTTTGATTAGAAAGAGTTGAATATGAGGCAACGGAGATGGTTAGAATTTTTGAAGGACTATGATTTTAGCTTGAATTACCATCCTGGTAAAGCTAATTTGGTAGCCGATGCGTTAAGCTGGAAATCTTTGCATATGTCTACTTTGATGGTTAAAGAGTGGGAACTTTTGGAAGAATTTAGAGATTTGAGTTTGGTGTGTGAATTGACATCTGATAGCGTAAGGCTTGGTATGTTAAAGGTCACTAATGATTTTCTGTTGACCGTTAGCGAGAAATAGAGGCTGGATGTGAAATTTGTTGATTTGATGACGGTTGGAGGTAAAGGTGTGAATGGTGACTTTAAAGTGGATGATCAGGGTGTTTTGAGATTCCGTTGTAGAATTTGTATTCCTGATGATTCAGAATTGAAAAAGATGATTTTAGAGGAAGGACACCGGAGTAGTTTGAGTATACATCCAGGAGCTAATAAAATGTATCAAGATTTGAAGAAGATCTTTTGGTGGTCCGGATTGAAGAGGGATGTGGCTTAGTTTGTTTATGCGTGTTTAACGTGTCAGAAGTCAAAGGTAGAACATCAGAAGCCTAGTGGATTATTGCAACCGTTGGATATTCCCGAGTGGAAATGGGATAGCATTTCTATGGATTTTGTGACAGGGTTGCCGAATACTCAGAGGGGACATAATGCCATTTGGGTGATTGTGGATAGGCTGACTAAATCGGCGCATTTCATTTCGATTGACATCAGTTTTTCTTTGGAGAGGTTGGCTGAGATTTATATCCGTGTGATTGTGAGATTACATGGTGTTCCGTTGTGTTTTGTTTCAGATCGAGATCCGAGGTTTACTTCCAGATTTTGGGAAGGTTTGCAAAAGGCGTTAGGTTCCAAGTTGAGATTGAGTTCTGCTTATCATCCTCAGACGGATGGTCAGACCGAGAGAACTATTCAGTCATTGGAAGATTTGTTGAGAGTTTGTGTTCTTGAGTAAGGTGGTGCTTGGGATAGTTATCTTTTGTTGGTTGAGTTCACGTATAACAACAGTTTCCATTCGAGTATTAGAATGACACCTTTTGAAGCATTGTATGGAAGAAGATGTCGAACACCTTTATGTTGGTGTGAATCTGGTGAGAGTTCGGTGGTTGGACCGGAGTTAGTTCAACAAACTACGGAAAAGGTGAAACTTATTCGTGAGAAGATGAAGGCTTCTCAGAGTAGGCAGAAGAGTTATCATGATCGAAGGAGGAAAGATCTTGAGTTTCGAGAAGGCGATCATGTATTTTTGAGAGTTACACCAGTGACGGGTGTTGGACGTGCATTGAAGTCGAAGAAACTTACTTCTCGGTTTATTGGTCCTTATCAGATATCCGCGAGAGTGGGTGCTATGGCTTATTGGGTGGCGTTGCCACTGAATCTTTCGAATTTACACGATGTGTTCCATGTTTCACAGCTTCGGAATTATGTTCCGGATCCGTCCCATGTGATTTCGATGGATGAGGTTGAGGTAATGGAGAACCTTACGGTTGAGGCATTACCGATGAGGGTTTTGGATCGCGAGTTGAAGCGGTTAAGAGGCAAAGATATTGTACTTGTGAAAGTAGCGTGGGGAGGCGCTGCTGAGGGAAATTTGACTTAGGAGTTGGAGAGTCGGATGCAGGAATCGTATCCGGAGTTGTTCGTCTCAGGTAATATTTTCGAGGACGAAAATTTCTAAGTGGGGGAGAGTTGTAACGCCCCGATTTTTGTTAGATTTATTTAATCGAGTCGATTTAATTATTTTTATTGTTATATTATTTTATTCTTGGTTTTTATTTGGTAAATATGTTATGTTTATCGTTATTATGTTTTATCGCGTTTGAGAGTGTTTGCGAGAAAATTGAGTATAGGGGTATTTTGGTCATTTTGCTTAGTTAGATATTACTGTTTTTCTTAAATAGAAACATAGAGATTAGAAAGAGAGAAAAATAAGTTTAAGAGAAAAAGAGAGTGAGAAGAAGAAAAAGAGGAAAACTTGGAGTGAAAGAAATCGATTCAACCGACACTTCAAAGCACGATTAATCGGGTAAGGGTGCGAAACTCGGTTATTGTATGCTTGTGTATGAATATGTATGTGTGTGTTTGAATGTTTACTTGCTTTTTATATTTTTTCAATTCTAGGTTAGAATGAGGAAAATGAATAGAAATTGATGTTTTCACAGTCAGAAATCGATATGAATCACGTAGTATGATCGTATGATATGTATGAACATTGTTGATGCTTGTTTGGATTGATTGAAAACGTTTTGGTTGGAGAAAGTTGGATTTTGGGGTTTGGAACCGTGTAACCCGCAACAAAAAAATTCTAGTTCTGATGAGATTCGCTAGGCGAATTAGGTCTCGGCACTAGTTCGCCAGGCGAAGTGCTGGCGAAGAGGGATTCGCCAGGCGAAATCATAAGTCGCCATGCGAAAACGGGGAAACAGAAATGTGTTAGCTACTGGAACTCTTGGGTTTTTCCAATATTGTGGTTCGCCACTAGTTCGCCAGGCGAAGTGCTGGCGAAAGGGGATTCGCCAGGCGAAATCCTAAGTCGCCAGGCGAATCTGGCTATTTCTCAATAAATTATTTTCTTTGAAAATTCATAACTTTTGATCCGTAATTCGGATCGAGACGTTCTTAGTACCGTTGGAAAACTAACGAGATGTTCTTTCTTAGAAAAATGGTTTTGAGATTAGTGGCCTAATTAATTATGTCGGGAATTTGGAAACGGGTCGTTTTATTGACTTTTACCGTCGTAATTGTGTGCGATTGATGTGTTATCATGCGATATGCTTTTGATATATAACGTATAGCTTGTGTGCTGTTATGTGATGTGAATGCATGTGATGAAATGTTGTGATAATGGTTTATGGCCTTATGGCAAATGAATGCATTGTTTTGGGTGTGATTGCAATGCATGATTATTGATGTTGAGATGGTTCACATGGTTATATATGTATATGCATTTGATTGTCATGAGTCATTTGTATGCCAAGCATCATGATATGCATTTTGTGATGTCGTGTACCCTTGTGGGGTGTGAGCGACGAAACGATTCCAGAGGGAATCTGCTGTAACGGTCGTGAGCCTTATATAAAGAGGACTTAAAGCGACGTTATAGACGATCGTGAGCCTTATACAAAGAGGACCTAAAGCGATTGGATCGCGAGCCTTATACAAAGAGGACCTAAAGCGATCCATAAACATCGTGAGCCTTATACCAAGAGGACCTAAAGCGACGGGGAACATCGTTTGCCCGACGGGGAGTTACACTAAGTAATAAGCGATAGTTCCAATAATTCCTGAGTGAATTAATGATGAGAATGATGGATGGAAAGCTACCACATGCATAGAGTCGTTGTGTCGGTCTCTGTGCATTTGCATAAGTCATAGATGGATTGATTATGTGTGGGAATTTGTGAATGGGATTGATGAGGTTCTATATATATATATATATATATTGGTGATAAATGTATTGAGCATGATCGATATGCCTTAGTGATGGATGCATGAATTATGAATTGTGTTGTTTGTATTTGAACTATGGTATACGTTGTGGCGAGAATGTTTTTGCATGCATAGTTCGTGTTATTACATAATTGTATGCAACTATATTATAATTGTGTTTCTCACCCTTCTGCTATTTTGAATGCTCTATGAGACATTGCAGATTAGATGCTGGAGGTCTTTTTGTGAAGATTATGTCTTCATTATTTTGTCGGTCGGCTCTGATATGTGGCACCGGGTAGTCGGGGAGATCGTTATGTGATTATGTGTATATATATTTTCTTTTGGATTTTACATGTATGACTTTGTATATGACAGACAAACTTCTATGTTTATATATGAGATTTTAGTTGCAGATTTTTCGCTTTTATTCTGTATCTGAATTATGGGTGTTAGGAACTAAGTTCCTCTGTTTATGTTGCTACCTGATTGTTGCATATCTATATGAGCAGGTTTTTATATTTCATTGCTTTGATGTGACGCTCTAGTCTATGCCATGAATGTTTTAATTATACTCTGATTATTTGCTATCGCTTTAATTGCTCGGGGTATAGATTGGGGGTGTTACATCCCTTCTTCCCGTCCTCTTCTACGTCTAAAAGTCGGAGCGAGTCATGGATCCTCGTAATTACTTGGCATACGAGATGGATTCAGAGCTAAGGGACACATTATCACCTTAAGTCGTCACTTCACACGGTCCGTACACCGTCACAAGTCTCTTTACCATATAGGTTCCATTCATACTATAACATTGGGAATCAAACCTACCAAGTAATAGTGCATTCGTTCCAGAGGAGCTCGTTACTCATGGATGACACATAATTGGGGAATGGTAACGATTTCGTGATTTCTCATACAACCGTGATTGTATTCAACATTTCTAGGCCACATACGCCTTTAGGCCTCATTTACCCTTTCAATACATAACATAGTACCTATGTTCCATAATAGTGTTTTATTCTTTTCTATACCACTCAGTGTTTGGTTACACGCTTCGGCCTTTCATGCGCGAGTGTTGACATTAGATTGTTTACCAATTTCCTAGCCCATTACTAGGTTCTAATATAATTTGGTGTAAGTTATCCTCACATTTCCTATTTATCTTTTCAGTAGGCATATCTCTCAATATCATGTTTAACAACAATAAGATAGGCAAAACATATTACAATTGCACAATAGAATCACATGTGATAATTCAAACATAAGTTATACCACTTTTGGGTTTTCCTCCGATTATTTAATCGGGCAATAAAACCGATATTTTTCACTTCCATTGCATAGAATATTTTTACAGCTTCCCATTGATATAAAGAACGTCTAAATCGGAAACACGGATCAAAAGTTATGGACTTTCAAAAAAAGTATTTTTTCAACAACATACAGTGGTAACCGGTTACTCAATATAGGGTAACTGGTTACTTAGAAACAGAGCAAAAATGAGAGTTAGAGGCACTTTTGTGTAACCGGTTACTCGAGATAAGGTAACCGGTTACTTCGTTCATTTTCTGCGCAGAACACCAGTTTTCAAAGGGTAACCGGTTACTCCCCAGAGGGTAACCGGTTACTCTGGGCGCAGAATCAAAAATACATGTTTTAAATGGATACTTCCAAATTCAATCTCATTCCAAACAATTTCAAACATGATAACAAGTTTCAACAGATGATTATACATGCATATTGATTGTTCTATACGATTTATATCTCATTTCATCCGTTAGAAACATCGATTTACTCATTAAATCAAAATCCACCATTTTTACTCAAAACTCTAACCTAAGATCTATACTTAGGGTTCTATCTAGAACTCATGAATGATCAAGATTATGAAGATGAAGAAGATGTTGAGTTGATTGATGAAGAAGAGATGATGATTCTTGATCTTGAGCTTCTAGGGCTTTCTTCTTCTTTTCTTCCTTTTCCTCTTCCTTCTCTCTAACTTCTCTCTCTCAAATGTTACTATGTTTGGCAAGGGAGGAAAATGAAATGATATAGAGAAATATAATTAATTAGTAATACTACTAAATATCCAAATAGTCTCTATTGCCTCAAATAATAAAACCTCAAAGTCAGATAATATTAACTGTATTTGCTCTAAGATCAACAGTTACTCTAAATATCTTTGCAGATAATTTCTCAGAGTACACCGGAACTCAGTTGATCACAACTAATATTATCCAGAGCAAAATAAAATACGGGGTATTACATTGATCAAGGCCTAATCTAAAGGAAAAAAATACTTATGCTATGGGGCTTGCTTGTGTGGTTAGACCGTTCTTATCCTTAGCTTTTATCTTTATGCAATAGAATAGTCCCTTCTTCTCCACTCCTTCTTTAATTTTCAAAATCTCCTCTCTTTTTTTTTTTTAAATATTATTGTTTTCAAAAACAAAACCGATTTCATAATAAACCTTGACTTTGGTCAAGTGATTTTCAAACTTTGTTTTCGTTAATAAATGTCAATCAATGTTAACCATACTTTGACCGTTTCAAAAAGACATAAAAAATACAAAACTCATTCAAACTTTTTGTGCTTTTGTGCACTTTTTTCTTTTAAATTTTTTCAAAAGATTAGACATGAGTCATTTTTCTTTGATGAGATGTAAAGCTCTTAACCATGGTATTTTGTGTAAAATATGGTCATTTTTCCCTATGATGTTGAAGTGATTAGTCTTGTTGATTTTTATCCAAGGAAATCCTCCATCTTAATGTGATGCAAATGCCTCTTTCATATATCATTAGGTAATTAGTTGAGTATTCTCTTTTGAGAATGACAGGTTATCTTTTCAAGTTAAAATGAATCATAACCAATAATTTTTGTTATTTGTACCGCGATCTATGAGGTTTTGATCCTATATTGCATTTTGTGGGTACGTAGGCATGAGGCGATAAGTCTATTCAAACACAAAAATCTAAAAAATATTTCTCCTATCATCTCCCCAATCTCATTCAAACAAACCTTTTCAAACCAAAATGCATATATATTTCAAAGGGTTCCTATAGAGTACTATAGACGTTTTTGGTGCTAACATCTCCCCTTAGCGTAACCAACCCCCTTACCCATTCTCTGTTTGTTCTTGTTTTAGAACTTATTTAGGTTTTGTTCGCTCTTTTTCCTTTCCTTTTTTTGGATAAAATAAAAGTGCGGTGGCGACTCTTACAATTTTGAGTTAAGTTAATCAATAGCTTACATTCACAAATTTCCCCGCTACACCGCCCCATCAAAATAAAACTCTTAAGGGTATCCAAGTATAAACTATTTTGAAGAAAACCTGTAATAAGAGAATTCTAGGAAACAATATTCCTCTCCTCCATAGCCTCAAAGATCTCTGCTGCCCTATCCATCTGTCCTACCTGAGCAAATCCAGAAATTATAGTTCTCCACGAAACAACATTCTTAACGGGCATTTGTTTAAATAGATTGAAAGCTTCACCCATTCTTCCACTTTGGCAATAGCCTGCGATCATGTTGTTCCAACAAATAGCATCACGTTTACCGAGTTGACTAAAAATTTGACTTGCCTCATCTTCCCTTCCATTATGTATTAATCCTGACATTAACATTGTTTTCGCTGCAATGTCTTTGTAAGGCATCTGATTGTAAACTTCACATGCTTCATCAAGCATACCAACCCGAACGTAGCCATTAATTATTGTATTCCATGATACACAATATTTATATGCCATTTCTTCGAACAACTTAACAGCTTCATCAATTTGCAAGTCTTGGACATAGGCTGCAATCATCACATTCCAAGAAACCACATTCTTAGAGCAGATGCATCATTCACTCCATCACGGTTGTTCTGTAAATATGTTTCCTAGTTTGCAAGCATTTCACAATCTCATACTTGTGCTCTGGCCAAACACATAAAACATTTAATATGAGCAAAGAGCCACATGATACAGGATTGCCACATTAAAGTGTAACCATAATATAGAAGCATACCACGTTATTCACATGTTCTGATGTGACTGCTCCAGAAGCACTATTGGAAATCCCAGCATTATCGTATGAACCCCGCATCAATGTGCCAGCTGCATACAACATCCTTCCAGGTCTCTTCTTTTTCAAAACATGAAGAATTATTGATTTAACTCATTCATTCTGTTTGAAATTAGTCTTAACAAAACATAGGCTTCCAAATTATAATCAAATAATGCTAAAGAAAAGAGATGGTATGATTGTACTGACCAGTAAGGAGAGAACTGGTAACACTGGCTCCAACATCATCCTGAAAAGGGTATCCGCTATGCACGGTGTGTTACACGCAATTATTGCAGATATGAATGATGCTCCTTTTAGATAGAGATTCTACAAAGTGTTGGGCGTCTAGTTCAAGCCAAAAATCACACAAATTAGTTAAGATAAAAGAATGACCGGAATAGAAAAGATGTTCAACACACAACCTATTTTACAAACTTCTTCAATGTGAAAAACATTAGTGTCTTATTTAAAATTTTATATTGACGTGACTTAGATTTTTCCCAACTTGTGGAAATTGGTATAGAAGGATGGTTCAATCAACAATCAACACCAATAGCCTAATAAGAAAAAAGTTTTGAAACTCACCACATGAGGAAGAAAAGGAATTGATGAAGGAATTTTCGGCATCTCATTTGCATCCTCCTCTCCCTCTTCACATGTCAAACTATCTCATTATAACTTAAAAGTAAGCATACCTCAACCATTTCATTTCAATGTTCTCCACAACCAACATAAATAATAGCATCAGAATTTGAATACTCTCAAAGAGGCGAAAAAGCATGAATTAAGAGGTCTGCTAAATTATTTAAAAGTTTTATAATTATATCACCGTTGTGCTTTGACATGGTGTGTTAAGATTACCTTAGAAAGAGCTTGACCAATGATTGTTTTTCCACAACCGAAAGCTCTGGGTATGGCACAAGTCCCACTAAGTACCGAGGGGATAAGGGCATCAAGAACAATCTACACAAAACAAAAGTCATTAGGTACAAAAACATATGATTTTATCATACACAAGAAACATAATAAAAATCGGCATAACTTGAGCCACTTGACTGAACAGTTCAAAAAGTTGTGCCTCGATCACACTCCCTTCGAGACCGCGTACGTAAAACGATGCATTCGTAAATAGTATCACTGAACCATTGCTACATTCATATCCTAATTCATTGTTGTTTGGTTCCTCCTCATCATATGGCTCTTCTGCAACAAATACAATACACTAAAAGCTATCCAATGGGAAAGTTCCATGTCCTTTCATTAGTAGTTTCTCTTCTAAAATCTCTTTCTTTTCCAGCACTTTCTCGAAGGCCCTATGCATTAAAAAGAATAATCATACAACAATAATAAATAAGCAATGATCAATACAAATATTTAGAAATAGTAAAACCATTAAGACAAAGGTAAAGGTTAGAACTTCAATAGTTAATACTTATCACAGAAAAAATTATGAAAATAAGTAACAGAACAAACAAAAAAAAAACAAAGACATGATTCATTCAACTAACATAAATATTAAAGGCAGTAACATGAGCACTGAATCTATCATTAAAAATAAGTGCTTCAAATAACGTTGAACATGTTGTGCCAAGAGAAAACATCTGAACATATTAAATAGAGCAAATCAGTAAAAAAGAGAAGGTTGAAACCTATCATGTTTCAGAATAATTGCCAAATATAGAAGTCAGAATAGAATCTTGAATTTAAAACCAGATTTTAAGATTGGAAATGATTACTTATTTCTAAATAAAAAGAATAAACTCGGAAGTTATGATATAGATGTGCCATAAAGAACATGGTAGGGTCAAGTAAGTTTAATTCCAATAATAACACAAAGAATTCACCAATCACATTCCATCCAAAAACCCATCTTCAATAGAACTTATGGAGCAATATAATCTGGTGTACCAACAGTAGAATAAGCCTGCATCATTTATACATTCAGACTTACAATAACTAAAAAAAGAAATCCAATTGATCACAAAGTGTCAAGATTCACAGTTACAGTGTCATAGTAATAAATAAAAATAAATAAGAACTTGAACAGTGAAAATAGTGAATAAAAACCATAAATAAGAATCAAAACAGTGAAAACTTCAAAAACAAAAAAAAAATCAAACTGATATATGATACAAATTGTAAGAACATTCGAAATATTCAAAACTCAATGCTTCAGATCCACACCTCAAGTCCCCTTTGTGACCAAGATTAACCACATATCTACCACCGCGATATCGCATATCGTTGTAAAATCGACGGAAACGCCGCCACCATCTTCCCCATTCCTGCAACACCAACAATCTTAGATCAAAACAAAAGAGCATAAACCCTAAAAAAGCTAAAAACTTAAACTTGAACATAATCAGTTTCAGATGCTTCAGTTAGTTTTATTGGCTTCGGTTAGGGATTCGTTAGCAAGGTATATAAAGAAGAGGAAGAAGGAAGAGGGAGAAAGAAGAAGAAGTGGAAGAAGAAAATGCAGAAGGAAGAAGATAAGAGAGAGAAAGAGGTTAGAAAAAAGTGTATTATGATTTTTCAAAGCAAGATTTTGGTTAGGTGACCAAGCAGAAGTTGAAGATTGTTTGTAGAAGCAGCCACGTGGAGGGTTGTGGGAACAGAAGGGTATTTAGGGTTTTTCTAGACCATTTAATGTTCTTATATAATAAATTACTTTCTCATTAAAATCCTTCATCAGAACACATTCTTAAGCTTTTTTCATTATATGCTTGTTTATCTATTGTATTGAAAAAATTATGGTTTGGAGAAACTATCATCAATCCATTTGTCAGCTTGATATTAATTTTTTTAGCCTCTCATCCTCATTTTAAACCTTTACAGTTATCACATCATCTTCAAAATTTTCTCAAATTTTGATTAATTGAAAAAATTAAATATTTCTTTTACTTTTATTTAAATTTTATATTCTCCTATTTTAAAATTGTTATCATGTTCCCTCTATTTCAACTTTCTTACTTTTTTTTTCAATGACATGATAATGTAGTTGATGATGTGTCAATGTTTGAATAAAAAATTAATTCTAGATCATTGTTTATTATTTTATTAATATTAATGATATTTATTTATAATAATTTAATAATATTAAAATTAACAAACTGAATTCAACTTAAACTAAAAAGCGTGCACTATTTTGTCTTTCTCCTCTTAACGTTGTACTCTCCAAATTGTAAACCTAAATTTAAAAATAATGAAATTAGTGTGTTTTCTTAACATCATCACCGTCTCCATTGTTTTTGCATATGCTCAAAACCTACCACTCCATCGTAAACGGTACTGCTCGAATCCGGATTCTCTGTCTTGTTTGTTAAAGTTCAACGGTGTCTAATCTACAATATGTTACGAGGTATGTGGTTCTTAATCTTATTAAAAACAATGTTATCTGGATTTGTTTGGTTGTTATTTCTTTATGAAACCGTAAATGGAAGAGATTGCGGAAGCTAAGGTGAGACGGAGCTTCGTAACTGATTCTGCGATGCGACATCGTGGATCGAAGGTTGTGATCAGAATGCTCCTTGGATCGATAAAGTAGGCCTTGAATCGACATTGTTGATCAATGTCGATCTTAAATCAGTGTTTCGTAATTCACCTCTCACAAAATTTTCATAGGCTTTACCCTTGCTATGTAGCACCTCAGAAAAAAGGTGTGTCTGTGTCGATGTCAGAAATCTGCACCGACACTTGTGATTATATTTAATTTATTTATTTTTTAAAATTATTACCGGTGTCACAGTGTCAGTATCGAGGTATTTTTTAAGGTGTTCGTGCTTCATAGTACCCTTGCCATAAATTTGTGATTATTGTTTTAATGAGGGTTCTTTACTCATTGCATATTCTTGTATTGTCAAGGGTTTTGGCTATGTTATGGCTTTTACCCTTGACAAATGACTTATTTTTCTTATAGTGTATTAATTATTTTGGCTAGATGATGTCTTTTAGGGATTGTTAGTTGGGATTTTCGACTAAGGAAGAACCCCACCAAACAAGGGGAACGTTGGAGAAATCTTGGTTCGATCGGAATCTGAACTTAGTGGAAGTTTCGGTTGGTTCGAAAGATATTTTGACTAAGTCGTATCATCGACCGCATAGTATGTTCAATAGTGGAGAAATGGTCGACAAGGCGATTATTTGGGCGCATAGTGTCAGGTTCGAATATCAATTAACTGCCTGAAGATTTTTTCTGAAGAGACACGTGGAAAATGTGGTAGACAGGCTACATGTAGAACTTCACGTGGCAGACTCTGAAGATAGAGACGTTAGGGGTAGTTATTTTATACTTGTATATATAGGAGTTCATTATGTTGAATTCAATGTGTTCATTGCATTACAAAAATCTCACTGAAAATTAAAAGTATCAGTGTCTAGAGAAAGAATGAATGGCAGAGAAAATATAAGGGCAAATGAATCACCATTCTTTACTTTCAATGCAAAATTTCTAGTTTTAATTTTACGCTTTACTTCGTGTTCTTTACTTTCAATTTCTTTCCGCCCTTTTTCATTCAACATTTCCAGTCTTAATCTTTTTCTTTTATACATTTCTTGATTAGTCGAAGTCGACGTCCTCACACCTTCATACAGTTACGTAAAACCATATTTCGACCAAGTCAAAAGCAGTCGCTTTAACATAAGAAAATAAAAAAAATGAAATGGTTATTTGACACTATGCCTGAGGATTCACTGGTTGATCCTGCGAGTAACCCTTAATTTGGAGACCAGCGGTTATTTACCATTTTTCAGTGTAAATAAGTTGGCACGCCCAATGGGACCTATGCTAAAGTTTCCTATCTATTTGTATATTTCCTTGTTTCTTTCCTTTTAAAAGTTGTGTTTTATTTTTAGGAAACCTTTCTGGGTATTTTGTATGCAATTAAGGAGTGGTAAAGCTTTATCTAGCTTGTCTCGTCCCCCGTAGATAATATTAATCCCTAGAATAATACTTAAAATGTAGTACAACAACCAGCCGTGTCAGCGGTTAACGAGCTAATTCTCTCAACAGTAGTTAGAAAAATGGCTCCAGTAGTATCGAAGGCGCCAGTCGCAACGATGCCATCCCAGGGGGCTACACCCCCACCGCAATAAGGGAATTCACTTAATAATCCTGCGATTGCGAGGCCTTTGTTTGGGTTCTCAATGCCACCGCATGGCAGAGATTACCCTTATGGTATTCCAACATCTATGATGGCTAACCTACAATCAAATATGTCAACTTTTAGTGACAATGTGATGGCCATAACGCCATTATACAATCCTTATAATGCTTCAGCATCGACCATCAATAATATGGCGCGACTAGGAGGGAAAAATTATATCCCTCAGAATACGCCATCCCTGAATACAACCTCTATGATGGACATGAGGCAGGAAATGGATGAGAGCAATTTAGAGTTAGTAAATACATCCATCCAACAAACGGGAACTATTTTTAGCATGTTGATTGCAAATATAAATCAAACCTACAAGGTATTATCAAATCAAATGGGGCGTATCAGCGATTTCTTTTGCACACCCCAATACAAGTTCGACCTACCCCACAAATATCTAATGTTAGGGTGTTCGAAACTCCTGAGAACGGGACAACACGGGCTACTGTCGGCCAAAACCAAGGGTTACACCAAGAACCTCCCCTAAACAGAGAAGAGGTAGAACAAATAGAACAAAACAATCATAGGTCATCGATAGTTCAGAGAAATCAGAACACTGACCAAGTGCTCAGGTATGTCTAGCAAAACAATTTTGCAGGGCAGAATAAGATAACGAATGTGGTCGAACAAATTTTGGCCCAGAATGGCCTTAATGTGGGACTTCACCGGCCAAATTTCATATCTCCTTTGTTAGAGTACGTTCGACAGTCGGAGTTACCCAATGGATGGAAAGTCCCAAAGTTTACCAACTTCGTTGGAGACACCAACGAGTCAAAAGTAGAACATGTCGCCCGATATCAAACTGAGGCTGGAGACTTAGCGAACAATGAGAATTTGAAAATGAAATACTTTCCAAATTCTCTAACAAAGAATGTATATACTTGGTTCACAACACTCCCTCCCCATTATGTCCAATTGTGGATCCAATTAGAAAGGCCTTTCGATGAGCAATTCTATATGGGACAGTCGAAAATTAGTTTTAAAAAGGTGGCGAGTGTTAAGCAAAAGGCCTCTGAGTCGATAGATGACTACTTGAATAGGTTCAGACTTCTCAAGGCAAGATGTTTTACCCAGGTGCTTGAGCATGAGTTAGTCGAAATGGCCGTTGGTGACCTGGACTATTCAATCATAAAGAAGTTAGATACTCAATATCTGAGAGACATGGTGCAACTCGCAGATAGGGTTCGTCAAGTCGAACTCCTAAAGGCTGAGAAAGCTAGAACTAGTAAATATCACAAAAAATAAAAAGTTGCTTAAATAGAGGCAGAAGAATATGTCTCTGATGTAGGCGATGATTGTTTTGAGGAAGACAAGGTCAATGTGGCTGAATTAAAGCCAGGGCCCCCTTATGTTTGTAATTTATTAAAACCATTGACCGAGAAAAATCCTGTCGAGACCAATAAGAATGAGAAATTTGCTACTAGAACTTACACTTTTGACATTACGAAATGCGATGAAATATTTGATTTGTTAGTCAAAGATGGTCAGAATATAGTACGTCATTGTTTAAAGATCCCTCCTTTAGAACAAAGGAAGAAGAGAGGTTTTTGTAAGTACCATAATTTCTTGGGTCATAAAACATATCAACGTGTGCTTTTCAAGGATTTGGTTCAAAAGGCTCTGAATGATGGGAGATTGGAATTTGGAAAAAGGCCAAAGTCATCAATGAAAATGAACAAAGACCCCATGCATATGGAGGAGGCCCATTATCCAAAACCCATAGAGATCTTGATGGTGGAAGCTGCTGATGGCTCTAACATGTATGTCGACAAGGGAGAACAGATTTCTGCTATTGTTGATTCCAACTTCTCAGAGGTCTATCCCCAGTCTGAAGAGGGATTAATTGATTTCCTTTAGCGCTGCAAGCTGAACGACTCTAAGACCATGTTGTGCACACGTTGCAGTGCCGTGTTCTACAAAAAACGACAAAGAAACTAGAAGGCTCTCAAAAGGTTGACCCTGAACGTGGACGAGGCAGAGGTCGACTAGCTAGGTTCACTATAAATAGTAGGGCCAGACCTCGCAGGAACAAGGAGTACATGTGGCAGTTTCAGCAGCCTTGACAGAAAATTTTTAGGCCTCTAACTAGCGCACCCAAAGAGAAGTGGGTAAAGCCTCTCAACCATAAGGTGGCGAATCATCCGAAGTAGAAGGAGGTCAATCCAAAACTTGGGATGCCAAGCGATAAGACCCAGAAGTAGGTGAAGGGAAAGTATCGTGTCCATCTAGCCTACAAGGGTAAGAATCCTATGACGCGTACCTAGTGGAGGCGTTATCAGAGGAAGAAGATGGCTGAAAGGGAAGCTCTGAAAAATGAGCATGGCGCCCTAGGGGCGAACCGGAATGTAGTTGCATCGAGGCCAAATGAGAAACCTCACTAAAAAAGGGTCAATAAGGAAGAGCCATTACACCTTGCTCCAAAAACGGCCTTGAATCCCTCCACTACCAAAGGGGGGCCTAGAGTTAGGGAGGAAACTCCTGAATGATCCCCTCAATCAGAGGACGAAGCTGCAGGTTACACTCTTCAGCCTGAAGAAGGGGACCCTTGTCACACTCCATAACCCAAAGACAAAGATCCTGAGTATTCCTTTCAGTCATAGGATGCCTATGTTCCTTATCACTCTCCTCGATCAAGGCAGAAAAAGCCAGAGTACACTCTCAGGTCAGATGATGAGATGGTCGAGGATAACTTCATCGGAGGGTCAGAAGAAGGCCTCCAAATTAATTGTGGGATAATGTTAGTGCTGCTAGTTGAATACGACTGGGTGTCAGAAGTTTCTAAAGCTAAGGAGGATTTTGTTCAAGATGAGGCTGCCAATTTGAAGCCTTTGTGATACTATGTCATGAATAATGGCGTGGTCAAAGAATAACAAGCAGTTTTTGAGAGGCCTGATCCCAGCATGACGTATCACTTGAAGCCGCTCTTCATTCGGGAGAAGGTGGACTCCAAGGCAGTGAACAAAGTGTTTGTCGATGGGGGTGCGACGATTAACTTGATGTCGTATTCAATTTTTAAGAAAATGGGGAAGATTAACGAGGATCTCAGAGCTCATAACATGGTGTTGTCCAATTATGAGGGCAAGACCAGTAACATACTAGGCGTGATCTAGGTGGACCTCTCAGTTGGTTCGACATCAAGATCAACTCTATTTATGGTCAGCAAGTCCAATGCTAGCTATAATCTGATGCTTAGAACGTGAGTGGATACATGGGATTGGAGAAGTGTCGTTGAACCTGCACTAGAGGGTAGCCATCTAGAGGAAAGATGGCATCGTTGAGAATATAGAGGCCTACCAAAGCTACTATAAGGCCGAAATAGGCAAGGTCGGGAAAATAAATTTTAACAGGAATTTGGAGAAGATACCGCCATGTTGTGCCGCGGAAGAGGTGTACACCTCTGAGAAAGACTCAACTTAATCTTTGAATTTGCACCCAAATTATGGATTTATCTGGGACAAAGAGCAGATGGAAAGCGAGCCTGTCGAAGAAGGAAGTTTGTCTCCCAAAGGGTGGACAACAGTCAATAAAGATGATTGCTGAGTCAAGGTCATTGGCTCGGATTTCAACCTATATGGATGAAAACAAAATAACATCGTCCCTAGAGGATGAGATTTCCAAGAATATGGCTTTTGAAGCTAGTGTCGAAGGCTCCAAAAATTTTGGAGATTGCCCCATGGGCTGGACAATAGCTTAAGAAAGTCGGAGGCTCAATTGCATTTATGACAACGAGCCTTTGGGGTTTGAAAAAGACCCACTTGAAAATAATAAGAAAATGCAGGCCCAGGATCCTTTATAAGAAATAAACTTGGGAGAAGGATTAGAGAAGCGATCAACATACATCAGTGTCAGGATTGATTCGGGTATGAAGAGGATGGTGGTCAAGCTGCTCAAAGAATGCAGAGATTGCTTCGCATGGGATTACAATGAGATGACATGGTTAAGTCGAGATATGGTTGAATTAAAAATACCAATTTAGCCTAGAAAGAAACTGGTGAAGCAGTTACCAAGGTGATTTGCGCCAGAAATAATGTCGAAGATTAAAGAAGAAATCGAAAGGCCGCTCAAAAGCAAGTTTATAAGGACGGATAGGTACGTCGAATGGTTAGCAAATATTGTTCCATTTATAAAGAAAAATGGCCACACTTATAGTTTGCATAGACTTTAAGGATTTAAATAATGCTACGCCTAAAGACGAGTACCTCATGCATGTGGCAGAAATGTTGTTCGATTCACATGCAAGTCATGAATATTTAAGCGTGTTAGATGGTTACTCTGGGTATAACCAAATATTTATAGCTGAAGAAGGTGTACCCAAAATGGCGTTTCGATTCCCAGGTGCGTTAGGCACTTATGAATGGATAGTGATACCCTTTGGTCTGAAGAATGCGGGGAGACCTACCAACGTGCCAAGAATTCTATGTAGGTCTATGTTGACGATATAGTCATAAAATCCTCCTCAAAGAATGGTTACTTGAACCATCTTTGACAGTCCTTTTAAAGGATGAGGAAATATGGATTGAAAATGAATGCATTGAAATGCTCTTTCTGTGTTGGTGCAGAAGATTTCCTAGGATTCGTGGTGCACAAGAAAGACATAGAGATCAATCAAAACAAGACAAAAGCAATCGTAGATCTCAAGCCTTCGTAGACAAAGAAACAACTCCAATCTTTTTTAGGAAAGATCAATTTCTTGAGAAGATTCATTTCCAACCTAAGTGGAAAAATCCAGTCATTTTCGCCACTCATTCGACTCAAGAAAGATAACGACTTTGTTTGGGGGATTGAACAGCAAGAGGCATTTGATAATATCAACCAATATTTAATAAAGCCTCAAGTATTGCTACCTCCAAGTAGAAATAGGAGCATGAAATTGTATATAGTCGCATCGAATTCGACTTTAGGAAGTATGGTAGCACAAGAGGATGATAATGTTGTCGAAAGAGCTATATATTACCTCATCTGAATCTTAATAGATGCGGAAACTAGGTATAACTCAATTGAAAAATTATGTTTGTGCCTGTACTTCTCATGTACTAAATTAAAGTATTATATTAAACCAATTTAAGTTTATGTTTATTCTCATTTCGACGTTATTAAACATATGCTATCAAAACCTATTCTGCATAGTCGAATAGGGAAGTGGGCATTAGCGCTCACTGAGTATTCATTGATTTATTGTCCTTTGAAAGTAGTAAAAGGACAAATTATTGCAGATTTCATTGTTGACCATTCAGTGGTCGACACAACGGAGGCATATGTGGGAACTAGACAGTGGAAGTTGTATTTCGACGGTTCTAAGCATAAGGATAGCTCTGGAGTATCTATTTTTATACTTTCACCAGAGAACATACCCACCAAGTTCAGATACAAGATTAAGGGGACATGTTCTAATAATGAGGTCGAGTATGAAGCCTTGATAATGGGACTTCAGATTCTATTAGACTTGGGAGCAAGAGAATTCGAAATAAAGGGAGACTCAGAGCTGGCGATTCGACAATTAAAGAAGGAGTACAAATGCATCAAAGAGAACTTGATGTTGTAATTTATACGAGCCAACCATTTGCTGAAACAATTTGACCAGGTGTCGATCAATCACATCTCTCGGCTAGAAAACCAGAAGACTAATGATTTGGCCCAAGTAGCCTTAGGTTACAAAATTTCAAAGGTTAGAAGACCTAGTCGAGATTAGAGAAAATTTAGTATCAGAGGATAACACTCAAGACACATCGTCAATGCTAACACTTTAGGGGGCACATGAACATGAAGGTTCACAAGACTTAGAAAACTTAGAATTTGATAGAAGTAGGAACTATAAAGTTTTAGCCATTAACTTAACGTCAGATAATGATTGGCGAAAACCCATAGTCAAATATTTGCAAAGTCCAACGGGGGAAACAAATAGAAAGATCAAGTACAGAGCTTTGAGATATGTAGTTATGGGTAACAAATCATTTGCAAAGACTCCTGAAGGGCTTATCCTCAAATTCCCGGATGAAAGCAAAGTCTACTTGGGAATATCTGAGGTGCATAAGGGGTCATGTGGCTCGCACCAAGCTGGTCAAAAAATGAAATGGTTGTGATGACGATTAGGGGTGTGCTGGCCAACAATGTTAAAATATGGTATATACTTCTCCAAACGTTGCTAAGAGTGCCATAAGCATTCAGGTATCCAACATGTGCTTGCCAGCGAGTTACATTTAATAGTAAAGCCACAACCTTTAAGAGGTTTGGCGTTAGACATAATTGGAGAGATCAAACCCTATTTTAAAAAGGAAATAGGTATATTTTGGTGGAAATAGACTATTTCACTAAGTGGATAGAGGCTATACCTTTGCCTAATGTCGACCAAGACGAGTTTATATGTTTCATCCAAAACCATATCATATACAGATTTGGGATTCCTGAAACTATTACCACTGACCAAGGCTCAATTTTTACAAGGCGTAAAATGGTAGACTTTGCCTCCGTAACAAGGTTTAAACTCTTAACCTCGACACCATATTATGCTCAGGCCAACGGTCAGGTCGAATCGGCCAATAAGATATTGATTGGGTTGATTAAAAAACATGTGGGGCAGAACCCAAAGAATTGGCGTACAACCCTAAACCAAGTTCTATGAGCATGTCACAACTCTCCCAAAGAGGCAACTAATTCTACGCCTTCCCGACTTGTATATGGACACGACGCAACGTTGCCTCTAGAAATCTACCTGCATTCAGTCAGGATTAAAAGATAATCTGAAATCCCAACTGAGTTCTATTGAGGGATGATGTTCGATGAGCTGGCTCAGTTAGATAAGGATAGAATAACTGCTATAGACGTCTTGACGAGACAAAAGGACAGGGTTACTAAATCATACAACAAAAAGGTTAAGTCCAAAACATTTAATGAGGGTGACCTAGTGTGGAAGGTCATATTGCCTATGGATCGGAAAGATATGATATTGGGAAAATGGTCCCCAAATAAGGAAGGACCTTTTAAAATTCTTCAAACATTCTCAAATAATGCATATGAGATTGAGGAATTGACCCTTGAAGGTCGAACCCTACGAATAAATAGCAAGTATTTAAAACAATATCGACCTTTTGTGTGTGTGCAGGAAATACATATAGATGGAGAATAATAAAAAAATTTCAAGATCAAGGAGGCTTCAGAAAACTTATATCTTTTAACATTGTCAAAGTGCCATGAAAGGAATATTTGAAGATTACATCGGTTGTAGAACGTCAAAGCGTCACCACAAGAGGTGAAAGATAAATCAACAAAAGATAAAATTAAAGCTGCTATCCTAGAAAGGGAAGTTTGGCTTGAGTCGCTCGTATTGAGTTTTGGATGAAGAGAGTCGACGATCAATTTGAGAAATGATTGAGGCATAGGTATAGAGCTCGTGGTTTAGGGCAACGATTGTCTCCAAGTATTGAATACCTTTTTGAGTCTCCTCGTCTAGTTGGATTTGGATGACTCTTCGGAGGTTGGTTTTTTCCGCCTCAGTATCCTGCATCTTTTTCTGCAGCACCTCTATCTCATTCTTCTAGCCAGCAATTGGAGTATCCAGGGCAGTGGCAACAATGTTTTCCTAAAAAAATATTTCTTCAAGTTCTTATGCGTGTTTGTCCGAATCACTAGCCAAGTTCCATGCTTTAGATCTTTGAGTTGCTTTGGGAGCCATCTTGGTCTTGGCATCATGCCTGCGTTGAAAGCCTGAACCTGGTCAAAAAGAGGTCCAAAGATGACAAAAAAGTCGACCACTTCGACAGGAGCATCAGGAATATCTAGTTTCTTCAAAAAACTTTTGATGCTATAGCCATATATGAAGTTTTTTTCTAAAGCTTCAGAAAGGTCGACATCTCCAACAAGGGTTTTTAGTTGTTTTAGAATTGAGTCAACTGGCTCGGGACCGATGGTGCCGCCAGACAGAGTCGAAGAGCTTGAGCATCTGTCAGTGGAACTACCTTTGGTACTCATAACCATTTTCATGTGGGCCTTGGGATTGGTTGTTTTCAGCACGTCCATTTCTTCCTGTGATAGAGGAGTAACTGACGGAGTAGTCTTCTTGGAAGTTGAGGCATCTGGTTACTCTGTTCCTACATTAGGGGCATTCTCGAAACTGAGATTTTTCCACCTTTGTACATATCAACAGTTTCCTCGTGCGGTTGTGATTCTTTGGTAGGTTGATATTTTTCAGTAAGTTGGTGAGGCTCCTCTTTATCAAGAGTAGCTTTTGGAGAAATATCGTCCATGTCCATCTGAGTTTTCTCTTCCCCAGTCGATGTCGAAGAGGACGATTCAGTGAGAGACACTTGGCTAGTAGATGGGTGAGAAATGTTATCTTCAACATCTAAAGGCTTATTGACTTCGTCTGTAATAGTTGCAGTAACTAAAGAGTGTTGTGCTGGCAAACTATTGGCTGACGCAAGCTTATTAGTCGAGGCCGTCGCAGGTTGAGCAGTTGGTTTGTCCAGCAGTTGAGGCACTTGTCAGTATTTAAAAAAAAAGGAGGTGTAATGAGAAAAATAAAGTTTTAAAGTACCTTTAGGGTTTCTCCATTAGGAATGGAGTTGGCACTCTCATTCGATGTCAATTTTCTAGCCACTGGGGTGACCTTCACAACTTTACCAGTGGGGGCTTTCTTCCCTTGTTTGGTTTTCGGAGCGGTAGCCACTTTGGGACTGGCTGGGATTTTCTTTACTCTAGCACCTTTGTTCTTCCTTTTGTGTGAAGGAGGCTATGGAGATGATTCTTCTAAGATAACAAACTCATCGGTTGCAGCGACAAACACACCCTCCGCAGTGGTGTCATCGACCTGCATGGCAAAGGTTTAAGAAGATTTTAAATAAAGTAATAAGGCATAAGTAACGAAATGTCAAAGGTGTTTGTTTTTGAAATGCATACCTGGGCAGGGTTAGAAGAGAACCCTTCGACCTTGGGTTGGCTAAGTGTCTCCTCAGCCCTGACAAGATCCCTCATCATTTTCTTATGCTTGACAACTGAGTTCAAAAAGGAACAATGTAAAACTCAAAGTTAAAGAATGGAATTTAGAAAATGAAGGAGATTTGAAAGAGATATTTTACTTTCCTCACCCTCATGTATGAGAGTTTCGACCCTGACATTGTTTATGTCGACATGAAGAGTCACTCGTTGAGCAGGCTTTAGACATTCATTTTTATATACCTTCAAGAATTCCCCACAGACGAACCACTGTGGAAACGAAGGAGCAAAGGCAAGATCCATGTCGCTGGTTGATAAGGGGGGAATTTAGGAGGATAAAATTTGAGAGTGAAGTCATATCTATATTTCACATAGGCAGAAATTCTTAAATTCTGGAAGCTTCGCCTGCATTTTATCCTTCAGAGTCCTAGCCTCCTCATTGATCATCTGTCTAAGATTATTTGGGTCATATAAAGTTTCAAAGTATTTTTGGAAGGCCTGAATCTCTTTGATATGTTTCGATCTACGTTTCTTGAATTTTTGCTGCAAAGAAGACAAAGCATCAGTGAGATGTTGTCGTACTGTTGCAACATCAATAAATTATTGGGTGTAATCAGCTCTCCACCAAGTGTCAAAGGCAGGTGCAGTAATAATTAGGCTCAAAGTCAAAGATGCTAAGAGTAGGTCGAACATCAGCATGTCGGGTGAACCGTTGGAGATATTCATCCTCAAAGTAGTCAATGGTGCTGAGGCATAATTCATTTTTCTTCCTAAAAAACAGACGTGGAATGGTTTGAGTAATGCCAAACTGGCGTGCTACCAGATTGGGTTGGTAACTGAGAATTCTCACGTGATCTTTAGAAGGATCAATTCGAACGGAAATGAGTTTGGGTGTTAGGAATGATGGCCAAATCCTTTTAAATTCTTTTTCCTTTTCGCCAGTGATTGAAATTGATTGGGTGAACCATTCTGGTCCATGAGTCCTCCTGGAAAAATGGGCCATAGTCGAAGTAAAGTTGTAACATTTGGAAAACATTATTAGATTGAAGGCGAATGCGTCCCAGTCTGACGTGCTCTTGTCAGTTAGAGTCAGAAGGTTCACCCGAATACCTTCAATACTTCGGCCACTGATGATAGGGTCAACATTGTCAGGACGTTCAACTTTAAATGAAGCTTCAAAGGTGGCACTAAGCCATAGTTGGAGTAGCCAGAATGGTCCAGCGAGCAGAAAACCATCCTTAGGTTTGATGTTTCTCAGGGCTTCAGTGACTTCTCTCAGTGATGCGTACAAAGACTCTAGGATCAGTTGGCTGAGACATACATATTTTTCCTCATGAATTTGGTTGGAAAGGGTCAAGTATCTCCTCTCTACCTTTTGGGATCGACAACAAAAAACACATCTTGACAGTCATAGAGCCAATAAGGCGATGTGTTCTTCAACGGTGACTTTGGGAGCGTCAGTAATATGGTTGTGTGCAATGTATCTAGTGAATCTAGCTTAATTTCTGTTGAACTCAATAGTATCGTCATCTTGTTCATTAGGGTCAAAGTTTCCGCCATCAAGGCGAAGGCCAGTAATGGCTGCCACGTTGAAAAGTGTGGGCATCTACATTCTGTAGGTAAGTTGAAAGGTGTAAGTTGTGTTCTCCTAATAGTAAAGGGAGGCAATACGAAGATTTTGGCAATATGCTGGGCCAGTTCTTAGCAGTTGGGTTAGGTCAAAGATACCCATTTCTTTCCTAACATCGCTCATTTTGGCTTTTATCTTATCCAGCTAGGAGATGTAGTCGTTATGTTTTTTTTTGTTGGGGGAGTAGAGCGAAAGACTCGCAGAGTGCTGATTTGATACTCTAAATCCATGTTTTCCTTAATGCTAACTATAAGTTTGGTCCTATAGTAAGCACGAAATAAACCTTCAAACTTGGTAAGCTCCTCTACAGGGTCAAGTGTAGGACCCATGAGAGCATGTTCAGTTCCAGAAATGGTAAAAGGGATGAGTACCCGAAACTTGTATATTTGAAGCTTTTCTTCAAGATTTGGAGGTTCTAGAACATATTTCCGGTTCCTTACTACGGTGACGTTGTTCAACATGTAGGCTTGAGGAACAGGGTCTTTTGAAGCTTTGAAGTTCTTGGTGGAAGGTGCCATTGTTAAGAAGCTTTAAGTTCTTTGAAGGAAATATGGAGAAGAAGTTTTGCAAGGAAGAGTTTGGAAAAATGATGGAAAAATGTTGAAGATGTGAAGGCGCACTATTTATAGTGGGAAAATTTGAGACTTTTCAGTCCCCTCAACTGAGTAGTTGGTACAAGGTAAGGGTCACGTGGAACTTCCCTAAACGAAGACGTTAGGGCGTCCTGCCACACATAGCTACCCTACTCTATGAATCCGGCGCCATGATGAGTAGAGGTACGGGGGAGTGGGAAGAATACGTTTTTGAGGTGACAGTTAAAAGAAACATCACGATGAGAATGACGTCAGCCCATTATGTAAATAATGTCTAGAATGATAAAAAATTCCCATATCTCCAAGAACTTTCGAAAGAGGCCTTTTTGGGGGGAAATTTGTTAGCTGATATTTTCGACTAAGGAAGAAGCCCAACAAACAAGGGCAAGGTTGGAGAAATCTTGGCTTGATCGAAATCTGGACTTAGTGGAAGTTCCGGTTGTTTTGAAAGATATTTTGACTAAGTCATATCATCAACCGCGTAGTATGTTCGACAGTGGCGAAACGATAGACAATGCGGTTATTTGGGCGTACGGTGTCACTTTCGAATATCAATTAACTGCCTGAAGGTTTTATTCTGAAGAGACACGTGGAAAAACGCGGAAGACAGGCTACATGCAGAACTTCACGTGGAAGACTCTGAAGATAGAGACGTTAGGGGTAGTTATTTTATACTTGTATATATAGGAGTTCATTATGTTGATTTTGGTGTGTTCACTGTATTACAAAAACCTCACTGAAAACTCAAAGTATTAGCGTCTAGAGAAAGAGGGAATGATTGAGAGAATGTAAGGGCAAATGAATCACCATTCTTTACTTTCAATGAAAAATTTCTAGTTTTAACTTTACGTTTTACTTTGTGTTCTTTACTTTAATGTCATTCCGCCCTTTTTCATTCAGCATTTCCAGTCTTTGTTTTTTTCTTTTATACATTTCTTGAATAGTCGAAGTTGACGTTTTCACACCTTCATACAGTTACTTAAAACCATATTTCGACCAAGTAGAAAGCAGTCGCTTTAATATAAGGAAATAAAAAAAAACGAAATAGTTATTTGGCACTATGTCATAAGATTCACTGGTTGATCCTAAGAGTAACTCTTAATTCGGAGACCAGCAGTTGTTTTCATTTTTCAGCGTAAATAGGGACGAAGCAACACAAGTAGCATTTTTAAGAAATTAAATCCCATGCTATTGTATTTTTGGTACTAAATTAAATTCCATTTTTATTCTTAAAATATATGAATTAGACTATGATAATTGATCATTAATATATGCGTGAATAATGAACTAAGAGGTTGCTGAAATATAATTTTATGTTTATTTATTAAATTTAAAAGTGAATTTAACTATTTAAATTTAGTTTTTATATTTCGGAATTGGCTATATTTTAGAATGTACTTAATTATACTCTTTCTTTTTAGAACATTATACTTAAATTGTTCGAGACTATTATAATAAATGAGTAAGAGAAATGACGAGTTATCATAGAAAAAAATTCTTTCACTCATAATGTGAAAAAATATATATTAGAAAGTAAGAAGAATAGATAATAATAATTAACCAATGGTTATATAAAAAAGTTAATATTTTATCATTATTGTAGAGTAATTTATAAAAAAGTTAATATTTCACTGACTTGCCACTTAATTGTGACAGTAACAAAAGGAAGATCATTCTTTTGATTGTTCCGAATGAAAGATGGTTTCACAATGCTGTCAGAGATAGTGGACTAGTATACCTTGCCACCACCGAAGACAACTAGATGCATGGAACGAGAAAAGCAACAAATTTCATTTATCATTTGAGGAGATAACAATGACATTGTGTGATAGATGATTTCTCATGGGAACTCTACAACCCTTACTTGTGTAAGGAGCTTAGTAATTTTGATCATAAAATTTAGTATGAAGCAACTGAAAATTTACATGAAACGATATAAGGTAACATATTCGTGTGATTATTTAATTAATTATTAAAAGAATTATATTCAATGTTGTTTACCCTTTACTACACATTAATGAAGTAATGGAGATTCCATCCCTTGTCAATATTGGCAGTCAAGATTATGACAATGTGCATATAGACAATGAGCTACATGCTAATATTTTATCTCTAAATAAAGATTATACAACTACACATCCATATCTAGAACATGTTGATTATATACTTCAAATGGATGTATTATTTTACCTATATGTTTATTAAAATGACACAAAAATCTGTTGTATGTGATAAGAGGTTACACTAGCTGGATCAGATGTTGATTATATATGGTCTAATGTCTTCTCGCGCAAGTTTTGTACTGGTTGGTTATGTGTAGATAAATCTCAAATATTGAATAGTTTTTTCTTAACCTATGATCACTCGAGAGCAGGTTGGTTAGAAGAGTAATGAGTATATGGACCATGTGTTGTCTCTTATAGATCAATGTATGTGTATTCTACATTTTCGAGAGATTAAGGTCAAATACACGAGGTTGTATTTTTGGATATCACATCCTCATCTTCCTACCATGCCTAAAGGAGAGTCGCTGATATCTTATGAGGAGGAAGAACTTATAGCAATATTCCAAGTAGTTTTGTCCCTCCATACACTTGTATTTGAGATATTACAACTAGAGTACTATTTGGTTGGGATTTAGAGGAAGGAGTTGTAGTTCATAATGCCGTGTAGCACATTCTAAAGGAGGTTAAAAATGTCTTACGACGCAAGAGGTTACTGAGGAGGAGTTGGTTGTGTACGCCATATTATGATGTACTTTTACGTCATGTATTTTATTTATGATCTTTTTGTTAGAACAAGATTTGGTTCTGTATATGTATCTCTAAGTTTTTATGATAACAAGTCAGTATTTGTGAGAATAATTTTGGTACCCTAACGGTTTATTATTGTGCATCTTTAGCAAACAACTTTGATTCTGACTCTTGAACGTGAAACGTTACAAGTTTATGAATATATTGATCTAAACCGCTTCTGCTCAAACTCACAGATGAAAAGCTTATAAGAAAACTATATGTTGCTGCTGTAACGTTCTCTTGACTCCTGCTTCTAACGTGTGACTATGATCAATTCACTTTTGAAGAGTGCTCAAGCTTTTAAAGATTATACGCTGAAGGTTCTAAAAACTCTGAAGAATCTCAAGTCAGATATTGATGTGATCAAACTTCTGATTGATGATTGAAGTTTCAGAATTCAAGCAAAATCAACTCTTCTAACTCATGCTTCAAACAACTATTTATCTAGAAGCCACTGAAGAATAGAAGAGTAAAAACGAGTTTATACGTGGAAAAAATAGTACATGGTACAAACCAATATTCCTTCCACTAAGCGGAATTCGTGGAGTAAAGAAATTGAGGTATTACCATTCTTGTCCCCTCCGTATCAAACCGTTACTCAAGTCGCCAACTCATTCATGAAGAATACCAGATCTACCCTTCAACGAATCTTTTTTACTGGCTATATAAAGACTTGAAGACTTGAAAAATTACTACACTACATGCAAGAAAGCAAGCAAGCAAGCGAAATAACGAAGAATTTTTACAAGACTATTGTCTAAATTTGTGCAGAATTTTCTTTAAGTGTATTGTGCTTTTTAACTTGTTTATACCTGCTTGTGTAGAAGCAATCATTGTAAACACACTTTGTAATCAAACTGTTGTTTGTATTTTCTTAAGGGACCAGTTAGGTCAGAATCCTTGAGAAGACATAGACTGTGTGTCTTTGTGGTTTATTAGTCACCAGCGGTTGCTAGTGCAGTTGTAATCAAACCGTTGTTTGTATTTCCTTAAGGGGTCAGTTAAGTCAGAATCCTTGAGAAGACATAGGTTGTGTGTCTTTGTGGTTTGTTAGTCACCAGCAGTTGCTAGTGCAGTTGTAATCAGTTGATTATATTGGATTAAGTCCTTGGGTATAAGGAAAAATCACCTTGGCGGGTGGACTGGATTAACTTTGAGATTTTCAAGTGAACTAGTATAAAAATCAAAGTGTATTTCTCTTTGTTGTTCATTAGTGGTGATTTTTATTGAGTGAGTAAAAAGCTTTTGTTTTTGAAAACCCCAATTCAAACCCCGCTATCTTGTGTTTTTCTCACCTTCAATTGGCATCAGAGCTCCAGTTCTGATTGTGATAAAAGTTTATCAAACACTTAACCGTGTTCAGTACCAATCCAGTGTGTGTGTGTGTGTGTGAGAAACAATGGCGGCCGCCGCTATTCCAGTAGAGAAAGATCACTACAGTGCCAAACCACCAGTCTGTGATGGTGACAAGTTTGACTATTAGAAAGATAGAATCGAAAGTTTCTTTCTTGGCTATGATGTGGATCTTTGGGATCTTGTTGTTGATGGCTACAGTCATCCTGTTAATGCTGCAGGGGAAAAAGTGTCAAGAAGTGCTATGAATGATCAACAAAAGAAAGATTATAAAAATCATCACAAGGAAAGAACTATCCTGCTAAATGCTATCTCTTATACTGAGTATGAGAAGATAACAAATAGAGATACTGCCAAGTCCATTTTTCATTCTTGAAGAATGACTCATGAAGGAAATGCTCAAGCTAAGGAGACAAAGTCGCTTGCCCTAATTGATAACACTATTTTAGTGTGTTACTTTGACCCATTTTATGTGGCATTTTAGTATTGGATTTGGTGATTTAATGTGAATTTAGCTTATTTCAGTATGTTTTATCTTTGAGAACACGAGGTGCTTCTTTTATCATTTTCAATGTGTTTTTGTCTAAAAAGGAAGTCAGTTGATGGCAAGTTGAGGCGTGACCCTAAGAGAAGGATTCCGGAGCAGAATGGGAAGCTGAAGAAAAGGAAGTGATTGATAAATTAATCAATTATTTTATCAAGAGGATTGGATAAGAAAGTTACTAGGGCTCAAGTGGAATTATTTTGAAGAGCAATAGAGCAAGAGAAATTGGATAAGATCAAGGAAGTTAGAAGACAAATGGTAGTACGGTGGGGACCACACTGCAAAAGAGCATCCAACACCAAGCCACTAGCCTTCCGCACTGCTCCACCACTCTGCCACAACAGCCTGCAAAAGCAACTTTGTCTCCCACCAACATCTGTACCAGATAACTTGAAAAGGAAGGGTTGAGGGACAGCTGGTCCACTTTCGGATTTGATATGGGCCTAACCTTAATTTTATCAAGAAGCCCATTATCCAAAAAAGTAGCAACTCTCACTCCCACTCACCTCTATATAAAGAAGACTTGCGCATTGAAGAAAAATTGAGAGAGCTGGAGATTTTACACACAACAAACATTTTTTATTTCAGTTTTAGTTTATTTAAGGGTTAGAGTAATTGTAGAGGCTCTTCTCTTCTCATCCAGTCTTGTGCATTCCGCTGAAAGCTGTCGTGACTGAAGAGAGCTGTTGTTGTTTACCCAACGCAATAGATCTCCAAGTTACTATTAGGTTGCATTTATTTACTTGTCTGTGTAAGAACATGTCTCCTCTTAGTTTCACTTTAGTAGTTTGTACTCAATTCACTATGAGCTAAACCCTTGTTTGATGAGCTTAATGAAGTTAGTATAAAAGTTGTTTTTATGTCGAAATGTTGTGATGTTTTTATGCTATACACTTGATTCTTAGAGTGATCAACTAGGGAAAAGGTAAAAGCTTGTTGTTGTGAGAGATCCAACAAACAAGTGGATTTCATAACAAAAGTGGTTAATAAAGTAGGATAGAGATATTCACTTAATTCAACTTGCTTAGAGATAAGAAGTTGAGACCATAAAGAATTTCAGAATTAAAACCATACATATTTTAGGGTTACAAGTGAGGCTTAGAGATTTGTTCCCTTGCCTTAGTTATGCATGTTTTTGATGTTGTAGAGATACACCACTAGATCACGTTCTGACCTTTTGAGGCACGACACTTCACATCATGAAAGCATTTTAGCAACAACTATACTAATGGATTTTAGCTCATCAACTGCACTCTCCGATATTTTAACTCCTTTTTATTTATCATCTTTATCTTAGTTAATTGTGTGCTGCTCCTGCTATTTATTATTATTATTTTGTTACCTTGCTCATACTTTCTCTTAAACAAAGAAATTAATACTTATAGTTCAAAGCTTTCATCACTTCCTGTGGGTTCGACCTTTACTCTATCACTTGCTACATTATCAAGCATGTATACTTGCATGTGACACCTCTGCTTTAAAACCATATAAAAAAAAGAAAGCACTAGAGATAAAGCAAGTCAAGTTTTTGGAGCCGTTGTCAGGGAAGTGTATAAAAGGTTGAATTACTGTATTTATTTTTTATTTAAGAAAGATTGTGTTTTAGCCTTTAACATTCGCTATGATTTGGTGTCACGACAGGCTTAAGCTGTTACATGCACAGGTTGTTACAACCAGTTTACAGTGGTTATCATGAACCTAAAAGAATTCTCAACGCACGAAGGAGATTTTTACGTTCTCAGCAAATATTTGGAGATTCCTCAACCTCAGTCGTGGCTGAGCCTGAAGGAGTAGTGCACGAGGTGGACACAAACGAAGAAAGTTTATCGTCATCATCCGACGAGTCACTGCAAGAGTCAGACATGGCGGAGCCAGACATCATTGGTATTGCCAATGACCGAGCGTGCAGCATCAGGGACTACGTTGTCTTTGATCCTAATGCTATGAATACTGGCATTGCTAGACCAGCCATCACAACACCACAGTTCGAGTTCAAGCCTATGATGTTCCAAATGTTGCAAGCTGCTGTTCAATATTCAGGCTCTCCCCATGAAGATCCACACCTGCATTTAAAACAATTTCTGGATGTTGCTGATAACTTTAAGATCTTTGACGTGCCTGTCGATACCTTTAGGTTAAGGCTGTTTCCATACTCTCTAATGGATAGAGCCAAGATCTGGCTTAATTCTTTGGAACCAAATTCCATTACTACATGGAACGCTTTGGCAGAAAAGTTTCTGGCCAAGTATTTTCCTCCTTCCAAGAATACAAAGATGAGAAATGAGATCACTTCATTTAGGAAAGGAGATGCTGAATCATTGTATGATGCATGGAAAAGATTTAAGGAGCTGTTGAGACAATGTCCTCATCATGGGATTCCCATCAACATACAACTTGAGACTTTCTACAATGGATTAATTCCATCTTCAAGGAACATGTTAGATGCATCCAGTGGTAGAGCTCTTTTGTCTAAATCTTATTATGATGGTTACAAGTTGATTGAGAGCATTACTGCAAACACTTATCAATGGACAATCACTAGGGCCACTGCAAGTTCAACTCAAAAGAAACATGCTGGAGTGCATGAAGTCACTGAGACCACAACTCTTGCTGCTCAAGTGGCTCAGATCCACCAGATGATGAAGAATCTGATGAGTCATGAAGTGACAAAGCCTGAACCAGTTAAGGTGGTTATGACACTACTGAGGTTGCCTATGTCTATTGTGGAGGACCACATTTGTTTGAAGAATGTTCTGCAAATCCTGTTTCTGTTAACTATGTTGGCAATCCCAATAACAACAACAGATACAATAATCCATACAGTAACACTTACAACCCAGGATGGCGCAACCATCCCAATTTTTCATGGAGTAACAATCAAAGTCAACCGAAGCCATAAGCAACAACACCACAAGTCCCACCTGGTTTTTCTAACCCTAACTATGCTGGGGTTAATAAAGGAAACAACCATCTGGAGAATGTTCTTAAGTCCTTTATTCAAGAAGCAAAGAATCAATTTCAATCACAAGGAGTGAGTATCAAGTAGGGAAAATTGCCACTGCTTCGAGCTCAAGAAACTTGGGAACTCTCCCTAGCTCTACTGAGACTCCAAATACACAAGCTGGAGTGAAGAATGTTGAATCATGCCAAGTCCTCAAACTCAGAAATGGTAAAGAAATTGAAGAGGCCGCTACAAAGAGCAAAGAGTCAAGCACTGATCTGTCTATGCCAGACAGTTCTGGAGCAAGAAGCCAAGTTGATGAAGAACCGTCTTCATCTGGGCAACAGAAGCACAAAGATGATGTTCCCACTGCAGACGTCATTCCTCAAGGGAATCAAGAAGTCATTACTGAATCCATCAAAAAGCAAAAGTTTGTTCAAGAAAAGCCACCACCTCCTTTTCCACAAAGGATAAAAAAGGCCAAGGAAGAGCAACAATTTGCGAAATTTATGGAGATTTTAAAGTAGCTTCACATCAACATACCATTGATTGAGGCTATTCAACAGATGCCAAACTACTCAAAGTTCATGAAGGATGTTCTCACCAAGAGAAAAAGGGTAGGAGAATTTGCTACGGTTGCACTCACACAAGAGTGTAGTCAATTGGTTCAAGGCAAACTCCCTCCTAAACTGAAGGATCCTGGAAGTTTCACTATTCCATGCACCATTGGAGATACCTTTTGTGGAAAGGCACTTTGTGATTTAGGGGCTAACATTAATCTCATGCCCCTATCCATTTTTAAGAAGCTAGGGATAGGCGCTGCCAGGCCTACAACTATCAACTTGCAGCTGGCAGATAGAAGTATTTACTACCTATAAGGAAAGATAGAAGATGTGCTGGTAAGGGTTGACAAATTTTTCTTCCCTGTTGATTTCATTATTATGGACTTTGAGGCTGATGAGGAAACACCCATCTTGTTGGGAAGGCCATTCCTAGCAACCGAGAGAACCTTAATTGATGTAGAAAGAGGAGAACTCACTATGAGAGTGAACGGGTAACACGTAGTGTTCAACATACTCAATGCCTTGCAATACCCAGAAGAAGAGGTAGCTGACTGTTCCATGATATCTAGTTGGGAAGGTTTAATTCATAAAAACCTCTTAAAAGCTAGTGATGTGTTGAAAATTGAGCTAGGAAAATTGGAAGATGAAGGACTAGAAGATGTGATCATTTATGGTCCAATGAAGAAGAAAGAGGAAGAATATGTGGAAGTGATAGAATCTACCACTGTTGCTCACAAGCAACAGCTGCCTTCCATAGAGGAACCTCCTAAATTGGAGCTCAAGCAACTGCCGGAGCATTTACAGTATGCATATCTGGAGGCAGGACAGAAGCTGCCAGTTATCATTGCTACAGATCTACAAGAAGAGCAGAAGGAACAACTAATTTCACTACTGAAGAGACACAAGAAGGCAATTGCATGGCAGATTTCTGACATTAAGGGAATCATCCCAGCAATTTACATGCACAGAATCTTGTTGGAAGAAAATGCTAAGAATAGCATTGAAAGTCAAAGAAGGCTAAACCCAATCATGAAGGAGGTTGTAAAGAAAGAAATTATCAGGTGGTTGGATGCAGGAATTATTTACCCTATCTTTGATAGTGTGTGGGTGAGTCCCATCCAGTGTGTACCGAAGAAGGGGGCATGACAGTGATAATCAATGAGAAGAATGAGCTTATCCCCACTAGAATTGTTTCTGGTTGGAGGATTTGCATGGATTATAGGAAGCTGAACAAGGCAACTAGGAAATATCGCTTCCCTTTGCCTTTCATTGATCAAATGTTGTATAGGCTAGCTGGAAAGGAGTACTATTGCTTCTTAGATGGATATTCGGGCTACAATAAAATTGCAATAGCCCCGGAAGATCAAGAGAAAACAACATTCACTTGCCCTTATGGAACCTTTGCCTTTAGAAGGATGTCGTTTGGACTGTGCAATGCACCAGCCACCTTCTAACGTTGCATGATGGCTATCATTTCAGACATCATAGAGAATTCCATGGAAGTCTTCATGGATGACTTTTCGGTTTTTGGAGATTCATTCCAGGATTGTCTAAAGAATCTAGAGTTGGTGTTGGCAAGATGTGAAGAGAACAACCTGGTTCTTAATTGGGAAAAATGTCATTTCATGTTAAAAAGGCGGGATTGTTCTTGGTCATAGAATTTCAAAAGAAGGATTAGAGGTGGATCAAGCAAAGGTAGAGGTAATTGAAAAGTTACCACCACCAGTCAACATCAAGGGAATTAGGAGTTTCTTGGGGCATGCTAGATTTTATAGGAGGTTCATAAAAGATTTCTCAAAAATAACCAAACCCCTATGCCAGCTGCTGCAGCATGACACACCTTTTGTCTTCAGTAAGGAGTGCCTTGAATCTTTGAATCTTTTGAAGGAGGCTCTCATTTCTGCACTTGTAGTCAAAACCCCTGATTGGTCCAAGCCATTTGATATAATGTGTGATGCCAGTGACTTTGCCATTGGTGTTGTGTTAGGCCAAAGGAACAACAAAGTTTTTCACACCATCTACTATGCAAGCAAGACTTTGATAGAAGCACAAATCAACTACACAACCACAGAGAAGGAGCTGCTGGCAGTAGTGTTTTCCTTTGATAAGTTCAGACCTTATTTGGTAGGAACTAAAGTCATTGTGTACACTGATCATGCAGCAATCAAGTATTTGATTGCCAAAAAAGATGCAAATCCACGGCTCATAAGATGGGTTCGCTTATTACTGGAGTTTGACCTAGAAATAAGGGACAAGAAAGGAGTTGAAAACTCAGTTGCTGGTCATCTCTCAAGGCTACCTGAAGAAGTTCAACCCCAAAATAGTGGGGACATTAAAGAAAGTTTTCCGGATGAGAAGCTATTGTTGATTACTGATGGCACGACTCCTTGGTACACTGACATTGTTAACTACTTGGTCAACAGAGTCATACCACCAGAATTCAACCTCCAACAAAGAAAGAGGTTCTTCCACACTATCAAGAGCTATTTTTGGGAAGAGCCTTACCTGTACAAGAAGTGTGCTGATTATTTATTGAGGAGATGCGTTGACTATGAGGATGCACGACAGATCTTGTCGGCCTGCCACAAAGCCCCATACGGTGGACACTTTGGAGGAGTCAGAACTGCAGCAAAAGTGTTGCAATCAGGTTATTTTTGGCCTTCTATTTTTAAGGATTCTCATGACTTAATCAAAAGGTGTGATAGATGCCATAGGGTTGGGAATGTATCCATGAGACAAGAAATGCCACTCACAAACATTCTTGAAATAGAAATCTTTGATGTGTGGGGCATTGATTTCATGGGACCTTTCCCTCCATTATTCGGCAATCTTTACATCCTTGTAGTTGTGGATTACGTATCCAAGTGGATTGAAGCAGTAGCAACACCATCCAATTATGCTAAGGTGGTGACCAAGTTCTTGCTCAAGAACATCTTGACAAGGCATGACACGCCTAGAGCCATCATCAGTGACGGTGGATCCCATTTTTGCAACAAACTTTTTGAAAACTTAATGGCAAAATATGGGATAAAGCACAAGGTTGCTACAGCTTATCATCCATAGACTAGTAGGTAAGTGGAGCTTTCCAATAGAGAAATCAAGAGAATTTTGGAAAAGGTGGTTAACCCCACAAGGAAGGATTGGTCCAAGCACTTGGACGAAGCACTATGGGCGTATAAGACTGCCTATAAGACTCCCTTAGACATGTCTCCTTATAGACTTGTTTATGGAAAGGCGTGTCACCTACCCATTGAATTGGAGCATAAGGATTTTTGGTCTATGAAGCAACTAAACTTTAATCTTAAAAATGCTGGCCAAGCTAGAATGCTCCAATTGAATGAGTTGGATGAACATAGGCTGTTCTCATACGAGAATGCTGAGTTGTATAAAGAAAAGACCAAGAAGTGGCACGATAGGAGATGTCAGAAGAGGAAATTGGTAAAAGGCCAAAAAGTTCTACTTTTTAACTCAAGGCTGAAGTTAATTCCTAGAAAATTAAAATCAAGATGGTCTGGACCCTTTATTCTGGAAGAGATTTACCCCCATGGTACTGTAGAGTTGTTGAATGAGAAAAATGGAGAAAGATTCAAGGTTAATGGCCAAAGGGTCAAGACTTATTTTGGAGAAACCTCACACAACACAAGGGGTTCCCTCCATTTTATTGATTAATGGACACTTGTTTTGGTCAGGCGATAAGACCCTAAAATAATGCTACTGGGAGGCAGCCCAACTTTAAGAAATCTCTTTTATTTTTATTTTTGTGCAGGATCATTTAAGTTTTTGTGGTATAAGCCCATGGCAAGACGTGACGCACCAGAAAAGGACAAGAGAATAGTGGAGAAGGAATATGGGAAGATGTGTAAAAATTAATTCTGCTAAGTCCATAAGGAAGTGATTAATGCTGATCTGACATTAATTATTTTCTCTTGGACACGAGGAAGCAAAAGAAGCGTTTTGTTTCAAAAGAGGGAGAGAGAATGAAGATTGGCATTGGGATCATGCGCCTTGGACCATGCGTAGCTGCAGAGCAATTATAGTGCTGTCTGCCACGTTAGACTGCCTTGTCTATCAAAACACGCTAAGGCCACAACTAGTGTCTTTTCCTTGGCCAGTTTCAAGTATTTTCGCCTCTTGCCCTAATTATCACAAAAAGAGAAATTTTTCTCTCTCCATCTCCCCAAAACCGTATTTTCCTCTCTCCACATTCCAAATACCCTTTTCAACTTCCCTCCATAATTATACCAACACTTCTCTCTCTCTCTCTCTCTCTCTCTCTCTCTCTCTCTCTCTCTCTCTCTTTCTCTCTCTCTCTCTCCAAAAGTTCAAAACAACCGTTTCATTCCTCATTCTCTACCTTTTCTTCCCGGAACCCTAATTTCTCACCAACCCTCTCATCTCCCTTTCACTCAAAAATGACAAAAGATGCAGCCACCGGTCGCCGCTACAAAATAGTAGCAAAGAAGAGTGCCATCCCCATGGTTGACCTTTCAAGCCAAGAAGAAGATGATACCTTTGTGACTGTTGAAGCCCACAAGCGATTTGTGGATCATTTCAGTAAAATGAACGTTTTTGCTGAGAGAGGATTTGTAATGGATAATGAGGACGATAAGCTTGGACTTCCTGGTGACTTAGGAGTGACTATCACAAAACTGAAATTGGGCAACCTCCGCAAGCAACCAGGTCCCTACAACTCAACATTGGTCAAGGAGTTTTACTTAAACCTAACAAACCCAACTCACAAAAGGTTGGAAGTGCTGGTTAGAGGAACAAGGGTAGTATACAATGAATCCAACATCAATTTTTTACTTCAAACTGGAAAACAAGGAAGATGAGTACCAAAACCTAGTACTTAATTCGCAGGAGGATGAGCATGATGCCTACGTGGAATCATTATGTGTGCCTGGAACAACTTGGGTAGAGAAAGCAGTCCGAAGGATGGACTTGAGGCCTGATGTGAAGGTGTGGTACCAGTTCGCTAAGCACTCCATCAAACCAACTGCTCACAATGAGACAGTTTCAAGGGCTAGCTTGGTGTTGCTTCACTGTATAACTGGACTGAGAGAAATCAACATTGGGAAAGTCATAGTTCAAGAGATCCATGCATGTTCTAAAAAGAAGGAAGGAGTGCTATACTTTCCATGCCTCATCACAACTCTCTGTCGAAGACAAGGCGTGCTGGAGTATAACTCTGACATTTTTGGTTCTCCAATACAACCTCTGGACAAAAATTTGATTATGACATTGATGAAGCCCAAGGGAGCTAGAAAAAGGCCAGTTGGAGTGAGTCAATCTTCTTCTGGATTATCTGTGCAGCAAGACCCAACATTGGAAGTCCTTCTGCATCTGCAGAAGGATCTAAGGGAGTATTTCACATTTTAGAAGGCAAATGCAATCTGGCAAGAGAAGATGTGGGCCTTGCAAGCCCCTTTAAACTTGCTTGAGCCTCTAAAATTTCCTGACCATATTTTGGGAGACACTGAGTCTGCTGATGTTGAGGATGAAGTAAAAGAGAAGAGGTCTACAAAGAAAGAAAATGCGAAGAAGAAAAAGAAGGAAAAGGAAGAAAAGAAGAAAGAAGTGGAAGAGTCGAGCAAAGGCGTGCCTATGGACACCACACAAAGTCAAGCTAAGAAGAAGAAAAAGTTGAGAAAAGCTTACCCATCCCCACCTCCAGAACCTAAATACCCACCCAAGCAGAAGAAAATAAAAGTTGAGTGGAAGAGAAAAGAGATCCCCAGAGCCCCAACACCTCCCAACAGTCTTGCTAAGAAATTTGATCTCAATAAGCCCGGCCAAGAGGATAGTTCTGACAAGGATGAGGTGCTGGAGAGCTTTTAAAAAGAGGTGGAAAAAGACGCTAAGGATTTAGAGATGAACAAAGAGGAAGTGGCTGGAGAAAAAGAGAAGAGTAAGAAATCGGAAGAGGAAGACCCAGTAGAAGAAACTATGCAACCTGATGAAACTGAAGAAGATGTGGAAGGAGAGGTATTGAGGAAATACTATTCCTCCACAGAAACTACAGAAAAGGAGGGCAATGCCGAGGAAGAAGAAGAAGCTGGAAGTGAGGAGCCTGAGAAGACTGTTGCTGACCTAGAACCAGATTCTATCATGGAACCTGCCGTCAATACAGAAGAGCATGTTGCGGAGGAGCAGCCTAAGGAAGCGGAGGAGCAATCCAAAAAAAAAGACAAAGAGTCCAAAGAAGGCCACTGAGAAGAAGGTATCTGGTGTCATGACGGAGGAAAGCAATGTCCAAGACAAAGAGAAGAAGGAGCAAGAAGGAAAGGCTATTGAGGCTAAGAGGAAGAGAAAGAAGCATGACGTGCCTGCACCCAGAAAAAGCTCCAGGCTAAGGGCCTAGTGTGGTAAGGTGAAATAGGCAAGCAGTGGCATGCCTTCTCTCTCCACTAAACAGTGAGGACACTGTCCTCACTTTAAGTGTGGGCGAGGACGCTGTCGCTTAGCCTATCTTCACCATTATAACCCTTTATTGACAAAATTTGGATATTTTGTCTACTGCTGTTGCATGTTTATGCTTTTGGGATAATATTTTTGATTATGTTTTGGATGGCCGTGTTTTGAGTGTTTTGAGCCACAGATGTTTGAATCTTTTGTGGGGCAGTTTTGATGCCCTAAGTACTTTATGATCTGCTTTTTAATCTACATGACATTTTCAGTCAATTGTTAGTTGTTTTATTTAGTTGTTAGCTATTTAATTTTTAGTCGTTTTAGTTGCATGATTTAGTTTAGAGTTAATATGCAAGGGAATGTTTGGTTTAAACAACAAAAGGTCAGGAATTTCAAATTTCAAATTTGTGTTCTTGAGAATAAAAAGGGGAAGGAATCTATTGAGAAGTGAATAAAGCAGAGTGTAGTGATTGAGCTAGTGATTTTTGGCAGAGGAAGCTGATGTTCTCTGTCACGACACCACTAATCTTTCAAACCAGCTTAAATTTTTTTCAAGAAGAGAATTGATTTGTTGGAAATAAAGAGGAAGGTTAAAGCCTTAAGAATCACAAAGGGAAGGACAAAAAGACTCGAATGATGGTTAAGATGATTACGAAAGAGGCACACTCCACACGAAAACACACAAAAGTGTGCAAAAGTGGCAAAGACCACCAACAATAAAGTTCCTGTGCTCGAAACTGGAGGAACAACAAGCATCTCATCATAATATTCAGTTGGACTCATCACAAGTGAGATCCTTTTGAGATGGGATACTTTGCCAAAAAAAAGAGAAAAAGAAAAAGAACAAAAATACAAAAATAAGTGTAAAGGTGTGGTCCCAATTGGGAAAGTAAAAAATAACATTTGAGAGTCATAAAAGAATTCCCTAGTGAAACTGATCGGTAAATAGCAAGTGTATTATTTAAAGATGTAGTAATAATTGGGGTTATCCCCAGAGTCGGTCTCTCGAGGACTGCGTATAATATGTAAGTGCGGGTGTTATTTCAATTAAACAAAAATTACTTTTGGGGTTTGTTTGGGTTGACAAAAGTTATAATAACAATATAAAACAAGCAGAAGAATAAAAAGTGCTTTTAATGAATATGATGAAATATGCTAGGGAAGGTGTATAAATTGCTCAGTAAGAACCCGAAATTATCATCAGAGAGACACGCCTCAAACCTTAATTTTACCAACCCTCAAATATTTTTCTTAAATTCCTTTAAATGAAAAACCTTTGATATTCTCCCTTGACCCTAATTCCTTAGCAATCAAGAAAGAACATCAAGCAATAGTTCTGACAAAGTTTTTTTGTCACTACGGGATATCCCCATTCCTAGGCAATATCTACCGTAATGTTATTATGCAAAATCAATAGATTGGTTTTTCAGGCCAAATCCCTAATCGTAAATCGTTCCCAATTTAACCGATCGATAAATGTTAAATAATTTGCATAACAAAAGATTAAGGCAAGAAAACATAATCTCATCAAATAATTCAACAAAGGTTCATTACATCCCAATTTAGGGGCACCCCCTAGCATTGGGGGGTTTAGCCTCTCATAATATTCAAAGTAAAAACAACAATAAAATTAAAGAAAGACATTACAAATTGATCGGAGTAAATTGATTCTTCAATCGCTTCCGCTCATGAACAATCCCCTTCTCCCAATCTCCTTGATCGCCTAAAACTATCGTAAATTTTTTGTAAAGTAAAAAGTGTCTTCTCTTGTTTTCCAACCTTGAGTAAGTAATCCCCAAAACAATTATAACAATGTAAAATTCCCAGAATACCCCTCAGAGCACTACACTCAGACAGTGTGAAAAGAATATAAAAATTTCCTCTCCCAGGCTTGCTGACACGGGCCATGTCAGCTGACACGGGCACCCGTGTCAGCCCTCTGTTTCCTCTGCGCCAACATTTTCCTTCCAGGCCTGCTGACACGGGCACCCGTGTCAGCCCTCTGACTTTTGCCCCATTTCTTCTCTTCCTTGCTTCTCCTGACATGGCCCGTGTCAGGCAACACGGGGACCCATGTCAGGCTTCTGGCTCCTTCCAAAAATGCATTCGAACCGCATCCAAACTTTTCCTTTCTTCACGTAAGTTCTCCGGGCTTCCACACTGTGACTTGAAAACAACAGAGCTACCAGACCAAGACTTCAAAAGTACTTTATTTATCATAAATTTAAACTAAACCAATGTAAACAAACAAGATGCGAAAACTTAAATACTCAAAGGAAAGCAATAAAAACAAACCAAATTTTTACCGATGGAACGAAATTCTTGTTGAATAACTGACGGAAACTAAGCAGAATAGGTGACCGATCACAACCCCAAACTTAGCTCATTGCTTGTCCCCAAGCAATGTATGAGACAAAATGAGGTCACCTCAAAATTCCTTCTTGCCATAATACAACCAATGTCTTTCGCAACCCGCTTTTCACCATTTATCAAGTTTCAAGTTTTCCCAATACAAACTGTCCGCTGCATTTCCATATCAAAGTACTTCTTCACCTACAGGCTTTTTCACACTTCTCACCAAATCTCTCAGGGTTAAAATGTTTGTCACTCATAATTCAGCATATGCAATACCAACTCTTAAACTTGAATAAATTCTACCTTCATTAGACAGACAGATTACAAACACTTTTTTAGGTCTTTGGGTAGTAACGGGGCTGAGGTACGGTGGGATAAACACGGAAACGGATACACAAAGGGTTCGAGGCTCAGCATTTGTGATGTTGTTTTTTTCGCTGTGCTTATTTTATTACCATGGGGGTTCAATCATTCCTCTTCTTTGTAACTCTTTGACGCTTAGGCAAGTGTTTTTTTTAAAGACATGTTAGTGTCTCCACATTTTTTTTTTCTCTTTTTTTTTCTTTTTCGCACTTGCCTTTCTCAATTTAAGAGTACTACCCCAAACTTAGAATTTTTTTTGCACAGATTCAACAACTACAACACGTATAACGACCAGGGTAGGGAGTGTTTGGCCAGAGGTTAACATTGGTGGTTATCACAAACAAATGGATTCAGGCTCAACAGGGGGTAACAACGGATAAACATAATTAAGGGGAGGCTTGAAAGGCTCAGGGTAATAATAAAAAAAATGTGCCTCAGTGTGTGTTCTCATGTAGTGCTATGTGAGTAGAACGTACGCAAATTCAAAGCGATAAAGTCATACCTGATTCAAATCTCATGATGATGTAATATTTAGCTTATTGTGCGCTCACCATGTTGGGTAAAACTTACAGGTTCCAAAGCACTTCTCATGTAATGCAACTTCTTTTCTGGTCTGGGTCAACCTTCCACACTCGGTCCGATGTTATCAAGCTGCGTCAAATAATTGTTTTTGGTTGTATAAACTTCTGGGGTGCCTAGGTAGCAAGTCTGGGTTTGAATCTTTCATCCTCTAACTACTCGTTCATCATTTATCCGACCGAATCCAATCCATCTGTAACACACAACATTAAACCAAAATAACAAGATGACTTAAACAGAAGTGAAATAACGGAAAAATAAAACACACAAAATGAAAATAAACTAAAACCCCCCACACTTGAACCAAATAGTGACCTCACTGTTTTAGTACAAGCATGAGAGGGGACTCACGTAGCCTCACTGAGGAGGAGGAGGACGAAAGCGCAACATCATTTGCTGCATCATGATCTGCATCTCATCCAAGATGTCACCCTGTCGGGTCTGCTCACGTTTTTGACTCGTCTGTTCCTCCTTAAGCTGATTGACTATGTGAATACCTACAAAAAGAATTAGAAACAAACAAAACAAAGGAAACAATTAGAAATAAAATCCGTGGGTTGCCTCCCACGTAGCGCTTCGTTTAATGTCGCATGACTCGACGGGTTACTCCCCAATGCTATGGGGGATACTTCAGCTTACACATTTTGTTGGTTCTATCGCTTGACCTTTCCGCAACAGAGCACCGATCAGATTTAGGACTAAGAGTTACATTCTGATTCAACTCACATCCAACTTCCACATTCTTCCTTTGATGTTTTTTTCTCTTCTTTCTTTGATGTTTCTTCCTCTTATTGACTTCTTGACTGGATGTTGTAGTCTTGCTAGGTGCAAAAGATGACTCAGATGCTGCAACCTGATGGATTATTCCAGAGACTTTTTCAAAAAGTAGTTTTGAACTTTTGCTTTTTCCCGCTGTTCGGGTCATTCCAACTGAGGGGTACTTACTTTCCTCTTGACCTTGCTTCTCGAGTTCCCTCACTTTCAAAGTTACTTCTTCCTCAAAATATTTCAAGGTTAAAGTACCAGCCTCAATGTCCACACTGCACCGACTAGTCATCAAGAATGATCGACCCAGTATGATAGTCTTCTCCTCTTCCTCAGGAAGATCAATGATCTCAAAGTCCACTGGATAGGTGAAGTTATCAATAGTCACAAGCACATCTTCTGCTAAGCCGTATGACCGCTTGGTTGTGAGATCGGCAAACTTCAGATTTGTCCCCGTTTCACTTATTTTTTCTATACCTAGCTTTTTGAAAATTGAGAGGGGCATGAGACTCACACTAGTACCCGAATCAATCAAGACTTTCTTAAAAGATCTGCCCTTTATGGTACAGGGGATCGATACAGACCCAGGATCTTTCCGTTTGATTGGAATTCTCCTACCTTGTGATCCCCCACTGCTCTCCTCAATTACACTCTTTAGCTCTTCTCCACTAGGTTCTTTTTCCCAATGACCTCCTTCATGAATTTCTTATATAGAGGCATTTGCTCAAGGGCTTCAAAGAAGGGCATATTAATATCTAATTTTTTTAACAATGAGCTAAATTTCTCAAAGTCTTTTTCTTGTGTCTCCTTCTTTGTCACTCTTAATGGGTACGGTAACTTTATCTTTGGTTTAACTGCCTCTTTCCTTTTCTCTTCGGTTGGCTTTATTGGTGGCCTGACTTCTTTTGGTTCTCTTTGATTTTCTCTCACTTCCAAATCCACCTCTATACATTGAGACTCATTGGCTGCCCCTTCTTCTTCTTCTGCAACTTTCAGTCTTCTTGTGGTAACAACATTGACATTCTCATGAATCTTCGGATTTGGTATGGTGGCGCTTGGGAGGGCGCCTGATGTTTGAGAACTTGCTAATTGTTGTCCTATCTGGCTCATCTGAACTTCAAGATTTTTAATGGAAGCACCTGTGTTCCTTAGATTACTTCTTGTCTCTTCTTGAAATTGGAAGCTTCGAGCGGCCATCTTCTCAATGGCAATCTCCCATTATGCTTTTTGGGGAGCTTGCTGCTGCTGTGGGTATTGTTGCTGATTCTGATCTTTCCAGGAGAAGTTAGGATGATTCTTCCACCCTGGATTATAAGTGAAAGCGTTTGGATTATTCTGCTTCAAGAATTTTATCTCTTCAATTTGTTGCGGAGTTGCAACATAATGTGCAGTATAATGCGGTCCACTACAAATCTCATAATTTACCATTTGAACCGGTTGAACCTGTGCCATAGTTTGAGTATAAAAATTCATCTTCTTAAGTCTTCTTTCCACCTCAGCCGCAATCTGATCCTCCATCTTTACCACTTGCTCCGTAAGCTTCATATCAATAATCTTTTCAGGTTGGCTTACACTGTGATCATACAACTCCAAGTGCTCATTTGCTGCAATAACCTCAATTATTTTTTTAATGCCAGTGACTGTTGTAAAGTTGGTCGAGCCACCGGCAGCTGTATCGATAAGCTACTTAGTCTTCATCTGGAGACCATTCACAAAATTTTGCATTTGTTCGGTTGCGTCCATATTATGAGTCGGACATGCAACCAAACACCTCTTAAACCTCTTATATGGATCTCCAAGTGACTCTCCCTCTTTCTGCTTGAAATTAACGATGTCGTACCGCTTTCGGATGTACACAAAAGCAGGGAAATATTCATTTAGAAATGTAGTTTCCATCTCTTGCCACGTAGTTATACTCCCAGCAGGTAATGAGTAAAACTGCTCTTCGGCTTCATCAGATAGAGTAAACGGGAACATCACCGGCTTTTTCGCTTCTTCAGAGTGTCCCTCAATTTTTAAGGACGTACTATGGTAAGGAATCTTTATAGGTGCTTATTGGCATCTTCATTGATCCTTCCTGAAAATGGCCTACTCTGAAGTTGTCGGATGGTGGACGGATGCAGCTGGAATTGCGCAATAGTAACGGGTTGATTAATGATTGTCAACCGCACTGTTAGAGCATTCACCCTTCCATAGTCACCGAGAAGTCTTTCTGCTGGTGGATCGTCCGCCATAATAAGATTCTCCGGCTCTGAGTCTGTGCCGGAATCTGTGTGCTCGGAATGTCCTGAAACTGATTCTTCCTTCTCTTGCTCGGAAATAATTGGTTCTGAACCCGAAGCTGACAGTCTTTCTAGTCTAGCTTGACGACATCTAGCGTGCAAAAATCTCTCTGGTTCTGCGTCAAAAGAAAATTTAGCTGAGGCCTTACCTCGCATACACAGGTTAGAGAAATATTAATAATTATAAAAAATAACAGGAAAATAAAATAAAAATTTTAGTCACAGAGTGACAAAATTTCAATTGAATTAACACAACACGTAGAATTTGGCAGTCCCCGACAACGGCGCCAAAAACTTGATCGGTAAATAGCAAGTGTACTATTTAACGATGTAGTAATAATTGGGGTTATCCCCAGAGTCGGTCTCTTGAGGACTGCGTATAATATGTAAGTGCGGGTGTTATTTCAATTAAACAAAAATTACTTTTGGGGTTTGTTTGGGTTGACAAAAGTTATAATAACAATATAAATCAAGCTGAACAATAAAAAGTGCTTTTAACGAATATGATGAAATATGCTAGGGAAGGTGTATGAATTGCTCAGTAAGAACCCGAAATTATCATCAGAGAGACATGCCTCAAACCTTAATTTTACCAACCCTCAAATATTTTTCTTAAATTCCTTTAAACGAAAAACCTTTGATATTCTCCCTTGTCCCTAATTCCTTAGCAATCAAGAAAGAACATCAAGCAATAGTTCTGACAAAGTTTTTTTGTCACTACGGGATATCCCCATTCCTAGGCAATATCTACCGTAATGTTATTATGCAAAATCAATAGATTGGTTTTTCAGGCCAAATCCCTAATCGTAAATCGTTCCCAATTTAACCGATCGATAAATGTTAAATAATTTGCATAACAAAAGATTAAGGCAAAAAAACATAATCTCATCAAATAATTCAACAAAGGTTCATTACATCACAATTCAGGGACACCCCCTAGCATTGGGGGGTTTAGCCTCTCATAATATTCAAAATAAAAACAACAATAAAATTAAAGAAAGACATTACAAATTGATCGGAGTAAATTGATTCTTCAATCGCTTCCGCTCATGAACAATCCCCTTCTCCCAATCTCTTTGATCGCCTAAAACTATCGTAAATTTTTCGTAAAGTAAAAAGTGTCTTCTCTCCTTTTCCAACCTTGCCTAAGTAATTCCCAAAACAATTATAACAATGCGAAATTCCCAGAATACCCCTCAGAGCACTACACTCAGACAGTGTGAAAATAATATAAAAATTTCCTCTCCCAGGCTTGCTGACACGCGCCGTGTCAGCTAACACGGGCACCCGTGTCAGCCCTCTGACTCTTGCCCCATTTCTTCTCTTCCTTGCTTCTCCTGACACGGCCCGTGTCAGGCTTCTGGCTCCTTCCAAAAATGCATTCGATCCGCATCCGAACTTTTCCTTTCTTCGCGTAAGTTCTCCGGGTTTCCACACTGTGACCTGAAAACAACAGAACTACCAGACCAAGACTTCAAAAGTACTTTATTTATCATAAATTTAAACTAAAGCAATGTAAACAAACAAGATGCGAAAACTTAAATACTCAAAGGAAAGCAATAAAAACAAACCAAATTATTACCGATGGAACGGAATTCATGCCGAATAACTGACGAAAACTAAGCAGAATAGGTGACCGATCAGAAACCAAAGGAAGAGACCCCACTCATAAGAGTACACAAAAAAGGGATCAAAAGAGAGAAATTTTGGCTTGTTTTTTAGAAGAGTAGAGTCGTGACAAGAGATGTCGGTTCTCTCTTGCACTTGACACCACTTTGACTAATTGCAAAGCTGAGCAAGTTTCACTTAATATAGTTTTATTACCCCTCCAAATCTAAAGCCACTACATCTTTCTAACCTGACTAAAACTGTTGTTCTCCAAATTCATTACCATAGTCATGCATTGTCACATCACCTGAGGACAGGTGATCATTCAAGTTTGGGGAAGTGATAACACTATTTTAGTGTGTTACTTTGACCCCATTTTATGTGACATTTTAGTTTAGGATTTGGTGATTTATTATAAATTTAGCTTATTTAAGTATGTTTTAGCTTTTAGCACACGAGGTGCTTCTTTTATGGTTTTCAATGTGTTTTTGTCTAAAAAGGAAATCAGTTGATGGCAAGTTGAGGCGTGACCCTGAGAGACGGATTCTGGAGCAGAATGGGAAGCTGAAGAAAAGGAAGTGATTGATAAATTAATTATTTATTTCATCAAGAGGATTGGAGAAGAAAGTTACTAGGGCTCACGTGGCATTATTTTGAAGAGCAATAGAGCAAGAGAAATTGGATAAGATCAAGGAAGCTAGAAGATAAATGGTAGTATGGTGGGGACCACGCTGCAAAAGAGCGCCCAACACCAAGCCACCAACCGTCCGCACTGCTCCACCACTCTGCCACATCAGCCTGCAAAAACAACTTTGTCTCCCACCAACATCTGTACCAGATAAATTGCAAAGGAAGGGTTGAGGGACAACTGGTCCACTTTCAGATTTGATATGGGCCTAACCTTAATTTTATCAAGAAGCCCATGATCCAAGAAAGTAGCAACTTTCACTCCCACTCACCTCTATATAAAGAAGGCTTGCGCATTGAAGAAAAAGTGCGAGAGCTGAAGATTTTACACACAACAAAAATTTTTTATTTCAGTTTTAGTTTATTTAAGGGTTAGAGTAATTATAGGTCTTCTCTTCTCATCCAGTATTGTGCATTCCACTGAAAGTTGTCGTGACTGAAGAGAGTTGTTGCTGTTTACCCAACACAAGAGATCTCAAAGTTACTATTAGGTTGCATTTCTTTACTTGTCTGTGTAAGAACATGTGTCCTCTTAGTTTCACTTCAGTAGTTTGTACTCAGTTCACTATGAGCTAAACCCTTGTTTGACGAGCTTAATGAAGTTAGTATAAAAGTTATTTTTATGTTGAAATGATGTGATGTTTAGTGTCTTATTTTGTTATGTGTTTTTATGCTATACACTTGATTCTTAGAGTGATCAACTGGGGAAAAGGTAAAAGCTTGTTGTTGAGAGAGATCCAACAAACAAGTGGATTTCATAACAAATGTGGTTAATAAAGTAGGATAAAGATATTCACTTAATTCATACTTGCTTAGAGATAAGAAGTTGAGACCATGAAGAATTTCAGAATTAAAACCAGACGTATTTTAGGGTTACAAATGAGGCTTAGAGATTTGTTCCCTTGCCCTAGTTATGCATGTTTTTAATGTTGTAGAGATACACCACTAGATCACGTTCAGACCTTTTGAGGCAAGACACTTCACATCATGAAAGCATTTTAGCAACAACTATTCTAATGGATTTTAGCTCATCAACTGCTCTCTCTGATATTTTAACTCCTTTTTATTTATCATCTTTATCTTAGTTAATTGTGTGCTGCTTCTGCCATATATTATTATTATTATTTTGTTACCTTGCTCATACTTTCTCTTAAACAAAGAAATTAATACTTATAGTTCAAAGCTTTCATCGCTTCCTTTGGGTTCGACCTTTACTCTATCACATGCTGCATTATCAAGCATGTATACTTGCATGTGACACCTTTGCTTTAAAACCATATAAAAAATGAAAGCACTAGAGATAAAGAAAGTCACTAATCTAGAAATATGAGGCATTCAGAATGGAGGATGATGAAATAGTTGAAGCTATGTTTTCAAGGTTTCAAATGCTAGTCGCGGGACTCAATGTTTTAGACAAAGGATACTGAGCTACTGACCATGTCAAAAAGATCATCAGAAGCCTTCCTAAGAAGTGGAGACCTATGGTAACTGCCTTGAAACTATCTAAAGATCTGAACAGTATCAGTCTTGAAGAACTTGTTAGTTCTTTAAGAAGTCATGAGATAGAGCTTGAGGGAGATGAACCTCAAAGGAAAGGAAAGTTATTTGCTTTGAAATCCAACTCTAAAAAGTCAAGGGCTTATCAAGCTGAGGAAATCTCAGAAGATTCTGATGAAGACTCAGAAGATGACGAACTTTCATTAATTTCCAGAAGGGTCAACAGACTCTGGAAGAACAGACAAAATGGTCATGGAAAGTTCAAAGGAGCTAAAAGGACTGCCGGTCGTTCTGACTCAAGATCTGGACAAAGGAAGTCGAGTTCTGGAAAAGATGTTATTTGCTATGAATGCAAAGAGCCAACTCATTACAAGAACGAATGTCCCATGCTCAAGAAAGACAGAAAGCATAAAAAGAATTATGTCAAAGCCAAGAAAAGACTCATGGCTACCTGGGACGACTATGATTCAGAAGAAGAAGATTCTGAAGAAGAACAAGCTAATGTTGCATTGATGGCAACAACCTTTGATGCTGAAGTCTCTAGAGAACCCGAAGACAAAGTATTATCAGACTCAGAAGCAGAATCTGATCATAATTATGAAGAGGTATTTTCTAATCTCTCCCGTTCTGATTTAGAATCATGTCTTTCTGAAATACTGGAGAAGTATCAAAGTCTTCAAAGCAAATACAAAGACCTTAAACAAGTCCAAGCAATTGCTTCTAAAACTTGTGAGAAGCATGAGGAGAATATTTCTTCTTTAAATGAAAAAAAATCTTTTCTTTAGAAAGTACAAACACTACTTTGAGAAGTCAAATCTTAAAATTAGAAGAAAAAATAGGTCCAGATGCTTCCGGGTACCAACTGTGTATTTAGATATGATAGAGCTTTTCAGCACTTTCTGACAAAAAGCATAGATAGAGGCAAAATTTCTTCCTTAATCTATGGAGTTAGTAGAAATGGAAAGAAAGGTTTAGGTTGTACAAATACTTCTAAGATTGATGAAAGTATCGTGGTAAAACCAAAACCTCTCTACAAGCACTTTGTACCTGCCGGTACAGAACCTATTTATTTTGAGCTTGCACATAAACCTCCACCGACACAGAAATCTGTTTCTAAACCTAAATATCATGCACAAATTCCACTTGATTATCTTGTTGCACATAAACCCAAAGTTGTTAAACACTATGGGAAAACTAACAAAAAAGGACCCAGAAAGTGGTACCTAAGGAAAAGATAGTTTATGTTGCAGACATCCTTAGCAGCTCAATTGAAACACCAATCATGGTACCTGGACAGTGGTTGCTCGTGACACATGACGGGAAGAAGGAATATGTTCCAAAGTTTGGAACTTAAGCCTGGAGGCTTCATTGGTTTCGGAGGAAACTAGAAAGGAAAAATCATTGGCTCTAGAACTATCGATAATGGCAAACTTCCCTCTATTACTAATGTTCTTCTAGTCTATGGTTTGATGCATAACTTATTATCTATTAGTCAGCTTAGTGACAATGGTTATGATATTATCTATAATCAAAAGTCCTGTAAGGCTGTCAGTCAGAAAGATGGCTCAATCCTTTTTACCGGAAAGAGGAAAAACAACATTTACAAGATTAGACTTTCTGATCTCAGTGAACAGAATGTCAAATGCTTAATGTCTGTTAATGAAGAGCAATGTGTATGGCATAGATGTTTGGGCCATTTTAGCATGAGGAGAATTTCTCAGCTAAATAAGTTTGAACTGGTAAGAGGCTTACCAAACCTGAAGTTTGCTTCAGATGCTCTTTGTGAAGAATGTTAGAAAGGCAAGTTCTCTAAAACTTCCTTCAAAGCAAAAAATGTTGTTTCCACCTCTAGACCGTTAGAACTTCTACACATTGATTTGTTTGAACAGTAAAAACTGCTTCAATCAGTGGAAAGAAGTATGGATTAGTTATCGTTGATGATTATAGTCATTGGACATGGGTAAAGTTTTTGAAACACAAGGATGAGTCGCATTCTGTGCTCTCTACCTTTTGCTCTCAAGTACAAATAGAGAAGAATTGCAAAATAGTCAAAGTCAGAAGTGATCATAGCGGAGAATTTGAGAACAAATACTTTGAGGATCTATTTGATTCTCATGGCATTTCCCATGATTTCGCCTATCCTAGAACTCCACAACAAAATGGAGTTGTAGAAAGGAAGAATAGGATTTTGCAAGAAATAACTCGTACCATGATCCAAGAAACTGATATGGCTAAGTATTTTTTGGCAGAGGTAGTAAACACATCATGTTACATTCAGAACAGGGTTTCTGTTAGACTTATTCTAGGTAAGACTCCTTATGAATTGTGGAAGAACAAAAAGCCCAACATATCTTATTCTCATCCTTTTGGTTGTACATGTTTTATGTTAAACACTAAGGAGAATCTTGGCAAGTTTGATTCTAAGGCTGAAAAGTGTTTGTTGTTAGGATATTCTGAATGCTCAAAAGGCTACAGAATCTATAACACAGAAACACGAATTGTTGAAGAATCAATTCATGTTAGATTCGATGATAAGCTTGACCCTGAAAAGTCAAAGCTAGTTGAGAAACTTTCAGATTTAGAAACACCTTCTCAAAACCTAAGGATATAGACTCTGGAGATAAAGACACAGCTGCTAAAAATAAAGACTCAGAAACAACTCAATCAGAAACTGTTGTTGGTCTATCTCATCAGAAGAAAAGCAGACCAAGAACTTCTCATTCTGAAGAATTTATTCTAGGAGATAAAGACGCATCAGTCAGAACAAGATCATTATTCAAACCATCTAAAGAAACTCTTCTTGGCTTGGTCTCTCTCATCAAACCAACCTCTACAGATGAAGCTCTTCAAGACAATGACTAGATTCTGGCTATGGAAGAAGAACTAAATCAATTCACTAGAAATGATGTTTGGGATCTTGTTTAAAAACCAAAAGGTGTCCACGTCATTGGAACCAGATGGGTATTCAGAAACGAGCTCAATGAAAAAGGTGAGGTTGTAAGAAACGAAGCACGTCTGGTAACACAAGTTTATACTCAGCAAGAAGGAATAGACTATACAGAAACCTTTGCACCAGTTGCCATGTTAGAATCTATTCGTCTCTTAGTTTCTTTTGTTGTAAATCATGACATCACTTTATATCAGATGGATGTAAACAGTGCATTCTTAAACGGTAACCTCCTGGTTTTGAAAGTATTAAAAACCCATATTTCATTTTCAAACTTAAGAAATCGTTATACGGTCTAAAATAGGCTCCTAGAGCTTGGTGTGAAAGGCTAAGTAACTTTCTTTTGGAAAATAACTTTACCAGAGGAAAAGTGAATACAACACTCTTTTGCAAAACCTATAAAAATGACATTTTGGTTGTGCAAATTTACGTTGATGATATTATATTTGGTTCTACTAATACTTCCTTGTGCAAGGAATTTTCTAAGTTAATGCAAGCTAAATTTAAAATGAGCTTGATGGGAGAACTGAAGTTCTTTCTGAGAATTCAAATTGATCAACGAACTGAAGGAACATATATTCATTAAAGAAAATATTCCAAGGAACTTCTGAAGAAGTTCAACATGTCAGAATGCAAGCCAACAAAAACTCCAATGCATCCTACATGTATTCTAGATAAAGAAGAGGTAAGTGGTAAGGTAGAACTGAAGTTATTCAGAGGTATGGTTGGATCTCTCCTTTATCTAACTGCTTCTAGACCAGACATCCTCTTCAACGTGTGCCTATGTGCTCGTTTCCAATCATATCCTAGAGAAACTCACTTAACAGTTGTTAAGAGAATCTTTAAGTATCTGAAAGGTACTTCTAACCTTGGGCTATTCTATAGAAAATCATCTGAGTACAAACTGGTAGGCTATTGTGATGCTGACTATGCTGGAGATAGAATAGAAAGAAAAAGTACTTCTGGAAGTTGTCAATTTCTTAGAGACAATCTGATCTCATGGTCCAGCAAAAGACAGTCCACAATTGCTTTATCAACTGCTAAAGCTGAATATATTGCAGCTTCTAGATGTAGCACACAAATTCTTTGGATGAAAAGTCAATTAGAAGATTATCAGATTACTGAGAGTAACATTCCTATCTTATGTGATTTTACTTCTGCTATTTGTTTATCCAAGAATCCTATTCTGCATTTTAGGGTTAAACATATTGAAATAAAACATCACTTTTTACGTGACTATGTTCAGAAGGGCATTTTTCATTTAAAATTTGTGGATACAGACCACCAGTGGGCTGATATTTTCATAAAACACCTTGCTGAAGATAGACTCGTATTCATTCTAAAAAAATTAATTATAAAATTATGTTCAGAATGAGTTGATGAAATTTCAATGTGTCAAGTTACCAGAATTTTCTGAAATAAGATTCTGATGAATTTATTTATTTATTTTATTTTATTTTTAAATTACGCGTTTGATTCTGAAACATGAACTTTCTGAAGTAAGGGAGTTTCATGAATTAGAACGTTTCTTTTCAGAAGGAAATCCTTTGATTTGTCTTCTGGATTGTGAACAGTTACAACATTAATTGTTGTCTTTTCATCTGAGAACGTGTGAACGCTAGTGGTGATAACTGTCCCATTTGATGAACATGCGTAATCATGATTTAACGCATTGGGTTTCATAACCTTCTTGAGAATAGTTAAATCTTTACGCCTCCCCCTATAACTGTGCATTTACTGTATGTAATTATGATTAATTATTTTAATTACTTTTTTTGTGCCTATATAAAATCACACCATTTACACTTCACACTACGCTCACTTCTCCAACACTTTTAGTTTTCAAACCCTAAAACTCCTCAGAAGAACTGTTCACTCAAAACCTTCTGTCTTCATTCCTTTGACTTCAACTCTCAACATCTATGACTGAATCATCTCAACGTTTCTATCAATATCAGCAACAAGAAAGACAATTCACGATTCCAGATAAATCCTCTATCACTCTCGACACGCTGGTAAATGATCTTTATGTTCTTAGTGAAACCATGGTGGATTTCAACAATCTGAAGGATAATGGGTGCGATCTTACTCTAACTCTTTATTTCCAAGGCTGGAGCAGATTCTTTAAGAGAATGCAAAAACCCACCTTTCCAATCCTGGTTAAAGAATTCTGGATTCATGCATCTGCAAGCAAGAACGTCATTTTCTCTTTTGTTTTTGGAATACGTATCATCATCACAGAAAAGGCTATCTGTGATTTAATCTACCGTGATGGAAAAGGTTTAAGAACCTACAATAATCAAGTGGATAAGAAAATGGAAGCTAAAGTCACCACATCTATCTTCAAGGAAGGAGCTGTTCTGGACTCTAAGAAGGATCTTTCTTCACCGCTCTTAAAATATTCTCTAAGAGTTTGTTTCAAGGTCATGTTAGGGTGTGTTTACCACTGTCATTCTACTCACTCTTCTGATTATATCAATCTTTCTCGAAAGTATGTTTTGTACTTCCTAATGAAAGGAATAAAGATACATCTCCCAGTCATCCTGTTTAGATTCCCGAGATACTCGATTATGACCTTAAGAACTGGCTCTACCAAAAAAGGGAATCATATCCCTTACGGAAGACTCATTTCTGACATTCTTGTTGAGTCTCGAATAGTTGAAGATCTTTTAATTGCTAGATAAACTAAGGAGCTAGTAAAGGTTGGTGGAAACGTCTTTTGGGCGAAGAATTTGAAGTGTATGAAGCTTATTGAAAAGATCACTCATCCAGCTATTCTTCCATCAAAAGAAGAAATTGATGCCATGAGGATTCCAGTTTTTGGATTTCCATCTTTTTCTAGAACTTATCATCTATATGAGTTTGCACTCTACCTTGCTAGATGCAGAGATGAAGCACTGGATGTGTGGATTAACATGGGAAATCTTCCAGATACTCTTCCAGAGATCTTAAAGAGAAAGAGAAAAGGAAAGAAAAAAAGGACTGCTGATGGTGAAGAACCATCAACAAAAAAGAAGAAGATGGCAACTACATCAATTAATGTGAATGAAATTCTCGTCGGTGATCAACTACAAGCCATGCTTTTTGATGATACTCTGCACTCTTCTCAGATAACTCCATCTGCTCCTCCTGCTGGTGATCACAGTAAGTCTGCTGTCAATGACTCCTATCTTGTCTCTAATTCTGGTGTTTACAATGTTGTCTTACCAACACTGCCCACTCCATCACCATCACCCATCACTATCTCAACTCTACCACCATCACATTCCAAAGGAACTGTGTCTGAAAAATGATTACCTGAACAACGTTCTTCTTTTGGCTACATGACCCCTATACACCATCCACCATCTCTACCAACACCCATCATATATCCATCTGTTAATGCTCCCCAATCATAAAATCCAAATATTCAACTGTTTGAGGGTACTCTTAATGACTTAACCAATGCTCCCCATTCAGAGGATTATGAAGATCTTCCCTCCCTTGTAATACCCAGTATGTATGGTCCTGATACCAACCCGAATATTTGTGACTTAACCATCAGATTCCCTAACATCTATAAGACAAAAAATCTTAATGTTAGTAAGATGCTGTGGAAATTTGATATAGAGTTCAAGAATCGTCTGGATGCTACTATGCAGATTAGTCTCAAATCTGTCAATCCAACAGAAAGTGATTCATCTTGGGAAACCTACAGGAAATGGGTTGATTCCAAAATCTCAAGGATGAAGAATTTTGGATACAAATTGGCTGAAAAAAATTTATATTCATGCCTCGTATCTACCATGGAAGTCTTGAAGAAAAAATTTGCTCCTCTATGTCTTCCTGCCCCTGAGATAGAGGAATAAGAAAGGAATGAGAATGTTGCCTTGGTTAATGTCACAGCTGATAAAGGAAAGCAAGTTGTCTCTGAAGATGTCCAGTAAAATGCAGATAGTGGCTCTGAACAACGAGTCGTTATTTCTGAAAATTTGAATACTTCTGCTGGGACTTCTACTTCTGGAGTAATTCCAAAAATTCTGAAGACTCTTGCTGAGCTGAAGGGAGACAATGACAAGATGAAGGAACATTTGGATAATCAAGAAAAGATGTTTCAGATTATTCTCTCCAGACTTCCCCCATCCAACCCTAACCCTTAGTTGCACCTAGTTGTTTGTTTGCTTAGGTTGTTATCTTGTTTTGTTCTTTGTTAATGTACTTTTGCGCCTCTGGCGTTAGTTTTTTTATTAAATGAATATTATCTTTTTGTTGCATCTGATTGCATATTACTGCATATTTTCTTTTTGATTGCTGACAAAAAGGGGGAGAAAGTATTGATTTTGATATACCTAATTTCTCTTGAATCAAACCCAAACATTTCAAATGTTTGCACTAACCCTTGTTTAAAAGGATATTATGTTAGTTGTTTTCTTTCTAGAAAAACTTACTATAATAAAAAACACCTGAAAAATCAGAACAGAACGTATGAAGCCCAAACTCTTAAGATATGCTAGCTTCTTAAAATCATCTTGAGTGAGAAAAGATTTCAAAGGTTATTCAAGTTTATCCAACTAATCAGAAGTAAAACTCATAAGAAGTTGATATGCGTTGTTGTGTGTTAAATCCTTGTTAAAATGCTTAATAACAGTAAGGATAAGTTCAAGAAACTTCTGAAAGATAAACCAGTTCTTTTGAACAGAAAGTTCATCTACTCTAACAAAAAGGTTAATCAGGGAAGTGTTCTTTTATTCTGATTATCTTTTTAGAGTTGCTCATCTCAGGGGGAGCTTTGTGCTTCTTTCTGATATATGTTTTGGTGATTACCCGACAAAAAAATTTCATCAAAATACAGTGTTTTGTCATCATAAAAAAGGGGGATATTGTTAGAACAAGATTTGGTTCTGCATCTGTATCTCTAAGTTTTGATGATAACAAGTCAGTATTTGTGTGAGAACAATTTTGGTACCCTAACTGTTTATTATTGTGTATCTTTAGCAAATAGCTTTGATTCTGACTCTTGAACGTGAAACGTTACAAGTTTCTGAATATATTGATCTAAATCGCTTCTACTCAAACTCACGGATGAGAAGCTTCTAAGAAAACACTATGTTGGTGCTGCAATGTTCTCTTGGCTCTTGCTTCTAACGTGTGACTCTGATCAATTCACTTCTGAAGACTGCTTAAGCTTCCGAAGATTAAACGATGAAGGTTCTAAAAACTCTGAAGAATCTCAAGTCAGATATTGATGTGATCAAGCTTCTGATTGATGATTGAAGTTTCTGAACTCAAGCAAAATCAACTCTTCTAAGTCATGCTTCAAACAACTATTAATCTAGAAGCCACTGAAGAATAGAAGATAAAAACGAGTTTATATGTGGGAAAAATAGTACATGGTACAAACCAATATTCCTTCCACTAAGCGGATTTCGTGGAGTAAGGAAATTGAGGTAGTACGATTCTTGTCCCCTCCGTATCTAACCGTTACTCAAGTCACCAGCTCATACATGAAGAATACTAAATCTACCCTTCAACGAATCTTTTTTACTGGCTATATAAAGACTTGAAGACTTGAAGAATTACTGCACTTCATGTAAGAAAGCAAGCAAGCAAGCAAAATAAAGAAGAATTTTTACAAGGCTGTTGTTTAAATTTGTGCAGAATTTTCTTTAAGTGTATTGTGCTTTTAACTTGTTTATACCTGCTTGTGTAGAAGCAATCGTTGTAAACACACTTTGTAATCAAACTGTTGTTTGTATTTCCTTAAGGGACCAGTTAGGTCAGAATCCTTGAGAAGACATAGACTGTGTGTCTTTGTGGTTTGTTAGTCACCAACGATTGCTAGTGCAGTTGTAATCAAACCGTTGTTTGTATTTGCTTAAGGGGCCAGTTAAGTCAATATCCTTGAGAAGACATAGACTGCGTGTCTTTGTGGTTTGTTAGTCACTAGCGGTTGCTAGTGCAGTTGTAATCAGTTGATTATAGTGGATTAAGTCCATGGGTATAAGGCGAAATCACCTTGGCGGGTGGACTGGATTAACTTTGAGATTTTCAAGTGAACCAGTATAAAAATCGAAGTGTATTTCTCTTAGTTGTTCATTAGTGGTGATTTTTATTGAGTGAGTAAAAATCTTTTATTTTTGAAAACCCCCATTCAAACCCCCATTTCTTGTGTTTTTCTCACCTTCACTTTTAATATCATGTACTTATTCAAGATATCATTTATTATGTATTCCATATGATATTTTGTATTATGTATTTTTGTTACAATGATACTTTTTTCTTCTATGTTATGGTTAATTTTATATGTCTATGTAAAATAATGATTCAAATATAATAAAAACATGTATTTTGTTATAAAACACATGTTTAGATTATTTAATCATAATGGGTAAATGAGGTAAATTACACATTCCTGTTATAGAATTCAAACACAAATTAAGTGGTTTCAATTCATATAAATAGTATGGTTGTTATACTTATGATGATATAATTCAAACTTATATAAATTGTATTAAATATTCATTCACGTTATTGAATTTGAATCCGTGCATATTGTGTGGTCTAGATTATCAATAGATTCTATGAATAAAACGCATAGAAAATTGTAAAAATTGATGTGCTTGGTTTATTTTTATTCACAACACAAGACGTTGAACTTTCACGTGTACTTAGTCGAACTAAACTCTAATGTAATTGTAGTTTACTACAATAAGGAAAATCTCAATCTGTGCAGGATCAATGTTGATATTACATTGTCATATTTAAATAACCAAATAAGCCAACTGAATACTCCTATCAACAACCGTGATACAAATAGGATTCTTCGTGTTGTGTATTATCGTCCTTCAAATGGCACATATGGAAGTGTTGGTTCTCAATATTTGGTTAGTATCGTTCTTTGAAAACAATCAACTAAGAGGGTACCCTAGTCAAATTTTCTAGTGCTATATGTTTATACTTTATTTATCCTAGGATATTTGATGAAACTTATTTATGCATGGTTGAATGGGATAAAGAAATTTGTTTGTCTCTCATTTTAATTTATAATTATGATGTATTATGTTATTTTTGAATTTGATTTCAACAGAGAATTGATGTTGAATCATTGTTTACCGTATTCTCAAAAACATATTCTAAATCATCTAAACTAAAAAAAACCACACTCTGAATCCTAGAATTCTAAAGATATTTTTTGAAATTAATGTGGTTACTAATAAGATAGAGCGGAGAATTTCAAAACTATATTATATAATATAAGAAAGTCATGCAATTTATTCTTTGTAAATTTTCCCAAATTTAAATTCATCTTGATTTGGTACTCGTTTATGTTACAAATTTTACCTCAAACTAGTGACCCTATTCCTTAAGAAGTCAATATTTTTCTTACTTTCATAAATATTTTACACTTGATATTTTGTCAAATTTATCTTGGATGAATCAGAATCAAAATCAAAATCAAAATTTAAAATGAAAGTGTTCTAAATATGTAGCATAAAAAGTCATTTGAGTCATACAAATCATAATAATGTACTCCCTCCGATCACTATTATAAGCAAAAAAAATATCTTAAATCTTGGTCACTATTATAAACAAAAGTCATTAAATTTTAGACTAATTAATATTTGTATTACTATTATACCCTTAATTTAATTCAAAAGCATTTAATGTTGAAAGTTGATTCATCAAATAAACAAAGGATATTATCGTAAATTTTACTTTGATTGTACATGAAATCAAGAAAATTAATTACACTTAATTAACTTTCTTAATATGTATAAAAGTAATTATTTTGACTTATAATTGTGACCGAATGGAGTAACATTCATAAGTACCGCATAATAAAACAAAAGTATTTAAATGCACATAATTTAAATTCAACGTGGTCAATATTGCTTCAGCACATACAAATTTTCGAAGCTTTAAAGTTGAGCGAACCTTTATTTTGATGACTATAGCTGGAAATGAGTCGAGTCGAGTCGAACCCATCTTAGTTCAGTTTGACTCATTAAGAATTAGTCGAGTTCGAGTTCGAGTTCGAGTTCGAGTTCATCACGAACTTTTTTTTCAGCTCAAACTTGACTCGTTAAAAATTGGCCGAGTTCGAGTTCGAGTTCGAGTTCATCACAAACTTTTTTTTCAGGTCAAACTCGATTTGTTAGAAGTTCACGAATATCTCGGTTCAACTCGTTAGGTTTATCTTTTTAGGTTCAACTCACTTATTTCACAGACTTAAAAGTAATTTTTTAAAGTCTATATATATATATATATATATATATATATATATATATATATATATATATATATATATATATATATATATATATATTTGACATTTTGAATTAATATTTTTTAAATAAAAAATATAGAAATAAAATAAAAATTATATGATTGGAATTTATACGATGTTAATTTTATTTATATAATTATTCATAGAAATATTTTACTCACTTGAGAATATAAATTATCAATTAAAACCGTTAGATTAAAAGAAAATATGAGATTAAGATTTAGAACAAATCTTTAAATCTACTCTTAAAGACAATATATTCTATCTCATATATAATCGAATTGACTCATGAACCTAACGAGTCGAACTATGTATAGTTCAAGTTCAGATCATTTAGTTAACGAACTTAGTTTTTAGCTCATATTCAGCTCATTTGGTTCATGAACCTAGTTCAACGATTTAATTTTCGAATCGAATTTCGAACTATTTTCGAATTGATTTGGTTCATTGCCAGCCCTATTGATGACGTACCTGTATCACAAACACCCATTATAAACATCGTTAAAAACACTTTATAAAATTGAATTTATAGAAATTAGGAAATATAAATTTATCCTTTAAACATTTAATTAACAATTATACTACAATGAACTAATTATCTCTAATTTCTAACAATAATAAAATTAAATAAAATCAAACAACTTACACCATAAAGTTGAGAAAACAATTCAAACTTCAAAGTATCAATTCTAACATTAAACTAAATATGTTAAAACTTTTGACCAATATAAACATATTCTCTATATACAAATCTATAAGTTTTCAATATTTGCTACAAAATATAATAAAATGTATCATTTTTATTGATAAAAATAGGTTACCATGTATGATTATGTTCTAACACATGTCAAAAAATAAATCAATAAACTATAATGTATTAGACATATTTTGGATTACTAATTTATAAATATTGAGAAATATAAAAAAAAATGTTTGAGAAAGGTTTTAGTACCCACTCATTTGAGGTACAAGAATGCCTTATGAATTTTCAAAGAAATATTTAAAAGAGGAGACTTGAATATGATTCAACAATTATTTATTTAACAAAGTCATGTGAAAAAAATACCATCATTATACATCTTCCAAATCAACACCACAACTTACAACCAAATCATTGTCAATCATTGTTTATGACTAACACATACACTAAAAAATAAACACCCATTAAAACAAAACATGACATGTTGCATGATCAACTTCTAGCCTATCCATCTAACAACCTTAAACCACACTTAGAGTGATAAATCAAAATTAGGGGAAAATGGCTAGAAAACTCCTATGTTAAAATATAGAACACACAGTTAGTCATTGACATGAAATATAACACTATTACACATGGGGTTAACTAGGATTGGAACCAAGAGAAATCTATTTACCTTATATAATTTTAAAAATAATATAATCTTTTCAAAATTTAGAAGCTTCTCTTAATTATAGTGGAGACTGATATATGTGTAATGTAAAAAAAACTAATAAAATAATTTCGACCTAAAGCATGTCCCCAAGAATAATCATCAAAGAAAACTATCCTTGTATTAAGGGTTAAGCAACTCTAGTGCTTTTTGATTCATTCCCTTTTGCTTATAATAAAAAAAAAAGTTAAACAATTAATTCAACCGCTATTGTTCCAACCCAAAAATATACTTTTCTAAGTTAGATTCTAACTCCAAAACAACAAAACTTATAGTAAAACACAAAACAAAATGTTAAGGAATCTCATACTAACCTTTGTCTTTTTTGTGATACTCATGGCTATTTCATTTCATTTTTAATTTGTTTTTCTACCTGGATGAATTCCAAAATTTTCATATCTATCCACCTCTTTTTTGGACCGACAGGTAAGTTTGGGTATCTCCTTATGAATATAGAACTGCAAAATATCGATTTAGTATACATTATTATAACATTAATTGCATTATTTCTAGTCATAGATAACAATATCATTTAATATATGAATAAAAATGTTTAATAAACATTATACATTCAATCACTATCTTCTTTTATTATGAGAAAAACATTCACTTAATTTATATTTGCAAAATATCAAAATGTTTAACATGTCAGATTTACTTATAATTTAATAAAATACCAACAATGAAAACTTAAAATATAGAATAATTAATGAAGATAATAAATGAAGGTCTTACAACATTTTTTTCCCATTTTTTCTTGTTTTAGTTCTCTTGAGCCATCTTCCAATTCATACAGGATTATAAACTTTTCGTTTCTTTGAGAAAGAAGTGGCTTGTTTTGATGGTCTTCCTCTCTTTCTTCCCTATAATAACACAAAGAGAGTATATCATATATATATATATATATATATATATATATATATATATATATATATATATATATATATATATATATATATATATATACAAAATTAGAAAATAAATATTTTATGTACTTTATTAAAGCTAATATGGTCAACAATGCATTTAACTCTTTTCTTTTTAGTATAACTCACATTTTTCTCATACGAGTGCTATCAATAATGGAAATTTTTTTTAAAATATAAGAATATTATTCGAGAAATAATATGATAGACTAAAATTAGAAATATTTGCAGTTGAATTTTTATTTATTAACTTTTAAGACCAATAATATTGTTCAAACACACAATGGTATGATTGGATTAATAATTTAGCTAACTCGGTCAATCTATCAATGTTTTGATTTTGGTCCCTATTGTTTAAGATGACAAAAATGGAAATTTTGGTCCCAATAGAACTTGAACCCATGACCTTTGCTTCCAAAGCATGTTTCTTAGCCACTAAACCATTTAACTCACTTGTATTTTTATTTGCAACAAATTTATATATTACATAAATCCAATATTTACTATTTAATACTTATATTTAAAATATAAATTATTTTATAAATTAGTATAAATAATTAGTTTATTAAATATTTCATTTATTTAATATTCCAAATATTTAATATTTCAATTATTAATTATCATAATTATTTATTATTAAGTATCATAATTATTTACTATTAACTAATAATACAATATTATTTACTAATAATTATTTATTATTTATTATTTATTATCGTAACTAATAATTATTTATTATTTAAATAACTAAATAATTTTAATATTAATAATCATAATTATTTAATATCTCATTTATTTAATTTACTGTAATTAATATTATAATTATTAATAAATTAAACTATTATTAATAATTTACTGTAATTAATTAATACTCTAATTATTTAATAAATTAAACTAAATAAATTTACTGTAATTATTTAGTAAATTATTTATTATTAGTTATTAATAATTAGTTACAGTAAATTATTTAGTTATTTAATATTTTAATTTACTAAATACAGTAAATTTAAATTAATAACTACAGTAAATTTTTAATAGTTTAATTTAATATATTTATAATTTACTATATTTAGTAAATAATTTACTGTATTTATTATTTAATAATTTACTGTATTTATTATTTAGTAAATAATTTACTGTATTTATTATTAAATAATTATTTATTATTAGTAATAATGAATACAGTAAATTATTACTGTAGTTATTAATAATTATTAGTTACAGTAAATTATTTAGTTATTTAATAGTTTAATTTACTAAATAATTTCAGTAAATTTATTTAGTTTAATTTATTAAATAATTAGAGTATTAATTAATTATAGTAAATAATAAATAATAAATAATTATTAGTAAATAATATTGTATTATTAGTTAATAGTAAATAATTATGATACTAAATAATAAATAATTATGATAATAAATAATAAATAATAAATAATTATTAGTAAATAATATTGTATTATTAGTTAATAGTAAATAATTATGATACTAAATAATAAATAATAAATAATTACGATAATAAATTATAAATAATAAATAATTATTAGTAAATAATATTGTATTATTAGTTAATAGTAAATAATTATGATACTAAATAATAAATAATTATGATAATTAATAATTGAAATATTAAATATTTGGATTATTAAATTAATGAAATATTTAATAAACTAACTATTTATACTAATTTATAAAATAATTTATATTTAAATATAAGTATTAAATAGTAAATATTGGATTTATGTAATATATAAATTTGTTGCAAATAAAAACATAAGTGAGTTAAATAGTCTAGTGGCTAAGAAGCATGTTGTGGAAGCAAAGGTCATGGGTTCAAGTCTTCTTGGGACCAAAATTTCCATTTTTGCCTTCTTAAACAATAGGGACCAAAATCAAAACAGTTTATGTGGAATTATTTGGGATTAAAATAAATGAAAAATGATAAAAAAACACTTGCCACGTCAGCGACGTCAGCCACATCATCATTTTTGTAACGGAAGTTTAACGTCAGGGACTAATCGCAAAAAGAAATCAAATGTTAAGGACTTGGACAAAAAAAAAAAAGATTCAGGGACCAAAACCAAAAACTCGCCAACTTACAAGGACGAAAACACTATTTAAGCCTAAAATAAATATACATCACATTAAGTTTGTTATTATACTTGATTCTAAAACCCATTTTACATGATTCCTCATGTATTGGGATGTGGACAACTTCTTTACCCATCACTAAAAGGTGGGTAATGTACCTTCAACCAATCATATGATATCATCTAAGTTTAACATATTTAATTATTTATTAAATAGTACAATTGTTTGTTGTTTTCAAAGCAATTTACATTGAAGGTAACCTTACTCAACTTTTTGAGTTGGGTAGATAAGAATTCACCTATTTATAAAGGACATACAAGAGACGGAGTAGAAGATTCACTAAGAGGGTGATGTAACATGTCATCCACCAACTTTATAGTCGACCATTTATTAGAACAATCGTCCTTCATGTGGTTATGAAACCAATTTTCCAAATCGTTCGCTTTCTTGAAAAGACATGGAGGTGATGTGTCTCAATTCATAACGGCATGGGAGAGGGGAGTCAAATTTAGTTTAGCCATATGCCACAAAGAAGTAGGGGAAATAACTACCATTTTTCCACGCTCTTGAGAGTGCAAAATGCAGAATTTATCTTCTTGGAATCTAAGAGCCAGGCCCACAAGACTCTGATAAATACCTCAACCCTGAGGTTAAAAGGGGATCCAATTCATTACGCAAAACACCATATACAGAGCTTCTTAATATTCATGTGTGAACTAGATCTAACACCACAACAACCCTAAAAACCTCTTTAAAACCTACACTGGAATGGGTTGTCTAGTATTGTACTTTTATCCAGTACAATTAGTGCCCACCATAGGGCCTGGTAAAACTACCATGGACAACTTACGCCACCAGAATCAAACCTTGGAGGATAACGTCTTCCCTATCCATTAACTTAAGTAGGAGGTTGATCCTCTAGAAGAAATTGAAATCATAGACCCACAAACTCTCTTAGATGAGATATGAGAATGCCAACACAAGAGAATTTCAAGTTGTCATTGTTGGCCAAGTTTTATGGGTGTAACGACCCATACGAGCATGTCGCATCCTTCAAGACATATTTTGAAATTATTAGAGCTTGTGTTTCCCTAAAATGCAAGTTTCTCTCTTGCGCTTTTAGAGATCTAATTTTAAGGTGGTGCATGGGCCTACCTTGGTTCTCGGTCATCAGCTACTAAGACCTAGTGAAGAAACTGGTCCATCAGTTTGCACTAAGCGGGAACAAAAATATGGCATTCACCGGTTTTTTCAACATTCATCAAGGTTTTTTTATCCTCTAAGGGAGTATCTCGCCTGCTTTAATGAGGTGACGATCAAGGTCGTCCATCCCAACTAGGAAGTTGCGTAGAAGGATTTTAAAATGGGCTGAAGGCAATAAATTTTAATGAATCTCTTGCCCAAAGGCTCGCAACTTCCTTGGTTGAGATTGTGACACGTGAAAATTTTTATATAAAGACATAGGAAATCAATGCTGAAAAGATGGATAAATATGTTAAAGAATGAACCACTAGTAACCCTAAAAGCTTAAAGCACTCACAAAAGAATCACTATATGTCGCCCATCAGAGACACAGTGGTATTCAAGTGAAACAACAAAATTATAGAGAGGTCCACGCCTTTGAATACTCATTGGGAGCAAATATGGCGCGAAATCCCGGCCCACAAGCACGAAATTCCACAACCACCAACACCTAAGTTAGATGGTGCAAGCTCCACTAAGTCAATGAATATCAGACCGAAGATTTCTATCAACTCAAGAATACTTAAAGAAGACCATAAAAAAGAAATATGTTATGGGAAACACCACCCAAACTCAATGAGAATCCCCATCTCAAGTTTGAAATGCTTTTGGGAGTTGCGGGTCCAAAAAAGGAAAGGAACTAAGCAAGGTGGAAAGGACAAAACTATATGCCACACCCTTAATATCATTGCAGGAGGATTTTCCAGGGGCTCGAAGACTAGTGTTTCTCGCAGAGGGTATGCTCACCAAATCCTAACCAGTGAGGGGTTTCCCTCTAGTTTAAAGTTGGGCGAAATGGAATCCCTAGAATCCAAGATCGTCGTCTTTGAGAAGGACGCTGTAGCTGGATACCCACATGTTAATCACCTTATGGTTATAACCGTAAGGTATGAAGATTGGTAGATTAAGAGGGTTTTGATGATTAATAAAGCTCTGTATACATCCCTATTGAGACACTTTTGAAAGGGTTCTCCTAAACGTGGATGACCTTAAAGCTTTCTAAGGATCATTGATGGGATTCTTAGACAAGCAAGTACAGGTGAAGAGTTACATTACCCTAAAGACAACATTTAGATATGAGAAGAGTGTCATGTAGATCAAGGTAAGGTACTTGGTTATAGATGCACCTTACTCATATAACATGATTATAGGTTGATATACTTTCAACCAGCTTGGAACTACCCTGTCTACATTGTATATATGTATGAAATAATCACTCTAGGATAGATAAATAAGGGGTTATCCATGAGGGATCAAAATATCTCTAGAAAGTATTACATAGAGAGCCTGAAGTTAAATAAGACTAGGGTCGTGAGACCAACTTGAATAAGTCTATTTAGCGTAGATCCAACCATGGGTAGAGGAAGGTTATTGTTGCGGTGAAAATCGGATAACAAGCTATTAATTAACTTGCATCATATTTCTTTTACAACCAACTTTGATTTATCCAAAGGAAAGGTTCAAGATCGTTAGAAAAACCTAAAGGGGGAAGATCTAAGGTTCGGGGGTTGGTTACGCCTAGGGAAGGTATTAGCACCCTAAACGTCCGTAGTACTCTACGGGAACCTCTTGTTAAATGTTATCTTATGTTTGCTAAAGGTTCTATGCTAAAGGCTTGAAACCCTAGGGGTTAGTATCTAAGTATTCTCGATAAAGCATCGCACTTTACGCCTACGTATCCTCGGGAATAGAATCAGAGTATGCGTAGTTCTACTTCTACTGAATGATTGACTATGGTCAATATTCAGAGGGGAAATGAGTACAAGCTCATTGCAGAGTTCAAGAACTCTCTAGATCTAGTTGAAATGGACCTAAGTTGAAGTTTAATCAGTAGGGGAAAGTGATAAATTCATTAGGATGAATATCACTAAGAGTTAAGGAACTCTTCCTAAAGCTAGCTATGATTTCTATGGCTCTGATGAGGCCAAGAAACAAAGGTCTCTCCTAAGAGGTTACTTAGGTTAAGATGGGGGTCAATGACTTTAAGAGTCAATGTTAATCAACTTCCTTTGGAATGGGGGGAAAACAGTTGATAAGATAATAGATAAGACATGATAAAATAGATATAAACAACATAAGCATGAGGATGGCAATATGTTTCATGAATAAGATAAGATGAACATGATTATAAGAACACATCAATATGCTTCAATCTTTAGGAAGACAAACATAAAGAACACTCACTATATAAAGAGAATGACATTAATTAAGGATGATATTTAAAGAAGAATAAAATTCACACATCCAAGTCAAACATGTAATGAATTTAAACATGGATAAGTTGATATGATAAAACAAAACCAATATATCAATGCAAAGCTAGAGACACATATTAGATATGATCAAGCATGATAAGCAAAGATAATATGGCACAAGTTATTAAGGAATGCAATAAAGACCTAATAAATAAAACATGCATAAAGGTCTCAAAAATAAATATTTTTGTCAATTTCTTTTTATATTTAGAAAGTAAGTTTAATTAGAAAACCATAGCAAAAAGAAGGGCAGAAAAAGGACTAAAAGTGAAGGAGTTATGCTATCTTAAAGATGAGTCATTAACTTAGGAAAACAAGAAATCAACAAGTAAAAAAAAAGGAAAGGCCCATCGTAAGGCTTGAACTCAAGACAACCCACTCACAAACTGAGACCATAACTGACCGTGCCAGTGCGTGCAACTAATTATGTAATGCAAACGCAAGTATATATATTTAGGCAAGCGAAATGTGGGAAACGAAAAAAGTTGGGCGAGGGAATCGAACTCCCGTCCTCTTGTTTACATAGGCAAGGCTCGAACCACTGGGGTGGCGATACATCCATTGTATACGCCCCCAAGTGTAATATATATTCCATGAGATTTGTTTGAAATAGCTTGAAAATGAAAGACACAAATATTAAAACGTGGCTGTAAACAGATACACATTAAATGTTTACCTCATACATATATATAAGCTACATCACTCATATAGATAAACATAACTATTATAATTGCCTCACACATACATGTACGTGTATAATAAACAATAAAATAGTCATTGGTATAGAACATACTACACATAATCACACATACAACACAAAAGATATATCACCCCTAAACTGCAACATGCACAGCTATACATATGACAATGACGTACTTGACCACACACTAATACAACCAAACCCGTACGCCCTGCAACCTATTCTTTATGCACGTGAAACTCAAACTTAGAAACCAAACGCGAATCCAAGAAAACAAAAACTGATGTCTCTACCTGCTCAGCCATTTTTATCATCAAATCTTAACCATATTCCACAACATAAAACATTAATCCGTAATGCTCACAGAGTAGAATAATAATGAACACTAAACAATTCAGGACAGCAACCTAAACGTGGATAAAAAGGTCATGAAAGTCGTGAGTTCCTCATGATGCGAGGTAACCGAACAAAGATACCTAAAGCAGGCTCAAACCACCAGACATATTATTATTTAAAGCTAACTTCAGATGTATAATATGGACGTGTGAATTGATATGTTCCAAACTATTAATGTCGTCGTGCATCTCACTACACCCACACGGATGCTCATCTCAGATCCAAAACAGTAAGACTTAGAGATTCAAACTTAAAATATGAATGCAATATTTATCATCCACAAACACAATAATGCTCATATAAATCACAGCAAACCTATAAGTTCATGGCCTTAGAAACTCACCTCTTGAGCTTTAGAAATCCGGCCTCCTTTTGACAATAGTGGTCCTCAAGACACTTGAATGCGCAACTCCTTTAGTTGCTGATTGATCAAGTTCCCTGAACTGGGAACACCCCTTCACGAGTTCCTTCTTGAATGGGATAAAAATGTTAAGTAAATGGCGTGTTCTGTCGTGTGTTTTTTGTTGTTCTGATGGTTTTAGAGCAGCTCCATGGAGCCCTAAGAGAAGGTTTGTGTTTTTGTTTAAGGTTGGTAAAAGGAAATTGAGGCAGGGCAAGGTTATAGCCAGTTAGAGATCTTCTTGCGAGAGTCTCCCTTTATAGTAGAAGGGTTGGTCAATAGCCCTTTAGACCCAGAGGTTAATGACTTTGTTTTGAAGAGAAAACAAAACCTAGGAGCTACCACACGCGTGGCCATCATCCTTGAACCAAGTGAAAGATTAATAGCCGTTGCTTGTTTCATGCGTGCAGTCCCAAGAAAAGGTCAAAAAACCAGCATGTTATAGTGTTAAAGAAACCTTTACACGATGGTGTAAGCTCCTCTTGCAGCATGGTATTTGTGTGTCAATTTCAATTACAATATGGTTGTACCTTGAAGACCCCTTTCCAGGTTTATGGGATAAAGTAACTTATTGGAAAATGATAAAAATAGCAAAGTGTACTTGTTTGGCTGAGATATTCGTTCAACATGGAAAGCACGGTTTAGAGTGGAAAAAGCAACGTTGGGAAGTGATGGAAAAAGTTAGCATTGGTTCAATGTGCAGCAGCATGTTCCATTGTTTCTTCTTCTTCTTTTTATCGTGGGGCCATGGGTGATAATGAACCTTGGGGCACTTCCTTGGCTTTTCTTTCTCTTGATTGTAACAAAGGTTTCACTAATAGGCCATGTAACGTTTTCTATTATTGTGAACGGATTTCAAAAAAAAGAAATGGACTAAAATTTGAAAACAAGGGTTTAAGATTAGAGATAAATAGATAATTGATGTAAAAATGGATAATGCTTTTTCTTTTAATAAAATGATAATAAACTAATTAATATGCTAAATTAAAAATCAGTTAGAAACATAACCAAATGAATAAATAATCTAATTATTTAAACTAATTATTAAAATTAAGTTAAGATAAATTTAAATTAGTAAAGATAAAACAACTTGAATATAAATTAAAATAAAGACAAACAAAGGTATTAAAATAAATATTAGCTAAAATAGAGAACAATAAATAAACCATCCACTAGCAGAAAAAGATGAGGGTAAAATTTAGGGTACAACAGTTGCCCCTATTTAAATATCTTCATTTGATGACATGAGAGATGAAGATCCTCATGTAATCAACAGTGAAAGATATTTAAATACAGATAACAAAAATTTTTTCCCTCAGATGCACACAAATGCAATGCAACAAACATGATGCCAAGAAGATGCAAAGATTTAGGCACCAAAGGACAGACAGGAAGCAAACACAAGAGAAAGCTTCGCCGGGGAAAGACGAAAGCTAGTATCCACAAGCAAAGACTCACTGGGGATACAAGCCAGCTAACAAAGGAGACTCACTGGGGAGAACCAAAAGACAACCTTCACTGGAGAAAGATCCAGGGAGATGGACTACAGGGGACAAAACAAACCCACGCTCTTCTTGGGCACGAAACCAGAAAGGAAATCCTGATCACTAGGGATCAGTCCAAAGGAGACAAACAACCAAACAAAGACTTCCTAGGGATTCCAAACTGAAGAGTTCAAAATGGGATCTTCAAGAAAAGCTAGGAAGACAGAGACAAACCCTGCGCACCAGATAGGAGTCTTAAAGGTTGAATAAAATTTGTTCCAAGAAACTTAGCTTAAAGCATTTTTAGCAAAGAAACAAGATAAGGGTTCATTGTTCGACACGATTCGAACAAGAACAGTTTTAAAACAGAAGACAGTGCTTGACACGATTCAAGCAAAGTCTGAGTTCAAGTCTGACACGATTCAGACAAGAACAAGCATACAAAAATCTTTAATGTTAGACTTCTTGGGGAACAACAGAAGGTTTAAAGATTCAAATCTGGCGCGCAAAGGTTAAGACTGAACGAGCACGACACAAAGCAAACCGGGAATGTCTTTACTTCACTGGGGAAATAAAGACAGGCACAACAAAAGACCACAAGCAAAACAGAGCACCAAGAAATGAAAAGATGCAAGGGGAATGCATATGCTTAGCTATATGCTAGAAACGACGTGACCAACGCAAAACAGAAAAAGAAGAAAAGAAAACGCAGGCCAACACCCTGAAATCCAAACATCAAGGATGACCAGGATAATCTTCTTTCCACTAGAGATGGCAGATCCAATGCCAAAAACAGTACTACTAAACTGTTCTTGCGCAAATTTGATCCCAAAACGTCTTAATATCAGAGTAAAACTTAATTCCTCTTTGTGTTTTCTTAGAACTTCCGCTTTCAAGAATCAGAGGACAATGATGAAGTTATTGTATTCAAAGACCAATAACAACTCTTGTGACTAAGAACTCTGTCATCTAACAGCTGACTCCTCTGGGGACTCCTGCATAAAGAGGTGGGGTTTAAATGGGAACATGGTTAATGAGTCAAGAATAGACTCTGGTACTCAAATAAGAGTTGGTTGAGGTAACACATAATCTGCTTCATGAAGGAAAACTGGTAGGAGCCAGAAAGGTAACCTCATTGGAGATAGAACCAAGAAATGGGCTCCAATAAAGGTATCTAGAATAATTGATCATCAAGGCTAAACGCAACTAGATGACATTCTAGAAAGGATTCGTAATGAAGGTTGAACCGAAAAACGGTCTTCACTGGGAAAAGATATCCAAAGTGATGGAACAACAGGTTCAAGTATGACCGGTTGGTGCTTTGGAAAAAGAAGAACCTTATTGGAGATAGAACAAAAAATGGGCCCCAATAAAGTATCTAGGATGATTGATCATCAAGTCTAACGTGACTAAATGACATCCTAGAAACACCTCTAAAGTGATGGAACAACAGGTTTAAGTATGATCGGTTGGCTCTTTAGAAGTAACCTCTAAAGTGATGGAACAACAGGTTTAAATATGACCGGTTGGCGCTTTAGAAGTAACCTTGTTGGAGATAAAACCAAAAAATGGGCTCCAACAAAGTATCTTGAATGATTGATCATCAAGGCTAAACGCGACTAGATGACATTCTAGAAAGGATCCGCAATGAAGGTTGAACTGAAAAACGGTCTTCACTGGGAAAAGACGTCCAAAGTGATGGAACAACAGGTTCAAGTATGACCGGTTGGCACTTTGGAAAGAAGAAGAACCTTATTGGAGATAGAACCAAGAAATGGGCCCCAATAACGGTATAGACTCTGATAGGTAAGTACCGGGGTTGCGTAACTGCAGATAAGGCTTCCTTGGGAATACCCAATTACGGTTGTGAAGAGGTTGAATAGCACCAGAGATAGATAATCTACTTATAAGAGACTGTCAAGCTTCTTCAAGAGATTGCTGCTTCAAAGATATGATGATATCACAATACTGTTGGAGAAATAATTCTGTCTTCAATGAGGATCTTGTAAAAGATGCTACTTGCGAGAAACGGTGCAAAATAAATGCACGTTCAAAGATAGGTTAGAAAAACCACACCTGCCAGGGACCAAAGTTCAATCTAGGGACGAGCTAGAAAGAAAAGGTCAAACAAGACTCCAATTGAGGAACGAACTTAAATGGGGATTTATCTTATCCACATGTGGAAAAGATAACTGAACCAACCATCATCCACGAGAATCAAACTCTGTGGGGAATTCAGAAAAGAATGGGCACTTTATGCCTAAGGGCTGACAACTCTATTGGAAAGAAAAGACAAACCCAGTCACTTGGGGAGACAAACACCGAAGTGACCAAAACAGGCAAACACCAAAAAAGGAAGCAGAAAAAGCTAAGGTGGTACGCATATGAGTGCTTATACAATGCTTATGCTTATGCTGACGAAACAGACAAGCGAAACCGGAGATGAAATAAACATCGACAAAGGACACCCAACCAAACTCAACAGACTGGACCAATACTGGTGATGAAGAAGAATCAACAACTTCACTGGTGAAAAGAATATTCCACCTGAGGTATAACATCATGAGGATTGCCATCATGAGCTTGATCTCTTTGTTGGAGGAGAATCCATGGAGAATTGTCAAGGTTAACTGAAGTAATAGCTCATTGGTGGGTTAGCAGAGGATATCACAAGAACAAGGTGATCCTGCATCCCACTGGCACCATAATCGTCTTCAAATCTTATCTGCCTCAGGCTGTACGATAAAAAGAGGATTTTATAGAAGAATTGGCATACAGAGTGTTTCAATGTCTTCAAACTCTTGGAGAGATCTTGACGTAACTGCCCCAGATTAACTGCATTCACGCAACAAGGTCCTTGAATTTGCTTCAGAATAGTTGTTGTCAATTGGGGAAGAGATGCCTTAGACTGATTAGCCTTTTAGAGATTTACCGAATCTCGACCTGACTACCTCTGGTTAACTGATAGGTGAGGGTAAGTTATCAAAAGGATTTTACAGAAGAATTGATATGCCAGATGCCTCAACATCTTCAAACTTTTAAAGGGGAAATGGCATATCTGCCCCTGTCCAACTGTATTTGTAACACTCAAGCTGTAGTAGAAACGACTGCGGAATAAAACTTGCCCTTGCTGATGGGTCACTGGAGTCCATACTTGTCACAAGATGACCTGGAGAAGACTTGCCCCAATATTCTGAACTTGAAGAATTCTGCCCCTTGGTTCGGTAGATTGGCAAACCTCACACTTGGTTGCCCCTGAATGAGTCAAATTTCCTTTATCAAGTTCAACTCCTTGACTGATCGTATTTGTTGGGATTCCTTGATATTGAATAGTATTGCAAACAAGCGTTGTTCATTAAAATTGGCAAAGTTATGCAAAATTCATGCAAGGTTTGAAAACAAAGCTTTTGATGAAAGCACACGCTGATTGATTAAATCAAGAACAAAGGTGGGTCTCATTGTTTATGAAATGCCATAAGAAGTGATCAACACACGCCAAATAGCAAAGATTATTAGGAGTCAGGTTACCCAACCTTGCTGTAGTATGCCTTTTCAAACAACCTTACCTCAATTAGGTCTTTTAGGGGATGTAACGTGGTATGGTTCATGGTTTACGAAACAAAAGATAAAGGCTTAAATCCTACGCTCAGTTAACTCAAGATATACGTTCAAATCTCCAAAAGTAGGAAGTCACTTGATTTGAAAGCTGATTGGCGCCTTATGTGAAACGCTCGCGTTTGAATGCATAACCGAGTTAAACTGAGAACTACCCCCCCCCCCCCAAGGTTTTTGGTGTAAAGAAAGAAAACTCTTACTTCTAGGCTCGAAAGGGTTAACAAGGGATTAATTGAAACAATGCCTTACATCCTCGGCGAGGTTAATTTTGAAAGTATACCACATCAATTATGAACACGGGGTTTTCATCATCCTCCCTAACCTTTGCTTAAACAAACAGCTGAAAAAGAGAGTGAAAAAGATATATATTTGTGAACACAAGAATATATGAGTGAAACGAATGGACTTAACCAAAAGATGCATAAATATTTCATTAATCTTGCCAATTTGAAAAGACAACAAAGCTCATAAGCAAATACAAATTCAAAGTGCAAAGGAAATACAATCAAAATGCTGAAACATCCAAAATGATTGCCAGCTTTAGGGAATCAAATGCAGAAAATCAAAGAGGAGTTCAATCACAGTCCATCTTTGTCTTGATACATCCTCCACATCATTACTTATCTCATGAGCGGGTAAGGATTGTTCTTGATAATAGGCTGGGAGCCATCGAAAGACAAAATGTTTCTCTCCACTAAGTCCTTCACAATATGCTTTAACGCAAAACAACCTTCTAAATGGTGGTCTGGTGCACATTCATGGAATGCACAATGAGCATTGGGATTGTAAGAAGGTGGAAGCGGATCAGAAGGTGGGCCTGATGACCTTGTAGTTATTAATCCTTGTTGCACCAAAACAGGATACAATGTTGTATACGTCATAGGAATGGGAGGAATCGGAGGCCTTCCACCCTTTCTTTTGCCTGAAATAGTCTGACGAGAAACTTGAGTTTGTTGTGGATAAGCAGGAGCATTGGGCGCTCGTTGATACACTGGTGGTTGAGGAATCGGCTGATAAACAGAAGTTTGACTGTTAAATGTTGGCGCAATGGCGGCCACATAAGGTTGCTGAACAGAATAACACAGTTGTTGATGTTTCTAGAACTGATTCTTCTTCCTATTGTTTGTCATCACCACATTAGTATCTCCTTCCCTTTTGAAGGATTTCTTGGCATCGTCGTTCGAACTACCAGCTCTCTTGGTCATTTTCCCACTCTTCATACCAAGCTCTACTTTAATCCCCACAGCCACAATATCGGAAAAACTAGTTGTCACGCTACTGATCATCCTTTCGTAGAATTCCGGTCTTACCGTGTCGACAAACCAATCAGTTAACTCTTTTTCAGATAAAGGTGGTTCTACCTGTGAGGCTAACTCTCTCTATCTTTGTGCATACTCTTTAAAAGACTCAGTATCGCGCTGCGACATACTCAGTAATTGTCTGAGATCTGGAGCCAGGTCCATGTTATATTTATAGTGCTTTATGAAGACATCCATAACATCTTGAAAACATTTAATCTGAGACTGGTCTAATCTTAAATACCACTTTGTGGCAGCGCCCTTCAGGCTGTCCTGGAAACAATGGATCATCAACTTATCATTATCCATATATGCCGCCATCCTTCGGAGATACATGACCAAGTGTGCCTTAGGACACGTAGCACCAGAGTACAATTCGAAGCTTGGTAGTTTGAATTTTGGTGGAATTACCAAGTCGGTGACCAAACACATATCCTTAAGGTCAGAGATGAAGATATTGTCTCCCTCCATGGCCTTCAGCTTCCTCTGCATAATCTCCATATTGGCTCTTAATTTCTCATTATTGTCATCCCCTTCCATGTATACGTTGTCATTAATAAAATGATGTTGATTCTGAAAAACGGGTTGAAACTGGGTTTGAACCACAGGTGAAGTGTAAGTTGGGATAGCTTGTTGATTCTCACCAAACAATGGTGCAGCTTGTTGTGTGGACTGAGGAGCTGTGGCCCGTATAAACTCAAATGACATTCCTAAAGTAGAGTCCACAACAGGTATGACTGGCGGCTCAACAGTTATAGTGATGACTTCTGAGACTACAGTAGCCTGTGTATCCATTTTTGCTCGTATAACATGCAAAACCTCCATGATCTGCCCCATTCCTCCTCGGAGCTCACTCAATTCATTATTGACGCTGTCTATTTCATAGTACTGTTCAGACATTCTTGTCAATTTTGGCTCGGGTGACGATTCAAAGACGATTCTGGAGGGAAAACGGTGACATGAGACGAAGACAGAGAGGAAATGCACATGCTATGACATGATGCAAATGAGATGCTAATGCAAACCAAATGGTTTCAAGGAACTCAAAGGCAAGTTGCGAGAAATTCTTTTGGAAAAATTGAAAACGTTTTTGTTTTAAAATCCAAGCTCTGTTGATCTTTGAAAAGGAAACAAGTATTTGAGTTTCTTGAAACCAAAGGGCTAGGAATGCTTAAATGTAGAGATGCAAAAAGCACACAAGCACAAACACATGTACATACAGCAAAACAAACAAACCCTAGGTTTATAGGTCTCATTAATGGAGCCATGGTCTACCCATCCCAAAGGTAATGTACTACTGGTTTTCACCTGCCGAACAAGGTTCTAAAGAGTTCCCAGAGTCTACTTAAATCTTTCGGATATTATCGGCCCATGTAACTACTTACACGAGTTAATAATATTCTCAAGATAAACTCGTCTGAGTGTAGTATCGCGTGACAACTACTCGGGACTGGCTCCCTTATAGTCACCGCACTACATCCTAAAAGGCCAAGTGGGGTAAAGGTAACTACGGTCCTCAGAATCCCTGGCTCTCAATTGAAAAAGTAATATCAATGTGACTTCTCACATCAGACATCAACAATCCCAAAGGGCCTCATCTGAGTGTGGTCATCATATGCCATAAGTTGTTGGTACTACTGCCAACAACCGACTATTGATTACACCACGATCCTATAATAATGTGCTCTCAAGTCCGGGTTAGGACTTATCTCACTCATAGATACCATGTCAACCCAAAAGATCAAGCAAGAACAAATGTACAGATATATGAGAAAATATGACATACATAAGCACATACAAGCAAATAAGCAAACATGAATAACATAAAAGCAAGATAGGCTTAACCCTCTTAGGAAAGGACCAGCAATAGGTCTGACATTCCCCAATGAAGTCGCCATTTCTGTTGCGGTGAAAATCGGATAACAAGCTATTAATTAACTTGCATCATATTTCTTTTACAACCGACTTTGATTTATCCAAAGGAAAGGTTCAAGATCGTTAGAAAAACCTAAAGGGGGAAGATCTAAGGTTCGGGGGTTGGTTACGCCTAGGGAAGGTATTAGCACCCTAAACGTCCGTAGTACTCTACGGGAACCTCTTGTTAAATGTTATCTTATGTTTGCTAAAGGTTCTATGCTAAAGGCTTGAAACCCTAGGGGTTAGTATCTAAGTATACTCGATAAAGCATCGCACTTTATGCTTACGTATCCTCGGGAATAGAATCAGAGTATGCGTAGTTCTACTTCTACTGAATGATTGACTATGGTCAATATTTAGAGGGGAAATGAGTACAAGCTCATTGCAGAGTTCAAGAACTCTCTAGATCTAGTTGAAATGGACCTAAGTTGAAGTTTAGTCAGTAGGGGAAAGTATAAATTCATTAGGATGAATATCACTAAGAGTTAAGGAACTCTTCCTAAAGCTAGCTATGATTTCTATGGCTCTGATGAGGCCAAGACACAAAGGTCTCTCCTAAGAGGTTACTTAGGTTAAGATGGGGGTCAATGACTTTAAGAGTCAATGTTAATCAACTTCCTTTAGAATGGGGGGAAAACAGTTGATAAGATAATAGATAAGACATGATAAAATAGATATAAACAACATAAGCATGAGGATGGCAATATGTTTCATGAATAAGATAAGATGAACATGATTATAAGAACACATCAATATGCTTCAATCTTTAGGAAGACAAACATAAAGAACACTCACTATATAAAGAGAATGATATTAATTAAGGATGATATTTAAAGAAGAATAAAATTCACACATCCAAGTCAAACACGCAATGAATTTAAACATGGATAAATTGATATGATAAAACAAAACCAATATATCAATGCAAACCTAAAGACACATATTAGATATGATCAAGCATGATAAGCAAAGATAATATGGCACGAGTTATTAAGGAATGCAATAAAGACCTAATAAACAAAACATGCATAAAGGTCTCAAAAATAAATATTTTTGTCAATTTCTTTTTATATTTAGAAAGTAAGTTTAATTAGAAAACCATAGCAAAAAGAAGGGCAGAAAAAGGACTAAAAGTGAAGGAGTTATGCTATCTTAAAGATGAGTCATTAACTTGGGAAAACAAGAAATCAACAAGTAAAAAAAAGGAAAGGCCCATCGTAGGGCTTGAACTCAAGACAACCCACTCACAAATTGAGACCATAACCGACCGTGCCAGTGCGTGCAACTAATTATGTAATGCAAACACAAGTATATATATTTAGGCAAGCGAAATGTGGGAAACGAAAAATGTTGGGCGAGGGAATCGAACTCCCGTCCTCTTGTTTACAAAGGAAAGGCTTGAACCAATGGGGTGGCGATATATCCATTGTATACGCCCCCCAGTGTAATATATATTCCATGAGATTTGTTTGAAATAGCTTGAAAATGAAAGACACAAATATTAAAACGTGGCTGTAAACAGATACATATTAAATGTTTACCTCATACATATATATAAGCTACATCACTCATATAGATAAACATAACTATTATAATTGCCTCACACACACATGTACGTGTATAATAAACAATAAAACAGTCATTGGTATAGAACATACTACATATAATCACACATACAACACAAAAGATATATCACCCCTAAACTGCAACATGCACAGCTATACGTATGACAATGACGTACTTGACCACACACTAATACAACCAAACTCGTACGCCCTGCAACCTATTCTTCATGCACGTGAAACTCAAACTTAGAAACCAAACGCGAATCCAAGAAAACAAAAACTGGTGTCTCTACCTGCTCAGCCATTTTTATCATCAAATCTTAACCATATTCCACAACATAAAACATCCGTAGTGCTCACAGAGTAGAATAATAATGAACACTAAACGATTCAGGACAGCAGCCTAAACGTGGATAAAAAGGTCATGAAAGCCGTGAGTTCCTCATGATGCAAGGTAACCGAACAAAGATACCTAAAGCAGGCTCAAACCACCAGACATATTATTATTTAAAGCTAACTTCAGATGTATAATATGGACGTGTGAATTGATATGTTCCAAACTATTAATGTCGTCGTGCATCTCACTACACCCACACGGATGCTCATCTCAGATCCAAAACAGTAAGACTTAGAGATTCAAACTTAAAATATGAATGCAATATTTATCATCCACAAACACAATAATGCTCATATAAATCACAACACACCTATAAGTTCAGGGCCTTAGAAACTCACCTCTTGAGCTTTAGAAATCCGACCTCCTTTTGACAATAGTGGTCCTCAAGACACTTGAATGCGCAGCTCCTTTAGTTGTTGATTGATCAAGTTCTCTGAACTGGGAACACCCCTTCACGAGTTCCTTCTTGAATGTGATAAAATTGTTAAGTAAATGGCGTGTTCTGTCGTGTGTTTTTTGTTGTTCTGATGGTTTTAGAGCAACTCCATGGAGCCCTAAGAGAAGGTTTGTGTTTTTGTTTAAGGTTGGTAAGAGGGGATTGAGGCAGGGCAAGGTTATAGCCAGTTAGAGATTTTCTTACGAGACTCTCCCTTTATAGTAGAAGAGCCAGTAAATAGCCCTTTAGACCCAGAGGTTAACGACTTTGTTTTGAAGAGAAAACAAAACCTAGGAGCTGCCACACGCGTGGCCATCATCCTTGAACCAAGTGAAAGATTTATAGTCGTTGCTTGTTTCATGCGTGCAGTCCCAAGAAAAGGTCAAAAAACCAGCATGTTAGTGTTAAAGAAACCTTTACACGATGGTGTAAGCTCCTCATGCAGCATGGTATTTGTGTGTCAATTTCAATTACAATATGGTTGTACCTTGAAGACCCCTTTCCAGGTTTTATGGGATAAAGTAACTTATTGGAAAATGATAAAAACAGCAAAGTGTACTTGTTTGGCTGAGATCTTCGTTCAACGTGGAAAGTACGGTTTAGAGTGGAAAAAGCAACGTTGGGAAGTGATGGAAAAAGTTAGCATTGGTTCAATGTGCAGCAGCAGGTTCCATTGTTTCTTCTTCTTCTTTTTATCGTGGGGCCATGGGTGATAATGAACCTTGGGGCACTTCCTTGGCTTTTCTTTCTCTTGATTGTAACAAAGGTTTCACTAATAGGCCATGTAACGTTTTCTATTATTGTGAACGGATTTAAAAAAAAAAAAGAAATGGACTAAAATTTGAAAACAAGGGTTTAAGATTAGAGATAAATAGATAATTGATGTAAAAATGGATAATGCGTTTTCTTTTAATAAAATGATAATAAACTAATTAATATGCTAAATTAAAAATCAGTTAGAAACATAACTAAATGAATAAATAATCTAATTATTTAAACTAATTATTAAAATTAAGTTAAGATAAATTTAAATTAGTAAAGATAAAACAACTTGAATATAAATTAAAATAAAGACAAACAAAGGTATTAAAATAAATATTAGCTAAAATAGAGAACAATAAATAAAACATCCACTAGCAGAAAAAGATGAGGGTAAAATTTAGGGTACAACAGTTATGTTCACCTTCTCCTGCTCGAAATAATAGTTAGAGGTTCCCATTAACCCATCCTTAAGTGTAGACAACTCCCCCTTTAATTTCTCAAGAGACCCCTTTAAGCTTTTTCTAAGGTTGTGATAGCTTGTGCCTCTAGTGCATCTTTTTGGTGCAGGGAATTTAAATCTTCCCTTTCTTTTAGCAATGTCATCACTAACTTTTAGATCTGAACGGTGATTCCCTTGACCATAGAGAGCTTGGATCTCAGCTCACCAATGACTTGGATATATTTTTCTCGTTGAACTCGCTCCATCAGAAGGCCCTATAGTATGAGGTTTTATGCAATGCATAACAACAGTAGAGGAAACATGTTATGAAAGGTCTTATAGTCAACTGGGAAATCCTTAGGAAAAGGAGGGGAGCTCCAATGAACTTGTCATCAGGCCATCCTTCGGAACCTAAGAAGATACCTCACCTTGTATTTGGATCTTAGGTAGGAGTGCACTGTCAACGGTTTGGTCCTTGTAATTCCTTATGTACTATCTGGTCTTTATGCCACATGGGCAGCTCTTAGGTTTGTCTGTCAATTGGCATTCAACCTTCTTCCTAGCCATGCATTCCTTCCTTTATTCCAGAGGAATTTTATCCATTTTCTATAGAAGAAAGGCACAAGAAAAAAAATAAGCGTTGTAACAAATAACAATCTCAAAATAAGGGACTCCTCGACCATAAACTCACCCAAGTACTTGTCTATCCCTATCTTCTCCATAATTTAGACTGATTATGGCACGAGTCATTACTTTCGAGTCACCCAACACTTGAACCACATCTTTCTCAATTGAGGTGAGGTATTCGAAGTCGAAGCCAATGATGATATTTGGAACTTTTTTCCTAAAAAATGAGAATAAACATGCACTATTCACTCCAACCGTGACCATAGAGGCACATTCTCGGTCTATAACCCTTCCGAACTTGTACTTCCAATTTTTTTAGGGTTTTGAGTGGGGCTTGAAAAATTCTCTTCCTAATAAGGCGCATAAGGTCACCTATCCATTTTGACACTAATTTTGTGACTGTAGAAAGAGAAGAATAACCCAACGGTATGGAAAAAATTCTAATCGTCTGCATATAATTTCAAATGCCCTGATCACGCTCCAAACATTGAGCGTAACCTGAGAATGAGTAACATTTATTGTCGCTGGAAACTAAATATCAAACAACATGAAGGGTACTAAAACCTCTAAATTGTGAATGATAGGGAAGTGCAGATAAGGAACGATCCTTTCCTCACTAGAGTACAAAGACACAAATTATTTGACGTTGAAACATTTAGCATACGTATCCATCATTGGTTCTTGATAAAAATAAGAGGAGAAATATAATCATTATCAGAACTTTCAGGGCTCTCATGACTCCAACGACGACATTACACAACTACTTCTTAACGTATTAAAATCTTAACAGTCACGATTAAGAGAAAAAAGAACAAGAGAATGGTAGAATCATATCTGTAAACAAATTAAGAACTTGTATTTGAAAAAACTATGTGCGGATGCACTCTAAAATTAGAGATCTCATAAGAGGATGGATGGAAACTTGGGAAATTAAAATATGAAAAAAGATTAATACGAAAAAGGTAAAATCCTTTTATAGGAATGGGAAATCCAATCGTATGGGTAATCGACAATCTCTCACAAGGCATCCTAACATTTAAAAAGTATTCCCCATGTTAGTGACACATGAGGAATTAAGGCCAAATTGGCTTCTTAAGACTAAATCATCATTAATTGCATTTAATTTTGCACATGCTTTTCAGCTTAACTGACGTATAGGGATTTTCCTTAATTGGCGTTTGAGGATTCACGTCATTGACAATTGAAGGTCTATCCCCTATGCTTGAGGGACTTGCCCCATACTTGAGGGACTCGTCCCATGATTGAGAGACTCGCCCCGTGCCGAAGAGGCTCATCTATATAAGAATTGGAAAGAAAAATAAATCAATTTTCCCTTCCCAAGTCCTCATGCTTGAGAGACGGTGTATTAGTATATTTGAAAAGGACCCACAAGTGGTGACATGGAAGATTCACCAAGGGAAGGAGATGTAACATGTCACCTACATTAGCTTCCTAGTTACTTATTTATTGGAACAAACGCTCGTCATGTGGTTATGGTGCCTATTTCCCATATTGCTCGCCTTTCTATAAAGGCGTGGAGGTAATGTGTCTCAGCTCATAACGATATATGAGAAGGAATCAAATAGAGGTATCCACATTTTTAAAAGAAGTAGGGGAAATAACTACCCTCTTGGAACACTCCTGAGAGTGGAAAGTGCGGAATCTATCATCTTAGGAACTAAGGCATATACCTACATGGTTCTTATAAATAACATAACCTTGAGGTTGAAAGGGGATCTGGTTCATTATAAAAATTATCACATATAAAGTTTCACCATCTGTGAGTGAGCTTGCTCTAACATCACAACAACCCTAACAACCCTGACAATACTACACTAAAAGGGGTTGTCACGTATTGCACATTAATCAAATACACTTCATACTAAAAATTTTAAAATTACTAAAACATGTTATTTAATCCAAGCATGGAATTTCTAAGTTAGATTGAGTTGAGTCATATCAAAATATGATAAGATAGATATTTATAAAAACTTTATATATCCAAGATCTATTAAAAATAAAAAGAATCATATTGTCTTTTTACTTGAGATCCTTAAAAAATGAAAAACATATAATAATAAGAACAAAATTTGATATGCCCTATGAAATGACGTCACAATTGGCAAGGTAACATTAAACAAACTAAAAATAAAATCAAGAGCTAATACATTTCAATACAATGCATAATTTCATTGTCGAAAATATAAATGAATATCACGTTTTTTTAATTTAAGAGTATAGTACAACAATAGGTAGCTGATCAACCAGTAAAGAAACAAATTTCTTAAAAATTGCAAAAAAAAATAAATATAAAATAAGAAAATATTTTTGAAAAAAGGGACAACATACAAATGATAATAAAAAGTAAAAAAAATATAAATAAAATAAATAGGCTCGATTACCTTTTTAATTTTTTTCACAAATGATTTTGTAGGAATAGCCTTTTCGTCTTCCCTTTCAAAAGAGATTTGAAGGTCTGCATCTTCATTCTCTATATGTGGTAAAGTTAGGAAGTTTGAATATCCATTCTTCTTTTTAGCCGAGACCTGAGTGTGTTAGTCAAGATTTTAAGTCAATAGGGTCTAATAAAAAATAATATCCAGAATACAAAAAAACTCATGAAAATAAAAATAAAACAATTAAGTTTAATTACCCTTTTGCTTTTGCGTAGAGAAGACTTCAAATAAGGGTTCTTTTTATCTTCACCTTCAGATGAGATTGAATGAATTTCATTTTCAACTTCTAGCAAATTTTGGATGCTTGAATTGTCATTCTTCTTTTCATTGAAAATCTGGTGATTGAGACTTGATTTTTAGTTATTTTGGTTCGATGAAAAAATATTTTAAGAATGAAAATAAAGACAGCCAAAGAAACTATTATAAAAAACTCATGAGACTCAAAATAATGTATTTAAGCTTAATTGCCCTTTCTTTTTATCCATAGGAGAATTTAGAGAAGAGGCCTTTTTGTCTTCTCCTTTAGATGAAATCAAATGATTTCAATTTATTTTACAATTGTTGGATACATTATTTTCCATTTTTTTTAGTCAAGATCTCAGTATGTGAGTAAATATTTTTGAATCACAAAGGGTAGAAAAAAAATTTGTTCATGAAAAAAGAAAGAGACCATACAAAATAAAATAAAAACTCATGATAAGGAATTTGAAATAAATTAGTTTAATTACCCTTTCATTTTTATCCATCTGAAAATTCAAATCATTGAACTTTTGGTCATTTCCTTCAGATGATATTGAAATATTTGCATATTCATTCTCTGTTTCCGAAAAAGGCGAGATTTGCAATTCTGCATTCTTTTTTTTTCAAACAAAATCTGAGGGCATGAGTTCAAATTCTTTATCATTTTGGTCTGATAAAAAAATAGTTGCTAGAAAAAAAACATACAAAATTATAAGTAAAACTTGCGAGATAAAAAATAAAATAATTAAGTTTAATTACCCTTTTATTTTTATCCACAAAAGACTTAGGAGAAGTAGTCTTTTGATTTTCCCCTTCAAATAAGATAAGATTCTTTTCATCTTCATTTCCTATTGCTCGCAAAGTTGGAATCTCTAATTCTTCATTCTTATTTTCAATCAATATTTGAGTGTATGAGTCTAGATTTGTAGCCATTGTAATTAGATCAAATGAGTGAATACAAAGCTGATATCTAGGTTTTCGATTTGAGATTTCTTGCTTTTAGACAAACACAAGATGCTCAATATGGGAGTGGGAGAAAAGGGATAGACATTATAAATCCTACTCTTGATCCTTAATATGAGAAAATGTTTGTTTTTAATATTCATCGAATAATCAATGAATCTCGTTAATATAATATATCAGATACATCAATTATTCAACGAATCTAAAAAGAGAATATTTTTATATAAAGAAAAAGAGAAACTATAACATATGTTAATTTCATTAATTCCAATAAAATATTAATTAAAATTAAAAAAAAAAGCTTTTCAAATATAAAAAACACTTTTTAGTCAATGTTTTTTTTTTCCAATATTAAAATCATCTCTAATTTTTATATCAAACTCACCATATAAATCATTTTTACTATTATGTTTTAAATTGAAAATAAATAAAATATAAAAAAATCATATAACAATTTGTTGACTAAAATTATCATAAAACATTTAAATAAAATATAATGTTTATACGCCTTAAATATTTTTTTAGTGATATTTTGTTTAAGTATAAAATATTATTATACACTCTATAAAATTAAATTAATTATATAAACATTTCTTTTAACTTTATGAATAGATAATTATTCATAAATAATTACAAACTCCATAGACACATATTCCCTGTGGTCCTTTTTAGTTATCACATCATAATATATATATATATATATATATATATATATATATATATATATATATATATATATATATATATATATATATATATATATATATATATTATCATGTTGATAATATTTGTATTTATTTAATGTAAAGAAATTAATTAGTGGAATAAAATAATAAAAAAAGAGAAAGTAGAAAAGTCATAGAAAGGAAATATGTGAAATAAAATATTTTTAATTCTTTAATTTTAATAATTTTAACTAATTTTCTTAATTTGTTTAAAGCTAATATATTTTATTTTAAACTAAAGTTAAAGCAAGTGTGTTTTAAGAAATTAAAAATATTGGTCTAAAACTATTTATAAAAATATTGGTCTAAAACATTCTGGTTCAAGTATGCCCTATTCAGAACAAGCTTGACTCGATTGTATGGAATTTAGGTTCGTCGGGGTGTTTTTCTGTTCATAGTTTTTATGCCGGCTTGAGACATAGAGACCGTGACAGTGCTGGAAATGAGTTGGTTCAGCAAGCACTGAACCTTTGTTGGAGGTCCTTAACTCCTTTAAAAATTAAAATCTTTGGTTGCCGGCTGCTCCTAAATCGACTTCAAACGCGAGGTAACTTGATTCGTCGCAAAATTATCTCTAATCCTCATGTAGATTTTTTGTAATTGTTGAACCTTTTTTGTCGGCCGTTTGTTTGGGTTGAGGTACCCCTAGTACCTTATTCTTTATATATATATATATATATATATATATATATATTCTGGGCTTATAAAAAAAAATGTTATGAGAATGATTTATTGTTCTAAATAAATGGCACAATTGAAAAATAAAAAATGATTTAAGATGATTCATTGCATACACTTTTAAATAGTGGAATCATGCATAACAAAAATATTTTACAAAAGGTTGTAAAAAATCTAGCTTAAAAACAAATATTGTCTGATGGTAGGCAATATATATATATATATATATATATATATATATATATATATATATATATATATATATATATATATATATATATATATTAAAAATCTATTTTAAAAATATTTTCTATGGCAAGCTAAAGCGATTCCGATTCGACACTCGTATATCCCAAATTGTTATCGAAAGAATCGGATACGTAAATTAAACCGTAACGTAATAAAATTAACATATAACAATGATAATCAATGTGTTTTTCAAAATAACGTTTGAACAATTTTACACTTAAATAATCAATTTCCAATGAAATTAAGAAACAAAAATTGACTAAGGCAATTTATCAAATAGTTGGTGTGCAATGAACACCAAGCTGATTTTTCTTTTGTGTTGTTGATGTAAAAACCAATTGCAATTTTATAGATTGCAATTATCTTACAAGACAATTTGAAATATTTCAAAAAAAAAATAGGACTATCAGTATATGATATTGCACACTAAATGAATTCACAAACTGTTGTGTGTGTGTGTGTGTCTATATATATATATATATATATATATAGAGAGAGAGAGAGAGAGAGAGAACACAAAGATTTGTTTGGGCAGTTCTCCAATTATTCTCACTATGGGTACGTCTACCACCACTATGCCACGGAAGGGAAAATACAACGCTTTTTTGGCTTTTAACAGCGCTTAAAAGCGCTGCCTAAAGTGGCGCTGCTATAGGTAAAGACATCGCTTTTGTTTTATGCAAAAGCACTGCCTTATGTAGGCCTTTAGCAGCGCTTTTTCTGAAAAAGCGCTTTCTAAAGTGGGCCTTTAGCAGCACTTTTTCTAGAAAAGCGCTGTCTAAAGTGAGCCTTTAGTAGTGTTTTTTCTGACCTTTTATGCTTTCTATTGGCATCTTTAGGCAGCGCTTTTTCAGGAAAAAGCACTTTCTATTGTCCCCCCTTTAGACAACGCTTTTTGAAGCGCTGTCTAATATATTTTTTATTTCACTTTAAGGCAGCGCTTTTAATGGAAAGCGCTTTCTATTGTGAACTATAGGCAGCGCTTTTTCTGAAAAGCGCTGTCTTTTCTTCAAGTAAATTGTGCTTTTTAAAAGCACTTTTTTATAAATCAGAATTTAGGAAGCGTTGCGCTGCCTATTCTTTCTTTTTTAGAAAGCATATTTTTGGAAATAATACCATAAACCTATATAATTCAAGCCTTTATTTCAAACACATAGGCATTATATGACATTCAACAAGCCTTTATTTCAACACATAGGTCTTATATTTCAACCATTGAGCCTTTATTTAACAAACAAACTTTTATTCAAACATAGGCATTATATACCACTATAATCCAAAATATATACACCATTATAATTCAACACATAAACCATTTGATATAAATTAACACAACAACTTTCATACCTTATATGATTCTTTTCTCAATAAAGTATTCACAGAATTCCTCCTTGATTTCTTTCAATTTATCTTTCGAGTAATGAGAACACTTGTATTCATCAAAGTACTACATAATAAAACATAACATGCATGATTTAGTTAAAAGTAATAAATTATATGAAATATTCGATAAATATTAAAATAAATCCTAAGTTATAAATTCATACCATGATTGGAGTCTCTATTTGATCCAAATGAAGGATTTCTCTCATAAACCTCAAAACGTAATAACCACAATCTATACTTGTATTGCTCTAACAAAATAAAAACAAATAAGAATATATAGTTGTCTTGTTTTATCAAGTATCATAACAAAGATTAGAATGAAAAAGATACAAAGATTAGAATGAAAAACTAACCCGTTGCTAGTATTATACGTGCGAAAGACACGAAATAGAATCCCGCGCATCAATTTGTCATACAAGAACCTTAAATAAAAACATAATAATCATTAGACTATTTTCATTGAAATGTGTAAATAAATTGTTCAACTTATTAAATAATAGACACGAAATCGTACCTTTTGCACTAACGTCTCTTTCTTTTCTTGGTTGGAATATGTTCTACTCGTCTCTTAACAACACAGACGGTTGGATTGATTCAAATACCCTCATTATGATCATTTCTAATATATGATTCATTTGCTATAATATTCTCATCTTGATCATTTTTAGTAAACGATTCAATCTCAACATCAATATCACCTTGATCTCCAATGTTTTCATCAATTACTTTGTTAAATAAAAGCACTATAGGCCATTTCGTACTTGTTGGATCAGTGACATAGAACACTTGTTTAGCTTGAGAGGCTAGAATAAAAGGCTCATCTTTGTACCTTACCCTATTAAGATCCACTTGAAAAAATCCTGACTTATCCATTCGTAAGCCATTATTATTTCCAAACCACTTGCAACCAAATATAGGAACCTGAAACTTCTCATAATCAAACGCCCAAATGCGCTCGATAACCCCAAAATATGAAAGATTTTCAAATTTAGGGTTTAAGTCCTTCGCACTTGAAATGTGCATTGCTTCTGCTACCACGGTGACACCACTATTTTGCATAGTACTTTTATCATCTTGTTCTTTGGTATAGAACGTGTATCCATTAATTGCGTATGCGCTATAAGAAAACACAACCTAACTTGGACCATATGCTAAACATCGCAACCTTCTGTTATTGAAGCGGGATCTGAATAATACTTTGAATATATATAATCCTTAAACCAAGGTATAAAACTTCGATTGTGCTCTCGTACTATCTAATTTTCATTTCTATTCGTATTTAAACCTCGGAGAACATCCTTGTGCATTTCAACATACGGCTCAACCTCGTTCTGATACCCCATTCTCATACTCTTTCGACAATCGACTTGAAGACATCCATTTCTTATCCATGGTTTTACTAATTAAGCTAAACAACAATAAAATAAAAACTATTTACTTGTAAGGAAGTCAACAACTTCTGGACCAACATAGTGTAAGATTCTTGGAAACAATCAGACTTTTACTCTTCACAAGTAACCCCTATAGCAAATTTACTAAGTTAGAATTGATGGTGTATGCCAAATATAACAGGACAAATTTAGTATATAATAGGACAATCAAGATATATCGGAGAAACAAGTCAAAGTCTCAAGAATCAATTAATTTCAACAATTTCATTTTCATTTTCAAAGAAAAGGACACTCATCCTGGAATGAAGAGGATACAATTTTAAATTTTTATCTATTGTATTAAGTGCTTTTTTAATAGATAAACACTTCTGTCACTCTTCTATCAATCAATCAATCAGGAAGACATTGCTTAATCTGGTAAAGAAATGGTGAACAATAATAATTTGAAAAGGAAGCACGTTGTACACACTAGTGAAAGCATACTACACTCCACATACAACAATTTCACAAAACAGATTTTTCAATATTCATGCTAGCCATTTCAAACTAACTACACAACTAACTTAAAAGCTCATAACCAAACTGCATTTTAAACCTGGTTCAAGCATTTCACCGAACACTTGGTGTGAGAGTTACGAAACGACAAATATTCTAACCAACATTGTATCAACAACAACAGAACCAACATTGTATCAACAATAACAAAACCACATTCAGAAAATACAGAACCACATTTTATCAACATTGTATCAACAATAACTACAGAACCAACATTGTATCAACAACAACAATAGAAGCATCATTCAGTAACAACAGTGGCGAGAAAGAACAAAAATGGTACATACCTCTTCTTCTCCTTCGTTTTCCATTTCTTCTTCTTCTTGTTTCAGCGAAAACGAAAATAGCAGACGCGAGAGAGAACGATGGCGGTCGGAGAAAGTACAGTGGCGGTCGGAGAATGATGCCGGTCAGAGAAAGTTCAGTGGAGTTCGGAGAAAGGAGGAAGGAGAAAGGAAGAACAGTCGCGAGAGAGAAAGGAGTGAAAACGATTAGAAAAAATGATTAGGGCTCTTCTGAAAACAAACGTGTTTTTATTATTTAATTATTAAATAACCTAAGGCAGTGCTTCTGAAAAGCGCTTTCTTAGGTGCTAGATTTAGCATCGCTTTTTCCTTAGAAAGCGCTTTCTTTTCATTGGCTTATAGCAGCGCTTTCAAAAAGTGCTTTCAAATGTGGGGCCAATTTAAGGACTTTAGCAGCGTTTTTCAAAAGCGCTTTCTAAGGTTCCCTTTAACAGCGCTTTTTTAAAAGCGCTTTCTAAGGTTATACCTTTAGTAGCGCTTTTGTAAAAGCGCTTTCTAAGGTGGGGTCTATGTACGGCCTTTAGCAGCGCTTTTAGAAAGCGCTTTCTAAAGGTAGCCTTTAGCAGCGCTTTTTTTTAGCGAATTTTTTTCAAAACTTATAGCAGCGCTTTATGATAAAAGCGTTGTCTTTGTAGTGCTGCCAAAAGCGAATTTTGGCGTAGTGCACCAATCCTAAATGGAATTGAGATATTCAATTAACCTCTACAAATGTTGTATACAAGAGAAAAATAGCAATCCAAACCCCTAAACCCTAAGTTTGATGTTGATTCTATCTTCTTCTCTTCCCTTGATCTTAAGAAAGATTAAGTGTCCCAAGATTTCTAATTGATCCTCCGGTTCGCTACTCGTTTAACAGAAACTCCTTTCTTCAAAGCTTTCACTCGTCTGAATCCAAATTGCAAAATCTTGTGCCAAAACCCCCAAATCATCCTAGATCTTGGAGGGCAAACCCCAAATGGTTTTATCAATGAAACCCCTAAAGAAATCTTAACCCAATTTGATTATACAAATCCTAATTTGGACTTTACCAATGTTATATCTAGATGACACCCAATAAAATCGATTATGTGTAGTTGTTATGTGTATGCATAGAAATAGGTTGAAGATGATGAAAAAGTTCTTTGTATATTCTTAGTTTCAATTTTTTGAAAAGGATATATATATATATATATATATATATATATATTAGAAATGTGTGTGTGAGAGAGAAAGAAATAACTGAAAAATAGATTTTAGAAAAAATACAATTTTGGAGTTTTAAAATAACATGTGTTGAACTATGTCAAGAGTGAGTCGACCCATAGAAGTATTTTAGCTTCTATGTGTCGACCTATGATAGCCTAGGAGTGGACCTCAAGAACGCAAAGTCTTTTGGCTTTGCCAAGACTCAGCATGCATCGACTTCAGGCACGCATGAGTCGACCTACACATGTTGACAAATAGAAGACAACAACTTTGATTTTGAAAAACCTTCAGTATGCGTCGACCTATGGCTCGGATATGTCGACCTCTAACCTAGTTTTTCACATAAAAAATTAATTTTGACTTGTAAAGATATTTCTAACCTGACTTTAAGTGTCCTAAGATGAAAATGCACATCTAGACATAAAGAATAAGGTCCAATATACTCAAATACTGAGTGACTTAGTTTTCACATAATTCAAAACATTTCTAAAAGGAAAATGAACTCACAATATATATTATATTTGTAAGAGGTAAACAACTATGAGAGGATTGTAGTCTTCAGAGGGGTGAGGGCCTTATGTCGTATGTCATCTCCTGATGGGCTATATGTAATATGTAAGAGGTCAGCGAATATGAGAGGATTATAGTCTTCAGAGGGGCGAGGGCCATTTGTCATATGTCTTCTCTTGACGGGCCATATGTAATATGTATTCATAAAGTTAATTTTATACTTTTAATACAATAAATCTTTAAAAATGAACGAGAAAATGTGTTGAACTAAGTCGTTACCAAATGTCTACCAAACACATGAACAAGAAAATAATGTTAGATAACTTATTTTCCCGTGTGCCCCTAAAAAATGATCAAATGGGGTGTATATCATGTCACTATACTATCTTATTCATAACTAACTTCTAATTTTTATCATATCTCTATCCTACTTTGACCCCAAATTGACCCAAAGATTTTAAAAATTGTGTTTTATATTATTGTTGAACTTGAAAGTCAGCCAAGATATTACATAACTAGTAGAAAACCCGTGCATCTGCATGGGTTCTGGTTCAGACCGCGTAAATTTCACCAATTATATATTGAAGTATAATAAAAACTAATTTAAATCATGTCAAAATAGTTATTGTAAAAATAAAATGAAAATTCATTAAACCATAGAAAAAAGAAAATAAAAAAAAATAAAAAAATTGGAAAAACATAACTTAATATTTTAATGTACCCAACGTATATGTTACTAACACAACATACATAACAATTAAGATGGATTTATAATTTAACTGTTACAACCATACGATTACTATTCCGAAAGAGGCGGTGAATTACTTACACTGTTACCCATCTACCATAGTAGACACTGAAGTAAAGTGTATTTGAAAAGCAAATTTGTTCAGTCTTTTCCATTTACCACACTTAGAACACGAAAAAGGGCTGTAGGAAAAGCAAACCCATCAATTCATGGAAGGTCTAGACGACCACCGTTCGAAAGTGGTCGAAGAAGAAGCGAACAACCACCGTCCATTATTGAAGGAAGATCAAAGTAAGAGGTAAGTGTCGTTGCCATGTATAATAGGTTTACAAATAACTCTGAACTGAAGAAAAAAAGTTACATGAAGAAAACCTATGATCATTGCATGAGAAAGTATTTTACAAGGGCTGTTGAGTGGAAAAAAATCAATTGGTTATGGTTTTATGACCCATTCATGTGGCGGAGTCTAATTTGAAAGATCCGTGTTTAAAAGATTTTGTTTGAAATGATGTTATCTGATTTTTCATAATTTTGATTCACTTGAATAAAAAATGATTTTTCATACCATATTTTTACATATGTTCTGCAGATCAATGAAATCACCGGAGGATATCATCTTCGATATGTTGGAAGCTGAGGAGAAAATGTTGTCAAGAAAATGCAAACTGAGGCTGACTGATGGTCGAGAGTTTGTTTATAGCAATAAATCCGTGATTAAATCGGCACTCAACGCGTCTACCGCGTCAACCGTCAATGGGAGGTTAAAAAATTACTTGCCTTATGTCATTGGATTTAATGTTATTTACTGATCCTTATATAATCTCATTTATTTTGTGTGTATGTGCTAATTGTAGGGGCAAAGGACCATCCCAGCCGGACGGCAACAATGTTGCAAAACCTCCGACAATGATACCATCTATGTTAGATGGTCGCCACGACAAGGGGGCTTCCAATTCAAATGTGGGACGGAATGATAAGGGCAAAGGAGTTGCGGTTGCTGAAGAGAGTCAACGATCGAGGATAAATCAGGTCGTAACCATTTCGTCGAATTCCTCAAGGTAATTTAACCGCCCTTTACATAGTCCATGACATGTTTGCATTACGTAAGCATTTACGATGAATGTGTTGGAAAGGTGAATAAACTCTATTTAGGGTTTATCTGTTTTTGATTCAGCTTAGTAATAATAGCATATTTTGATTCGCTTTAGTTTTAGTAGCAATTAAATAAATGAGTAAGTTACCAGGAAGTTACAATTTCTTTCAATCACACATTTTATTTTAAGTTGAATATAAAAACAATCACACAAGTTTGAATAATCGTGTATATTTGTGTAAATGCCTCATAACTGTTATTGTAATTGTTGTCATTGTTTATAAGTGTTAAGTAGTTATTGTATATTATAAGTGTTAAGTAGTAAATAATAGTAAAATTGTTACACAACTTGTTTGGAATGTTTCAGCTCTGAAGAGGAACACGATGTTTCTGGTATAGTGTTTATCTTGATGTTGCCGGGCGGCCAAACTACATTTTGTGGGAGAAGATAATAACAAATGCAAAAAGCGCAAAGAAGAATGTCCTTGTAATTTTTGATAATTGTAACAAAGTTTTTAAATTTGTAATTATTGAATTGATTCTGAGTTAATATTCAAGTAGCTGATTAACCATCTTTAACTTGTGCAGCAACTACCACAACATGTAATCCAGACTAGGTGTTTAGAAGGAGTGGAGCACTTAGAGATGTATGACCGGGACACCGTTGAGAGATATGTTTGTGAAGTGCATACTCGGGAAAGGCCACATTGTGTTGAGCAGTTTATAGGTCAAGGTTGGTATGCATTTGCCAACGAAAGAGGGCTCACTAATGGAGACATCCTCCGTTTCAGCTTAAGGGATCCTCCGACCAGACGCATCAATGTTAGTAAGTTTAAGGCTTGAAAGGAGGCAAAGGTTGTAGTTGGCGGGCCTTTAAACAAGAACGTGACGGTTGAATGAAGATGAAACTATTGTCTTGGTTTTAATAGATGTTTTGCAGCAATATAATTGGATGTTAGTTTTTGAGTAGGGTTGGGAAACATGTGGTGTTTGTATGCAGATAGTATATATGTTTTGGACAACAGGATTTATAAATCCTGAAGAAGTAGAAGTGTGTTTATTCAGTGTAGTATTGTTGGTTGACAAAGGAGTTGTATAAAATTTTGTTTTTAGCATGGCATGATGCATGTGTTTACGTAGATCATATGTAATTTACGAATGCATAGCATTGCAATAGATAGTTGTGCACGAAAATGATGATGAAAAAGGCATACTAAAGGTGTACGTCGTAATTTTAATGCCAAGCAAGGTTAAAAGTAATATATGTGGAGACATTTGTATTTTGTCCATGATGCGCTTTTCAAAAAAATGAAGACATGCTTTTATTTGGCATTATGTGGTTGAACCTTTACCAAATAGAATATGAGACTTTGAATAGGTGAAAGAACTCCAAAGTCACAAACATCATTACGTGAACACAGATGCCATACTTTATATTTGATACAATTATTATTTGGTAAAAGCCAAAGCTCAATAATGAGCCCATGTGAATAAAGTATTGGTAGGTGAATGGTAAAGGGTATTAAATAGAATGTTGTGGAGTGTTTGGAAGTTATAACACAAAGAGAGGTATTCAACAGCATTAGGTACCCATTACTCTCCCCTTGTCCTCCCCTTTCAAGTATTCAAGAAGAATCATGGAGAATTGTGGTGTTCTAAAACACTTAGAACTCATCGACTATTTTAAAATTGCCAAGCTATCTTCACAGGTAAGTATTATATTATCATGTTTGTTTATTTTAAATGCATAACACAAAACACTTTAACTTAAGAAGGTTTAAGATGATGGTGTATTTGTTTAATTTCCATAAATTTCCTGAAATTGACGACATATTTTTGAAAGTATTTGGTGATGAGATAAGTAAGACATGGACCATTCTAAACAACCAAGGTGTCCACCATGAATTGATCTTTAACGAACAACCCGTTCAGTCACTTGTTATAAGCGGTTGGCCGAGTTTGGAAGCCTACTACAACTTACCAAATGATGCTGTCGTTACGTTTGGTTACTATGGAAACAACAACTTTGGCATCAATGGTTTCACGGAGATTATGAAATTCCAAGATTTACCGTATTTCCATAATAGATATATCTTTCAGCAGGAGATTTATACTTTTGAACAGACACTTACCCCGATCAGTGTAGATCTGCCAAGATTAGTTAAGTAGTTATGATGTTGCCCAAATAAATGTAAGAATATAGCTTTTATAGTTCTAACCCATATAAATATCTAAATATTTCTTCTTTTGGTTATAGAAGTTACAGGTGGATTTTGCTGAAGCACTAAGAGGTTATGAATATGAAGATCTTGTTTTGTGCGGTGATAACGGGAAGTCGAAATTGATGGAACTGTATCACGTTGGAGACACCCACAACACAAAATTGGGGTATGGTTGGGATGAGTTTTGCAAAGACAACAACTTCAAAGCTGGAGATAGAATCCAATTTCGATTTAATACAACCTCGTTGTACAAAAAATGCCATGTTTACATATTTCCGTATGGCTAAAATGAAGTGTTGGTTGTTTTAACTTCATTTTGACAAGCATGGGTGTAAGAATAGTTAGATGGTTAGTATTGTTCATACTTGTTTAGTTAAAGTTGTGTGTATAAATTGTGTGGTAATACAAATATGTTATTGTAGGTTTAATGATTGATAAAGTGGTGGAATTTTCCCGGTCTTGCAAGGGTCGTTTACAGTATGGATGAGACTTCAAAACAAACTTTCGGGTATGAATATTAATTGGTAATAAATTGACATGTTTAAATGCATCACTCATGGCTAGCACACTTACAAAAGGTGTAATTTTTTTTATTACAAAAGAATATCAAGTACAATTGTATGGCGATTAATGATGAATTAAATTCGATAATGTAAATAAAAAAAATAACGGAACTTAATTTAATAGTATATGTGTTCAGAAAAAATGCAGTATACATTGATATATTATGACAATCATTATTAGTGGTGATAAGGAAGAGTGCCCGACTAATAAATATACAATCTTCATAATGTGTTTGTATAGAAAATTCTTGCAAAATACATGATAGTTTTCCATTACACAAAAACACCCTTATTAATGGTGATAAGGCAACCAGGTAAAAAAAGACATTTACAGTTTCCCTTCCTGTTAATTCCAAAAAAAAATTTAGATAATGAAATCATGAATGTAATAAGACATCCATCCCCTTAAAGGTAGCCTGCAAAGCGAAAGCAACATAGTATTAACCTGTAAGGCATAAATAAATAGTCCAAAAGTAATTGGCAGGAACTCAAACGTTGTTGAAAACACTCCAACATATTATTAAAGATTTAAAGTTAGGTCGCATACACTATGCCAAACAAGACATTAGACAGCTCTTTTTTAGGCCTTAGATAGCGCTGCCTAAGGTAGCGTTGTCGTAGGTGAAGACAGCGCTTTTGATTTATGGAAAAGCGCTCTCTAAAGCGGGCCTTTAGACAGCGCTTTTGCAGAAGCGCTGTCTAATGTATACGTATAAAATTTTAATGAATTTTTGTATATACCTTTAGAAACCGCTTTTTCAGTAAAAAGCGCTGTCTAAAGGCCCCCTTTAGAGAGCGCTTTTTAAAGCGCTGTCTAATGTATGCCTATAATTTTAGTTATCAATTTTTCTATACCTTTAGAGGGTGCTTTTTAGGAAAAGCGCTTTCTTTTGTGAACTATAGACAGCGCTTTTTCTAGAAAGCGCTGTCTTTTCTCTACGTATAATTTTAATGATTTTTTTTAAAATCCCATTTTAACCATTTTTTTATGCAAGAAACCTGTATAATTCAAGCCATTTCAATAAACCTGTATATTTCACATTTCCATTAACAATTTCTAGTATGGTTCATTAACCATTTCCACTAATCCCATAAATCACATAAACCACATAAACCATTTCCATTATAATTCAAGTTATTTACATTAACTATTCACAAAACTATACAATTACAATCCAAAAACACATAAAGGGCATAAACCATTCACAAAACTATACAATCCCATAAAATAAACCATTCACAAAACTATACATTCACATAATCCCATAATCCTATACCTTATATAGGATTCTTTTTTTAATAAGGTATTCTCACAATTCCTCCTTAATTTCTTGCAATTTATCCTTCGTGTAATGAGAACACGCGTATTCATCAAAGTACTACATAACAAAACAAAATATGCATGATTTAGTTAAAAATAATAAATTATATGACATATCTGATAAATATTAAAATAAATCCTAAGTTATAAATACATGCATACCGTAATAGGAACCTCTAATCGATCCATTTGACGAATTTCTCTCATAAACCTCAAAACGAAATACCCGCAGTCTATGCCATTACGCTGACGAGGGCACTACACATTGACAAACAAATAAGAATTAATATATAGTTGTTTTGTGTTATCAAGTAGCATCACTAATAAGCAACATTGTGAAAATTAATATACCTCCACTTTGACCCATGTAACGTTGGTTGCTTTAGCCCGTGCTACTCGAGATTCTCTTTGTGCTCGGTATACTTCTCTTGTAGGATTAATGGCAACCAACAAGCAGTGTCCACTGTAAAATATAACAAAAGTTTAGATGGATAATTCCTACGCAAAAGATACAAATTAAAGATTAGAATGAAATTATAATGAAAATCTTAGTACCTTTTTCACTAACGTCTATTTCTTTTCTTGGTTGGAATATGTTCTACCCGTCTCTTAACAATACGGACGGTTGGATTGATCCAAATACCCTCATTATGATCATTTCTTGTATATGATTCATTCGCTATAATATTTTCATCTTGATCATTTCTAGTAAATGATTCAATATCAACATCAATATCACCTTGATCTCCAATGTTTTCATCAATTACTTTGTTAGATAAAAGCACTATAGACCATTTTGTACTTGTCGGATCAGTGACATAGAACACTTGTTTAGCTTGAGAGGCTAGAATAAAAGACTCATCTTTGTACTCCACCCTATTAAGATCCACTTGCAAAAATCCTGACTTATCCATTCGTACACCATTATTATTTTCAATCCACTTGCAACGAAATATAGGAATCTGAAACTTCTCATAATCAAACACCCAAATGCACTCGATAACCCCAAAATATGACAGATTTGCAAATTTAGGGTTTAAATCTTTCACACTTGAAATGTGTGTTGCTTCAGCTACCACGGTGACACCACTATTTTGCATAGTACTTTTATCATCTTGTTCTTTGGTATAAAATGTGTATCCATTAATTGCGTATGCGCTATAAGAAAACACAACCAAACTTGGACCATATGCTAAACATCTCAACCTTTCTGTTATTGAAGCGGGATCTGAATAATACTTTGAAGAAATATGATCCTTAAACCAAGGTATGAAACTTCGATTGTGCTCTCGTACTATCCAATTCTCATTTCTATTCGGATTTAAACCTCAGAGAACATCCTTGTGCATTTCAACATACGGCTCAACCTCATTCTCATTGTGCAGAACATACAAATGCACTTGATCCCGTTCGACCCTTGATACTGTCATAACTTCATTTCCAATTAACTTTTTTCCTTTTTTTTTTTCCGACAATATGAGATTTGGGGAGTCCAATTGATTGTACATTGGACAGATATTCAGTACAAAACTCAATCGCTTCTTCAACAATGTATCGTTCGGCAATACAACCCTCTGGTCGACTTCGGTTTTTCACACACCCTTTTAATATTTTCATATAATGTTCAGCAGGGTACATCCATCTCATATAAGCCGGTCCACACAATTGTGTCTCTTTCACCAGATGAACAACTAGATGAACCATTATGTCAAAAAACGAGGGAGGAAAAATCATTTCAAGATCACACAAAGTAATAACTATTTCTTTTTGCAATGCTGGTAAGATCGCAGGATCGATCACCTTACTGCAAATTGACTTGAAGAAAAAAGACAATTTAGTTATTGCGCTTCTTACTTTTTCTGGCAGAATAGAACATATACATATTGGTAGAAAATGTTCCATTATAACATGGTAGTCATGCGTCTTTAAACTCTTTAACTTGAGGTCTTTCATAGACACAAGTCTTCTAATATCGGAAGAGTATCCTTCTTGAACTTTAACTTCACTTAGAAACTTACACAATACCTTTTTCTCTTTTCTAGATAGAGTATAAGCAGCAGGTGGTAGATATGTTCGTGTTCCTTTCTTCATGGGTCCTAATTCATTTTTTATTCCCATCGCTACCAGGTCCTTTCTTGCTTTAAGGCCATCCTTAGACTTTCCTTGTATATTGAGTAACGTACCAATAACATTGTCAAATACATTTTTTTCAATATGCATAACATCGAGAAAATGTCTTACATACAACGACTTTCAATATGGCAGTTCAAAAAAAAATTGACCTCTTCTTCCACCCACTCTTGACACGTGTATGTACAAAAGGCTTTCCAAACTGAGTACTCACATCTTTCACGTTTTCAAAAATTTGATCACCTGTCAATATAGTTAGAGCTCTACGATGTTCTGCCTCTCCATTGAATGATTTTCTTCAGCCACGATAGTGATGATTAGAATTTAAGAATCTATGATGACCGAGAAATACATTCTTCTGACCAAACTCCAATCGCGTCCAATCTGTTTTATCTTCACAAATAGGACACGCACATTGACCTTTTATGCTGTACCCTGATAGATTTCCGTATGCTGGAAAATCATTAATTGTGCCAAACAACATCGCCCTCAAGCTGAAACTTTCTTTCCTATACCCATCATAAACCTCCACACCGTTCTCCCACAAAAACTTTAAATCTTCGATTAAGGGTGCCAAGTATACGTCTATGTCATTCCCTGGTTGTCTAGGCCCAGAAACTAACATAGATAACATCATGTACTTACGCTTCATACATAGCCATGGAGGTAGGTTATAAATCATTATGATCACAGGCCAAGTGCTATGTGAGATACTCTGAAGACCGTGTGGGTTCATTCCATCAGTAGATAATGCCAAGCGAAGGTTTCTTGCTTCTTTTCCAAATTCAGGATAATCATCATCAATTTTCATCCACTGTGGTGAATCTTCTGGATGTCAAAACTTTCCATCAATAATTCTTTCATCTGCATGCCAAGTCAAGTGTCTTGAATCGGTCTCACTACGAAACATGCGTCTAAATCTCGGAATTATAGGAAAATACCATAAGACTTTTGCTGGAGACAACTTTTCCTTATATCGAGAGACACCACATTTAGGACACTCATTTAACGTTGCATACTCATTTCGAAACAAAACGCAATCATTTGGACATGCATGTATCTTATCATAGCTCATGCCAATAGAGCACAACATCTTTTTGGCCTCATATGTTCGATTGGGAAGAACATTATCCTCTAGAAGCATATCTTTCATAAGGGCCAATAACTCTGTGAAACTTTTATCCGACCATCCATTGCCCGCCTAAATGCGATACCAATGAACCGCGTCAACCCGACTCCCAAAACAACAACCCAGGCAAGGACATCTCATTCGACTGGGGTCTTTGGCGTGCGCAACAACAAACTTAACGAATTCCGATACCCCATTCTCGTACTCTTTCGACAATCGACTTGAAACCATCCATTTGTTATCCATAGTTATACTAATTAAACTAAACAAAAACAAAAATAAAAAATATTTACCTGTAGAGATGTAAACAACTTCTAGACCCACACAGTGTCCAGATAGGTTAGAATTACCAAGATCCCCCTGTACACATATCATAAAAAAATATGTATTAGAGATTTGTTGAAAAAATAGTGTTTGTAACATAAAGTGGTAATTGTAACACTTTAAATCTTAATTCATTCAAGTAATAATAAGAAATTGTAATAGTTGTCGGCATAGTCATTGACGAAAATGCGTTTAGTGTCTAATAATTTATCATTTTTTTTCTTTTTTCTAACTTTTTTAATAGCAAAATATTATATTAATAAAGAGGTGAAAATCACCATAATACAAAATAGAAAAAATTGATAGCATAAAGAGTGTTGAACAAATCTCCTCAAGGAGATCAAAAATGCAGAAAAAGAATCAATACAAGTTGGTCCAACAAAAATGCCTAAAGCGAACCAAATAACAAGAACAACAATGACGGAAAAAGTATCAACAATGACGGAAAAAGTTTCAATGGTAAGACGCAAGAACAACAACAAGAACGTACCTCTTCGTTTTCGTCTTCTCCTTCACGAATGCGAGGGTTTCAGAACAGCGGCAACCGTGACGGAAAAAGTATCAAAACGACGGCAACCGTGATGGAAAAAGTATTAGAACGACGGCAATGGCAAGGTTTCAGAACGCATGCAAGAACGATTGAAAACAAGGGTTTCAGAACGCATGAAAGCAACAGTCGAGAGAAGAAAATGAAAAGAGGTTTCTGAAAATGAATAGAAATTGTTTTATAATTTAATTCATAATTGACCTTAGAGAGCACTTTTCATAAAGCGCTTTCTTAAGTGCCACATATCAGAGCGCTTTTCTGAAAGCGCTTTCTAAGGTTAATACCTATAGCAGCGCTTTTTCCAAAAAGCACTTTCTAAGGTGGCTACCATTTAATAGCGTTTTTAAAAAGCGCTTTCTAAAGTCTGTCTTTTACAGCGCTTTTTTTAGCGAAATTTTTTTATTCTTTTTAGCAGCGCTTTGTGAAAAAAGCGCTTTCTAAGGTGGCTTCCATTTATGGCATTTAACAGCGCTTTTAAAAAGCGCTTTCTAAAGGCTGTCTTTTACAGCGCTTTTTTTTAGCGAAATTTTTTTATTCATTTTAGCAGCGCTTTTTGATAAAAGCGTTGTCTTTTTAGTGATGTCTAATCCTATTTTTGGCGTAGTGATACCCACCAACTCAAACGTTGTTGGAAACCTCTTTGTAAACGACGTTTGTAGTTGTATTTTTGGCCATGTGGTTTTCACCGTGGACCAAAACTTTGATTCCTTTCTTGATTATAACCCTTGAAAGCGTGACATATATTTGTCCATGAGTAAAAATGTCTCGAGGAATGTAAAGGCCAACCCAATCCAACGACTGACCCTGGGACTTGTTGATCTTCATTGCGTAGGAGACAATGGTTGGAAATTGTCTCCGGCTTAGCTTGAAAGGGCAGGGAGATTAAGAAGGTGACATATTTATCCTTGGAATATAGACAATGTTGCCGTGATTTTTGCCCCCCATAATACGTACTTCAAGAACATGTGTAGCCATCTTAGTCACGATTAGACGTGTACCATTACATAACCCTTCGGACTGATCGATGTTCCACATTAACATAACGGGTGTTCCAATCTTTGACTTTATGTGATGGTTAGTGATAAGTGCAAATTGTAACTATTTTTGTATATATGTTTTGTTGCACTTATCATTTCTTTTTGGTAAATATCATACGAATAAACCCTGTTTTGTTTATAAATGCGTATAGTTACATTTTAGTGTATATATTGCGATTCGTGTAAATATCATTGAGTTTAATTGATTTTATCTCATTTTTGTAGGTATTCAAGCAGTGGGATTTTGCCATTGTTGTATAAAGCATTGAATAAGCTTTCCAACGCTTCAAACCGGGCGAAAAAACGGAATTATGGTTCAAAAGTTATGAAGAAAACAAGCTTTGGATTTTCAAGCATGATTGGAGGGCGCTGAGCGGGCTCCAAGGCCACGGAAGGAGCAAATTCTAGTGAGTAGCGCGTTGAGCGGGCTCCAAGCCCGCTGAGCGCGCTTTTAAGGCAGTTTAACCATTTTTTAGATCACGCTGAGCGCGGTCTGCGATGATGACAGCAATAAATATGGGTAAAAAAACACATTTTTAGGGATGGTTTTGGGTATTTTTTGCTCCCAACTCCATCAAACTTCATTTTTCTTGTAGATTAGCTTAGAAAACATCATTGGAGCTTGCATTTGGATGATCCGGAGTCGAATCTCTCGTCGATTAGTGTTCACAAACCAAGAAATGTTTGGTTCCTCTTCTCTCTTCTCTTTGTAATTTCTTTTTGTTGGGTATTGTATAGTTATTATGAACATATGTATCTTTGTTGATCTTAATATTATATGAAATTTGCTTTACAAATCATTATCGATGTCTTCCTTGATCTTTTTGCATTTATGTTTGGATTTGTGTTGTGTTAGAGATAAACATCACAAATCTTGATTAGGGATGAATATCTATTGTCTAGATGCTAGAGATAGATTTAGATGATAATCTTTTTGGTGTCGAAACTTAATGTCTTCCATGTTTCGAGGCTTCGTGCGCGAGAGTGACGAAGAGAGTAATACGGTTGTCTCTCAGCTCAGTGTGCCAGAGATGGACATTGTTGTGAGCGATGCTGGATGATTTTGACGAGTATTGCAGGTGGAGTATAATTGGTCGGTAAATTTATGTTTGTGACGAGTGGATTATATGTATGCTTGATAAGTTCGTCTTGTTGAAGAATGAATAGTTTTTATGTTTTTATTTACTTTTCTGTTTTTACACTTTAAACCAATTTAAACCCAAACTCATAAACTTAGATATTGTCGAACGGCAGTTCAGTAGCACCGATCTCTGTGGACACGATAAATTCCCAGAAAAATACTTCCAAATCTTTTTGCTTGCTTGCCCTATACCGTAAATCATTTTGTTGATTGCGGTATAGGGCAAGCAAACAAAAAGATTTGGAAGTATTTTTCCGGGAATTTATCGTGTCCACAGAGATCGGTGTTATTGAACTGCCGTTTGACAATTCAATTGTTAATGAGTTTGGGTTTAAATGGTTTGAATTAAATGCGGAAAAGTAAATATGAACATAAAAAGGGTACATTCTTTGAAGAGAAGAAACCTATCAAGCATGAATATACACTACTCAGAACAAATGTAAACCTATCGATTGGTCGCATTCAACATACAATACTCATCAAAATCATCACGTATCGCTCACAACAGTGTCCATCTCTGGCACACTGACCTGAGATAGCAACCGTATCACTCTCATCGTCACTCTCGCGCACGACGCCTCGAAACACGGAAGACATTAAGTTCCGACACCATAAAGATTATTATCTAAATCTATCTCTAGCATCTAGACAATAGATATCCATCCTTAATCAAGATTCGTGATGTTTATCTCTAACACAACACAAATCCAAACATAAATGCAAAAAGGTCAAGGAAGACATCGATAATGATTTGTAAAGCATATATATTATACAACCATGATCAATACATGTACATAGGTTTAGAGTAACAATACAAACACCCAACAAAAAAATTACAAAGAGAAGAGAGAAGAGGAACCAAACTTTTCTTAGTTTGTCAACACCAATCGACGAGAGATTCGACTCCGGATCATCCAAATGCAAGCTCCAATGATGTTTTCTAAGCTAATCTACAAGAAAAATGAAGGTTGATGGAGTTGGGAGCAAAAAATACCCAAAACCATCCCTAAAAATGTGTTTTTTACCCATATTTATTGTTGTCATCATCGCAAACTGCGCTGAGCGCGCTTTTGGGCGCTCAGCGCGCGTTAAACCGCCTTAAGAGCTCGCTCAGCGCGCTCAGGCGCGCTCAGCGCGAAACCAGCTGACTTGAAAAATGTTTCAGCCATAACTCGTGAATCGTAACTCCGTTTTTCGCCCGGTTTAAAGCGTTGGAAAGCTTATTCAATTTCCTATCTAAAAATGAATAAATATCAACCAAATTGGTGATTTTTATTATCCCCGTTTTGATCCGTATTCGTTGATGAGTCGCTAAAAATCGCGCGTTTGAAGCCGTGTCTTCGACACTTTATTGTTCATGCTCCAAATACACCTCAATACCTACAAAATGAGTAGAAAAATATCAAACGGCACACAAATACTCTAAAACTTGATTATACACTAAATATACACATTTACATACAAAGTGGGGTTTATTTGAACGATATTTAACGAAAAGTATAGATAAGTGCAACAAAACTTATATACAAAAATAGGTACATTTTGCACTTATCAACTCTCCCCAACTTACATATTTGTTTGTCCTCAAACAAAGCCAACAAACTTAAAAACACAAAAGCAATAACCAAAGAATCATGAATCAACAAGTTTTGAAAACGGAAAACAAATGCAATGTTTCAATCAAAAATGGTACACACAAAGTAAATACTTACCACTAAACTACGACGATAACATAATCGTTAAACAAATGCAAAATACAAAAATCATGCAAAACATTCTAAAACAACACAAGTTCAAATGTGTTACACAAAACACAATACTCATTTAGCACAATTATTAGAACTCTTTTTGTTTCCTTTCTCAAGGATTTTTTTTTCTTTCTTTTTTCTTTTTCTTTTCTCTTGTCATATTTTTCTCTTTTTTCTTTTCTTTTTCAACCTCATAGCAACCAATGAGTACACAATCATTCTCTCCCCAACTTGAATTCATCCACATCATCATGTGAATACTCCCTACTTTTTGAGACAAGGCAAAAAAATCCATACAACAACACAAAGTTGAGGTCCAAGAAAAAACAAAATCCATAAAAAATAAGTGAGCTAAATACTCATAGACAAGCATTAAGTTCAAATAAAACATGGATCAAAAAGCTCAAAGGGGTTACGAAAGATCACACGCTCACAAGGTGAATGACTATTTGGCTAACGTAGTTGTGCTCAAAATGAAACAATTGTCTTGATCCTTTTCATGCATTCATATACACAACATAAACAATAGATTAAGCATAATAAAATCCAGTTAAAACAAGAATATTGGTACTCCGAGCATATATGAACAATGGAAGGCTTCCTCACAAAAAAGGTTGGGAACTAAAGTGATTCACACAAGAACAAGTATACAAAAGAATAAATGGCATGAAAGTTGTAAAAAGCCTAAGTATCATGAATATGCTAAAGTCAAGAAAGCGATAAACACATACCTTAAATCTATACAAAACTTTAAACACTATCATTACCACGCATTCGGAAGTTGAAACACTCAAAATCGAAAAATCACCGAATGCGACTTCAAGCAATCGAGCCAAAATTTGAGTCCAAACAACAACAAAAGAATTAGAAAAATTACTAATAATTACTAATATATAAGGCCTTGGTGGAAGTGGGAAGAAGGGGGAACCAAGTGAACAATTAAAAAAATTCACTGGTTCAGCCCAGCAGAGTGTGTTAAGCGCGCAGGCCCGCGCTAAGCGCGCTACACCAGAAGCTGAAAAACCAGTACAGCAACAAGGTTCTGGTGTAGGCCTCCACTTAACACCTACACAATCTCATATACAATGAAAAAGTAATAACGGAACAAAAAACGATAAAACATGCTTGTTTTACGTCGTAAGCTCGACGCCTATTATTTATACACACTTCTCCAAGTTGCCTCTTTACACGGTTAGCGCTCACCGACAACGAAACCTAACCAAACACTTAGCAAACGTGAAGAGAAACAAATATATACACTATATTTACAATTATGCAAAACATGTAAAATTCACAAATATAGTAAACATATACAAGTATCAATATAAACAAGTGAAAATAGACAATATATACGATATCTACAAAACTCAAAAACAAAGAAACTATCGCAATGTGATTCAATAAAAACATCGATCCTCGGCAACGGCACCATTTTGTTGATTGCGGTATAGGGCAAGCAAACAAAAAGATTTGGAAGTATTTTTCCGGGAATTTATCGTGTCCACAGAGATCGGTGTTATTGAACTGCCGTTCGACAATTTAATTGTTAATGAGTTTGGGTTTAAATGGTTTGAATTAAATGCGGAAAAGTAAATATGAACATAAAAAGAGTACATTCTTTGAAGAGAAGAAACCTATCAAGCAGGAATATACACTACTCAGAACAAACGTAAACCTATCGGTCGGTCGCATTCAACATACAATACTCATCAAAATCATCATGTATCGCTCACAACAGTGTCCATCTTTGGCACACTGAGCTGAGAGAGCAACCGTATCACTCTCGTCGTCACTCTCGCGCACGACGCCTCGAAACACGGAAGACATTAAGTTCTGACACCATAAAGATTATTATCTAAATCTATCTCTAGCATCTAGACAATAGATATCCATCCTTAATCAAGATTCGTGATGTTTATCTCTAACACAACACAAATCCAAACATAAATGCAAAAAGATCAAGGAAGACATCGATAATGATTTGTAAAGCATATATATTATACAACCATGATCAATACATGTACATAGGTTTAGAGTAACAATACAAACACCCAACAAAGAAATTACAAAGAGAAGAGAGAAGAGGAACCAAAAATTTCTTGGTTTGTCAACAGCAATCGACGTGAGATTCGACTCTGGATCATCCAAATGCAAGCTCCAATGATGTTTTCTAAGCTAATCTACAAGAAAAATGAAGGTTGATGGAGTTGGGAGCAAAAAATACCCAAAACCATCCCTAAAAATGTGTTTTTTACCCATATTTATTGCTGTCATCATCGCAGACCGCGCTGAGTGCGCTTTTGGGCGCTCAGCGCGCCTTAAACCGCTTTAAGAGCCCGCTCATCGTGCTCGGGCGCGCTGAGCTGACTTGAAAAATGTTTCAGCCATAACTCGTGAACCGTAACTCCGTTTTTCGCCCGATTCGAAGCGTTGGAAAGCTTATTCAATTTACTATCTAACAATGAATAAATATCAACCAAATTGGTGATTTTTATTATCCTCATTTTGAGCCGTATTCGTTGATGAGTCGCTAAAAATCGTGCGTTTGAAGCCGTGTCTTCGACACTTTATTGCTCATGCTCCAAATACACCTCAATACCTACAAAATGAGTAGAAAACTATCAAACGGTACACAAATACTCTAAAAATTGATTATACACTAAATATACACATTTACATACAAAGTGGAGTTTATTTGAATGATATTTAACAAAAAGTATAGATAAGTGCAACAAAACTTATATACAAAAATAGGTACATTTTGCACTTATCAGTTAGGCAACCCGGAGGTTCTCAAAGAGCTTAGAAACTCAGGAGTTAGAACATCAAGCATGTCCCTGTCGTGTATCACAGACCGATCTACAGAGTTACAACTAAAGAAATCCCTCAAGTCACCTAAGTCAAAAAATAGAATCATTCATTTTCTTAAAAAAAGATGTGTTACTGGTGTTTTCATTGGTGATCGGATGGAAATATAAAAACCAGTAAAGGTACATAAGTTATGAAATGAAAGTAAATAAAAGTAAAAAAGTTGTTGCAGGTCCTATTAGATTGAAATTTAGAAACGAAGCAATAATACCTGGCATGATGCCCAATACATGATCATTGATTTTTTCAACCATTTCAATGGTTGAAGCTAGTATCGTCCTACTTTAAAGGTAGTTGTAATCACAAAAATTTGCGAAAAACTCCGGATAAGTACTCGTCACAATTGCAACAATGGGATCTTCAAATTCAGTAATAAGCATCTCGGGTGGGAATTCAATCTCAGCGGTGCCATCGTTCGGTTCACCAACTCTACCTTCCCCAATATTGAGTAGCCAAACGGAGAAGTCATATATATATATCGGTCCTTTCTTGTTCGGTAGGACCGCAACTCAGACGCATATTCTTGGTTAATGTTAACACCTTTAGCGAATGCCATATGTACGAAGCGTTGATTGTGGCATGGACAATGTCAGAACGACTACCCCTCGGTATAACCGGCAAAATCTGTCGGAAGTCTCCACCAAATACGACAACCTTGCAACCGAAGACCTCACTGGAGTTTCTACTGCTACTCATGATATCTTTTAATGTTCTATCAAGAGCTTCGAAACACCACTTATTTGCCATCGGGGCCTCATCCCAAATTATTAATTTAGACTGTCTGAGTAGTTCTGCAGAATCTTCTTTATAACCAATGTCGCAAGTCGAGTTATCCAACGTATGTACATGTATTTTAAACCTTGAGTAAGCAGTTCTCCCACCCGGTAACAACAACGATGCAATCCCACTTGTTGCGACGGTTAAGCATATGTCATGCTTGGATCTAATCGCACTTGTGAGTGTCCTCCACATGTAAGCTTTGCCGGTACCCCTGTAACCATGAAGGAAGAAAACCCCACCTCTCTGAGTTGCAACAGCAGACATGATTGTGTCGTATATACACCGCTGCTCATCTGAAAATAAATTTGAAGATGTAGTCAATGTATGAGCAACAAAAAAATATAACAATGAAAAATAAATGTTATTGCGATTACCGGTAAGAGCAGAATGAAATGAGTTAAATTCGGCCTGCATGGTTGGAATGTCATAACTCCATTCGTCGTATATGAGCCTATTCCCCAGTTGTTCCAAAACATAACCGTCCGGGTATGGTATTGGGTAGAAATCTTTAAGAGTTTTCTGGTTCGTTTGAAGCAGTTGTTCAATTTCAAGTAAAGTAAGATTCTGCAGCTCCGGATCACTCAAAAACAAATCTAAAAAGGTTGGAGATTTACATGTCTTAGTGAATATTAATATTGGAGGCTTAAATTGCATTATGTGAAAAACCTAAAAATGTGTTTGCTAATGGTTAGACATTGAACCGTCATATAGGCTGTAAGTATGGAACCTATTGTTTGCTAATGTTATGTGTCGTGACAATAAGAATACAATTATGCAGATATATTGAGAAAATAAGGAAAAACCAATAGTTTAGATAGTAGGAAACAAATATGCTGTTATTCAACTTTAGAAATAGATGATGGTCACGACTCTGTATGTTTAAAAAAACATACAAACCAATGTCTTTACTAAATCCTGTGGAATACGATTCAATGTGAAAATAATGGAGAAAAAAAGTATTAAATTTTATATATTGTACCATTGTTTTGTGCCAACTGTCTTTGGCGTTGCAACAATCCGTCGGACAGTAAAACCCATGATTCATTCCATACATGAGCAGGCCTGTTCACGTTGCTTGACATAAGTATAACCACAAATAGCTTCCGATGAAAATGACTTGATCCCCATTCACTGGCTTCTTTAATAGCCCCAATGTATTCCCTATCATCCTCAATGAAACCCATAGCAAAACACGCATCCCTGAACGAATCGTACTGTGTACCACCAACCTTTCTTATTTCCTCATAACTTGTAGGTCCCTTGACCACCGTCAGCATCATCTGTAGATAAAATAGTTCTCCCGTAGATGGTGGAACCCAAATCAAATGACCAATTGTAAACCCTTTCTTGTGAGGCTTCCACGTTCTACTTCATTTATGGTACACAAACATGCTAACGAACTGGCCATATGTTAATTCTCTAGCATGTTCATAATTCTGATTTGCAAGCAACCAGGCCGAAAACATGGATTCTGTAACGCTTGCCTTTTCTAGAATGTTCTCCATGCGGTCATAATCAGTGTAGTACAGAGGCTTCTCACCGATAAGATGGAAAAACATATGTTCAACCGCGGGTTTTCTTCCAAGAATGTTGTAAGCGAAGATTTGCCAACTTGCCTCGCAAGGTGAGATGTATCTATAATCAAGGTATTGTTTTATTTCATCAACGTGTTCAGTACTCATCGATGTGGAATGGTTAGCCTGTACAACGGAAGCAGTAATTCTATCATATCCCTTGTGAATATATTTGAACAGATATTTGATTGACGTACTCTGATTACACCACTCCATGTTAATATGAACCTGGTACTTCAAGAGCAACATTGTTGTAAGGGACCACATGTCTATTGTCCAAAGGGATGCCATTTTCTGAATTATGTATGTAGATGACCTTCTCCTATACAAAGGATAGCCTTCGGCATCGAAAATTGTATTTTCTATGAATCGCTTAGGAAAGAATTTAGTGCATTTTCTATTCTTCATACACGGTGATGATTCCCTTGACAAACCACGGGGTCCATGTACCATATGGGATTTCACCAAATTGTAGAAAGTAGGATGAAGTTCGGGGTTAGGTATCTCAACACAAAAGATCCGGTCAATGTCAGAAGGGGTGGGATATTTACTTTCAGGAAGCAAGAATATCAGAATGTGGGCGTGGGGGAGGCCTCTTTTTTGGAACTCTATTGTGTACATAACTGAGAGTGAAAAAAATTCAAAAAGTAATTAGAAAGACAACATTGATCAAATACAATAAGGAATACATCAAAAGTAAGACTTACATGCAATAACACGGCCAAGGAGATGTTTCTTTGTTATGTCGCGCATGAGTTGGTCGAATTTTATCTTGAACACCTTAGCCACAATATCAGGACGGTCGGTTGCATTAAGTTATTGGGTTCCAATTGACATTTTATTTCAACCCAATTTGGATTGCAGGTAAAGGTTATAAAGAGGTCAGGAAAACCCAATTTACTTGAAATCGCCATTGCGTCAAAATAGAGTTGGTCCATGTACCGCTTGCTTCCCACAAAACTTGAAGGCAACACAACACGTTTTCCTTCCTTGTTACTTGCCTGTGAAGTTCCCGCAGTAGACGGTTGTTATATGTTGTTATACTTACCAACCCTTAATTTTGATTAATTCTTGTGCAACAAATTCAGGCGCTCGGTTTCCATCATAGTGTAACCGTCAACCAAAAATTGTTGGAAAAGACGTCTTGAATGGAGCAATGTTTTTGGTTCATCACTGCGCTCCTGAAGGCGGTAGCAAAGCCAATCTTTAATAGTTTGTCTGTTTTGCTTTGTCACTGTTCTTTCATGCTGATACTTGTGGAGTATGTTATCCCTGTAACCGTCCTCCCCATATACAGGTGTTTCATCGATATCGGGTATCACGACGTTATATCTGTAAAATGGAACGGGTTCATGGCAGTTAGCATTCAATAATGTTTGTAAGATGGTTATTAAAGTAATACTACGTACAATGTTTTACCACAAGTTAGTTGCTATGTATAAATAAGGGAAGGGTTACCTAGATGAGTTGTACTGGCCGTTAGTTTGTAATGAGGAAGATGTTTTATTCATGAGCACAAAATGTGTGATAGGAGGACGTCACTGAAACTCTGTGTATTTGAGAAAGGTTAAAACATGGCCAAATAAGGAGCCATTGTATTCCTTTGGTTTTTGTATGTCAAATAAGAATAGTGTTTGGGAAATAAACAGTACAAATAAAAAATAGATGGGAATGGCAACCATATATGGGCAATACACGTGGGGCGAAGTCAAGTTTCATCGAAGAAGTAATGATGAGTGCAAGGTATCTAAGCAAATCTATTGAAGATTCTGTCCAAATATTTTTTAAATGGTAAATAGTCTACATAAAAGCAGGGTAGGGTGATAGGAGTTGACATGTTGCCATATTTCTCTACTGCGCCAGAGTGAATATTCAAAAATGTGGTTGTTGTCATTTGGAGAACTGTGCAGATAGGTTAGAGGAAATGGCTGTGTCTTTTTAGTTGATATTTAAAAGTGTGTCATGATGGTTGATATTAAATAGTTTGTTAATATTGTATAATTACATGGAGATAGTATATTATATAATAAGATGTATCCATGAATTCTATGGTCTTAAGAGGAAGGCATGATTAAAAAAAAATTTGGTTTCTGTACAACTCTGAGGTTTCTGACCTATTAGGTTATTGCCCAATATTTAGAATGCTTCAAGCCCATAACGTAATACATTAGATGGGAAGGTACATTTAGATAATTAGAATTGATATGCACATACATGTAGGTTGGCTCTGTATAACGAATTTCGTGCAGCCACATGAGAAATCTAGATTTCTGAAATGAATACATTAAGTGGTATATATAGAAACATATTGACATAACAAAGTTGATACTATTGTATTAATGATTTCATGAAGCATAGTTACTGCGACGTTTTAAAAGATATTCAAAATACATCTCATATATTGACAAAGGAAATGGTATGTTCAAAATCAAGAAACTTAATTCAGCAAAATATTACATAAGGCAGTGCCCAAAAGTTGTTGGTAGTCAAGTGTTAATATTTGGCTGAATGTTTAAATCCCCAAGCAGCAAGGTATACAAACAGCTAAACCGCCGCCTTTTCACCGCACTTGATGACTTTCTTAGCTTTGGTTGACGAAAGATCCCCTTCAGCCTGATTTTTGCCGGATGACTCAAAGGAAGCGTCGGGAGATATCCTCTTGACATTAGTTGTAGGGGTGGAGGGATCGAGAACGTGTGTAGAGGAAATCTCAGCATCCTACATCAGACAACAAAAAATGGTTTTTAAAAACTGCACATGCTTCAATCATAAAAATTAGAGGAAAACTTGAGTGGACAACGTTGCCGGCACTTTATATCACAGAGAAATGTCAAAAAAAACAACTTATAAATTTAAGAGAATATATTCGACGTAACCGTAAATATGTGACTTAAAAAACATGCACGGTGGATGGATCATATACTCATAATAATGAGTTTTACGCTGTCAAGTTATTTTACATATATATTCCAGCTCTATGTTGGTGTACACTTACTGACAGTTAGGTACTTTGTAGAGAATTCTATGTATTGTATATCTTGATTTAGAATATAGATGCTATCACTTAGACATTTCAAAATAACATAAAATCATAATGAACATTTTAATAAAGTACCTATCCCCACTTTGTATCATTTTTTATAAACACCTATACAGGCACAAAAACCTGTTGTGCATAAACTATTGGGTTGTAACAGACAGAAAGTGTTTGCATTTAGCCACAAATACCTATACCAGCAGACAACAAAATACATAATCAACCCAAGCAAAAAGTACTGTTGCAACAGACAGAAAGTGTTTGCAGTCTAATTATTCATAAAATCATAATGAACATATGAATAAAGTACCATGATTGGAGTTAGCTTATCAAACGGTGCGTCTTCGTCAACACTCTCCAACAGCTGCAGATAGAGGAACAAATTAGTAGGCGTCATCATGGATTGAAATAATTTCTATTATCTAAGTAATTGAAAACAGAGCTACAAAATATGAAGACTAACTTAGTTTGACTGAGAACTGATATGAAGGAAAGATGATGGTTGAAAAGGGAAAAACAACAGCAGCAGTTGAGAAATAGACATCATAAATCAAGGTGGTATAAACCTAAAATTCAAAGTACTTACCTGATCAGTTCCCTGTGATCCCTCTAGTTGTTTAATTAGTTCCTTATCATTAAGAAACTCCACAATAGAGCAACTTTTGTACCTGGGACACCACTTAACCTTGAATGCATACTTCAGGTCCAACATTGCATCCAATACAAGTGGAAACTCTAGGGGATCCGTGATTCCGGCCTATCATCTAAAACATACACGTTAGTCTGAATAATTGTAGCATAAGCATGGTTAGCCAATTAAATAAGAATCTGCATGGATGAAACGTATGCAAGGTAACACAAACTTCTATCATGGTTGCACGTAACTGGGCAGCCGATGTCTTCAAAAGCTCAGTGGCTTCCCGATCCCAGAAAATGAAGCTACCACAACAACCATCTTGCTTGACCCCAATCTCAATTTTATACCTACGAAACATTTAACCATCGAACAGTCTTAAAAATCAGTGGCATCGATAACAATATTATAATGAAATAAAAGAGACGTCAACCTCCAGATTTCAGCTTCGGTTCGGTGGCCGTCCCGGCAAAAAAAAGTGGTTTGTCACCCTTAGCAACCTGAGCACATTGATGACAGGCTCTATAATGCCAATCGTTAGGAGATGCAATGACCTTGTCGGTTCTTGCGACAGTAACGCAGAAAGTTGTCTGAAAATTACAATGACACAATGTTAATCTAATTTGGTTCTTTTATAACATAAACCAAAAAAACAAAATCACAACTGAATCGCCTCATTTAATGTGATGATCTCACATAATGGCAGGGGGATAGCTTTCGACAAATTTTTTTCAGCGGGGGTAAGGTGAGAACCAGAAGATTGTTGGGACCAAGAACGGTTGTGCGCCCCCGATGCCGAAGATTTTCCAAATTTAAAATCCACGGGCAACCTGCATTTGTGAGATACTTGTAAGAAACAACATTTCAAACGAATTATTCACACAGAGTTCAAGGTAAATAAATAGTCTGAGAATAATGGAGTTACCTTTTTAAAAATTCAGTGATATCGGGCAAATCCTCATTAATATGAATTTTGGTAATGTTGTATGTGTTGGTAACGGCCAGGGGATATTTGCCTACAATACGAAAGACAACATTAAAAGTGCGTTTGGAAGTTCAAAAGTATCTTTAGAAAGGTACAAAAATCAGAAACCCTGTTGTGCATGTGCTAACCTTCTTCTTTAACTTTAGCATATTTCATCAGTACTACAGTTGGTTTCGAAGGGTCCTGATGTTTTTGTTTGTAATCAAAGAACTCCAAAGCATAGCCCTCCCACATAGTACAATGCATTGTGTTGTCGCTAGTGCAAAGTAAATGAAATGATCAAAATATATTAGAATAACATAAATGAGAGGGTTTACAAAAGTAATAAAAGAGATTTTGTCATGTGACATACGATAAGTCCCTCAATACCAAGTTGACTTGAGACTTTTTTCTGCCGAACTGAGATTGGGAGTATCTAATTTCATCTACGACACATATAACATCTAAATAAAAGGGAAGCAAGAGAGTTTACTTAACCTATAAGAATGTTACAAAACACAACATGGAAATGAAATGGGGAAAAAAATACCTATCAGAAGATTCTTCGGCCATTTGCCTGATAATGTGATATTACATAACATATTTGCTTTGAATTACATTAATTTATTTCATCTTTTTTGTTTATTCACGTTTTATTTGCGAGTATTCAAGTTCATTTTCAGGTATTTTCTCTAAGTTAACCTGCATAAGGAAAGAAGAAAGAAAGGAGAAGAAAAGAGAAGAAAAGAAGACAATTGACAGCAAAATGAAGATTCTGCACTCAGAATGCATGGCGATCGTTACAGGTCCATGGCGACCATAACGCAGTTTAAGTTTTGACCCTCGTCACAATACCATGGCGACCGGCACAAGTGCATTTCTCAAAATCCAATTTTAAGTTACGTGGCCTACTCAACGGGTATCAACTCAACCACAACCACGTTAAACCAAGTCAAAGGAAGTGCTTCAGATAATATCGGCCACTAACTTTCACCTGGAGATTTTTTCTCCTTGTTTCATGATAACTACTCAAGGCTATAAAATGAAAGCAGTTTTCTACACAAAGTCTCTCTCTGAACCCTACGTGAATTTTTCTGCAGAATTATATTTCCATAGTTCATTTCCTTTACTTTTTCCAATTCCCTTTTTCCTTTTTAAACACTCAAATAGCAATAGTTTCCTACACCAGGAAGTTATTGCACCTTAGTTAGTAGCTTATTTGGCTTCACGTTTTTATCGTTCGAGTAAGCAAATCCTGCCGACTTGTGGAGGATTGTGTTCTCAAGACTAATTGTTTCCAGGTTTTTATTCATTAATAAGAATTGTGGTTTTAGTTTTCAAATTGCTATGCGTGAACTATTATTCTATTGTTTCTGTTTGTGTATGGATGTACTAGTTAGGATGTCTGGCTAAACCGTTTATATCGGTATGTAATTAAGTCGATCAGAAAGGGATTCGACCGGTCATAGGTAACTTTGATAATTTACTTTTCTGGTTCCAATTTCTTAATTTAATTGATCTTTGTTACGAGAGTAAAAAGGTAATGAAGGTTATGATCAATAAAACGAGAGTTTGCGATTTTAACCGGATAGCTGAAACTGGACATTGGTTTTAAACACATCGAGAGAGCTTTAAAATCAATTAGGACTTATTAATTTTTAAAAAGTATTTTTAAATTCAAATGGGCTAGCGAGAGCAGACATTTTGATTTAGGAGTATAGTGAGAGTCAATAACACGAGAGTGTGAGGTAAAGACTTTTAAATTGGTATTTTTCTTCTGAAAATTATTTTGACTATTAAGCCGACGATTTGTTGAATCCCAGATGATTGATGAGTTACGTACCGATATTCTGTCACATCTTGTTTAAATCCAAGTTTTAGTTTACTTTTAGTTTCCCGTCTGCACCTTAATCTAAAAATCATCCGCCTTAGCTAAACATAGTAACAACCCGATAGCACTAGTTTGATTATCAGTCCCTGTGGGTTTGATATCTTTTAAAACTACGCGATTAGGCTGTGCGCTTGCAGTTAGTAACCCCGATAGACTCATAAAGTCGCGATCAAGTTTTTGGCGCCGTTGTCGGGGACTGATTTAGTCAATAGTGCGATTCCTTTGTTGCGCCGTATAGACTAAGGCAACAAATTCCGTAATTTGCCGGTTGTATGCCAAGTACTCGCTCAAAAGGCGAAGACCTAACGCAACCGACAAACGAACCTGAATGTCTTCTCAGCGTAAGACAACGAATTATAGAATACTGTTTAGAACACGAAATTCCTTTCCCTGACTCAGAATCTGAATCTAAACTTGAAACTAAACCAGACATGGCTGACAGACCTCAGAACTGACCTCTTAAGTACTATGCCATTCCTTCGCAGGCTGAACCACATAACAACATCGCTGCCCCTGCCATCGAGGCAAATAACTTTGAGCTAAAACCTTCGTTGTTGTCAGCTGTACAACAGAACCAATTTTCTGGTGGTCCCACGGAGGACCCGGACTTACATTTGTCAGTGTTCTTGCAATATGCAGACACAGTGAAAGCAAATGGTGTCAGCCCCAAAGCAATAAGACTACGTTTTTTCCCTTTCTCATTAAGAGATAGAGCTAGAGCTTGGCTACAGTCTCTACCATCCAACTCTGTCACTACATGGGATGAGTTGAAGAAGGTATTCTTAGCACGATATTTCCCACCAAGCAAGACGGCTATGCTAAGAGCCCAAATCAATGGATTCAAACAAAAGGACAACGAATCTCTTTTCGAAGCATGGGAAAGATACAAAGACATGATGAGGCTTTGTCCACATCATGGTCTAGAAGAGTGGTTGATCATCCATACCTTTTAAAATGGTCTCTTGTATAACACAAGAATGACAATAGACGCTGCCGCGGGTGGTGCACTGATGGATAAACCCTACGCTGAGGCTCATGCACTTATCGAAAGTATGGCTCAAAATCACTATCAGTGGGGAAGTGAAAGAACCTCCGTAGAGAAACCTCCAACAAAAGGCGGTATGTACGAGATAAATGGCCTTGACCAAGTAAATGCTAAAGTGGATGCTCTTACTCAAAAGGTTGAAAGTTTGACCCTGACACCTACAGCCACCGTGGCTGCCGTAGCTCCAAATTCCGAGTTATGCGGAGTTCCTGGGCATGCTGCCCCTGAATGTAAAATTTTAACAGGAGTTTCCACGGACCAAGTGAATTATGCTCAAGGAAACCCTTACTCAAACACCTACAACCCAGGTTAGAGAAACCATCCAAACCTTTCGTACAAAAACAACAACGTTTTGTATGCGCCTGGACAAGCACCTGCTGTACTGCCGGGTTATCAAAAGGTTGTCGTAGATGCTCCTAATGTTCCTAGAAAGTCTAACCTTGAAACAATGATGAAGAACTTCATTGCTGCACAAGCACAACAAAACAAGGAGTTCCTTAACCAAAAAGTTCACACCAGTGAGCAAATTAAACAATTAGCCAACAAGGTTGACGCTCTAGCCACTCACAAAAAAATGTTAGAAACACAAATTTCACAAGTGGCTCAACAACGAGCAGTTACCGTTGCCCCAGCTGGGAATATTCCAGGACAGACTCAACCTAATCCGAAGGGACATGCAAATGCTATAACACTTCGGAGTGGAACAGAACTAAAAGGACGTACTGATCCAACGATCGAAAATCCAGCCATGTATCAAAAGCCTAGTAAGGAGTCTGAAAAGGAAGATGAACCAAAGGAAAACGAAAAAGAAGACGATGGCAAGGAGGCCGAAGAGAAAGAAGAACCATATGTGCCTCCGCCACCTTATAAACCACCTATCCCGTATCCTCAAAGATTCGCTAAATCTAAAAACATAGGGCAGTTTAAGAAATTCGTTGAACTTCTAAAACAATTGAATGTTACAATACCTTTTACAGAAGCCATCACGCAAATGCCCTCCTATGTTAAGTTCTTAAAAGAAATCCTATCTAATAAGAAAAGCTTGAGGATACTAAAACTGTTATGCTTACTGCAGAGTGTAGCACTATAATCCAAAACAACATGCCTCCTAAGCTAAAAGACCCTGATAGTTTTTCTATACCATGTGTGATTGGAAAGTTTGTCATAGACAAAGCCCTGTGCGACTTAGGAGCCATCATTAGCTTAATTCCCTTATCTATTTGTAAAGGGCTCAACATGGGAGAGTTGAGACCAACAAAAATGTCCGTACAACTAGCTGATCGTTCAGTGAAATTTCCTTTAGGTATGCTAGAAAATGTTCCAGTACGCATAGGACAATTCTATATCCCTACAGATTTCATAATTATGGACATTAAGGAAGATTCAAACATCCCTATCATTTTAGGGAGACCATTCCTAGCCACAGCCGGAGCCATCATAGATGTGAAAAAAGGAAAACTAACTTTTGAGGTTGGTGAAGAAAAGGTAGAATTTATCCTCTCACAATTCTTCAAAGCACCTGCTATAGAGGATTTGTGTTGTTTCTTGGATGTTATTGATGAATGCGTTAAAGAAATGGAGAAGCAACAAAATACGTATTCTGAAGTGCTGAAAGTTCCAATGCCACGAATTTTTGAAGATGATAATTGGCGTGGGGAATACCAAGATAATAATCTAAGTGAATGTCTCGCACTCACTCCTGACCCTATGCCTTGCCCAAAGAAATCAGTTGTAGAACTGAAAACACTACCTAAAGATCTAAGGTATGAATTCCTAGATACGGAACTCGAACGACCAGTTATAGTAAACGCAGATTTAGGACAAATAGAAACTGAAAAATTATTACATGTCGTGAGAAAATACCCAACTTCCCTAGGCTATAACATTTCAGATTTAAAAGTAATAAGTCCCTTTATCTGTATGCATCGCATCATGCTTGAGGAAGACTATAAAACCTCTAGAGAACATCAACGGAGAATCAATCCCATTCTGAGTGATGTCGTTAAGAAAGAAGTGCAAAAGCTGTTAGAAGTAGGAATCATATACCCAATATCCGATAGTGAATGGGTTAGCCTAGTTTACTTTATACCCAAGAAAGGAGGTGTTACAGTCATCAATAATGAAAAAGGCGAATCCGTAGCACAACGCACTCAAACCGAATGGAGAATGTGTATCGACTATAGGAAACTAAACAAAGCCACTCGTAAAGATCATTTCCATTTACCCTTCATAGATCAAATGCTTGAACGTCTGGCTAAGCACTCCCATTTTTGCTATTTAGACGGATATTCAGGATTTTTCCAAATTCCTATCCATCCTGATGACCAAGAAAAGACTACTTTCACATGTCCCTATGGTACCTTTGCCTACCGGCGAATGCCTTTCGGATTATGTAACGCACCTGCAACATTCCAGAGATGCATGATGTCCATCTTCTCTGATTTCTTAGACGGTATAATGGAAGTCTTTATGGACGATTTCTCTGTCTGTGGGGAAAGTTTTGAAGGATGTCTAGCAAACCTCGAAATGGTGCTTGAACGATGTGTAAGTGTCAACCTAGTACTCAATTGGGAAAAATACCATTTCATGGTCCGAAAAGGAATTGTACTTGGACATATAGTATCCAATAAGGGGATTGAAGTCGATAAGGCAGAAATCGAAGTTATAGAAAATCTCCAACCGCCGAAAACCGTTAGAGAAATAAGAAGCTTTCTAGGACACACCGGTTTTTATCGACGTTTCATTAAAGACTTCTCTAAAATAGCCAAGCCTCTAACTGAGCTATTGATGAAAGACGTTAAATTCGTCTTTGATGACAAATGCTTAGACGCATTTCGAACACTTAAGCAAGCATTAATATTAGCGCCCATTATGCAACCCCCAGATTGGAATGAACCATTCGAGATTATGTGTGACGCGAGTGATTACGCTGTAGGTGCAGTCTTAGGACAAAGAAAGGATAAAAAGCTTCATGCAATTTACTATGCTAGTAGAACCTTGGATCATGCACAAATGAAATACGCTACCACAGAAAAGGAACTTTTGGCTGTCGTGTTCGCTCTGGACAAATTTCGTTCCTACCTAGTAGGAGCAAAAATAATCATCTATACCGATCACGCCGCAATTAGGTACCTATTAAGTAAAAAAGATGCCAAACCAAGGCTTCTGAGGTGGATTATGCTCCTACAAGAATTTGATTTGGAAATCAAAGACAAGAAGGGCACCGAAAATGTAGTAGCTGATCACCTATCGAGAATGGAAAATATCCAACCTGAACAAGTACCTATTATTGACGATTTCCCTTATGAAAGACTCTTAGCCCAGTTGGAAAGTAATACAATTGAACAATCTCTGATTTATAATGATACAGAAACCAATGAAGTTATAGAATCTGTGTACACAAAAACCACGCTGCCATGGTATGCTGATTTTGTTAACTATTTAGCAGCTGGAGTACTACCACCTGATCTAACCTATCAACAAATGAAGAAATTCTTCCATGACCTTAAACACTATTATTGGGACGAACCACTACTTTTCAAGAGGGGCGCCGATGGTATTTTCCGTCGTTGTGTACCCGAAGATGAGGTAGAATATATAATTTCCCACTATCATTCCGCCCCCTATGGTGGGCACGCAAGCACTTCGAAGACTTGTGCTAAGATCTTGCAAGTTGGCCTCTTTTGGCCTACTCTATGGAAAGACGTCCATATCGCAGTTATAAATTACGACCAGTGCCAACGCACTGGCAACGTCTCTAGACGCGATGAAATGCCTCAAAAGGGCATTCTAGAAGTAGAAGTCTTTGACGTGTGGGGAATAGACTTTATGGGACCATTTCCGTCCTCTTTTGGTAACAAATACATACTCGTAGCTGTTGATTATGTTTCAAAATGGATCGAGGTTGTAGCCGCCCCAACAAACGACGCACGAGTGGTGAATAAGCTCTTTAAGAATATAATTTTTCCTAGATTCGGTGTTCCGAGACTAGTAACCAGTGATGGAGGTTCCCATTTTATCTCGAAATTCTTTGAGAAACTTCTATCAAAATATGGAGTCAAACATCGTGTAGCAACACCTTACCACCCCCAAACAAGTGGGCAAGTAGAAGTCTCAAATAGAGAAATTAAACAGATCTTAGAAAAGACCGTTGCCACCTCTAGGAAAGATTGGTCTTCGAAACTACACGAAGCTTTGTGGGCTTATAGGACAACTTATAAAACTCCCATAGGAACCACGCCATTTAAGCTAGTTTATGGCAAATCTTGTCACCTGCCGGTAGAAATAGAACATAAGGCCTATTGGGCTATCAAAACTATTAATTTAAATTATACCGCTGCTGGAGAAAAGAGAATTCTAGATTTACATGAACTAGAAGAACTAAGTTTAGACGCTTACGAGAATGCCCGAATATACAAAGAAAGAACAAAAAAATGGCATGACAAACGTATAGCAAGGAAAGAATTTAATGTAGGAGACATTGTGCTTTTGTTTAATTCTAGACTTAGATTCTTCCTAGGCAAACTTCGTTCTAGGTGGTCTGGTCCCTTTGAGGTAACTAAAGTCCTGTTAAGCGGTGCAGTTGAAATAAAAGGTAGATCTAGTGAACCGTTTATCGTAAATGGAAAACGTTTGAAACACTATCATTGCGTAGACAATAGAGATTTTTTGACTGGTCTAAAACTGACAGAAATGCCTGCAGTACCCTTAAGCTGATATTCCTGATAAACTGTGTCGAGCTCCCGACATTAAATGAAGCGCTGCGTGGGAGGCAACCCACGAAATTTCTTTTGTTTATTACTTCGTTTTTCTTTATTTTAATCATTTATTTTAATTTCAACTTTTTATTTTATTTTATTTTCATTTTCATTTTTATCCAAATTTACTTCACTAACAAATGCGTTATTTTCAATTATTTTAAAAATCAGTGCTGATTGTCTTACTTTATGTTTCCAGGACTTTATCTTTTTTCTACCTTCTTCCTTCTCCACTGACTTCATTCTTTCTACTAACTTTAAAGATGGATAATGAAGATACCGTGGTTGTGTTATTCAAGGACGCTGTCCAATGGCACCGTTACGAGGCTATTTCCCTTAGACCTATGGCTTTAACCAAATTCGCCCATGGACCTACCATGACTGCTCTAGGGATAGGTGATAGCATAGATTTTATGTTTAACCAAATAGGTTGGGAGGGTTTTTCTAGGAAGAAGCACTTGACTTACCATAGGTTAACTCTTGAATTTTTGAGCTCACTAGCCTATGACCCTAATTATGGCATGGGATTTAATAGGGGTAGGATAACCTTCAGGCTGTTTGGGTACACTTACCGTTTTAATAACTGAGAAATCGCGGAACTGTTGGGTTTCCCCAATGGCCGTGACGTTTTCTCTATGGCACAAGAAGATTTGCTTATGGAAAATGAACTTAACTTTTTCTGGGGTAGTATTTCAGGATGACCACATCATGACCCGCACCCTATGGTGTCCACTGATATTCATAATTCGGCCATCAGATATTTCCATATGATCTTAGCCTTTACCCTTTTTGGAAAATCTGAGAATGACACTCTAGTGTCCAGAGATGAGCTCTTTATCTTGTTTTGTGTGTTTCAATCTTGGCCTGTTAATGGGGCTACCTTTATGCTTGATAACCTCTGTAGGATTGCTCAAACTGATCATGGCCCCATTCTAATAGGTGCCCTAGTGACCAAAATTGCTGAAGCCATGGGATTTAGGACACGTCTCTCTCGAGTAAACCCTTTAGGAGGATATAGGCCCATAAACATCACCTTCTGTTTCAATAGAGGATTAATAGGAAACCTTGGACCACACCATTTCCAGCTACTGATTAATAATGAGGTTGTACCCCACTTTACCTTACCTGACCATGAGCGTACAAGTGTGCACAACCGCCATAACTGGCTGTGTCATTTGGACGGACCACAATTTGAGAAAGAACTTGATGACCATGTCTCCGATATTGAAATAAACCCCGAAACACCTCCACATTACCATGATTTTCCAAACCACCCTATTAATGATGCTAATACCATTCCTCCTGCAAACATCCTTACCACATTGGAAGGCTTTCATACCGAACTCAATGGCATGCGAGACGAGCTCCGTACTATCCGTCTTGACGCCATTGGTTTAAGGGACATTACCGTCGAGTAGCTCGACCATCTGAACTAAGCAGTGGAGACTCTGAGACGCCATATTGGCTGATTTTTAACCTTTTAATATTTACCGCATTTTCTTTAATTTTAACTTCAGTTTTTCCTTTGCTATTTTTGGTTTTTAATTGAACTTACTGGTGCTTCATGTGTTTGCATCTGCTACTGCCACTACTTGGATATTGCACTATTTTATTCCTCTGACAATGGATATTTATTTCGCTGCTATTTAATTTTTATGCTTTGTTTCTGCTGTGTTTGCCGCCTTAAATAAATTTCCATTGGTTAGTATACTGATATAATTGTTTCTTATTGAATACTGTGGTACCAATATACATACTATTGTGAAATGTATGCGTTACTAGGAGATATACTAAAAAATTATAAATTTTTCTGAATTTGGCCTGTGGCGACCGTGACAGCCCTAAGACGCCCGTCACAGGCATAACAAGGGTGACGATCGTAACGCCATCTGTGGTGAACGTAACAAGGTAAAAACCTGTTATCTGCTTTATTCGTAACAGAACCGCTCGTACCCATTCTTCTCCCTTCTTCTGCAACCGTCCCACTCACCATTCACTACCAAAACTCCATACCCGTTACCACCGTTCAAAATCCCCATTTATTTGCCACTAATTCATCCACTCACCACATTCCCCTCTATTTAAAACACAGAAACCAACTCTGAATTCACAAACCCTCCTCTGTACCGTAAACAAAACCACAATTTAAACACAAAAACCTTTGCATGCACCATGGCTGAAGCACCTAACCTCTCGTCGATCATTTTTTGTGATGGAGAAGCGGGTGAGCACCAAAGAGAGAAGTACATTAAGTTCTACAGACGCTCAATCCAACCTACGAGATACCTCGACATATCCTGCCTACAAGAGCTCGGATTAGTGGATGATGTCCAATGGATGCTCACTA